>OU426988.1:3672534-4896713 GCA_911387755.1 Chrysotoxum bicinctum | reverse complement strand
AGTAAATTCCAGAATTTTTTTTTTAGAAAAACGCAGATAATGAGTAAGCATATTCTTTGAATTTAAATTTAAAATTAATTTTTCAAGTCAACTGTTCACAGGTAGAGTTGTACAGTTAAATTAATTATCTGTTTTATCAATTTCAAGTTTACTAACTCTAGACAGCCTAAAAAAAGAGGTTGTATTAAAATGCATTGACTGTGATAAAATAATATTTTCTGATCGATTCAAAAAAAGAAGAGGACCTTAGAGGTTACCTTGTGGCACCTCGGTGGAAGGTGAGAAAGGACTGGAGGAGGTTGATCTTAATCCAAGACTCTAAAAAGTTATCCATTTCAAACCACAAAATGGATGGTTTAATAAGTCCCTATTAGACCCGTCCTATTAAATGGAATACATCGACTTCCTTGCTGGCTTCTAAGCCACGTTTGTGTAGAGTTTTTAAGAACATTGCTCAGACATTACAAACTGTTTAGACAAACTGTAGTATATTTAACTTGCTTCACCTGCAACATCGTTTTTTATTTTTATTAAAAGACTTTTGTAGATTTTGGACAATCTTCCTAAAAATTTCAATTCAATCAATTGCCACTTTGAATAATATAGTTGCTCAAAGTCTAAAGTCTCCACCATTTTTGTTTTTTTTTCATTTAATGAAAACTTTCAAGTGTCCATCCCTTCCAGGTCTGCCTGGGAAAATGATTCACTGTTGGTAGACGAAGCGATTCATTTCTACACAGATGGATCTAAAACCGATGACGGGGCGGTGGAGGTGTATACTCCGAAAGATTAAATCGTTTTCTATCTTTTCGTCTTCCCAATCACTGGAGCGTGTTCCAGGCAGAGCTTCTAGCAATAAAAGAAGTCCTCTCTTGGCTCAAAGAAAAAGTTATATCGACTACTGATATATACCTCACAAACAGCCCAAAACTGTCGATCATCTCTGGTGGAGATGTCAAAACAGTTTAACATTCACCTTACATGGGTGCCGGGCATGGAGACATTCCAGGAAATTGTAAAGCTGACGAACTTGCAAAAAACGAAAAAATCTTACCTTTGTTTAATAGCAAATCTAACATCGGCATACCCCTAGCTACTTGTAAACTTATGCTAAAGCATAACATAAAGAAAGCTAATCATAGATGGACCAACACCCCAACTTGCCGGTCTACTAAACTAATCTGGCCATTGTTTGATTATAAACGCTCAAAATAACTAATTTCTATTGGTAGATTGCATATTAGCTCCGTTATAGGTGTCCTTACTGGACACTGCCTAATCGGAAGAGATGCTTTCCGTCTTGGAGTTCCTGCAAATGATTTTTGCAAAAGCTGCATGGATGAAGAAGAAGAGGAGTCAGTTCCTCACCTTCTATGTTCTTGTCCTGACCTAGCACAAAGGCGTAGACTCCACTTGGGAGACTACTACTATAACGATCCTAGTGGTCTAAATAATTCCGACATTCACTGTCTCAAACGCTTCATTGTTAGCTCAAAATGGTTTAACGAGTAAGGGTGATTTTTTGAAATCCTGTGGTAGTCACAACGGACCAAATATTGGTGTAAGTGTGTTTGGCCTTTTCCGATCAGCAGCCACCTTAACCTAACCTAACCACCATTTTTCGCAATGTTTTTTTTGAAATCCATATATTCCACATCCTATTGGTCTGATTCTTTCAGTAATAGTTATATACTTGTAATTTTTGTCGTAGATTCTTCTCTTTATAGCGAGTTACTAAATTTATAGGGTAGAAATCTAAGTTTTCAAAAACCCATTAAGAAATTGATGGTTGAAAATTTTCCACCACGTAGCTTTTAAGCAGAAACAACATAAAAAACAGGGATATTCAGTATTTTTGCGGGCTAGCATGATACCGCCAGGTATTTGCTGACATGCTTGACCGGCCTTACGCTCATCGGAGTGACCTCTATTAGCACCGTTCAGACAAAAACAATATCCTCCAACGAGCGTAATCAGGTCAAGACCGCAACAATGCTTTAAGTTCCAAGTCGAATATTGGTTGCCTACACACAGGAAAAAATATAGGCGATGTTCTGGGGGGTAAAAAACACCCAAAATTTGTTTGCGTACTTAGAAATTTGAACAACAGTAAAATACAGACTTTTTATGGGTATTAGATGTATCTCATGATGAAAATTTATCGTGGTTCCTATAAACTAAGACAAGCAAAGCTACCACGATTGGACCATATTTCTTGGAATGAAATTTGCAGAGCATTCCAACTTCTTTTACTATACTTAGACGAGACCTAAACCTGACTAAGATATCAGCTCGTATCCATTACAATTTTTATCTGTTTTCAATCTTAATCAAATTACGGCAATGATTAGTAAGAACTTGAATGCGTAGGGAGTACAAATCAAAAATTCTCAAAATCTTGAAAGTAATACTGTCCTAATACTAAGGATAGAACCAAGTAAAGTATCAGCCGTTAAATGTTGTCAAAAATATGAAGAAACAATTTTATAAGCTTAAGGAATACTCCACTACACCGTTCAATTGTTTAAGCCATTCTGCCCCAATCATTATTAGATGTCTGGGAAACATGTCAAAAACCAACTGTTTTTGAAATTATATAATATTCGAAGACTTAAGTGGCAGTACACTGCCCATAAGGCTAAAATCTTAGAGCAAGTCAGGCGATGTAATTCAATAAACTCAAACACCTATAGAAATACTAGAAATACGGACTATTAGGATGCTCTTTGTGGAAGAAAAGAAATCACACAACAAACAAAGATTTGGAGAGAATAAAAACGTATCCACAAAAACCATGGATAGTTATCAAGCAGTGCTAGCCCAGTGCCTTCTTCGATGTCCGTTAAATAACGCTCTACACTAAAAAAAAATATACCTTAGTTTAGAACGTTTTTCAAAGAATCCTGTACATGCTGTCGGCGGAAATGAAAGGATCACATAACGGCTAAGATGAGAAGGACGTTGTGTCACTTCTTCGATAGATAAAGTATCCCTGAGGATTTTTTATTTTATTTTTAAGTGCTAGCGGCTTCATTTTGAACCCAAATCTTCAGCGCCTAGATCTCATTCCGCTATGAAGTACAGCACTGCTGATTTGAAAATCGAACTTCTAGAAACTATTAGAAAACAGACAGCTTACTTTTTAATCTAAATTCAAGCTCAAGAGCTTCAAATAGTCAAAAGACAATCTATGTAATGTAAATAATAATGTAATAATTTGATCATCATTTCGTTGCGTTTTCGAAATCAAAACTGAAGAATACCTCTGTGTCTATTGTCCCCACTAGGTAGATCTAATATTCTCATCATAGATAGTATTTGTTAAAAACCCAATGTAAAACCTAATTCACACAATTTATTTATATTTTGAAACATGATTGTTTGATAAATATTTTAAGCCTTTCTACGTCGCGTCACATGGTGACGAATTGAAATTATGCCATTTAAATAACATGCATTGCATTTAGAATTCATTGAAAAACTCCTAAGCTGACTTCAATTTACCATTTACACTTAGCACAACATCAGACAGTTTAAATCGGATGAATATTTACGAGTTGCATCCATTTCCAATCTTTGTACAAAAACTTATCAAAAAACCAAAAAAAAAAAAAACTCAAAACATACCTCAAACATTTGCTCCTTTTCTGCAAACAGCTTAAGCTTCTTACACTCTGGCTGCATTTTGTCTGCTATTGCCATTTCCATATTATCCTTTTCCGATATGCCAACAAAACTAGCGCCACTACTTGCTCCACCATACCCATCATCACCAATACCACCAACATGGCCAAAAGCGAGCATCAACTTTCGTTTGTAGTTTGTCTGAGTCTGAGTCATCGTGGTTGTTGTCGTCGGTGTCGTCGTTGTCGTTGTCGATTCACAGCCGCCACAGCTACTTTCACTTTCAAACTTTAAATGCACCTGATGTGAATGTGATGCAGAAGCAGAAGCATCAGCAGCCGTAGCAGCAGCAACTCCAATACTCGATATCCTTTCCTCCTTTGGTAGAATGGCTGATGTGGGTATAGTAGCGGCGTTCGCATCACCGGCATCCTCTTGCATTGTATAATTTTTGGAATTTTTAAGCTCAGCTATCATAACTTTCTCGAAATTAATTTAAAAAAATTAAATTAAATAATAACACAATTGATTTAGGTATGCTTGCTTTGCCCCCGCAAAAGCACAAGGATAACAACAACAAAATAGGCAAATAACAAGCAACAAAAATATAACAAAACGAATAACAAGAATTAAAAATAAATCTCCTCTCAACAAGCCAGCGTAAAATAAAATTCCTTCCTTTTCACGAAAAGATCATTCCCGCACAGTTGTCAAAAGTCGACTAGGCTTCCAAGGATTCCAAATCAAAGCATTTTCCGTCTGGACCACCGAAAATAATAATGTACCTACTGGTCATTCTAGAACAGGATTTCTAGATCTAGATATCCTGTCATCACCAAACAAAAAAAAAATTAAAACTTTCATACACGTATCCTGATGAATATGTACGGCTAAAGCATGCAGGAGGAGAAGAATAAACTTGTTTCGCACTCAATTTCATTCTCTCCATTTTTCCATTCTCCGAGAAAAATACTCTACTACTCACTCTTGAAGGTCATTTGGTTGTGTGTGCGAGTATACAATTACCTGTTGATATAGGTGTAAATAATGCAAAAGGATATTCGACACACAAGATAGGTATTTGAGAAAGTTTTGTAAAATTTTCGAACACAAACACACACCTAGGTTAGGACTTGGATAAAATTAAGTGTGGTGGTTGGAAGGATGGTAGAGTTTCAGTTTTTCAACCCCTTCAACAATGGGGTGGGGGAATATTTATTCGTCTACAATTGAATTCCGGTTCAGTACCTTCATCTTATTCGTCTATTTTTTCGCGTATAACTATTTGTCTATGCTTTGTTTTTTTTTTCATATATTCTGTAGATGAAGAGGATGATAATAATCCTTAAATGGAAACAAGAAAAAAATAGTTGTGTACCTATATTATTAGTTTTCGGTTGGCCAGTGAGTGCGCTTTATCCATGTTACATACATAAAGGGTTTTTTTTACGGAATAAGGGAGATTGGTGGAAGGAAATATCCGTTTATTGGATGTTAAATTCCATCATTCTTGCAATGAATTCTCAGTTATATCAGAGTGATTTATTTGATTTGTAACGGACGAATATTATAGAAGTTACATTGTGTGGAACGTATTCGAGGGAATAGAGAAAATATAGTTTGTTTTAAGTGGTTTCTTGGTTAATTTTAATTTCTTTGATACGAATAAAATAAGAAAATGGAATCCTTTTTAGCCCGATTTCATAATTAGAGAGATATTTTTTTTAAATAAATTAAGTTATAGATTTTAAATCATGTGGATCGCATTGATATTTTGATTTCTTTCTTTAAGTTGGCTGTGGAACTTCAAATAGGAATTATATTATTATATAGTATCACTTAATTCTCTCAAAATGAATAACAAACGGTAACATGCACACATTAATGGTTGAGAGTTCTAAGTCACTAGGTCCGTTCTCTACGAGCTGTTGCACTAGCAAATATAACTTTATTTATTTAATCAAATTCAAATCGTGTGGAAGCTTGATTTTTTTATACAAACTAACAATTCCAGTGTGCTTCTGCTCATTCCGAACAGCTAACATGAGAGGAACTTTTTATGATAAGAGATCCTTTTGGACTATTTGGCTTAATAGTTAATTTTTTGGACGGTAATGCATGAGTTCTGGGTTATCTAGGCTAGCTCTGCGACCTCTTACGGAAAGATGAAAGATTTCTCACCAAAATAATAATTGGTCTAAACTCACAAAAAAGATGAGATTTTCTTGTGTCTCTACAAAAAGGTGACCACGGTCTAGCCTCTAAGCGCATTTCATTGAGTATGTCTTACCATCTTTCCATGAAGCTTGACTTATTTTCTTGGATTATTTGTATCGAGGTAGAGCCATCAAAGGACAAGAGTAAGTTTGGTTAACAGAACATTACAAACCCCTTTGCAGAAACATTGTGCAAGACAAGCCAGCCTGCTGTCCTCTAGTTGAGAAGGCTTCACAGATCATTTGTAATATCATCTATGTTACATGATCATATTCTTTTTTCTCCTTTTTCACTTAATACTGCCAACACCCCCTGTATCATAGTAGCCGATATAGTTAACATTTATTTTTAAATTAATCCTTTTTTTTTAGTTTATGTGGGTCATTTAGATCAAAGGATCGGAACATTAAACTAATCTGTTTTAGTTTTTAAGAGTTAGACAGAAAAACGAAATTTTTCTTAAAATACTATTTTTAACCAAGGCCATGGTGTATTCCACAGCCAGATTTAAGCATTAGAAACCCTATTTCAACTAACAGAGTTCAAAAATATATATTTCACTAAATCCGAATGCAATTTAAGTAGAATCGCCCAGTTTTTAGGCAAATTACACTATGTGGATCGTAAGTTTGTTGTATTTTGGTAGATTCAGAAATGGTTGTTGCTTGTTCTTATAAATATTTTTATTTCTTTCTATTAAAAATATTTAAAATATAATTTAAAGTCTAACAAGGCATATTTTATTGAACAAAAATAAAAAAAAAAAAAACACTAAGAAAGCTTAGTTTCTGTGGAAAAAAAAGTTGAAATGACTTCTACTGATTTCTCAGGAAATTTACAAAACAAAAACTGAAATTTCGCATATACGCAAGAGAATATTTTTGAAGTTTAAGGTTCGACTCATAAAGTAAAATTGATCTTGAGAAAATAAAGATTTGAATTGCATAGCTTCTAAGTTAAAAAGAAGTAAAAGAAATACATTTAATCTCTTTTGAAAAGTCAATAATAAATTATGAAGAATACAATCCACAGGGCTTTGGTATATTTCTGAAAGTAAAATTCCTATGAACAAGACTTAAAAATGGAAAATAGAAGTCCGTAATAATTTATGGAACGTATTCATTCTCTCCATCCTCATACCTGTGAGTAATAGGCTGCAGAAAGAAAATTTCGTATCAGCGTTAAAGATTAAGATGTGTATCGTATTTGATGAATTTTAACAATATTTCCTAGTGATATGAATACGATGATTTATAGACTTTTTGTATTTTCAAACTATTTATTGATGTGGAATGTGGTTTTCTAAATACAAAAATAGATCTTCAAAACACCATACATTATTATTTAAAGAAAACCATAAGTTCGTGATAGCCTAAAGCTCATCAAATATTATTCAATTCAAAAAATCCAACTAAAAACGTTCATTTTCATCCACAAACAAACAAATCAACAGCAAAAATGCCACATCAAAATTGTGTGGTCAACGACGAAAGAAAAATAGTTGATTACAGAAAAAAGTCACCATCTTCGTCCGCAAGGATACTTTATGTATTTATATAGCTAGCTGATGGTAACCTCAAATTCTCAAAAAAAGAAAAAAAATAACCGAGTGGATATAATGAACAGAAAAAAAAAACTGTCTCCTGTCAAGCAACGAAGAAGACGAGAAGGTCTGGTATCTTTCCTTAACGAAACCGACCCATGTCAAAAAGGATCTAAGAATCCTATACCTATTCCCAACATTTCATGGTCCCTATCATACCCAAAAAAGACAACTTTTATCTAGGACTTAAGCCATGATTTTTTTTCTCCTTCCTTCTCTATAGGGATGTGCTCTTCGCAATTTATATCAATTTTTTTTTTGGTTCCACCCCATCTTCTTGAGAATCGTCCTTTCATGTGATTCATTCCAAACTTTGCCTTTGACTCCTACAGAGAAATCTTCCACCACCTACTCCTATAACTGCTTGCAACCCATCAACCGAAGACGAAGACCGACGAAGTCGCAAGGATATTTTACATTTTATTTCCCTTCATCACTCAAAGGACAATACAATGTGGAACGGTGAGTGCGAGTGATAAAGTTGTAAGGCGTGCGGGTGTTGCGGGGAGAGGGATGGTTACATTTTTCTGATGGGTGCAAAAGACGAAAGCCACCATCTCAGACTTTTCATGAATGGAAATAATTTTCATATCGAATTTTTTCGATGTACTTTCTCGTTCGATTCAGTTTCTCCCCACATACTCATCCCCTCCCACTCAAGTACGACTTTGACGAGTTGTAAAGGATGAGCAGCAATTCCAGGTTTTATTTTTATTTTTATTTTCAATTTTTTTTTTGTTCCTCATATTTTTCAGCTCGTTTTGTTGTGATGTTATTTTCATGGTGGGCGATGTTGTGGAATAAATACTCGTACCATAGGAGGTGTGTTGGGATGGACTATGATTGAAACTGTTTACCTTTTTATGGGACTTTTTGGGTATTGCAGGTTGCAGGGTTGAAAAATGGGATTTTTTACATTTTCTTGAATTGGGGAGTATGAGTGGATATCTTGAATATTTTTGGTTTCTACAACCAATTTTTCTGACACCACTAGTCTCTTCTTAAATGGATAAACATGATCTAAGGAATATTTTTGGTCTTCATGGGAAAATGTAGCTTTGTATAGGGGTGGAAAATTCCTTGGAAGAACATTTTATGGCAAGGCAATAAATAGGTAGATAGAGATAATGAATATTTGGAAAAAATAAGTAACTTATGATATGATTTTATACACTGATGGCTTTATGCTTGGCTTTTTTCTAGATCGCATTAATGCAGAGTTCGCGTAGGGCCTTCTTAAGTCGGTTTTTTTAAGCTTAAACGCCTCCTTTTCTCAACGAAACAGCGATTGATAGACGATTCTTTGTTTAATCAATGCAATGTTTCAAAGGTAATGGTAAAACCAAGAGATACATCATAGATAGTTCTGAACTTATTACGCGTGGTTAGTACTTGGATGGGGGACCGTTCAAATACCAACCGTGTGCTGTTGACATGTGTTTCTTCTGTTCTTTCTTTCTGTGCGTCTCTCTCTCTCTCTGTTGTATTGTCTAAGCCGATGGGCCCAGTTGCCAGTTTCAGCTCCCAATTTCAGACACTCCTGGCTTCCCAATTTTTTGATATTTTTTTCACATGATAAATTTGTCACTTGATAGTTTTCTCGCATGATAGTTTTCTCACATGATAGTTTTCTCTCATGATGGTTTTCTCGCATGATAATTTTCTCTCATGAAAGTTTTATCACCTGATCGTTTTATTGTATGATAGTTTTGTCTCATGAAAGTTTTCTCGCATGAATGTTTTAATGCATGATATTTTTTTCGCATGAAAGAACACACGAATTTTTGTTTAAGCCTTTTCTTAGAAAATGTAGCTAAATGAGTCACTTTTCGGTCTAGTCTCAGTATCGTCTCCATCTCATTGTAGACCAGTGTTTATTAAATAAAATATTTCTTTTGATGATCTATCAGCAATTCTAAACTGTCTGTTTCAATTTAATTTGAATACAGCAGATACGAACGAACACAAAAACACAAACCTTATATTAGATACACACGACCATATGCATACATACCTACCCACAAACTTAAACAATCAAATTAATACAACAAAAAATGGCGCCCAACGAAAAATCGTGCTTGGCATCAAATTACCCGCGAAAAAGAGGTTAATTTGTTTCTGTTCATGTCAAAAAAAAAAATTAAAAGTAAACCATAAACAACTGTCCTTTTACACCCGATTGCTACCTTATAAAATTTCGGTTGTTGCGTTTTGTTTCTGAAATAAGTGATTATATTTTCAACCATGTGTAACCTCTTGTTCCAAAATGCACAAACAGTCCCCGTCCATCTTTCCGCCTATTAACTAATAATTATTTTCATCCGGTTTTATTTTTTATCTCGCACATCGCATAGACCGGAGATCAGCATCAAACAACATCCTTGAGAATTCGCATCCCTTTTCTTGATGTTGGATGCTAATTTCAACAAAAACCTTAGCTGGACCGATTTTTTCTATTTTTCCACATAAAACTGGAATTTTTACTTTTTTTCCCTCATTATTCATGTATATATTTGGTCAGCTAGAATCCTTTTTCACTTTTGTCATTTATATTCTTCAAAAAAAAATCACTTATTTCGGACTTTTCAACCCTTTCCCAATAAAGGGGTGGCAACTGTCGACTAATGTTCGTCTGGAATAAAAAAACACACATAAAAACAGAAATAACTGGTTCTCGGACCTAAGATATCTTGTGGACTGTATTAGATGTCCTCTGTTGCTCCTTTGATTCTAATGAAGATTCTCATATATCTCGCTCTGGTCATCTGCCACTGGATGCGGGTATTTTATCCTTTATTTTGTGTGTGTTCGTCTATTCCAAAAGATCATAGCACATTTCAGCATCTTACCAAATATACAAGTTCATGAACTTATAGGCTCATTTTATACAAGATGCTAGTTCTTCTGAGACTTTGGATTTTTAGTGATTTCTGTTGAAAATTTAATTGCATCTTGGTAGGGGATGGTTTTTATTTTTTGTATTTTTCCAAAAAGATGTTCAGCAGCATCCCATAACCGAGAGAGGGTCAATCAAGGTCAGGATTGGTCCAGTTTTTTTTTTTTTTTAGAAGGACGAAGGAAGAATACATTTTCCCCCCAAACTGCTGCGAAAAATAAAAGAAGTTTACCATAACGAAAATGTTCTCTCAAAAGGATGTGAAAGTTCAGCAATTTTTAAGAATTCTCTCGAAGGACTATAAAATAATCTACGCTAGGCCGGTTTTCATAACCGAAAATAAGTGTGGGAAAATATATAACTGTTTCTTCTGTTTTTTTTTTTTTTTTTTTTTAATTTTATATCAAACGAGTAATCAAATGATGCTGGTGCGGTGCGGTGCGATGGTTTTGAGAAGCTGCGGATGTGAACCCTGACTTTTTGAAGGCTGTTGTTCTATTACCTAGGTGGAGAAAAAGCCCTTTGTTTGAGAAAAAAAAATAAAAAATAATAAAATGAGAGGAAACTAACTATGAACCGTTGAACTTGTTGAGATCGTTACAAAGTACCTAACGTTTAATACCTATAAAACTTTTCCAAAAAAAAGCAACGCGTTTTTGTGAGTGTGTTTTTTTTCGAGCTTACATAAATGCATTTTTTAATCAAAAAGAACAAAACTTTGATGAACTGTTCGGGGAGGGTAGGATTACTTTTAGGGGAATTTAACCAATCTGCCCTTAATTAAGGTGATACACCTGGAGTAAGAATTGGAATAGATTTTTAGTGAAAATAACTAACATGCTACATCCCACTTCTGACATCGATGTAACTTTATGTATCACAATGAAAAGCTTCAATGGGAGACATATATGGAAATAAGCAGGAATGTCTTAAGAGGCATACATTTGTTGGAACAAAATGAGAGTGGAAGTGCAGAGATTTGCAATGTCCAATACAAAGAATCAGTCGAAATATATTTTTCTAATTCCTGAGTTAATTACATTGCTGACAATTCTGTACCTTCTAGAGCATAAAGTTTACTTTTGTGATTCAAGCAGTTTGAAATCAAGTGATACTGTTTTGTGAGAGAGTGACAAAAATAGTATGTACAAAATTTGGATCGCAACAGTAGATGTAAACCGATATTTCAAGACGGGCCGAAATTATCATTCTTATTGTTCTTATAAAGAGATTTTAAAATCAGATTTTTGGAAAGCTATGAATTTAAAATGTATTATATAGCTTTTGACTAGAAAGAAGCCATCTTGTCGGCCAGTTAAATCGGAAAAACGAGACACTAGGCAAAACGCATCCTTCAAAATTCCCATTGTCGAGTTGAGCAGTGTGTACGGGTGCACTTTCCTATTCGAACCACAATTCCTCTACACCCAATTGAACAATTTGCTACAATAAAAAGTCATTGATCATGGTATCGTGTAATCAACAGCGCCCTCGAAAAAATAAAGCCCAATGACACCTCCTTCGGTATAAAATGGCGCACATACTGGCTTTTGGCGAATAACACGAAGATTCTCAGACCTTAGAACTCCAAACAGTTGTTTGTTTCCATATCCATTGCGATTGAAATGAGCCCTGTTCCTCATGAAGAATTTCAACAAAAAATTGTCCCATACTATGTTGTTGATGTTTAGGAGAATGTGACCCTAGTTTAGACGAGATAGGCTGCATTTTTCTTAGTAATTAGCGCGTAGTAATGACTCTTAAAATGATTTAGCACACTGCTCGAGCACACTGTATCTGATGAACTGTCTGCACCAAAATGAGCTGGTAATGCCCAATTGCTTAGCTCGTCGTCTTTTTGGCCTTAATGGCCCATCGAAGATATCTGCTGCCATAGTGACGATATTTTCTTCAGAACGAGTGATACAGACCTTCAAAGGCTTCTTTTGTCACTTACATATGTCCCGTCACCAGTAATGATGTGTTTCATGAAAGTGGGACGAAAAGACGAACTATGTAGAGCTATTACTTGTTTTGGCATCCCTGTGAAACCTGTCCGTTTGTGGAGGATGTTGATGGAAAACACACGCTGCTCTATTTTCAGCTGAAAATTTTGCAAATGATCTTAGATCTCACCTGCATAGACGTTGAGCGAATTATGAGGTAAACCAAATGGATTGTACTTTACCACCGACCTAGACAAAAGAGTGAAGTTCAAACGACTAAGGAAAAGGAGTCATGCAGATCTGTTAGACACTTTTAATTCGTCCCAGAAAATATCAATTCCATCCTAGAGAAAAAGGTTATACCAATTTGGAACTTGTGTGCGATGAAACTAAACGCATCTACCTAGGAACCGAGTTCTTTCGGGAAGCTTGTTGGCTGAGGATAAGAGCTTTTCCATCAGAACCATTTGCCATTTTTTTTAAATCAAGAGAAGCAGAAGTGAAGACAGACAATTATAGATATCCTTCATTTCCTTAAAAATAACTTTTCGAAATCGAAAATTTTAGTCCCCCTTGAGTGATATGAAATGACTACTTTGGTAATCTTGTTGCTCCTTAACTGCGAGCCCTTTAATGAGAAAAGTGGTCTTTCAAAAGAAGATAATTGCTCTCAAAATTGCATAATACGTAGTTTGGGTTTGGTCTTAGGATTAACCTAGCTGCTCAGCATAAGGGCTTGATAACAAGATTTCGTCCCTCAAACAATTTCAAAAATCCCAAAGGAATTTTCAAAAAATCTTAGATGCAACTTGAATTTATCAGTGGAACTTTCTTGCGATCAAAATCAGAAAAAAAAAAAAAAGAAAACCTTGCAAGACAACCATACCAAACCTATACTTTCTCCGGCATAACCGAAATCACATCAGGAGGACTATGTAGCCATGTGTGGGAGCTGAGAGGCAATAAGAGTTGTTCAGCAGACATCCATCTAAATTATTCATCTCTTATCCATAATCGATCAAAGGAAACCCAATATGCATGCATACGACAAAAACTATTCATCCGTTAGAACTGAAATCCAATGACGTTACTGACTGGCTCGGGGATAGATCCAAATATCTTGACTAATTTATAAGAGTTCCTCAATACTGGACCAGTCCCCTTTCAAATCATCCTTAGATGAACCATCATTTCCTGTTTTTTTTTTTACTTTTTTTTTCTCTTATTAGAAACTCGAGAGCTGTGTATGAATTTTCTTTGCCCCGCCAACAACTTGATTTCAAATTCGATTTCAATTAAGACAAAACTCCCCTGTCCGCTCCCTAACAAAGACCATCACCCTTGACAGTTGTCAAAATTCTAATTACACCCCAACGTCGACGATGACGACTACCACTACGGTCAGAGTATCGTCGTTCACTTCCTCACTTCCAGAAATCCCATGAGCCAAAAGGATATTGGAATCTAGAAAATAAAATACTATACAGGAGGAAAAAAAATAAAACAACATTCTCTTCGGTCACTCTTAAAATATGCATGCACGTTCGTCGAAAATACCCCAACCCAAGCTTTTGTGCTGCCCCCACCCCAAAATACCCAAACCCAAACCTATAACTCATCCCTTAAAGTCGACAAAGTTCATCAGAAAACATAAAAGGACAGAGGGTGTAGGAAAAAATTAGGAGCAGCGTAGGTTTTTAGTCGGTGTTTGCTCAGGAGGCCTCCGTTGTGTGCCTCATTCGTTACCTTCCTCTTTTAAGGATCACAGGAGCGCTCTATACACAGAGGACGATGACGACGAAAAAAAAGCTAGGACGAATAAAAATACCAAAAAAAAAAAAAACACAAAAATCCTTGGGGTGTTTTTTGGCACGGAAAAATGTTTTGATGTGTCACGTGTTTTTCTTTCGCTCATTTTTTTTTTTGTCTTCGTTCCTTTTTTTGTGTTTTGGTGTTCGACTATGACTGCAGGCTCCACACCTACTTCCACTTTGTCGTTTTTTTCTTCTGTTTCTTCTATTTGGTGGATATGTGTGTTGGCCGTATTGGGGCTTGGAGTTTTCGGGATGGTTGATGGGGATGGCATGGGGGTAGGCAGACTTGATGGTGCTCGTGAAATAAAATACAGATGTACCGTACAGAGAGCAAAAGGTGTGTGTGTAGGTAGGTATATTAGAACTCACACCCCAATCCCTGAAGGGATTAGTGGGAACTTTGTCGTCGTCGTTTTTACGATGGTTTTTTTTTCCTTGTTTGTCCTGAATGGTGTATTGCTAGCGGGTGGTGATGGTCGTTCGTTCGTCGTTGTCGGTAAGTTACAAGGAGTGAGTACGAGTATATGTCCCTTCAGAGAGAAGATGGGGGCTAGGAATTATTCACTCTAGAGGATATAGTTACATCAGCAAAAGGCCATCATACGGCCTTAGGTGGTCATAGCCACAACGGTGAATGGTGAACGAAGAAAAAGACCATGAACCAAAGACTGTGTTCTATTAGCTTCTTTTGGCAAGAGAAAATCTGAAATTGAGGTAGATATCATAAGGAATAGGCTATTAGATGAAGGAATAGGAAGCACATTACATGTAAGCAGTGTCTTGCAGTTCCGATAGATATGTATATAGTTTTTTCTACATACTTTTCTACATAGTTGGATTGGTGTATAACTACCTATGATAGATATAGAAAGATATAGGAAGATGCTAAGGAAAATTCGGATCTTATCTTATTGACAACGGGTGGTATCGCATAATTATTTCATGTGTCAGAGGCTAAATATACAATTAAGTGCAACATTAAGAAAACCTGTTCAAAGCACAGACGTTTTCCATAAACGAAGGAATGTTTATGTAACGTATAAGGCTTTTAATTAAATCTCTAATTTAAAACCCGCCTTACATCTCAATCGAGAGTAGGTATGATATTTGATTTGTATGTCTTTGAGATCGAATAAGGTTTTACGAAGTTTCACATTTTTTCCTCACAATGGTTAGTTGGGTTAGCTTCCACAGTATACCTATGAATTCAATGAAGCCTCAACTGCGGCTTCAGCACTTTTTTTGAATTTTCAAAGTAAAACTTTTTTGCACTTTTGAAATTCACACGTAATGGTTGATGGAATAATGGAAGATACAATTTGACTGAAAATTTGTCTTCTGCCTTTACCAAGAGACACGTATTTTTCGTATTTGTGGCCTAGTTTTGACCAGGACCGATGACTATTCTAACTTTCGACCGTATTTATTTATACTCAACAGTATTTGTCCTTAGTCTCGTGTTTGTCTTTTTTTCGACCAGAACTGCAGGGGCTCTATTCACTCAAGTTTCTGCATAAGTTTAGATCAGGCTGGGGGACTCTATCCCGATTTCCGACCGACCACCAAGCTCTATCCCAACCATTTTTGTGTCTTATAGAGCTGACTCCTATATCCCAATTTGTATGAAATACCGTGTCAGTTTTTTAGTAAAACATTTTGTTTGGCTCACTGCCTGCTTACAGATATTCATATGAAACGCTTTGCATTTTCATGATCGTATCAGACCACAGGATTAGTCTTCCTCGATGCCTTACAAAAGTATCATGTGTGGCTCATTGTCGACCATTCACCGAGCTAATGTTTCCTACGTGATTTGTCTTTTTGACTCATAGAGTTCGTGGCAGTTTCTTTTTCTTTATTCTTTATTTTCTTTATTTATTTATTATAAAAGGTAAAAAAAACATCACAAGGATACAATCCCCTAGTCGAAGCCTGCATGGATAATCAAGGGAACATCAAAGTGGAACCGCAGTCCTTGCTGGGAATATGGAAAGAACATTTTTCCAATCTTTATAACGGCGATGAAGAAGAAAATTCCGCTGCTATATAGACTTAGGAGACGCAGACCAACAATACCGCCCACTGGACGAAGTGAAGATAGCTATATCGAATCTCAAGTCTAACAAAGCCGCTGGAGCTGTAGGCCTCGCTGACGAACTGTTCAAAGCGGCAGGCGATGACTTGGTTGGGAGTATGCACCAGCTCATCTGCAAAATATGGTCGGAAGAAAGCATGCCCGATGAATGGATCCTCAGTATTGTCTGTCCGATCTTCAAAAAAGGAGACCCTCTGAACTGCGCCAACTACAAGGGCATAAGTCTCCTGAACATTGCGTACAATATCCTTTCTTCCGTATTATGTGAACGTCTGAAGCCTTTCGTCAACAACCTGATAGGTCCATATCAGTGCGTCTTTAGACCAGAAAAGTCCACCATCGATCAAATATTCACATTACGGCAGATCTTGGAAAAAGCCCAGGAGCGACAAATCGACACATACCACCTTTTCATCGATTTCAAAGCCACGTATGATAGCATCTATAGGAACGAACTATATAGAGCAATGTCTAGTTTTGGCATCCCTGAAAAACTTGTCCGCTTGTGCAGGATGACGATGGAGAATGCACGCTGCTCCATTAAGGTCGGAAAAGATCTCACCGATGCATTTGATGTCAAAAAGGGTTTTATGCAAGGCGATGCTCTATCGTGCGACTTCTTCAACATAGTTCTTGAAAGAATAGTTCAAAACTCACGCGTCAACACAAGAGGCTCAATCTTTCAAAAGTCCGTCCAATTACTCGGATACGCCGACGATATTGACATTATTGGAAGAACAAAGCCTGATGTCAGTGGCGCATTTGTGAACATTGAGACGCAAGCGAAGAAGATGGGTCTAGCTGTAAATGAGGGCAAGACCAAGTATGTATATGCTGTCATATAGACAGCTATAACTTTGAGGTAGTGAAGGACTTCATATACCTAGGCGCCGCTATTAACACAGAAAACAACACCAGCGCTGAAATCAAACGGAGTATAACTCTTGCCAATCGCTGTATCTTTGAACTAAGAAGGCAATTGAGTAGCAAAGTCCTCTCTCGAGCAACTAAAGTGTCCCTCTATAAGACCCTCATCATCCCGGTCCTTGTCTATGGTGCAGAGACATGGACTTTGTCGAAAGTGGATGAGAGTGCTTTAGGCTGTTTCGAGAGGAAAATTCTTCGTGTGATCTTTGGTCCCGTCTGCATAGACGGGGAGTGGAAGAGAAGATTTAACCACGAACTATACGGGCTGTACAGCGAAACTGACCTAGTCAAATGTATAAAAGTCCAGGGACTGATATGGCTGGGTCATGTAGGGCGAATGGACTCAGGTGGCGCACACAAGTGGGAGAAGACCTCAACCAACTTGGCGTCCGAAACTGGAGACAGCTAGCTAGGGACCGAGCTAGCTGGAGAAGCTTGTTGGTTGATGCCCTGGTCCAACCCGGACTATAGCGCCACCTTAAGTAAGTAAGTAAGATTCTTCCTGGACAGGAAATCACCTTTTCTGTAGATGGAACAAAGATATTTGATATTTCAATTTTCGGCTAGATAGTATCCTGGTTATTGGAACTGGTTCTCCTTTGTTTAGAAGTGAGTTAATTTCTTGCAATATTTTTTTAGTTGTTAATCAATCCGTAAAGGCCGATAATTCAATGCATTTGGTTTATAGTATGAGGAAGATTTCAACTTTTTAAGGAACACGCTGGACAAATGCTGCATATTGAAAAAGCTTCGTAGTATGACTCTACTTACGTAAGAACACCTCTACCTCTTGTGAAAATGGGTGCACGCTATCCGGTCCTGTGAATTTGTGTATATCAAGATTTTTTAATACTCTTACAGCAAAGTTGGGTTGCAACTGTACAAGTGTAGAAGAATATTTTAACCACGCTCTTCAGTATTAGAAGTGGTAGACCTACATACCTATACTACTTTCTGGCAACTTTCTCAAGTGAACTGAGACAAGGCGTATACAAAAAATTAAATAAATAAATGAGAAAATGTAATTGTTGTTCTGTCGTTTATAATCGTAAGGTACAGGTCTTGTCAATTTGTTTAAACTAATCCTACTTCAGTAGGAACCATCTGGGCTTGAGTCTTACATCCACTATTGAGAAACTATGATAAGAAATAATTGGTGTAGTTCTAGTCTATTTATCTGAATTTTAACGCCCCGCTAAGGTCAAAGAACTATATAAGGTCTCGAATATCATAATTAATAATAAATACCTACACTTGCAATTTTTATTGTACAAGCCACTACTATCAACTGAATTAATTATAGCTAAGAAATGGATTTTTGTATTTCCCCATTAAAGGTGGACATTTTTTGAAATAGAGTCAATTGATTTTCATACATACACATATTGTTTTTCCTGTGGTTTCTAAAATATTAAAGCAAAACGATATTTAAATTTCCAATCGAAAAATAACTTTAACTCCCCTCAACATTAGGCTATTGAAACAATTTTAACAAAATTTACCATCAATTTCCATCCATAATACCCCTTCTGCAAATACCTCCTCCTATCCACACCCCCTGGAAATGAGCTGCCAAGCCTGGGATAACCAAACCATCAAAACCTATTACAAAAAAAAAAAAAAAAAAAAAAACGAAAAATATAGATACCTACAACACATAACTTCAAAGTTATACAAAAAAAAAAACATGTTGGTATGTGAATATTCCAACTATAGAATCCCATTAATGTTTGCCTTTCACAAAAACTGCATTTTCAACCTAAACGTTGTTACATCTTCATTATGTAGTCATGTCAAATCCATTCATATATATAAATAAATACATACATATAATAGGTATAGACCATACAAAAAAAGTTCCTGTCATAGTATATACATATGCACATATTCCATTCTATTCATTTATTCCCATTATATCCTTTTTCGACTTTATAAAAGCAAACGATAAACAATTCGCTCCTAAAAATATACCTATCTATACCTAGGTACCAAAAAACCTCTATCAAACCTCCAACGAACACTAGTGAAAAAAAACAACGTTAAATAAAATACCAAACCCAATTTTTGTTGAATTCCGATGTCCCGCATTGCCTAAAGGAGCCGTTCCAAATGTCCACCCTTTAATCGATCAAAGTGTAAAAATTCACCACCCCAATGCACACTCTCCCGCACACACATCCGTCAAACTACTACTGGACGGCCTCCCTCCTCCCAGACCTTTCTTCCTTGTTTCCTTTCGCTGATGCACAAAAAATAACAGGAATTTCAACAAAAAATAAATAAAATGATATAACTACAAGCCCGCCGCCGCCGCCGCCGCACCGAAACGCAGCAGCAGCACGAACTCATTCCATTGATTGCTTGTCACCGTCACGGTTCTGATTCCATACTTATCCAAGCTCCAAACCCTATGCACATCCCATCCAACTAACAATGGGAAACACTAATTATTTAAATGTGCGTATGCGTTCCCTCCGTCCGTCCGTCGTCATCGTCCTGCGGATGTTAGTGCTCAAATACATAAAATAAAACTTCAACAAGGAAAAAAGGGATGAGCGAACTGAGTTACACTCTATCTAGCCCACATATTTATTTAATGTCCCAACCACAGGATACCCTTTGCCCCCACACCTACTCCGACAGCACACGACAAAAAAAACAACACACACTCACATTCCATCCTACGTCCGCCCGCAATGAATTTCAATTACTAACCCAATTAAAGGTCCTTATTTAAAAAAAAAGGACGAAAAAGGACGCGCTATAATAACGAACCGCACACAAAAAAAACCTTCACTATGTGTGCGTGACGCCCGGTTGGGTGGAAGTCGGGCAGAAATTTTGAATTTTTCCCACGTAACCACGCACAAGGATGTGAATTTAATGCGTGCATGTGTGTTAGGTCCGCAGGATATCGCAGTATTTTTTGCGTAAATAGCTCTTCTCGCTAACAAAATGCAAAATACAACAAAAAATTAATAACACAAAAAAAACTCCACACACACACGATCCACAATGTGTAAGCCTGTAATTACTCTGCATGGACTCGCTCTCTGTTATCCTGAAGGTAGCGTTCGTATTGTGGAATGGTGATGGGGAACCACGATGCACAGGACAATAATAATATGCAATGTGCAACATAATCAAGCAGGATGTATGGCAAATGAGGATCCAATGCTGCACGCATTGCAAAAAATAATAATACAGCAACGAAAAAAAGATTTTCGAAAACAGACAAAAATGCCAGTGAGCAAAAAAAAAAAAACTTACACACAAAAAGGACGAAAAGGAACAATTCAATTCGCAAATAAATCAATTGTGAAGTATGCATAAAGCAATCCTGTATCCTGCGTTTCCCGCCTGTACTCAATGCATGGTGCGATGGGTGGGGATGGAGGTGATGTGTTTTGTTGTCGTGTGCTGGGGCTCATTTAAAGGGAATTTCAACTCCTTCCAAAATGAATTCAACAATTTGCAGTATATCCTGGTTGATTATGTATTTATTTCCCATTCTCTTGGTTTTTACTTGTTTTTTTTTTATTGCCACAGCATCTCATCACTATGTTGCAGAGTAGCAGGCCTACCCCAATAATTTTATACGCACGCACACACACGCCCTCCATTATCATCGCCCTGTGTATGTGAGATAATTATTTGTGCGTTGCCAATAATAAGGATGACACGAAGCAGTGCAGCGGTGGCAGCGTTTGTATCGAACAACAATAACAACAGCAACAAAAAAGTTCCGCGAGTGCAGAAAAAACAGGACACACTATAAACAGGTATAGCGGTACCTACGCTAATTACAAAAATTCTCAGGGTGAGACACATGCAACCCTTTGGGCATCCACCATACTTTATGTGCATTCTAATTATTATCTGGCAACTTTTAGTCCCCTCCTCTTAAACGCCTACGAAAAAAGGACGAATGAAAATCGATTGAACATAGGAATTGCTTTCATTTCATGGATAGCGTTAAAAATTTCGACACGCATTCATTTGCAGTGAAAGAAAGTTGATGCTTCTTTGTCCCGATTCCGACACCGACATCCGACCAAAGTAATCGTCGAACCCTCCTTCAAGGACACGTGTGCGATTGGGATTAATAACTATACCTCTCTACGACAAACAATGTGAAAACTCAAGCGAATAACGTGTTGATTGTCGTTTGCATGTTTATTTTTCACATTCTCTATTACGTAATTCAGCAAAGAAGCGTATCCTTTGAGTCCCAAAGGAGTCCCAAAGTAGGATAGAAAAAAAAAAACTTAAACGGGAGAAGCAATTAAGTCATGTCCTTTCTGAGCATTTTCCCTTGTTCAGAGAGCAGGGTTGGTTTGGTAGGTAGGTATTTAGTTTTTTTTCCTCTGTCAACTGGCGCTTTCTTGGTCCTCCGCGTTGTGCTGGTGATGAGATCCTTTGGAATAAAGGAGTGGAAAATATAAGTGTGATAGGGGATGGGACGGGAGCCGGCAGTCAAGAAATAGAAAAAGTAAAATTCAAATTCTCTCTTGGGGTTGCCAATATCTTTTTGGACTTTTTTTTTTTTAGGTATGTAGGTAGATTGGTATACGACGCTTCCACTGCTCGTTCGTCCTTAATGAGTCTTTTCTAATGTCCCCTTTATCTATACAGATACATACATACCTTCTAGGAATGTAGCTTAAAGTATATAAATATGTACCAATCCTCTTTGGCGGGAATGGTACTTCCTTCATTTTTATTTTTTCTGTTCGTTCAAGTCTTCTGCTTCGAAAGTCTTTTTGATATCCTCCTATAACTGTAGATAGCTAGCTATGTACAAGGATATACCTATAACTAGACCTGAAAGGACGAATTCTTGTTTGTTATGAAGAGAAAAAAAAATCTGAGATGAAAAATGAAGGTTACTGCAAGAAAAAAATATATTCTGGTAAGAATAGGTTTCATGGGATGGTTGATTTCCTCCGTCTTGCCTTGGTATATTGCCAGTCCTGTCCATAAACATACCCCTTATACCGAAAAAGGGGTGGTGCTTAATTTTTATTAATTAAAATTATTTGTATTTATCTTTGTACCCTTACCTACCTACCTACCTACCTAGGAACTTACTATGTTTTACCAAAGGATTCATAAATTGTATATGGAGATTTGAGTTTTTGAACGTCTAGGTACTTGGAGCCATGGAAGATTTTTGTAGCAATGTCACTCAAATAGGAAAAAACAAACATCATCCATTCATGAACTGAACTTGATCTTCAAATTGGATTTATAGCCGGTTCTCTATACTTAACCATGGCCAAACAGTGAAAGTTAGCTCTGTGCCATTAGACTAATTTATTTACTTTAACCAATTAGCAAGCAACTAAGCGAAAATATGAGCTTTAGGTTTTCGTCTATACAATTCCTTAGACAATGCCTATTGGCACCTATGAAAACAGTCGAATAAGTTGTGACTTGCTATTGCGTAGAAAACAGTTTTCCTCTCCACGCTTATCGAGACATTTGCTTTTATTGAAAACATTAACAGACTCTGAGATATTTTGTGTATTTATTTACCCCCAACAAACTCTAATTCAAAGTTCAACCTCAATTCTGGAGCCAAATATTCTAATTTTCGCAGATCTCATATTCTTAACCCCTCGCCAACTTCTAAAACACCTAACCACACATCCTCTTCTACACCAAACCCATCAATCCCCGTCTCTTATTCTTCAGTCCACTCTACCTCTCCCCTGACATCAATTACCCCTCCCTTAATCACCACTCAGTCTTTTACAACTTTCCCAACGGCAATCTCACCTTCATCTTCCTTTATAGACCCCCTTCTACCCCCTACAGTCAAATGCACCCAACAATCTAGTGAATCCACTGAATGCCGCTATGCTCTCTCTAGGCTTAGAGATAAAAAAACCTACGAAAACATTCGTCTGTTTTTGGCATATCTGCACAATAAACCGGACTCCGTCTGCTTTGAAGGTAAAACGAAAACAAGTGTAATGGTTTCGATTCAACAAGAAGGTCTCCCCACCGATGTCCCCAGTCTTAGGAACCTCTTCATGAAATACCATGATTTTCTTAATTTGTCTCCCCAAAAAGTTGCGAATGACCTTGAGGCCTTGGGACAATATATTCACTCAAAGCGGATCTCGCACCTTCAACGTAGCAGAGCTGACCATGATAAGTTTTTTCGCTTCTAATATTTTCCCAACCTCCGCTTCTCCTTCTTCCAAAAATCTCCCTTTTTCTTTCTACTATCAAAATGTAAGAGGCCTTCGTTCCAAAACTCAGTCAGTTTTGCAACAAACTCATGCCTTACCATTTGATTTATACGCACTAACTGAAACGAACCTTATCCCCAGCATCAAAAATCAAGAATTGTTCCCTTCTACTTTTAACGTTTATCGCGATGACGATCTTAACCGACCCACCAATGATTACCCTAACCGTGGTGTCCTTCTTGCTGTAAAAAATACTATTGACTCTTCCCTCATTGCCATATCTTCTTCCCCTATACTTGATTATGTGTCAATTAAGATTTCACTACCCCGAAAATCACTTTACGTTGTCTGTTGTTACATCTTACCTTCACAAACCATCGAATCCTATGAACTTGTAATTAAAACGATTGATCACATCACCGATTTGTGTGACCCCCATGATGAGATCATTCTTTTCGGTGACTTCAACCTTCCTAATTTAAAATGGTCTCCATCAGACGATCTTTCGTTTTATATTGCTTCCAATCCCACATCTGCCAAAGAATGTCTTTTCTTAGATAGCCTCGCTGATTCCAGCCTCTGCCAAATTAGTGGCATCTCAAATTTCATGGGTAGGCAACTAGACCTTATTTTCACAACAGACCCCATTAACTCATCTGTCTCACCTAGTCCCCTTTTTCTATCAACCATCGACAACTTCCACCCTCCCCTTCTTGTCTCATTTTTTCACGATTCTCCACTACGGTCCACCCCTCCTACGGATCTGTCTTCTTACGACTTCCATAAAGCAAACTATCGTCTAATAAATGAATACCTCAACAAAGTCTCCTTCAATTTTGACAACTTAACCGTAAATGATGCCATAACCTTATTCTACAGAGAAATATTTAACTCTATTTCTCTTTATGTTCCTTTTTCCCGCCACAAAACCTCGTCTACTTCTCCACCCTGGTATAATCGCAAACTTCGTTCTCTGCGAAATAAAAGAAATAAGTTGTGGGAAACTTACCTCCGTTCTCGTTCTCCTACTGACTACTCTAACTATCTGGGTTCTTATCTCCATTTCACCGAGCTATACAATTCCCTTTACCAGCGTTATCTAATGGAAACGCAATCCAACCTTATCAAAGACCCTAAGTCATTTTTTCAGTTTGTTAACTACAAAAGAAAATCCGATGGCTACCCAACCACTCTCTCTTTCAATAACGAAACATCAAACGATCCTAACACTATCGCCAACCTTTTTGCTACATTCTTCAAACAATCTTTTGCTGATGACTGCTTTGTTCCTGATTCAGACTATTTTAATTATCTACAAAGTTTTTCTGTTGGACCGCTTCTCCCTCGTTCCGTCGATCCCCATATCATCGAATATAAATTGAATCAACTTAACGATGAATTCAATCCTGGTCCAGATGGTCTCCCTGCCATACTTCTAAAAAAATGCTCTTCCATCCTTTCTCTTCCCCTCTCAAAAATTTTCAGCCTTTCCCTAAATAAAGGAGAGTTTCCTGAGATATGGAAATTATCTTTCATAACCCCTATTCACAAAAAGGGTCCGAAGAGCGATGTTAATAATTATCGTCCCATTGCCAAACTTTCACACATACCCAAACTCTTTGAAAGTATTTTGTATGAAACCTTAAGTTTCCACTGCAAATCTCTCATCTCCCCCTCACAACATGGCTTTCTCAAATGCCGGTCTACAACCACTAACCTTGTTGAATTTGTATCCGTCACCCTTTCAGCCTTAGAAAAAGGCTACGAAGTCGATGTAATCTCAACCGATTTCAGCAAGGCCTTCGACAAAGTTTCCCATAAGCTTATTCTTTTCAAATTGTCCACTCTCGGCTTTGAACCCTCTTTGTTACAGTGGATCTCTTCTTACCTTGAAAACCGTTATTACAGCGTTCGATTTAGATCTGCCACCTCATGCCCTTTCTTAGCTACCTCCGGTGTCCCCCAAGGCAGCCACCTCGGCCCACTTTTGTTTATTCTTGCTATTAATGATATTGATAGGGTCATCAAACATTCTTCTGTCTCTCTGTACGCTGATGATACCAAGTTTTTCAAGACCATTTCCTCAACACATGACTCTTCGCTTATTCAAAAGGATCTAGACAGTTTTTCAGTTTGGTGTCTAAAAAATTGCATGGAGCTTAATGTCGTCAAATGCCAATCAATTACTTTTTCACGCAAACGTAACAAATCTCCTCCCCGTCTCTACCTGTTCCATAATCAACCCATACCCACAGTTGATAATATTCGTGACCTTGGCATTATATGTGACCCAGAGCTTAATTTTCTCACTCACATAGACGATATCATTCTCAAAGCAAACTCAGTGCTCGGTTTCGTCAAAAGATGGTCCAAAGAATTCTCCAACCCCTATGTAACCCGGTCCTTATACATATCGTTTGTTCGTCCACTGCTAGAATACGTCTCTCAAGTTTGGAGCCCTTACCAAATTACTCATATTTCCAGAATCGAAAGCATCCAACGTCGATTCCTACGCTTTGCTCTTCGAGGTCTATCATGGAACAATCCTCTGATTCTGCCTCCCTATCTAGATCGACTTAAACTAATCAATCTGAATTCGTTGGAAGAAGGAAGAGAGATATCAGACATTCTCTTCATTCATCGACTACTCTCCGGTTCCGTTGACTGCATGTCGCTCTACAACTCCATCTCTCTCAATACTAATCCCCGTAATACACGAAACCCTCGTCTCTTTTATATACCCACCCACCGAACCTCTTACGGCTCCAACGAACCTGTCTCTCGCATGCTACGGGCTGTTAATTTAAACATATGCTTCTTCGACTTTAACCTGAGCACTCCTTCCTTAAAACTCCTGCTTCTGAACCGTCCTCCCCCTCACTAACCTTAGCTTAAGTTCTTAGTTTTTAAGTTAGATTAAGAATTAGCTTGTATTAAGCCGAATAAATGGGGGTTTTGCCCCCACCAAAATTAAAAAAATTAAATTAAAAAATATTGTTAGGACTTGTGATGCATCACACAAAGCACCTAACCAAAAACATAGAAGTATTGTGGGACGAAGTTGAAAAGCGACAATTGCAAAACCTCGCCAGGTACCTTACCGATCAAGTCTCTAAAAACTTCTTAGGGGTGATGATGAACTGAATACCGCTGCCGGGAGTAAGTACCATTCGACTTAGGCGATGCAGATCAACAACTCCGAATACCCATCCTCGACGAGTCTTGTATCGAGTCTTAAGTCCAAACCAAACCGGAGGAGCTGACAACCTCCCTGTCAAACTGCTCAAAGTGCCAGCCCAACAAAGGAGACCTTATGAACAACTGCGCCAATTACAAAACCACCAGTCTTCTGAACACTGCTTACATGATTCCACCGGATTGGTGCTTTTAGATCAAAAAAGTCTACCATCAACAAAATACCCGTATAAGGGAAATCTTGGAAAAACAGCAACTTCAATAACTTATATAGGGACGAATTATATAGAGCAATTTGAGATTTCGGTCATCTCGGTCGGTCCCAAAAATCTTCGAATCCAATTTCGAAGGATGGTGCAGTATAGAGGAAAACGTTTTGCACAAAGGTAGAAGACAACCTCAACTAACTTGGCATGCGAAATGGAAAAGCTATTTGGATTGGGCCTTGATCCAACCTGGATTGTAGCGCCTCCTCCTTTATATTCTCATATAAATTAGAATTAATTTTTTAATCCTTGGTGTAGAGTTTTTAGCTTCATTGAACGCTTTATCTCTGTTAGTTACGGTACTTATCTTATGGTAAGTACAATTGGGTTACCTCCAAAGATCATCTTAAGTTTAGATCGATCGTATGATGTACAAGTCTCACTAGCCATATTCGATGAAATTATTGTGGGATTCGTGTAAAGTACTGGCGTCTCTTTCGACTTTTAAAAGTAAAAAGCCAGAATTACATAGTTAAGCACCTTTAAACTTTAAAGATGAAACACATAAGTGTCAATGTCAAGAATTTGTAATACATATCTGTCTTGTGGTTTTGGTTTATTTGGTGGATTTATAGACGGACTATTGATATTCTTTTGCGAGGATTACACTTTTCTACGAGCTCAAATAGAAGCTGATTCTTGAGCTAGTATCCATGCCCAATTAACCAATTAACATTTGGCTTTTGAGTGGTACGATTCAGAGTTCTCAGTACGGCAGAAACTTCATCGATTTAAACGTCAGCATTACCTTCGCCCATTGGTCTGACGGCTTATTTACATTATCCCTGTCAACTGAATGAAACAAAGTAACGCAGTTACTGCTTAGATCCATGAAAGTTTTTAATAAGTAGTAACGAACACATCTTTTAAGAATAGTTGTGTAGGTTTTCTTGAATTCCGTATATAGCATTGGCCCTGTTTCCGGTTACCAATATCTGTACACGCAATCTCTGTGCGGGCAATGTCTTTTGTAGTTCCCTCTTTCTTGGCACCAGAAACTCACTGCTCCGTCTCTGGCACTAGCCAACCTGGAAATCCGGCCTTCTTCCCCATATTTTTTCCATCAACGAACGTTGGCTCTGCCGTCCTTAATGCTTCTTGGAATTATCGTGAATTTAACCATCACGTGATACATATCCTTCTACACCTTAGGCTTCGTCCATGCACTGAGCGACGGCGGTCTGGATATCTGGGAAGATTCAACATAATTTGCCCTTCCACGATTTATAGGGATCTTCGACTTTTAACTAAAAGACTGCGACGAACTGCACTTGACAATGGCATTTTCTCAATTTATCGCTCAGCGATGAAGCTCAGTAATTGACCACCCATCGCTCAGACTGGTCGCTTGTCGCTCAGTGCTTGGCCGAAGCCTTAAGCTCTACATAGATTTCGTTCATCTATAGCTCTTGAAACTTCCAACATAATTCTTTAAAGAACTGCACTTAAAACGGCTCTGCAGTCTTACTATGGCTCGATAGGTAATCAGTTCCCACCAGTTCGTAGTTTTTTAAAACCATGCTGAATGTCTTCAATTACCCTTCTCGATGGCAATTCCGAAACTATGACTAGTACATCTTAATTATTTGAGGAACAGCCTGTCGCTTTTCAGCTAGCGAGGTATTTTTAAGTCATATCCCTATCAATAAGAGTTTCGATCCTTGATGGAGCTGATACCGAGGTACTATCATCACATTTTTCATCCGAAGTCTGAGCTTCTAACTTGAGACACCTTTTCTTCAACAGTTTGATTTCGTCCCGCAGGTGCTCGAGCCTTGCCACATCACTGGCCCCAATAGTGCTATTTGCTCACCACGTCGAGAAATTCCCATTTTAATCCCCCTGATCTAGAAATCGCACTTTAAGCTTGTCACGCAGATTATCTCTTTAAAACTCATAAATATAATTGAAATGTTATGTAGATTCGTGTAAAACTCCAGATTTTATGTACACCACCCTCCACCTATTTTCAACTCAACCTTAATGAGGACCTGGGACTCCATCTTTTTCCAAGAAGACCCATGTCTTATTTAAATAAAAGACAAAATGTCCTTTCAAACCTATATTTTATTAGTTTTTAAAGTTAAGTTAAGTAAAAATTTAGCTATGATCTTTGAGGAAGCCTCTGATGAGTATGGTTATCATGATCACAATACCTGTTCTAACTCGAAAATTTTAAATAAAATAAATAAAATGAAATTTGTATAAACGCTAATTTTTCATTAGGCATATTTTAGAAAAGGCAACGGTATCCTTTTAGCAGATATAGCTTTAACCCTCTGACAAAAAAATAAAAACATGTCATCTCACTGTACTTTTGGGCCTGAACCTGTTTGAACGATTCGATGGGGGTGGCCGTGGCGCGATGGATGTGTGCTCGCCTGTCAACCTCATGATGACAGGTTCGATCCCTGCCGTCGTCTATGTCGCTTTAATTCCATTAAAAACCTTCTAAAAATTGTCATCAATGGGTTGCTGGTTTACTCATTACATGTTGTTCAGGCATAACACTAACAATATGTAATTGAGTTAAACTAGTATGCCCAACAAGGATGAACACGAATAAAATAATGTGAATTATAAGCGACATACGAGTAGAAATAAGACACGGCATTTCTCCGCTTTAGCTCAGCCGCCATCCCTGGAGATAAAAATATCTGAGACAACCACCAACAGTCTCAGAACATCGTGCCACACATCTTTCCTATCCTTCTTTCTCTTCATTAACTTCACGCCCGCGCTGTGTTGAAACATTTAAAAGGGTAATCATAATCCCTTGAGCGCGGGTAGATTATAAAAAAAAAAAAAAAAAAAAAAAAAAAAAAAAAAAAAAAAAAAACAATAAATTCACAAATTTTCAACCCCCAACCCAACCATAAAGTGTAACTTATATTACCAGCTGCAGTCAAAACTATTAAAAAAGATCAAATAATAATAAGGGCTTCGCTGTAGGTCCAGGTGAACTTAACCTCTGCCAGCTAAACAGGGATGATTGATGTAAAACACGAAAAATGGAACGAAAATCATCTGAAATGGAATCAAATTGACACTGAAAAGTTGAACTCGTAAAACTTTATTGAAATTAGAAAACCCAAAATGGCATTGGATTATGTTCTGGACAAAGTTCAACTGATACAACAGAGATCCCACCAATCGGTTTATTTATTATTGGCCTGCAAAGATCTCTTAAAAAAAAAATTCAAATTCTTTTTGCTTTTTGCGGGAATTTATTCTATTGGATGAAGACCTTTAGCATCACCCAAAAAGCTTCGTCAATAAAAATATACATACATATGTTTATTTATGGAGTGTGGAAAAGATTTGAATAATTCAGAAGCAGAATCACGGTTTGAGGTGTGAAAGGCTGTAGGGGGTTTTGCGGCTGGAAAAGTCTGGGGGATTGAATTAATTTTAAAACCTCAATGGGTATCTGGAAACAATGAATGGATTTCGAATATAGAATTGAGTCTGGTCATCGTTTTGTCAATATTTATTTGACATAGAATACCTACACAAAAACACGTAGAAGTCTAAACTTTAAAGTCCTCCATTTGATATAAATCAAACTGAAGGGTTTTAAATTGCATGACTAACAATTGAGACAAGTATCTAGTTCTAACAATTTCCGAAAGGAAGTATAAAATTTTGGTTATTTGTAAATAATACACGAAATATTACCTCGGCTTTTTTATGCGCCTTTATTCAATTCAATTCAGCTCACAAAAAGAAGCCAATTTAAAACCAGCTTATTTCGACGCTCGCAGAAAGTGTCATGACTCTTCTTGCATTTGAAAACGTAAACGATTTTATGGAACAATTTTCTTTCGGACTCCTACTGTTGCAAGGGTTCTGAAAGATTTTGATAATATACACATATCCAATGCCCAGGATAGTATCCATCTCATTGTTCTTCAACGCTGGCAAAATAACTGCATAAGCTTTTCCTTCTTATTTATTCTACAAGTCTTTTTCCGAGTGGTTAAAAACAGCCCGTCCCTAAAAAAAGCCAAAAATCCCCTGTCTCTTTCAATTGCACTTACGTCCCTTCTTTCCAAGGCCCTGGAAACTCTGTTTCATTATCACCTCAAGGATTGAAAAAAAAAACCTTTCACACCGCTATAAGTTGTATTGGAAGGCCTCAAGTCTGGTATTCATAAAATAAATCCTAGTGTGCCACAGGGCTCCATTTTGTCTCCGACTCTCTTTCTCACGTTCATGAATGATCTTACTGAAACTCCTAATTCATTTAATGGTTTTGCTGGCCTTCAGCTTCCATATTCGCTTCCAGATTCCAGTCCTTCGAATATGCATCTTGAACGGCAGCGTATGATTAACTCATTAATTGTGATATTGATATCATTTTCAAATGGGAAACCATAAATGGCTCTCCTATCGTTGAAGCGGAACCGAACCCCCCGCCCCCAACTCGGTTTTCATGAGCGGCACTTGTATTAAGGAAACTGATTAAATTTCAGTTCTCGGTATATGTGTTTTACAGACAACCTTCCCTTTTAGTTTGGTGTTCTGCGGGACTAGACTTGCAAAATGAAGCTTAATATTTCTTACCCGGCTACGGGATACCAAAAACTTTTCGAAGTTGTAGATGAACCCAGATTGAAGCTGATGTTCTAGGAGACGAATGGTTATATTCTCCGTATCTCGGGTGGTAACGACAAACAAGGTTTCCCCATGAAACAGGGAGTCTTTACCCATGGTCGTGTACGTTTGCTCCTGAAGAAGGGACATTCCTGCTACCATCCTCGTCGTACTGGTTAACGCAAAAGGAAATCAGTGCGCGGATGCATTGTTGATGCCAATATGTCAGTCTTGGCTTTGGTCATTGTCCGCAAGGGAGCAAAGGAGATTCCCGGATTGACTGATACCACTGCTCCACATCGTTTGGGACCAAAGAGGGCAAGCAAAATCCGCAAGCTCTACAATTTGACCAAGGAAGATGATGTACGTCGCTTTGTGGTCCGTCGTCCCTTGCCCGCCAAGGACAACAAGAAGGCAACTTCAAAGGCACCCAAAATTCAACGTTTGGTTACACCTGTGGTATTGCAAAGAAAACGCAGACGTCTAGCTATCAAGAAGAAGCGTCAAACTGCTTCAAAGGAAGCCGCTGCCGATTACGCCAAATTGTTGGCCCAAAGGAAAAAGGAGTCCATGGTGAAGAGGGATGAAGCCAATAGGAGGCGTTCGGCATCCATCGGGGAGTCAAAGAGCTCATTTTCCAGCGAAAAGAAGTAGTGGGGAGCGCATTTTTACCGCTTGATTTGACAAAAAAACCTTGTGTGGAATTATCACATATTCGACGTCCCCAAGCACGCTTCAAAGTGTTTTTGTTTCCTTCGACGATGGAAGCAATTTGTCATGTCACCCCTTCAAATCTTTAAGGCCTTTAGGATCTTTTCTAACCCATTTGAAAAGGTCCAAAAGCGATTCATAAAATTTATATTTCCAAAATAAAATGGAGTTTTGACTCCGATTTTAAATAGAGAGGATAGAGGTAGATGTCTATTGCTTGAAATTAATTCTCTGGATGTAAGAGGAACCATTCACGTGTTATGTTACCAACACATTAGAGGCCCTCCTTGGCTTTTAATAATACTAATTTTTCTCCATTAAGATCGTTTCGCTGAAGAGATTTGTTTTTTTAAATGTTATCACAAGACCAGTTATAATAGAAGTCAGTCTGTTCCAGAAGGTTTGAATATTACAACAACAATTTGAATGAACTACCACCAAGTGTGTAGTATTGGCTGGAGTTATGGCTATTTCACGGGTGCCAAACCGATCATCAGATTTCTCGTTTTAGTGGTGTTAAGCCTTTATTCTTTCAAGTTAAATCGAAAAACATGTTTGGCTTTGACTGAGATTTGAACCCAGACATAGCGTCTTCAGAAGCCAATGCACTACGCATAGCGCCATCGTAATATTCATATGAAAAACCCCTTCAAAATGTATAACACATGTCAATGAATTTAGTTAACTAATTGATTAAGGTTGTTATCGAGGCAGCGAAAAAACTTAATTTTTGAGATCTGAGATCTGAAACTGAATTACATATTATTAAAGTAAAAATTATCAAACTTTTCAGTATCGTTCTAATGTCATATGACTCTTTGTGATTTCCAAGTGTCAAAAAACCTCTTTAGTTGGTTTTTTGAGCGAACAGTTGTTGTTCATAAGGAATTTATTAAAACCCATAATGCCCATCACTGAAGGACATATTGTTAATACTTGGTAAGACGCTATCTTTCTCATCGCCAACTCGTGCAACCAATGCAAAAGCCAAAACTTTCTCCCGAAGATGTCTTGTGCCTTATGATAGAAGCAAAATTCAGCGTTCAGCAATACAAAACTACGAGGCAAAAAGCTAAAGATGCTGGAAGCATTTTATTCCCCTCGTTCTATCTCATTCAGAAAGCTAAGGAACAAGGTTACTCCCCCGAGCAAAACATGGGGTCACAGTCAGACACATTCATTTATAAGCCCTTGTAGATTTTACAGCAAAACGGATTTGTAAAGCGCAATCGGAGGTTACAGAACAAGGAAATAATGAACTGATAAAAGGGGTTATGCCGAAAGCTGTGCGCAAAGCCGATAAAAACAAATCACAACGGAGGATTATAGTGATGAAAATTTGTTTTCAGGTAATTTAGTACCTTTAAGGCTTTTGCTTTTCCATAAAAAATGAAACAAAAGATTTTATAAAATCAGAAACTAACAAAATGCCAAATAATATCAAGGACCTTATTTTTACAAACATTCTATTTATGACCATTGATAGACGGAAAAGTTGATATGCCAAAAGAAATAGCAGGGAAAACTAATTACAGTATTTCCGCCAGCAGATTTTTCAGAAACCCAGTAATTAACTTAACTGAAATCACTGGCATTGATATTAAGTTGATGAAGCGTTTTTATTCTCAGAGCTCCATCACGCGATTCGAAGATTGATGCAGACAAATTTATACGTTATACCCAAGAGACTAAGAACCTATACCAGTCTCTTTATCCCTGGTATCACATGCCAGCAAATATACCTCTGTCTTCTGTCATTGGGTTCGCTTGCTGAAGAAGATCAAGAGGCAAATAAAATAAGGAATACCTGTGAAATCGGGAATATTTTAGTCGGAAAACCAGCAGAAAGAATATAAATCGACATAAGTCTTAAATGATTTCTTGTTGCATCTGATCCACTGCTTTCTACCAAATCCGGATTTTCAAGAATAAAAAGTCACAATCTTCCACTGGAGATGCCACTAGCATAATTTGGAATTAAGTTTCGCTAGAGCACGAAAATTTTACGCACTGAGCGCCCGTTCTGTTGAAACCATGTCGTGGATGTCCTTATCATCCAATTGGGATCAAAAAAAAAATTGGTTATCATCGACCGATAGCACTCGCCATTGACGGTGATGGCCTGGCCGGTATGGGCTGATGATGTCGCCAGATCAACCAAGATCAACACTAAACGGTGACTATCTCTGGATGCCCGTCCCAAATTCAACAATTTTGCTTGTTGATGAACTCATTCATCCAGGAATAGGACTCGTTGCTGAATACGATTTTTCGACTACTTTCATAAATCAATTTAATATTTACATATGTTATTGAACGCTTTAACTCTTAAGGTTAATTTGAAAAGACATACTAAATGGCAGCTGGGGGCACAATAGATCTTCAGGTCGCAGTGCAAGCTCCCTCTAAATATTCATTCATTTAAATAACGGCCAAGTTGAGGGCTGTAGCTTCAACAATATGGCCGCAATCATGTGGCCAAATTTGAAAATTACTATTGGAAAATAAACTACTTAAAAATAACGCTGAACACAGCTACCTCTTAAAAAAACTTAAATCTACTTAAAAACGACTTAATATGTTAGTCGCCAAGGCTTGAAAGCAAATCCCAACTACCCATTATCAATTACAAAATCATGTTCTAAAATTCATCTGAGTGTTACAAAATTAATATTTTTATTACTGGAAAGCAGTGTCGATTTGACAGTTATCTTTTTTTTATTGTGTTAAATTTATTATAGCTTTTTATTTTTATTCTATCTGAGAGCAGTTTTGATTTCACAATAATCTACTTTTATCACCTCAAACAAACCAGATCACATACAAAACTTACTGATAATTTTCTCTTTATTTAATCTCTCCACAGATTTGATGTTCTTCGCCATCTTAGTTTATCAACACAGTTTCCTGTTGTTTCAGTTGCGCTTCAGATTAAATCGAAGTAATCAAAAAGTCAACAAAACTAAGCATGTGAGTAATAGTTATAAGTTATAACATTGCAATATCAATTCATTCTTGTTCGCCCAAACTTAACATGGTCGCTAGTTTCATTAAACATTGAGCCTGGTAAATTACACAAGCAAGTACTGTCAATTTAATAGTAGACTAAGTTAATTTTTTTTAGATTTCATGTTGATTTAACAGGATTATTTATTGAATCAACTCCACCTGTGTTGATTCAACATGACTTTCAAATATTCTGTCTTGTCAAATTTGTACATGATTAGATGTGTTGGATAATAAAAACTGATTAATGACTGAATACAGGTGCCATCCAGTTCGGTCGGTTGAAGTCTTAACTAATACTTTCTTTTTCCTCTGGTATCTCTCGAATGCAATAGGAGCTTCAAATTCCGACCTACTTCATCGGCTAAGAGCTTATTTAAGCGGAAACTTGAATATTTGAAATCATTAGACAAAAAAATCAGCAAAATTTTGAGGAAGGTTGAAAATTTTACAACAACCTTCTTGGTTGCACTGTGTCATCCTCACACGATTCTATCCTTGTCTACCGAATACAATTCGGCATTTATAGGACTTTGTGCGAAAAAACTGAGGTAAGCAGCACCCCGAAGTTCCTGAACGGATTCCATTGTTGACGATTTTTTTGATGGAATAACCAATTTCCTTGACGAACTTTATTCCAATTCGACCTGTTTTAGTATAGAAGTATGGGTGAACAAGTTCCTTTATTATGCGTGTTGTAGATTTGATTCAGTTTAATTTCACTTTCCCGACGGAATTTTCAAAATAATTATTAAAAAAAAAACCTTTTTAAGGATCAAAGGTAACCTTTGTTACATCAATCTTCCTTATAGTTTTCATCTTTCTGGCCTTGGAAGCATCACGGGTTGTAAAGAATAAAGAAGTGTCTTCCTAAAAATGTAGGTTACTTCACACACGGAAAACATATTATCAACTTGCTATCCTGTGTGATGTGGTGAAACGAGCACCTTTACATCCTTAAACTAAGTAAGCATCCATTAGGGAACCTCAATCATACACTCTTTTTCCTTCTGTCTCTCTCGCTCTCGCTCTCTCTCACTCTCACTCTCACTCTCTCTCTCTAAACCTCTCGTTTCTAGTTCTTTATGGAAATCCTATTTCCATTCACGTGTCAGGAAAATCCACAAGCGTTTTTTCCTTAATTTTTTTTTGCTATTGTGTGTAAAATCCTCTATACACCATCAGCACCAGCATTCGTCCTGATGGCGATGATTGTGGCACCAAGGAAATGCGGTTGCATTTGAAAATGATTGTTAGAACGCATTCGTTTGCAAGGGAACTTGCACACCCCCTTCGCCCCATCGTCGTCCTCACTATTTTCTTTTCATTTTTTTTTTAATCCACACTTTGAAACTCGATCAAGTTGGAAAAATTTCATTGCGATTGCAAGGGGTGACCCGAAGGAGGGTGATGGAGCGGTGCAGATCTCCCCATATCAACCGGGCCGGGTTGCGCCCTCACAAAGGGTTTTTTTTTTAAATTTTTATTTGAAAGCGCACATGGAGCTATGATGGAGACTTCCGGTGATGGATGAATCCCGGAGCGGTTTTTTTAGTCGTGTTCCCATTTTTACTGTGAGAGAGACCTTTTCTTCTGACATACCTGTTTTTTTGTGTCTTTTATTTATTGCTCGAAACGGAATAGGAGATGAGTACGACGACAGTGTCCCCAACTTTGGTTACTGGTTAGGATAGGATAGGGATACAGAGATGGTACAACCTCTTGGTCCTTTTTTTTTTGCCGAGTTCTTAAAACAAACCTTTAGGACGATGAGGATGACGATGGACAAGGAAGGTTGTCGACGTCGCCGGTGGTGATGGTGGTTTGGTTGGTGTGGCGCGCAAGGAGTATCCTTCTCTTGAAAGAACCTAAGCGAAAATACAGAGAGACCGCTAGACCAGGGAACCTTTATGGTTCCGTTCCCTTGAAGGAGCAGTAGCAGCAACAGCAAAAAAAGGAATTTCTCATTCTCTTCTTCATCCGTAGTCGTCGTCCGTTTGCTTTCTCATGATACCAAATGCCCTTTGTGCGAAACCTTAGTAGTAGGTAAGGTCCATGGAGGAATAGGACTATCTACAAAAAATAAAAATGGCTTGGAAAACAGAGAGAACACAGTTGTGGTGGGCAATGAGGTGGCATTCGGTTAAAGCGGACAAGGGTTTGAGTTTTAGAGACGAGGGTGTATACAAAGTTTTGAACTTTTCTCGAATTCCTTTTGAATAGGGCGAGTGATGGTAGCGGGCAACGGCATCAGCATCAGCACAACCGTTCAAATATATATGTACATAGTATACACGAAAGTGGAATGTGTGGGCTTCTTGTGATGCTGTTCCCCGAGCGATAGGCGAGCATCATATGAGTGTGAGATGTGAAGGGGTGGTCGGATGGTGGGTGGTATCCGGGGGTATATTTATCGTTGTCGTATTTTTTTATTCTTTAATTTTTATTTTTGTATTTCTACATTTTTTTGTTGTCATCCTTTTGAAAGGGCTAAAGTCGACGAAAGATGAATAGACGGACGCCAATGGTCATAAGAGAGATAAAAAGATAAAGGTTCTATTATGTTGCTTGAAGATTATATTTATCTGTATGTACCTATGTATGTTTTATCAGAGAGAAAACTGGTTCACTGACGCCACACCACGCCGGCCGTCAGGGCGATAAATGCAAGCAGAGAATTTGACTTATTTTTTTTTCAGAGACTTTTAAGATTCTTTTCTCGTTCATCCTGTGAATTCTTTTATATGAAAGGATCATTTTGAAATTGTAATAAAATTACACTGCAATAAGTCCATTGATGCGAACATTTAATTACGTAATTAGGAACTTAAGTTAAAGTTTGCCTTCTGGGTCAGATTTTTGTTTGCAATACTTTTAGTAGCAGGTTCGTGTAGTTCATCAAATCAGTTAAAAAAAATAGGTTTTTTCTACTAGAGCATTTTTCTTTGAGTGGAATTTATGAGCATTTGCCCTACGCTGGTTCCAGCTTTTCATAAAAATTCTATGACTTAACTTTGCGCTTGTCAATGAGATATTCATCATAAACAGCGGTTGTGAAGTAGGTGAGGCAATACCAACAAATGTCATAAGATCGTATTGAACCAATTCCCAGAAGAAAACAAAATAACTGTGAAATAAAAAAAGGAATGAGTTCCACAAGCTTTTATGACAAGATGCTTATTTAAACAATCTCTCAAACAATTAATAAATTTTTAGCAGGAACAGTACATAATAATAATAGTAATAGTCATTCCCGAGTTCTGGGTTCGCTTCACAGCTGCTGCCACTTAAAAAATAAGAAAGAAACGTTTTTTTTCAGGGTTATAGACTCTTGCGAAGAAGTGACATATTTTCCAAGAATGTCTCTTGCAATGATTGTGCTTATAATTTAGGCAGTTAGGACTAGGCAGAAAATTGTAGGACCCACCATTTCTTTTGAAAACATGCATACAGCAATGGTTGAGAATCGAAAGTCTAGGTCACTAGCTTCAGACTCCGCACCAGTTTTGGCTTATAATTGGTTTAGTGTGAAGTATCTCTTGTATGGAATGTATATAGGTACTAGGTATAAGCCTTAGCTAAATCTCTGTTCTAGAAATATAAGTTCTAATTTCATTCAATTTCTGTCTTTATCGTCTTTGTAGTAAAATCTTTTAAAATCTTTCTCTTTTTTTTGATACCGATATTTTTTTAGTTCCTTATTTTTCATTAAATTCTCCGAGGTGGTTGCTACCCACTACCCTATGGGGGTTAGGTTGGGTTAGTGGGCTGACAGTTGATCTTGTTACGGTCACACTTAGATCAATATAGATCCGTTGTGATACCCTATGGGTTTGTGACCCCTTGTAATGAAACCTATGTCGATCAAGCCCGTTAAGGGTGTAGATAAGTTACAGCAAACTTTAGCCTGAAATGTCAGAGGGTATTTCTAAAGTATTGAAATTTCTATGGTCACATAATAACCTAGCTAGGGAGAGGTATACGCCTTCTCAGGGGGTATTCCATTCCCCCACCAGGCCCGTAGGAGCATGTGGCTTCTTGCAACGTCTGGTAGATGAGTTTGAAAAGTCAGTGCTTGGTGTATATGTATATTCGTTTGTTTGGTCCTTAGTTAAGTCGAAGAGGCTGTTTCCATACCAAAGAGGATTTTACCAATCTTAGGTAGAGGTGGCCCCATCAACTCACTGATGCTTGTGTTCATCGTAGGAGTGGCAACCGCAGCTGTATAGGCGAGGTGCCCATTCTCCGTTGGTGCTGCTCCCGCACAAGGAGCCACGTGCGTCGTTGTCTTTATCGTTCGTACTACACTATCGTACTGTAGTTGAAGGCGGTTTACAAAGATCATGAATTCTCAAGTAATTTGGTATCGTTAACGAATTTTAGCATGATTTTAATATCGGAGAGCTCCACCAAGTCGCTGAAGAAGTGCCTCCCTAGATGTCTGTTTCTTAGATATAGCTCAGGGCAGTGACACAGGTAGTGAGAAGTGTCCTCATGTATCTTCTCGTCACCGTATCCTCTGCATAAGTCGTCTATACTGAGTTTCGTCTTTTTCTTGTGGTAACCGATCAGGTTGTGACCTGTGATGATGCTCACGAGAAGAGAATGATACTTTTTATTCAGTTGGATGATAACATCGGTATTTTGTTTACTGAAACTAGGCCATAATTTTCTGGTTGTAAGACAGGAATCGAGAGAGTTCCATTTCTTGTTTGTTAAGGCTAGAATTTTACTCTTGATTACCTGTTTAAGATTACCCTATGGTGGTTACTTCAGCGGCTTTGATTGTTGGCGTCTGTGGTTGATGTCCATCAAAGAGCTTCCTCTAACTTGGGTATGCTAAAAGTTTCAACGTCTTCATCTGGCCATTTAGAGCTGATGGTATAGGAGAGCTCAGTGCCTTGAGTGCATTTGACTATCTGACATGATGGTTATGTTCTGGTTAAGATAGTCCCTTTGGTTGTTCTTGATTCATCAATGTACCACTTGATGGTATATGCTCCGAGATTGAAAATCGCAGCACTTTGGATGACCTCGTGGATAACGGATAAATGGAAGACAACCTTCAAAGCTGCGGTACGAGAGGTTCTCATTGGTCCCGTAATACAAATACACGCCGGCCTTTAGACTTTTTCTAGCGTTTTCCTAGCTCTTGATAATTCGGTTCTCTTGTTCCATTCAATCGCACCATAGGTAATAAAAAAATAATAAAATTTAACCATCATACGAGTAGTATACATCCACCTAAGGATGTTACGTTTGCATCCCTTTGAATTGCCTGCATGTCTCTTGTCTCTCTGCGTTTCAATTTCTTCACCATCTAACTGTAAGGGATTCATATGTGGCAGAAGTCTTTTCCTGGTAAATGGAATACTTAATTGTCGTCTTGGAGAGTTTTATTGTTAGTCATACTCGTACATCAGATAGACACCATTTCCGTGTAATTGTTAGTCCTCTTTGGATTATATCGCAAAGAGTTTCTTCAAACTTACCTACGCCTGTTTTATCGATATCATCTAAGAATTCATCCACTGCAAGACTCCAGAACAAGGGTGTTGTTATCCTACCCAAAGGGCAGCCTATTGTTGTAATTAATTTTTTTTTTACATTTTGTCCTGTTTGTGACTGCATTTTTAGTGCCTAACATTTCTTTAATGCATCGGGTTATTGTGATAGGCACGCATTTCCTCGTACCCTAACGAACTCAAGAAAATATGATTTCCCCAACAAAAATTCAACATATTTTCTCAGAATCAGAAAATCGTGGAAAAATGCAAATTCTAATCGAAGTCCGCGAGATCTAGTCTAATCTACTTTGATTCTATTCTCATTTGACAGGAAGCCCCTTAGCCATTCCAAACCTTCAGCAAAAGAAACTATACAAAATTGGCGCCCTACCCAGTGGCTTACCCCACGAAACGGCATGCAAAATTCATCAAATCCATCATCTAGATTTCTAGAATCTTGATTCAAAAATATCTTCTCAGTTTTCTGAAGGTCATCCGAGAAGAATGAGTTAATCTAGTTATATTGGGGGTTCTTGGTTCTTGGCACCCCACATATGGGACATTCTTAAGAAAACGTATGCCATCTAAAAGGTCAACTAGTTTTGGAAATAATTCAGCCATAGAAAATTTGTAATGAAGGCTTTAAATTTCACACAATTTCATCATGTAAATTAAATATTGTGGTGCAACAACTCGAAGAGAACCAGGACCTAGTGACTTACAACACTCAAGACTCAACCATTCCTGTGTGCGTGTTATTAAGAATGGAGGGCACCTCCAATTTTCTGCCGATTCTACAAAATTCATTAGCCGTTCAATGAGCAGCACTTTTCATAACAAGAGATACTCTTAGATGATTTGTCAATTCCCCGTAAGAGGCAGCATGTCCCTGAAATTTTTTTTTTTTGCAGCGGGTAAGAATCGAGCCCAAGACCTTCTGCATGACAGTCCAATGCACTAACCATTATGCCGAGGGTTTACTATTCAATTTTTATTTTCGATAAGAGCTTCAAATATATACCTTACCTATGCGATCATTTTCTTTGCTAGTATCGCAGCTTGTCAATGTTAGCTCCAACCATGAATACAGATATTATCTTATAAGCTCATATTTTTACTGGAAAGTTGTTTCCTAAAGACAAAGAGTCCTACATGACTGCAGGCGCAAGGGGTTGATTTCAGCTCGACGTTACTTTTGAGCAATCCAATCATATATTTTTAGGCAATAGTGGCGCCATCTATTTCTCATACGAGAACTTTAATATTTTATTTGGTTTGCTTATAGAATTAAAGGACAGTTCGAAAATTTCCAAAAAATAAATACAAGGATTTTGTCAAGACAAAATTTCCCTAGCATGTATTTGAACCATCAGAAAAAAAAAAAAAAAAAAAAAAAAACATACTTAAAAGCTAAAATCTTCAGAAGAAATAGCGCTTTGAAAGTTTCTTTCTCACATTTGAATAATTGAGCTTTAAAGCTTTTTATAGGGTAAGCCAATCTTATGCAAATTCATTTTTCTTTAAATATTTTGTTTAGTTGGCTGTATGAATTTCAAACTGTTGGTGAAATTTATAAAAATAAAATAATAGGCCGAATAGAATAGAACTCATTAAAGAAAATATGAATATCGATTTGCACTAAATTTGAAGTTTTACCGAATCAAAGCTGTAACCCATGTTCTAAAGAATTTATTTTTTAAATAAAAACACTGATTTATGCCTTTAAAATTGAAATGTGACTTTAAAAATAAATAATTATCTTCATTCGGCTTCCTAGGAAAACTTGAGCTTTTTAATAATTCCTTATAGCCGTGTTTCCGTTAGAAATATTTATATAAAAGGATACGAAACGAATTGGAAAGGTCTTTTGAATTCTCTATCCGAATTCCAGAGCTCAAGCCTAAAATACAACATCAATGATGGTTAGGTTAGTTTAGGTTGAAGTAGCTTCCAGCATCACAGCTGACACATTTAGACCAGAGATAGCCTATCCATTATGATACCACATGATTCTCAGATTTTCTCCCTAATCGTTGAACCATTTGGACATTCTTATTCTTATGAAGCGGAAGAGACTTTTTATTTATTAGATCACTAGGTTCATCGAAGAATAGCTCTCTAAGATGGAGCTTGCGCCTGTGATGATTATGATTATTATTTGATTTATATTTAAAGCATTAATTCATTTTTATTTTGGGGCCAAAAAATAGGTGCATAGTGAGTTCGTAATATTTATGGAAACAAACGAATTTTGACTTGTAAGAAAAAAAAGGAACAGTTACTCCCAAAATTGAGCGTACACCAATAGAAAACAAATATTTTATTCTTTATGTTTGAAGTAACAAACAAAACAAAGTAACAATCAGAAAACTAAAACAGACCTTCATTTCAACTCTAAAAAATCAGCGTTTATTAAAAAAAAAAAAAAACAAACGATAAATTCCAATTTCCAATTGTGGTATCAGTTTCATATTCAATATTTTGTGGGTAAACGACGAGGCATCAATTCAACCTTTTTTTTCGAAAATGATGGAGGAATATTTTCCCAAACTTTCTGTACCTTCGCTTTTAGATAGTTTTTATTTTTGTGTTTACTATTTTTAACCCTAATTTCTTCTCATAAATGCTCTATTGTATTAAGATGCGGTGACTGTAGTGGTGTTCTTAGCTGATTTTTGGCATCATATAACAACCATTCCCTTAAAACAAGAGATGTGTGCTTAAGTTCGTTGTCTTGTTGGAAGTAGTACGCTTTAAGAATATCGAGAAATTTCCATTTGCCCATAATTGTTTCTGTGAATTCAAAATTTCCAGTACCTCAAGCAGCCATAGAACCCTACAACATAACCTCCTCTATGTTTCACAGTAGGACACACACATTCTTTTTGTTCAACTCAGTTGTAGGCTCTCTCCAAACAATCTGCCTGCCGTCAGAGCCAAACAAGTTTATTTTGGTTTCAACGGTGAGCAAAGCACTCTCCCAGAAGGTTTGTGATTTGTCAATATGCCCTGTAGCGAACTAAAAACGTTTGTGCCGATAGATCAGTGCAATGAAATTAATGGTTTTTTGCGAGCAAGTCTACTATTATTTTTTCGTAGGACACGCCGTATGGTTTCGTTAGACGTGGGTTTTTTAATAAGTGTGGGTATTTCCGAAGCTAATTTTGGAACAGATGTTTTCGGGTTTCCTTTGATTTCCGCACAATAAGCCTCTTATCGTATTGAAAAAGTATTTTTTTTCGACTCCTTCCCGGACTGTTAAGAATCGTACCTTCAAATTGATATTTTTTTTTATTAATTGGGTTCACCCAAAGATTTCACCTATTTCAGGTAAAGTTTTTCCTTTGCATTGCAAATTAACCATGAGTTTTCTTGTGGAAATGTCCGTTTGAATTCTCTTTTCTGCCATTTTAACAAATTATTTCAAAAAATATCAAATTTCTAAGCTTAAACCAAGCGATCCAAAATAAAATCTATTTTAATATACATTTTCAATAATATCAACATGCAAAGCTGCTAACAGGGTGTACGCTCAATTTTGTGAGGTAGAATAAAGAGTGTTTTAACCCCGAGTTTCACAGTGGAAGTTTAAACCCCACTTTTGGTTTAAACTTCAGTTCAATAATAAATTTGGTTTCTCAGTCCTTGAACAGAGTTCATTCTGTAGTTTAAGTTCTTCTTCTTCCTTTGTTCGGCGCTGTTATGATCTCGATGTCGAGGGGATCATAACTCTCCCACGTATCTGCTTCACACTAGTGATCCGCCTGTGGGGTTCGCCGGGTTGACCTCAGAAATCGGCGGCAAGCCTCCCGGTTTTGTATTGTTCCATTTCTGAGGCCAACTGAATGCTGGTGTTTTTGCATTTGTTTGTACCAGGAGTGTTTAGGCCTACCTTTCTTTTTATTCCGAATTGGAACGTTGTATGATATTGCCTTTTTGACGGGGTTCTCAGGATCTCTCCTTTGAACATGGCAATACCAACTGAGTCGGTCGTGTTCAATTTTTTGGGAAATGGTATTCTTAACATGAAGGCTTCCTCGGATCTTCGTACTTCTAATTCGATCAAGCTTTGTAACTTTGTTTAGTTAAACGACACTATTCTGCCGTTTATATCTCAAGTGGACAACCCCATTTGAAAATATAATTTATTTTCATTTTTAATTCTTGTTTCCTGTCACAGGTCACAACTGAAACAAAGCAAACTTCCCTTGATTGTTTTTTCTTTGATAAAGATAGAAAGAGAAAACAACTTACTTAAACTACGTCTAATGAACTGAAGTTCAGATGAGACTGTGAAACCGGACGAGTTGAACTTCAAATTTAAACTCCAATTTAGGTTCAGCAAAACTTAAGTTTAAACTCTCACTGTGAAACTGGGGGTTAGTGTTTTTATTTTTTGTTCGTATCATTTATGTAGATAATTTTTTTTAATAGGTATCTACCCCATTAAAAAAAATGACATCTTAATAAATTTAAAATACTAGTTTTCTTTTGGTGTACGCACAATTTTGTGAGTAACTGTATCTTACAAATATGTATCCTTTTCTTTTTTCTTGAAATTAATAATTAAACAAAATTTCTTATAACCACGTTTTTCTTAGTTTCAATTCCCAACACCTACTGTATACGATATAGGTATGTATGTTTGTATGTACCTACAATGTACCTAATCATATGTTATCAAACTAACAATAAAAGCTCTCAGTAACTACTCAGTTGATAGTTCTCAGTGCATTACCCCAACAAAACATATGTTTTCATTCAGCTGGGCAACATGCAAAGGCAAACACACGCACACACAACAAAATCCAAAATGTCCCCTTGAGTAAAACCAAAAGCATTCACGTGCACGTGAGCGCAATCTCCCATTATTATTCTATACAATACACACTACACACACCTTCGTCACTCGACCTACCCCATTTTTCCAATAAAAGATACGCTCTCGCACGCAAGAGCTTTTTGCAATGTGCGAATTCAAGATTTATGCCGCCGCAGCCGCACACATAAATTGCACAAAAACTAGATTTTCACATTTAAAACATCTGCCCCGTTGCTATGCCAATAAAAAGAGAGCGCAAAAAAGTATTGTCAAAATTCAGCCAGAGAGCGGCTGACTGGCTACCTTTGGTGAGACGTGAGGGTGAGACAGCGAGGCTTTGACAGCAACGACAGCAAAAAGCAATAGCACTTGGATGAGAAGAACGAGTAGGTGTAGGTATGAGTTTGAGTATGAGTATTGTAAAGTCAGAAAAGAAGCAACGGTGTGTCTGAAGCGTGATGCTGAACACAGCTGAAGCTGTATTATATTTCAGATCCATGAAGGGTTAGGAAAATTCTTTAAAAAAAAAAAAAAAACAAAATCGCACTCAATAATGGTGAAAGCTTTTGGCCAGCACATGGTCAATGGCCAGGCTATTGCAAAAAATAAAGGAATAATGATGACCAACTACAGTAGACCAACAAATTTTCAAAATTGGCAAATTTATAAAAATATACACATACGTACAGGTTTATATGAACTACAAAAGTTGGTCTGTTATTATTTTTTTTTTTACTATAATCTTATTTCTGTATAAATAAAATCTTGCCCACTTTTCAAAGAAAAAAATTAAATTTTTCGAATACTTTATTATGAAAATTTTTGGATGACCTTTTTTTATTTCTCTTAACTAGGTATAGTACAAAAAAAAAATTTTTTTTTCCTACCTACTTCTACAACTTTTTATATCAACAAGGTCATTTCATTCAATAATCGTTTTCATATTCACATGTCTAAGCTATGAACCAATAGATCAAATTTTTGCCATCAAGCTGTGAACTTTTGTTAAAATTTTCTAAAATAAATAAAAGAAAATGCAGAATTCTTAAATCAGATCTTTAAATCGAAAAACTTTAAATCAAATTTCCATTAATTTAAAAATTTAGAAAGATGACAGCGTTACCTATAACTATTTGTAATAAACACATTTTGTGCCGATAGATGAAAGTTTGAATTTTGTGGCCTTAGCCACTATTAAATGATATACAAATTACAACCCGTTTGTTAGTAATTATATCCCACTGTTTGACTTTGGTTCCAAATTCAACGTGCAGCAGCAAACAAGCATGAGCTTGTCATTTAAGCAATAATATTTTACCGGTCAGAGAGAGAGCAGCTGAAGAAGAAAGCTTTCATTGCACACACAGCATGCGCTGCGCACACCATTGCACCATATACCCAAAAGACGAAGCCAGAGCCAGAGCAGATGGTCGATTCGATAGTGTTGGTTTCTGTTCAACAACAACAAAAATCAGAGTTACCAATGTTTTGCATTGCCGGCTTACGATATTACTCCGTTGAGCCATATAGAAGAAGACAAATCGAAACTTTTTTTTATCGAACTCGGACGGAGTGGAGTTGAGCGAGAAACCAAAACGAAGCAAGGCAAAAGCATTCACAATTCACATTCACATTCACATTCGCATCGAATGGACTAACCGGATATTTTTTTGCCATTCAACGTTCAGCCGTCAGCGCGTTCGGTGGGTGGCACAGTGAACGAGAGAGAGAAAAAGAAACATCGAGTTATTTTTTGTTCCGTTGTTTAAATTTCAATTGCCTTTGCCTTTGCCTCTTTGCGATGCGAGTGAATTAAATTAAAGCCAAGTGCTTGGTTTCTGGTGGTTCGTGTGTCGTGTCGTCGATTTCGACAGTCGATTGTCGATATTATCGGTAGTGTGTGCGTTAGCGTGTGCTTCCTCTTCGTTTTGTTTTTGATTTTTTTTTCTATTCAAGAAGAGTGCAATAAAATACAAAACAAATGAAAAAAGTGATTTTTTGTTTAATTTTTTTTGCGTTAAATTAAATTTCGAGTTAATTAAACACCGGGTGAGCTTTAGTGAGTTTTTTTTTGTGGTTGAAAGACCTAGATTTACTACTCGGAGCTTTAGTTTTTCGCATTTCCTTGTCTGATATCGTAAATCATAATCAGCTACAGCGAGCATCCCAGTGCGATTACCCAAGTTAATAATCTATATCCTCTGGTGTTACACATATTTTACAAGAGTAACTACCCTTGCGTGGTAGGTAGGAATAGGAAGGAAGGGTTGATGTTGGAATTGGTGGAATTGCATGCAGCAGCAGCTGGAGGAGAACAGGCAAGAAGAGCACTTGACTGGACTGTGTGTACACATATTTGCTTGGGAACAGAAGCAGCACCCGCAACCAGCAGGGGGCAGCACTAGCAGAGCAGCAAAGTGGAGTGATGCGCCTGGGATAACATTTACAACCATCTTCATACACACTGTGCTTCTATAAACTTGTGTGAGTGTTGCAGCAGAGAAAAAGGGGGGAAAGCCGCTCTCGCTGGTACACCTACGAACTATTTCTCTACCCCCTTAGACTCCCCCCAGCTGCCACACACTCCTGACCATCTCTCCACACCTTCGTCATTGGTTTCGATTTCTAGATGAGAAAGGACTTGGTTCCGTTTTTTTTTTATATTTTTTTTTCAAGCGTGCCTGCCTGTGCACTTTTTACTTTTGCCTTACTTCCTTAGAATTTATACATTCGAAGAACACACTTTAGCACGCAAAGCACTTTCGAGGACGAAGACGGAGAGAAGGTGTATCCATCCATAGGTATATCCTGGTTTTATTGTTTTAGTTTTTTTCTTGTTGGTTCTGTCCGGTCAGTGTTCTCGGTCGGTCTTATCTACCGCCTATGATACCGGAAACACGGTGGACCAGTGGGCAAGTTTAGTTGCTGAACAACGTCCTTCGGCAAGAGACCGATTAAGCACATCGAGTTAAGTAAGCAATTGAAGAATTACGTAGATGCACTTTTTTCTCAGCTGAGTATTTCGTAGATTTTGTTGAAGTCGGCCAAAACACCGGTAGTTGGACCCTTAGTTGACCTTAAAACGAATTGAGCTCACCTGTGGTTTTTTTTCTCGCTAATTTTTTTTTTCTTTCAATGAAGTGTTAATTTTTTGTCTTTCTTTTTACTACTTATAGTGCTGATTAACGGTATTAAGAGTACATTGTGATTATACTAAAATTTTTTTTTTGTACTGCTTTTTTTTTATCTGTCATTTTTGACCAGAAGTGTAAGTGTTTAACTTGTGAGTGAAGTGACATTGCTGCTGCACCAGAGAAGAGCAGAGGAGAGAATCTTGGAAGGAACGTAACGTGTTTTATATACATATTAAGCTGCACACGAGGTGAGTGTTTTATTTTTTCTTCTGTAATTCTTCTCTATGAACGTAGGTATCATTACTTTAAGCTGCTCTGCCCCTTATCTGTGACCAGTACCTATCCGTGGTTGTTTCATTCCTAAGCTTTGAGTCAGATTTGAGTCATCTTTGTTGCATTTTTTTTTTCTTTTTTGTTTTAACTTTTCTGTAACAAAATAAAAAATCAAACAAGAGATTGTAGAACACAACCGGTTATGGTGTTACCAATTCACTCTTTTTTTTTCTTCTACTTTTTGTATACCTTTTTTTTTTTTGTGGAGACTTTGGTAGATGGTAGGGTATTTATTTATGTTTCTATGTGACATTGTATAATGAGAAAAGTTGGTGGTTATAAATAATAAAAGTGGTCTCTGTTTGCTGCTGTTGGTCAATCAATAGGTAAAGAAGTCAGAGAAGAAAAATATTACAAATAGGTATATCCATAGTACCTATGTACATACCTTCCTACCTGCCTTACCTACCTACCTTATTCTGTTGGAAGAGTGTTGATAGAAATAAAGTTAATGAAGTCGGGACGTAGAGAACAAGTTTGTAACGGATGTCAGGAAATGCCATTGGTAATGGTGTGTATTATTTTTGCTTGCGATTCATTCATATACCTACCTAGGCTATAGGGTATATCATAATAATGGGAAGTTATATAAAAAAAACAACAAGAAATTGAAGGTACCTACCTATTTTGATAAACTTATGACATGCTGATGGCAATGAGCACGAACAAATTAGGTCTAAATTTTCAAGGAGTTATTGTCTAAATTTCTTCCGAGGGGTTCTAGAATGTCTCGCTAACAGCTTAACCGATTTTGCTGAAAAACAGGAGGTATTTAAACTTTTACTTGAATTGTATAGATTTTCGAGCTCTAAACTATTGAACATCATTTAAATTACTCAACACCTAGTTTATTAATAAAAATAACTTCTTTTTCAATAGAGTTCTCATAATTCGTCAGGGATATTTTGGGATATGATTCTTGGTTATGTGGGCACAAAGCTAAATCGCCAATTTTCGAACTATTATTTTCTCAAATTTCCAAGACTTTAACTGTAACATTAAATGAATTTCTTAGTTGAATGGAAACTTAGGAATATGTATATGGATATTTGTATGTACAGTGTTGGACAGAGAATTAGCACAAAATGGTATATGAAATTCAAATACGCCAGATTAAAATATTTGCTTGTTTTTGAAACATAATTTATTGAAAAGTGTTTTATTTAATGATGTACAAACTTAATAAAAAAAATAATAACAATTCAAAAAAATAGCAACAAAAAAAATCCATAAATATCGTTGGTTAGTGTAACAAGTGGTGGTCACAGAATTAGCACAATTAATAAATTAAATACTTTTTTAACTAAAAACTTATTATTTTTATTAATATTTTGTTGGGAAACCTTTCTGCCTCACTACAGCTTGTAACCTCCGAAGAATACTTTCTACTAGGCGTTGGCACCGATGAATAGGAATGCTGTTCCAACCTTCTTTAATAACTTCCCAAAGTTCTTCTAAATTTTTTGGTTTCCTCAATCCAACCTGATATTCTACATCGTTCCATAGATTTTCTATGGGATTCAGGTCAGGGCTCTGAGCAGGCCAAGGCAATAGATTGATTTGGTGATCACTAATCCACTGCTTCACTAGCCGCGAAGTGTGTTTAGGATCGTTGTCATGCATAAATGTCCACGATAATGGCAAATTATCGTCAGCATAGGGCTCCATATGTTTTTCTAAGATGCCCTTATACTGATGCTGGTCCATTCGCTGCTCTATTTTAACAATTGGCCCTACACCGTGCCATGAAAACGCAGCCCACACCATGATACACCCACCACCGTGCTTTACAGTTTTTATTGTGTAGCGTGGATTAAGCTCCTGCTTTGGTGGTCGCCAAACATGACGCCTTCCGTCGGAGCCCAAACGGTTAAATTTGGACTCATCGCTCCAAAGAACATTTTTCCAAAATAGTAGCGATTTTTTTCCGTATTGTCTTGCGAACGTTAGTCTAGCTGAAATATTTTTTTTTGAAACCAGTGGTTTGTACTGAGCTACGCAACCAGTCAAATCCTTGTCATTTAGTCTTCTTCGGATTGTTCTGCTGCTTACTGATATGCCATGGTCTTTATGCACATCATCCCGAATTTCAGCTGACGTCATAAACGGATTTTTTTTTGCATAAGCAGCAATTATCCGATCATCAGCAGAACTTGTCTTTTTTGGTGGCGGGTTTCGTCCGATGGCATTGGTCGTATCATGGGTTTCAAAAAATTTAATGGCGTTGTAGACTAATTTTCTTGACCTTCCCACTAGCTTTGCGATTTCGTGAATTGTTTTTCCGTTATTTTTCATCGTTATAATAATTTTTCTGAGCTCAGGTGTGCAAGACTGTTGTCGGCCCATCTAATCAAATATCATTCAAAATTGTGCAATACAAACCTCTAGAAAAACTTACTTTGAATTTTAGATTACTTTTTTATTAAAATCTGAACAAAACTACTGATTTTTTACACTTTACACACAATTTTACCAATATGTGCTAATTCTTTGGCCACATAAACTTTAGCAATGGCGATCTTATCTTCTGGAAGTAATACACAAACATGTGTAAATAACTGTAACTTTCCAAAGATCACAGGGTGATACAGCATAGATTGTTGTAGTGTGGAAAGTTTTTAAGAAGTTCTTTTGTCAACTGGTAAAAAGAATTTTTTACTAAAACAAAGTTTTATGTGCTAATTCTCTGTCCAACACTGTATGTTAAGGAAACTCCTTCAGCTTTATCCGTGTTCAGGGCTTCTATGAGAAAAACAAGCACGATTGAGGGCTACAATAGCCGACTTTTCAAGTTCATAAACTGTCTACTGGATGATGATGTTATACAATTCAAACTAGCACCTAAATATATTGTTAAGCTCTCAAATAAAAGTTCGTTTCCTCTTTTAAAATCTTCGCAGATTTCATAGGTACACAAAAATTGATTCAGCTATTTTAAAAATGTTTATCACTCAAAGTTTAACAATTTTAAGATGACTGCACATCGAGTTACAAATAACAAACATTGATTGCGGTAAAGTTCACTTGTATTTCTAAGAAGTACAGTTGGCTTTGCAAACTCTTTTACCTTTTGTCTGAATTCGGCTTTATTTCGCAAGCAATGTTTGAAGTTATTTCTCTTAGCCATTGTTTTCACTTATAAAGGCGAAATAACGCCGAATTTTGGAAATCAGCGCTATTTCGCTCGGCATTATTTCACGGCAACATGAAAAACCGAAAAAAATGTATTTTGCTCTAATCCCTAAAAGTTATAAATAAAAAAATATTTTAGTGAAGCTTAACGTAAGTTTAATGTTATGTGTGTATTAAAACTGTGTCCTGCTTGGTTTTGTATGCATGCTAGAGCCCGTTTTTCTATTTCACTGCGAATATTTCTTAATGCTAGCTACTTCTGTTGAATAAACAGGTTCCTACATTCTTTCCCATACGAAAATATCTATTATTATAAGGTCAGAAGATAATGCAGGCAAGAGAATTGGTCCGTTTCTTACTATTCAATGTTTACCATATTCTTCATCTAGCCAATTCTTAATCTCTCGATCATAATGGGCTAGAGCACCATCCTGTTGTAAAAATTTTGAAACTAGTTGAATCAGTGGAATGTCATCCAATAGTTCTGGGAATTCGTCTCGAACAAATTTCGGACAGTTTGTAGATTTCAGATTGGGTGGTAGTTTGAAGGGCCGATTAAATTGTTTCAAATTACACCCGTTCACATATTGAGGCTGAATTTGTGTTGAAGTTATAACTGACTTCTTTTGCTTAGGTTCCCGGCAGCCCATGTTTGAAGATTCTGTTAAAATTGTAGTCCCATTTCTTGTGAATTGAGATTCGTCCGTTGTCATCCAAGACCTGCTCCGCTCCAGCAACCAGTTAGTAAATTCAAGCCACTTATCTAAATCGTCAAGAAGTAGTACTTGGACAGGTGAATGTTGGTATGTGTAAAGATTTTTTCCCTGCTGTACATTAGAAATTTTATGTCGGGAAACATTGAATTGAAAATTTAAGCAAGCGTTTGATGCTGATTGATGGTTCACTGGTAACAGCTTCCAGTATTTTTTCATCAGCTGAAATCCTGCTTCTTACGGAGTTCCCACGTTGAATTTGTATTGGGGGGCTATTGCAGCTTATTGAGCTCCCACGTTAGATCGTTACGTATTTGAAACTGATCCAGTTTTTCAAAGTCTTCTATACATAATTTCAAAATATTCCTTTACAGGAAAGTCTTCGGTTAGGATAAAGTTCATTGTTTCGTTGTCGGGCACTAGTTGAAATTCCATATTGCACAGCCCTTTAACTAGATAATGTAAAAATAGGCATTTCAAAAGGTACCGTGAAATAAGGCCAACTTTTAAAAATTGGCCTTTTTGTTAAAGTGAAATAAGACCAACTACTGAAAATTGGTCTTATTTCACTTTATCAAAGTGCAATAAGGCCAATTTTTGAAAGTTGGCCTTATTTCACTTGGCATTATTTCACGGCACCATTTCAAAAGGCATTTCTTAGCAACTTTAAGCTTGGCCAAACCAAACTGACTCCTCTTCTTCTTCATCCATGCATGTTCTGCAAAAAATCATTTGCAGGAACTCCAAGACGGAGAGCATGTCTTCCTATTAGGCAGTGTCCAGTAAGGACACCTATAACCGAGCTAATATGCAATCTACCAATAGACATTAGTTGTTTTGAGCGTTTAGCATCAAACAATGGCCAAATTAGTTTAGTAGACCGACAAGTTGGGGTGCTGGACCATCAATGGTTAGCTTTCTTTATGGTATCATGCTTTAGCATAAGCTTACAAGTAGCTGGGGTATACCGTTGTTAGATTTGCTATCCAACAAAGGTAAAATTGTACCGTTTCTTGCAAGTTGGTCGGCTTTACAATTTCCTGGAATGTCTCTATGCCCCGGCACCCATATAAGGTGAATGTTAAACTGTTTTGACATCTCCACCAGAGATGATCGGCAATTTTGGGCTTTTAGTGAGTTAATGGAGACAGAGTCCAGTGAATTTATGGCAGCTTGACTGTCTGAGATAACGTTTTCTTTGAGCCAAGAAAGGACTTCTTTTATTGCTAGAAGCTCTGCCTGGAACACGCTACAGTGATTGGGAAGACGGAAAGATAGACAAAGATTTAATATTTCGGAGTATACGCCTCCACTGACACCGTCATCGGTTTTAGATCCATCTGTGTAGAAATGAATCTGTGTAGAGGTGACTCATTTTCCCAGGTAGACCTGGAAGGGATGGACACTTGAAAGTTTTTATTAAATTTTGGATAAGGGGTGGTGTAATCGACGTTACTAGGTAGGGATCTGAACGAGTTCAGTATAGTGGAGTGGCCAATATCGTTATTGATCCACTGCGAGGAGGCTTTAAGCCGAATGGCTGTGCTAGCGGCTGATTGTTTGCTAAAAATATCTAGCGGTATGAGATGAAACAGAACATCAAGTGCAGCGGAGGGAGTTGAGCGGAGAGCTTCACCCATGATTAAGCAGGCTGTTCGTTGGACTTTGCTGAGCTTATCGCGGTTTGTTGCTGTTTCTAGCCACCACCAGGATTCAGGACTCATCTGGAGAACCCCTCTCGAGAATCATTGACCCTACTTAGCTTCTACAACTCGGCAAGTTCGACGCTCAGGTAGAAGACAAACCGAACAGAATTTGAAATTGGATATCTGAAGGCCCCAACAAAATATCATATTTAATTGAATGCAAATATAATGGCTACCATTCGTATTAATAGATCAATTTTAGTTAATATGGGTCATGATAGACCAAAGTAGGCTTTTTATTAAATACCTACCTACCTACTTTTTCTTTTAAATATCCCCAAAGAAAGAAATCCAATGGTTTCAAATCACATGATCGTGGCGGCCAATTAACATCGCCACGACGCGACTTGAGATAACACGGCCATTGAATTTCTCGCGCAAAAGAGCCATTGTTTCGTTGGTTTCCTGTTGGTAGCACATATCGTCCAGGTCCATATCCTTAATTTCCAAGAAGTCCGTTATCATGTCGCGATAGCGAACACAATTCACGGTAACTGCTTGGCCGACTTTATTTTCGAAGAAGTATGACCTGATGACGTCGCCGCCAGCCCATAAACCGCCCCAAACAGTCACTCTTTGTGGATGCGCAGGTCTTTTCACATTTCCTACAGACCCGATTTACTGAAATTGGCGCAAAATTCTACCGATTGTGGACACATTTGGTCGAAGTGCACAAAATGCATTTTGATTTGAACGCCCATTTTCGTAAAAGGCTTCAACAATCTTAACGCGCTGCTCAATTGTGTACCTCTCCATGGTTGAATTTGATGATTTTCAGCCAAAACTGGGGTCCTCTTCGAAATTCTCCGAAGCCCCCAAAGCGAACAAACATCGTTGTCTATGTTCATGAACTTTGAGCTTCTGGGTCAGTTGGATCTTGAACGGATGTAGGCCCAAGTCCCGACGCATCAAGTTTCATCAAGTTGAAGTCTGCGAAAAGCCGAGTACACTTTCACGAACCGCAGCGATGCTCTCGGTCGATCTTGCTTTCCTTTGACTAACGGATATTAGCTGATTGAAGTTTTGACAGATGGCAGCAAAAGCAAGGCTGCTACAGGCCCCAAAATTTATTTTCGCCAATTCAAAATCCCTTAACAAGCCTTATGAATTATTTATCTACTCGTACATTATGTATAAAGTACTTTTAGTATAATTATGTAGGTACTGAAAGTGGCCGCTCTTAAAAAATTGCAAATATGTATTCTAAATAAAACTGTGAGTGCATAAGTTCACAAAAGCCTTGTATGATAAACATTGAGTAGCGACTGTTTTTGGTAATAAATTCATTCCGAAAGTTTGTTGGCAATTTTCGGTTTGAGTCAATAATTGACTTCCTTCTCTGTACTATTGCGTTTTTGTTCTGAATAACTTAGAACAAAGTTCCTCGAAATAAGAAATAGCCACAAAAACTTAGAAAACATTCCAATGTCAACATATTTCTATGAAAAACACGAACACCTTGACAGCTAACGTATGCAAGTATGTGTAATACCTCTTCTAATTTTTGTCTGTAATTTTTTTTCAAGAATCTTTGCTATCATGTTCGCTTCAGATGAGCCAGCCACCAAGCTTTTGGATTTGCTAAAAAATAATACAAAAGAAAAATAAAACTAATTTTTATAAATAACGTTAAGGACCTTGAAAAAAAAATGGACAGGTAGGCGTGTCAGGGGGGCTCCATCTTTTTGAATGATCTGCTTATTCTGATTTTCGCAAAGTTATATCTGTTTGTAGATAAGTATCTATCACTTACACAACTGTCAGTTTTCAGTCAATCTAATTATCTCTCAAAATCTTTGACAGATGACAATCGTTTTCGACAAACGAAAAATAAAACTAAAATTGAGGAAGTCTTTAAAAAAAATTCCAAATTATCATAACGACTCATTAGAGATTTAATGAGTTTGAACTCAAGGAACAAGCTTAAATTATTAAAAAAAAAAAAAAAAAAACAACAACATTTCGCATGCTCAATTAGAACTTCAGAATAACTTATTTTACCACAAAATGATCACCACATGACCACACATTAGATGTAGTCATAGTCATTATTTCATCATTTTGTTTGTTTGTGTGTCACGGAGTCCCCTTGAGTTCGAGCACAGAAGTAACAAGGTCAGCTGCAAATATTTATTTTTTTTTAATAAAACAAAAAAAAACTTAAAATACAACAAAAAAAAAATTACGAACAAATAAAGTTCTTCAATAGAGAATTAAAAAAATATATAAGTAAATATTCTTTGTGTAGTACCTACAGAGAGAAAAAAATGACAAATGACTTTTTTAAAAATTTGACATCCACATTTTGTGTGAAGACATCATGTTTTAGGTCTTTGTGTGTGTGTATTTTTTTTTTTTTTTTTGGTTTTGTTCTAAACGTCAACTTATAGGTTTGCCATTTTTTATTTTATTTCATTTATTTATAAAATTTTTAATTAGTTTGGAATTTTGTTTTTGTTGAAATTATTTTTTTTTTGTATGAACATTTGAACTTTTTGCTAAGCTCGACCACGACAAAAAAAGGAGTGTAGGAAATAAAAACCGGATTGGCAACGAAACTTAATACATAGTACTTTTTTTCATTAAAAATATTCTGGTAGGTAGGTCACCTCCGAAACTAAGAAAAAATTAATATTGGCAGATTGAAAGATTTTTAAATTCGCGAGAATTTTAATGTTTCTTAGATTTCACAAGGAATATACATAGAATCATATAGCCTAAGAGGAACAGTCGATTTTTGGCTTAAAGTGGTTCGTGCGATGGACTGTCATGCAGAGGGTCTTGAGTTTGATTCTCAGCTGATGTAAAAATGTTTTTTTCGGGTTTGTCCTATCCCGTAAGAGGAAGTGACATTTCCTCCAAGAGTTTTTCTTGTCATGAAGAGTGCTTCTCATCTATGCCGTTCGGACTCGGCAGACAATTTTAAGTCCACCCGATTTCTGGTACACAGGCATCGTTCGGAGTTGTTAGGGTTAAGTAGTTAAGGATTCTCTAAGAGCTGTTGCTCCATATACATATGTACATATTAAAAGAAAAAAAACAATTTTTGTAGCTTCCTTCAACAAATTTGGGAACCTGTCGTAATAGGTAGTGATTCTTTGTTATACAGGTGTGATTTCTAAACTTCTGTCCGAGTCATTCTGCGCCAACTTCGGAATCACTCTTCTTCATAACCCAAAGGTGTTCATTTAATCGAGTATGTTAGTTTTGACTTTCTTAACTATTACCACATCTAGCGTTAGCAGTTTTTTCGTTTCTTCCATGGACTTTTTTCGCACTTGACTTGACTTGACCAAATATCCGTCGAAGCATTTTTCTTTCTTAAGTGCTTTCGGCTTTCCACTTACGTATGTCATTATTGGAGTAAATATTTCCCAGCTAGGTAGATGAACTCTCTTAATTACTGCGAGGTTCCAGTGGGGCTTTGTTCTATTCGGTGGACAGATATTTGTTTGTTTTTTGATACTGTTCTTCTATTGCTGTTGAGAAATCTATTAGAAGTGATGTCTATATGGTCCGCATACCTTGATATAGTTTAACAGGTCTGTCAGACAGATTTAAGGCATGTGCCATTGTTTGCCATCAAGCTCTATTATCGATGGTATTGACGTATCTCACCTTTGGCACTGGTCTATTGAAAACTTCAAGACTAATATTCATACAATGAATGCTGGTGTGCCACATGGCTCTGTTTTGTCTCCTACTATCTTTCTTATGTTCATCAATGAACTTCTGTCTGAAACTGGTAATCAATTAAATTATTTTGCTGACAATATTACACTCAGCTTCTCATATTCGTTTCTAGATTTTCGTTCTTGTTCTTCGAATGTTGAATTAAAACGGCAACGTATGATAAGTTCTCTTAATTCTGTTCTTGACATTACTATCAAATGAGGAACCATAAACCGTGTAGAATTTAATGCTTCAAAAACTCAATGCTATCTTCTGTTGCTTTAGCGGAACACCTCGCCCATGCCGCTGTCCATGATTGCCACTTACATTGAGGCCACCGAACAGCTCTCAGTTCTCGGTAGGTGCATCGCAGACCACCTTGTGTGGAATGAGCATATATTCGAATGTCGCCACAAACGCTGCTAAGTATTAAGGTTTCCTTCGACGTTTATTTTAAATTAAAGCCTATAGTATATTCCTCCAAAGCTCGATTACAATTCCCATAATTGGGCAGGTGCTTCAATAACCCACATGAGTCTCTTGAATATAATCCAAAAAGGGGCTTCAAAAGTGATACGAGTATTTTTTCAGATATCAATGTTTCTTGTCAAATAGCCAGTTGCATTCCTACTCTTAAACAATTTAAGCGTAATATTCGCGCTTCAGGAAATGCCCATCGTCGGACATACTGTTAAATTCAGAGATTCTTTCTTTAGTCGTACTGCACGAATGTGGTATTTGAAGGGTATTCATAATCCCTTTAGTGCACCCAAAATTATAAAAAAAAAGAAGAAAATATGTAGTACCCTCAGTGTTATTGCCTGCCATGCACGCCATCTGGTCCAGAAAAAGATTTAAGAATCCGAACCCCAGTGTGTGCTTAGAATGGTTCGGAAGACATATTCCTAGCTGCACATGGTACCACGTATTTTCCAATGTGACAAAGACAAAGTCGAATCAGTTTTTCCTGGATTCCGAGTTCGGTCATCGCCATATGAAGCTCCTGATGACGAATGCCAACATAATCGGCTTTTTTAATGGATGAAAAGGTGCTGATTCTCTATTTGGTCTTTTCCAATATTTGCCTCAATGTGAAGATTTGGTCTGTGGACGATGTGCGGTGCCGAAAGCCGGGTACAGTGTTGTAGATTTTGATACTTTTAGTATTTATATGCCTCGAAAGATCATAGGATCTTTACTTTTTTCAGATGAGACTCATAATCCAGTCACTTATTGATTGATGTTGTTGCTATAATTTTGAATAATAAACAGAATTAATTTTTTTCCTCATCCGGGCCGCAATAAGAAAATCCAATAGTCTTTTTCAAAACCGATTTATTAGCAAATCATCAATAACTTCTCGAGTGCTACTTGAAGATTGGCTATTAATCAATAATTTAAAACCTACTTCAATATAAATAAATTTATTTCCTCAAAAAAAAAAAAAAAAAATAAAAAAAAAAGTTCTGACTGGAGAACCTTTTAATCATTATCCAATAATTAATTTCTCAACACAGCAAAGAAATCGAAAGCTGTAGGTAATTAGCTATATTGCGCGATAGCAAAACAATTACAAATGACATTCATCAAAAAATGAGTCAGTCGGACCTACTTTTAGCATTGTCAGGCATATAGACACAGCCTAAGTAAATGCGATGATTAAAGGGTTTTCTTTATTTGATTAGCTCTTGTAATAAATTACGTATATTTGTATTAATTTATTTTCTGCCCGGCTAAGCAAACTAGGTATATACATATGTACGAGTAGATACAGTTGATTATTGTTATAGTAAAGAATTTTTCCCCAGCTGTTTCAACATCAGAACCGACTCTGTGTTGTATTAAACTCAGCCACAATGCCGGAGAATGTTTTATCATAACCTTTCTGCTTATCAGCTTTCCGAGTGACGGCACTCCTATGCATTGCACTTTATATGCGTTTTCACTGATAGCACAAAATTAAGTACCATTAGCTTGTAAGAGCCCCCATTTGATAAAAATAAATACAACACAACAAAAAAAACGATATCTTAACAAATAAAAGGCTTTTGAAACAAAAGTCCATTTAGCATTAGCCAATCGCACAGCAACCTTTATCGAAGAAACTCTCTTCTTTTTGACTAATGAAGTCAGAAATAATACTCGTACATGTAAAGATAATAATAAAAAACCTCAACAAAGAGGTTCGCCAAATGTTCACCGTTCGCATATTTTTAGACACACCAATCTGGCGCGGCCATAAGAAAGACGGATAAATGTCTCGGTCTGATGTCAAACTTACCTCCTATTGCGGTGGCCTGACTTCAATAACAGTTTGTAGTTCTATGCCAAAGCAATCAACCAAAAGCGAAACGGAGTATACAAAAATGAAAGAAAAAGCCATCAGAAAACTGGATCTTTGTCTGTCCGATCTGAGCGACCGACGACGCGACGGGCGTACGACAACGAACGACGTTCGTCCGGGAACACTTGTATCTTAAGACATATGTACGTTGCAGCGGAGGCAGAGCACAGAAAAAACTTGACCCCACTGCCCGCCAAATTACGCCACCGCAAGACCACGCGAAATCATCCAAAAGAAAAAAAAAACACTGCCACAAAGTATGGAAGTAAAGTCGTTAAGAGCTCGTCGTCGTCTCCAAACTGCAACTTCACCTCCTAGAGAAGCCTAAGCTAGAGGGCTTAATGTGTATACGTATAGATATCTACATGGTCGTAAGTTACGATTTTACGATTCCCGACTTATAGGGCCGGACTCTGGCGGATCGGAATAGAATCGCCAACAACATCTATCAGTGATCCCCGGAGAGATCTCTCCTCATGGTATTTTACCTGTTTGAACATTTTTATTTCACGTTTTGAGATCAGTTTAAGGTTTTGACTCAACCGAGACAGCTTAAATAAAAATCAAAGTAAATCTAAAAAAAAAATCAAGACCTCCATCACCATGATCTCTAGAAACCAGCATCATCATCATCTTGGGCATGATCGTCGTCATTTTTGTAGTCGTCATGGTTCCGATCATGATCATGATCATCATTATTATCAAAGTCTTAGCTGTCCGTCGTAGTCTTCTTCGTCATCAGAATCGGTGGCGGCAGTGTCTGGGCCTGCAACTGAAACACAACAGCAGCAGCGGCAGAAACAGCGAAATTACCATTGAACGCGTCACGAGTTATATATATGTAGCTCATAAAAAGCACATTCAATTGTGTTTGCTATGCTGAAAAGGCAGATGGACAGTGGGGTGGACTTGTTTGAAAATCGGACGAAAATCAAACTTACCTGTTGATTTCTTAACCCAAGATCCCAGAAGCCCATCTCTCGATAAGTTCACTATTTTTTCGCATTTTTATATGACCCCTGCCCCACTGTGCGAAGCAAGTAAAAAAATTCTTGCTGCAGGTTTTGTGTGTTTTCAAAATAAAAGGTACATTGTCGGCCGTCATAAAGTTTAAGCTCGCTTTTTTTCGTTTCCCTTGCAGACACAATAAACGCAGCTGTGCGGGCTAAAAACTTTTTGTTTCTTTTTAATTTTTCAAGTGTCAAAATAAAAAGCATTTCAAAGTACAAAGTAAGAGAGAGAGAGGGAGAGGAACTTGCATTACATTGCGCAATGCAAAAAACTTACAAATATTTTGACATGAACTGACAGTTTGTAACAACTGTCAGAAAATGTTGTTTAATGCGGGTGATAGTGTGACTTTAAACGTGAAAGGTGCACCAGAATTGGGAGTACCTACATTATAGTAAAAAAGGAAAACGAACCAAGAAGTACGAGTATATATGTATGTATCGCATTTCAAAACAAGAATGTGAATTTAAAAGTGACATATGTAAGTAATGTATAAGGAGGTATACACACTTTATTCGATACAAGGAAAGCAGCTTGTTGGTTTGATTTATTATCGAATTCTTGAAGAAATTTAATGCACATTGCATGCAAGGCTGTAGTGAAACATTGACAAATTGAAAAGATTAAGACTAATTGGTGGGTTTTATTGGGTCTTACAAATTTTCTTCTGTCAATCTGACAGAACATTTGGAGAAATAGGAACACGACTTATGAGGTGAAAATAATATTTTTGGCAGTTGAATGGAGGAATTCTGTGGAGAAATTTGCTTCACGTGTCTGCTGTGAATTTAATTTCTGTATTATACCAGTTTATACCAATTAATGGAAAATAAATAGATCATGTCCGCCATATGGAATTTTATTAGAAGTCACCGCTTGACACATGAAAACAATCAAAACATGATGGAAAAGATCTTCATCATTTGTATAAGCCCGACGGTATGTTTGCTTCTAAGTTTCGACCATTTAATCTTTGTCACCCATAATTTTTCTATTCATTGAAAAATCGACCCATTTAGTTTGTTCAGTTTTGTGTGACTTGTGAGTTTCTAATTGCTATACGCTAGAAGGTTTAATAACACTTCAACACCCAGTTTATACCAGTGATGTAAAAAAAGAATAAAAATCTTAAACTCACTTCTGGTGGTTTCTATTGGTCAGTCAGAAGGTTGTCGAAGCTCTTTTTATGAAAGGAAGAAAAAATATTTCTAGATCTTATTTCAGAATCGAAGATATGTAGAAGTGAGTTTAAGTAATATACTCGTATTCTTAAACTTTCACCTGACTGGTATAAACGGAAATATGGAAGCCTGTTTTTGGAATCTTCTTGATATAAAATCAGCTTTTTCTAAATTTTTTAGAAACGAAAACGTGGTTGGTAATATTCTAGATCCACATACGTTAAAAGTTTCATCAATTCCTACAAAATAATAGTGGTAACAACATACAACCCTGTGGAACTCCACTTTGAATTTCATCGACTTTTGATAACTTAACTTAGGTAATTGGGTTCAATTACGTTCGTTTGTCCACAGGCTAGCTACCCAAAATATGCTTATTGTTGGAGCAACCAACATAAATGCAAATGAGTTTAATGTCTTTAAAAGCTGCTATAAAAATTGAAATTTAATTTTTTGTTTAAAAACTTTGCCATGAATTTTTTGTCATTATCTTCTTCTTCTTCAAAAAAAATGACACCATTATATTTCCAGAGACCTTGAGGATTTTAAACGCCTTTAATGCAATCACCTTCATATAAATCAAACAAATTGATCATCAAACAGAAATTAGCATTGACAAACTCATCAATGCCATTAACTCCGCCTTTGAAGTGACGATAAATTTGTAAAACAATTTAAATACATATATTAATTTCCCTCCGCTAAAAAAAAAAAAAAAAACAAAAAAACGCCAACACCATACAATCAAGTAAGCACGTCATAACATAATTCCATACATCTTTGTTGGATCTCATCAGTAACACACCTTCTCCTCCTTCATGGTGTCATTTACTTAATTGCATCTTCCAAAGGTAATCACAATAGTCTAAAAATGGCGAGTTGCAAATTGTATAAGATTTAGACTCGTTTTTAACCTACCAACAGCTTATTATTTGCAAATATTAATGGCAGTTAAGGATGTGGGTAGTTTTGCTGAAAAGTCTACATCTTGTAGGTATCCACTTTAATTCCAATTGAACCATTGGCGTTATGGTAAGTGTGTTGGACTGTCATGGTGGTGGTCTGTGTTCGATTCTGGGCTGTTGCCATCTACGAACAAAAATAAATTTTCCAGAGGTAATCCCTCATCCGACGAAGTGACAAAACCTCTACGAAATCCTCAAGATATTTGTTTCTAATCGAAGTCATTCAGACGCGGCAGAATATTGGAAGTCTCTTTCATTCTTATCGACATGAATGCTTGAGAGATGTAAGTCAACAGAGCTGTTTAGACAATAAATATATTTTCGACATTTACAAAGCCTAAGAAATAGAATATCTATGATAAAATGACGCAGCCTTGGGTTGAATTGAAAAATTTTACATTTCCCTGCTCAGAATTTAATTGAAAAAATTGTGGAATGTATTACTTTTAACTGAGCGAATAAAAATATCTGCTGCTCATCCAGTGTAGAAAAGCTTATTTTTTTTAACAATAAATTAGCTTTAAGAAAATGTTCAATGTAATGGAATCCACACGTTCAATTTTGTATGAAAAGATGAAAGAGAGTGTGGAACGTATTAATATTGTGTGGATGTTATGTTTGCTTTAAAGTTAAAGTTGTGGATTTTAAATTGATAAATTGTGACTTTTATATGGAAATTTAATTTTCTCTCGATTTACCCATATAAATATATTGAAAACCAATTGGTATTAAATCTTATTCCTTAATGAAAATTGCTTATAAGTGAAATGATAAAAGACGAATTGTAAACTAATAATTGCAACTCTTTTTCCTAGACTACAATTTAAGGCGCGTCGCACGTGTCTTTAAACCCCACCCCTCTATCCAGCGCAACCACCAACCGCCCGCAGCAGCTTTCAGTTTAATCACTAGTGCCATTAGTACCTCTTCTTTTTTAACAAACAAACACACTAAACCTCTTTTATCTAATCGATTCAGTATTCAACAAGACACGGCGACAATTTTCTCAGAAGATAAAATCCATCGTCTTTGTCTTGGCTTCTCCAAACGAACTCTTGAAGAGATGCGGGTGACCATCGTGTTTCGATGAGTGTAATAAACCAGCAACAAATTGCTGCATTCGACTCGTGTTTAATGCTAATTTTTGAAGTCTTATTTGCAAATTACATGTAAAAAGGTGGAGCTCTATTTGGATGTAATTTGAATTGAAATTCTCGTACTCTTAACTGGATTGTATGGCTAGATCTGTGTGGAAGATAATCCGTCATGATAATCTTATTATTATTATTATTTTTTTTTCATAAAAAGATAAATGTGGTGTTTGATTTAAGACGCATCGCATCACGTAAGCAAATAATATTTCTATACGAAACAGGAATATATGTATACCGGTGCTGTGTAAAAACCCAGACACTCTATTATTTACATACGAAATTGAAGAAAAAAAAAGTTATACAACCGTCAGGAGCGAAGAGGCTTGGCCGATGATCCTCTATAGACCAGCATAGCACTACGGCTTTCCTATATTATATGGAGCCCTGGCTGATGGTGTCTGAGACTAGATTTGAAACCAAAACGCATAGAAATACGTGGATGAGTTATTTCAGTGTTGCCACAGTCATTTTATTGTAAAGCAAAAATCATCCAAGATCGAAATTCAAACGGATTATAATTCGTTTTAAGCTATTCGGAATGCATTAGTGTGAGATCCGCCACATTATAAATCGTGAATTAACCTTAATGTACTTCCGCAACTTAATTTAAGCGGTAAAATTGTCAAGATCAAAGTTGTAGGCATTTAAATTATCTTTTAATGCAAACATTTTTGAGTCGTTTAAATTTTCGGTGTTGAAATTTTGCATTCAAAAACTAATTTCGAAGATATAAATCAATTCGTGTTTTTCAATTTAGCACATATTTAAATTGTCACGGCTGGATTAAGGCATTTCTAAAAGCCTATTAATTTTAAATATATGAATAAAATCAATCCTCCTTTAATCAGCTGCACAAATTGGTATTTTTGACTAGTTAACGTGTTCTAAATATTACAAACACTTCTGTTTTGAAAAATTTTATAATTTATTTTTTGATTGTCAATAATTATCAACACCTTTACATTTTTCTGTATAATTTACAAATCCTGAAACATGTCTTTAGTCAGTTTTTATTCATTTTACACTTTTTTTCATCATAATTTGCAGCTTTATATATTAATTACACCAAATCTTATAGTTTTCTTCATGGTTTCAACAGATTTTACACTTTCCAATTGAATTTTTTTATTCAAAAAGTGCCTTTTCACAATTTTTTTAATTGATTAAAATGATTCTCAACATAAGCTACACTTTTCAAGCCTTTAAGATCTTACTCTTGATTGTAAAACATTATTTTTTACATTGGGTTCTGCGTTTTATAATAAATTGTACTAAAATGTACACTTTTTACGCAGCCCTCCTAATATGTTTCTGTATTTCTTGTATAAAGTGTAATAGTTTTTCAATGAATAGTTGAATTTTACACTTTTTTCTTCATAATTTACAGCTTGATATATTTTTTACATCGACTTTTATAATTTTTGAAAGGTTTTTCATTCTTTTGTACACACATCAACTCAATAAAGTGGCTCACGGCGGCGTAAAACGATATTTACACATACCACTTCCTTTCAATTAAGTTTTGGTCCGAAAATGTCTAGATGTCAAAAGGTGTGACGAAACTCCTTGTAAAATTAATTTCAAAGTGTATAATTCGTAGAGTTTTTATTTTTTAATTTTCGGAACAAGATAAAAAAAAAATCAGTAAATTATTTAACGGTGTAAAATTTTACTAATTTTGTTGACAAGATTCTGTGTAACCTATAACCTAACCTACATTATCTTAACCAGAAAAAGAATTCTACAATAAAGTGTAACGACGTAAAATTTAATTTTTTTTACAAAATAAAAAGTATTAAATCAAAATTTCATTGACTTATAAAAACCGTGTAAGAGTCTGTATTTTTTAGGAAACTCTGTGTAAATTGTTTTAAAATTATCATAAGTCTAATTTTTTTTGAATATTTTTAGATATAAGTACATCAACAAATCTGCGTCAAAATTTCATTATTTTATTTGACGGCATAAAAGTCTTAATATTTTTTCGACAAAACTTCGTGTAAAATTAATTTAAATTGACAAGTTCTTACATTTATGGTAGAAGATAAAGAATTTTGCATCAAAATTTCTTAAAGTTTATAATTCATAGCGATCTTGTACATTTTCTGAACAATTCTACAGAAGTAAATTTCAAAGAAATTCTATTTTTAATTTTTCTGACAAAACTCAAAATAACAAAAATCTTTGAGTGTTTGTTAGATTTAATTCGCTAGAGAGCGCCCACTAAATATTTTCTTTTCTTCCCCTAAAATTTGAAAATTTCAATTTAGCCCTCGCAGTTAAAAAAATAAGGAAGAATTTGAGAGGAAATACTCGTACCAATGAACATTGGTTTTGATGTTTTTGATATGAAAATAAATTCGTGTTGTATGGCTAAAGAAAGAATCTCTGTACCTAACAGTGAAGAGATAGGTAAAGTTTGAGTTTTCAGTGCAAATCTCTTACTTTCCCTAGACATTTTGGCTTTTTCAAATCTATCAAGGTCTACACCGCCTAACTTTGTTAATTTGTGTCCTTCATCGTCTCCGTATGAGATACTACGAAGTCAATATTTTTTCAACTGATTTTAATTAGACATTCTAGAAAATTTCCCATAGACTAATACTTTTCAACTTGGCCACACTCGGCTTTGAACCCATTTTGCATAGAAGGATTTCTTCTTATACTTGGAACCCCTATTACAAAGCTTGTTTCAGATCTGCCACTTCTAGTTGAATTTAAGCATGCTTCTGGTGTCCCTCAACGAAGCCACTTATGTCCTCTTCTCTTCATTTTTACTTTTAACACGATATTAAGATAGCCATCTACTTCAGTGTACGCCAATGATAGCAGATTTTTCAAGACCCTTTCCTCGACACATGACTGTGCACATATTCAAAAAGATCTGAACTGTTTTTCAGTCTTTTTTTTGTATCTAATACTTTCAAACGTTCTGTTCCATTAACACATGACTTTCACAACACGGCAACGCTAAAGTGTTTTGGAATTTCAGTAGGAAAAAAGATTGTCTGTGGCACAAAACTGGATTCAAGCGGAGGAGTATTGGCTCCGAGGCATCTGTGAAGAGCCAGTCTTCAGAGCTTCACAGCAATTTTGTTGTGCGTTCATTGACGTGGAGTTCCATCCGCAAAATACAGATTGCTGGTTAATTTTAGAATCCCATTCCTCCAAGAGAAAAAAAAAAAGAAATAAGAATATTCAGCAAACACTTTCCTCCTAAGCCGCGAGGAGGAGTTGAACTCTGTGGAGAATGCGATTAGTTTGTCCAATGCTTGGAATCGATATTGGGAAAATTGCGCAATCAAATCAGTAGAAGTAGAAGAATCATCCTGTGTGGATTGTTTTTCTGTTCGTTTTCCATTTCTTTTCCATCATCATCACGACCATCCTCATCGCGCGCCGTGCCGGCCGTAATCATCTCAGCTGCTTTTGCTGTTGGTGCTCTAGATGCAAGATGCAATATTGCAGCATACCACAAGACGTGTGCTCTTCCACGTTGCTGCATGGCGGCGATGGTTCTGTTGGTGTTGGTGCTGGTGCATCCCTGGCACCGATCAATGACCTTGCTCGATGATGATGTTGATGATGATGATGATGATGATGATGATGATGATGATGATGATGATGATGATGGTTGGTTGGTAAGATGGTGCTGGCTGCATGGTTAGTCTGCCAATGTCCAGCTGTGTGTAGAATTGTTTCAAATGAAAGAGAGAGAGACAGACAACGGCAAAAGAGTACATAAGAAGAGTCATTGGACGTCCTTCGGAAGTGCACTGACCCATGACTAGCCAAGTAGTTTATAGATGCAGCCAGCAATGATTTTTTTCATCTCCGTTTCATGATTTGGTGATTTAAATTTAAATGAATACATCACATCAGCAGTAGAGGTTCTTCGCTATAAACAGAGCTTCTATATAATACAAAACAAATACACATCATTGGTGGGTCTTTGGCAGCAAGACTTTTCAACAAATACAGAATCATCAAATTCACCCCTATAGCTAGCTCAGCTCGTCCGTTCAATTTGGATGATTGCAAGACCGCCTGAGGAACGACACAGTGATTTTTTGATAAAATTTACTTCTCTACTTATTTTTTTTTCGCTTATATTAACTTGCTTCAGATTATTCTTCATTGTGTTCTCTTTGGCGGAATACAATTGAATTACGGATTTATGGCTTTTTAATTTGTACGAGTAAATGTCGGCGTTACAGATAATTCTAAGTCTTATGGTGGGTGACATTTTTATTTAAATGAAGTTTCATGTTCATAGAATTACAAGCTTTAGTGGTTCCATAGTGGTCTTTGGCGGTAATAGTTAATCATGACCTTAGAAAAAAAAAATAAAATAAGATACAAAAGTTAAAAAAAAATCTCGTCTTTCTCAGACTACCTATCTATGAGGTGACCCTCTTGTGGGAGTATCGTGGTGACGTGGTTTACTCCAAATTTGGAAACATGGTTTTCAAGCGTGCTTGAATTCAAAAGTGTAAGATAGACCTCGCCTTAAAGCAAGAGGTGTTGCACTGCTGCAACATGTCACAACTTTGTTAATCGGCTTCGGCTGGTTCGGGGTTAATGGTCAGGACTCAATCTGACTCCGATGAGAGTAGGCTCTCCGTGGGATAAAGTCATAATAGGCAGGTGCTCACGTTAAACCAAACATAAGTTCTGTTTTCGACATTAAAAGTGAATACGTTCCACAAAATTTTCATGCTCTATTTTTTAGTTTCAACACATTACACGGTCCGTGAAAGTTTACAGCAGAACCCGAGGCAGTCCATTCTTCGCCGTGAACAAGAGCTCGTCCTTCCAGAGGCTTAAACTTGTCGAATTTTCCATCGGGACTTGAGCTTACACCCGATTCATGGCTATTTTTATAAATAAATGTTTTGGTGAAGTAGCCCGTTGCATCTGTCCCTTTAAAAAATTCCACCATAATACAAGTACTTCTAGAATTGCACGTCAGTTTACCCTTGATGTCAGTTTCGGACGTATTGTCGTATATAGAGATTCTTTCTTTAGCCGTACACCACGAATGTGGAATGCTTTGGATAGTTCTACTCGACATTCAGAGCCTTAAAGCCAATGTGCGTCGATATCGCCTCTTCATTTCTTCCCCATTTCCCTACAGCGCACAATGTCTTTGATCATTTTTAGGGTAGTATAAACCCCTTATTAAAAAAAAATATAAACATGGTTCTTGCTGTAAGTTTTTAATAAGGGAACCTACAAATGACTCACTATTTGTTTGTCCAAAGCCTTGGGCCATGTGGGATTTTGTAGCGAAACTATTTGTCGTTCCTTGTTTAAGCCTAAAGATTTAAAAGTCTGTGTGCTTGTCTTGAAGTGCTCACAACTTGAAAAAAGTCAGAACAACCGTCGACAACAAGTTGATATCGTCCACATGTTTGTTGGACAAAGAACTGTATATTTATATGTGACATTCAAAGAACTCGTTTTCGGTTCCATTTTTTAGAGGGAACAACTCTCAATGTGTCTTCCTAAAATTCGTTGTAGTAATACTCTTAATTTCGGCCATAACGAAAGCTAACCTAGGTCTTGTGAAAAATCAAAAATCATCAAAATCAGAACACAATTCTCCTCGCTCTTCAAAAATCAATCTAAATAATTAATAATTTGCCAGGGCGCTATTATTGATCCAGAACAAGCGCGGATACAGGGGGAGGGCAATGGGTGCAATTGCCCCCCCCTGGGCAGTTCTTCGTTTCACAATTATAAAAACCATAACACTTTTTTCTTTTTACTTGCGACTTATAGGTACTATAAGGCAGGTTACGCATTCGTAAAAAAAATTGAATTCGAGATTTTGATCAAAGTTGACATTACGATAATAGCGAAGTCCAAAAAAGTGGGTATCGCAATTCTGTCTGTCTGTCGGTTCGACTACAGCCCAAACGGCTAGGCCGATTTTCTTTAAACTTGGTAGATATGGGTTTTATTTTTTTTCCCCGAATGTTTTTTGATTTGATTTTTTAAGACCAAAAATAACGGTACCTGCCATACAATTTTTTTTTCGAAATTTTATAAATATTTTGTTTATCAAAAACTGTCCAACAGATTTTTAAAAAAAAATTCATAAGATTTCATTTAGTTAAACCTAAATAATGAGAATGAAAAAAAAAATCCAAAAAATTATTATTTTTGGTACCCCCCTTGGAACCATTTTTTTGTTTTTGATTTTCTCAAAAACGGTACAACCGATTTTGATAATTTTTTAATACATATTAAGGCTCCCCAACAGTTTCAATATTATTGTGTATTCAAATTTTCAAAAAAAAAAAATTTCAAAATTATTTTTTGAAAACTCAATATTTCGAAAACCCCATGCTCGATTTTCTTAAAACTTGATAAATAAAAGTTTCTTAAAATAATCTACAAGATATGAGAACAAAAATTTTATTTTACTTAAAAATAACGGTACCCTCCATACAAATGTTAAAAATGGTTTTCGAAAATCGTATTTTTCTCGAAAACGGTTCCGAGAATTTTGCTTAAATTTTTAGTCTTTCGATTAATTTTTAAGGTTTATAATTTAATAGAAAAGATTTTGAAAACAAGACATTACAGTCACTGTACCTACCATAGAACGATTTTTGAAAATTTTGAATTTCTCATTATCGACATAATGGATTTTAATGAAATTTTTTTACAGAGATGCTTCTAAAAGCTTTAAGAAACATTGCATTTCAAAACTTTAAAAAAAAATATTTTTTGAATTTTGAAAAAAAAAAAATCTTTTTTTTTTTGGAAAATTCGATATCTCAAAAATGGGTAAATACTTTTTTTCTGGAAATTTAATTTTCATTCGTACAGTAATAAAAACCTAATGTTGACGTACTAATTTTTTTTTTGTTTAATATTTTAAAAATTTTATATATAAAACCTTATTTTATTAAGAAACCACTACAACGACTTATGTATAATTTTTGTTCTTGCATAAATTCATATTTGCATAGCATTCTGTTTTTGTCTCTTACTACTAAGAGAATTTAAAAAATGATGATAATTTTATCCTTATGAACAGTTTTTTCTAATAACATTCGTTTTTAAAATTCCTAGTCTATTACATAGGAGCAAGTTCGTGCGGCAAGTTATGCATTCGTAAAAAACATCGAACTCGAGATTTTGATCAAAGTTATCATTACGATGATAGCGAAGACTAAAAAAGTGGGTCTCGCAATTCTGTTTGTCTGTCGGTTCGACTACAGCCTAAACATTTATCATTTTTAATTCCCCCCCCCCCACACGTTTTTTTCTTCTTTTTTTTTAAGACCAAAGATAACAGTACCTGCCATACGAATTTTTTTTCGAAACTTTGTAAATTTTTTTTTCTCAAAAACTGTTCTACGGATTTAAAAAAAAAGATACAAAAAAAAATTCATTTAGTTAAAGCTAGGTACTAGTTGAAAAAGAACCATTTTTTTTGTTTTTGATTTTCTCATGACCGATTTTGATCATTTTTTGTTTGCGTAAGCTCCCAAAAAACTTAAATAGAATTGTGTATTCAAATTTTCAAAAAAAAAAAATTTTTGATTTTTAAAAAAAATTCAATTTTTTTTTAAACTGTTAAAAAACCGTTTTCAAAAACCGGCCACACAAAAATATTAGAATTAAGTATTTAAGAACTATGTATGTGTATCATGTACAACACTATAATTCCTTCATTTAAATTAATTAATTCATTTTTTTTAATACGTACGAGTTCCTATTTAATACTTTAAGACATGCATACAGAGCATTATTGAAAGGGGCTAAAGTAATGTAAACGAAGATGTTTGATTTACTATTTAATAGTTATTTACATACGACCTACATATATTATGTACCTGCACATGCTTTTCTTAATTCAATTTAATAATTTGTTATTTTTATATTCGATTATGTTTATACCTTTTAAATATTTTAAGACAGAAATGCAGAGAAATGGACCATTTTTTTTAAGTTAAGCAAAATATCACGAAAATTGCCCCCCCCTGAACGAAATCCTGGATCCGCGCCTGATCCAGAAGACTATGGTTTAGTCTGAGTGCTCCTCTGCTTCCTGTGGAGATGTATTGAATTACATAATTACGCACGTCTCACATAAACAAACAAACATAAGAAGTCGAATGGATACTTGGTTCTCATTCTCTTCCTTCTCCTTTTTAGATTTGTTTCTTCGGATTTTGTTCGTCTTCATTATGTTTTTATTGCAGTTGGCTTCTTCTTATTTCTTCTTTACAACAACGATAGCAAAAAATAAAAAGAACTTCATAACATTTAAAAACAATTCGTGCCTTTTGATGCGGAAATGGAATTGTGCAGTTATAATCATACATAATCGTGGGTTAAATTACGTATATCTCCATTTACATTTGCATTTTCCTACATACTATGTATACGTCTGCTTCCATTTTTAAAATAGCACTTTGTTTATACATAGTTGGGGATTGTTTCATATGATGTAATGGTACCATTGACTTTATAGTAGCAATACCGCTATAATGACGCATAATTTGTAAATTTTGTTTTTTCGTCGGTGTAGTAAAATACAAAAACTGTTAGAATGAATTTTATCGAATAACCTTGGTTCGATATGAAATTCAATAAGCGTGACATAGAAGAAGATTGCTGAAATTGTGCATATCGCAGGAAATGCGAAGCATGCCAATTTAACCATGTCAATTTACTGTCCGCAATGGGACAATGTGTTTTTTGATGAGTCGACGTTGCTGCCCTCTAGAATTCGGCAAAAATTCGAAAATTAAAAAAAACTAAATTTTTGTTTGTACTCTCGACGCATGTATTCATTATTTAAAAATTATGTAATTACCTAATAAGGTTTCCGGGAAAAAAATTCCCAAAAATCGTGCGTTTTTTTGGCATTCTAGACCTAGTACTTTAAAGAGGATACGAAAAAATGTTACATTTAGAAAACGGTTCACATAAGGGCTAAAAAATTCCCTGGACCATCGTTGTGTCGTCTTTATTATCTTTGTTAAAAAATATGCCAAGGTTGCGGATCAACTGAACGTTAGATATGGGTTAACTATGAAGAATGTTAAGTCAGAGAAGAGATTTGAAAGAGTGGTTGATTAATTCGCAATATTACGTTCAAAGCAGTTTTTAAAGCACATGACTGAAATCTATTTGTCAAAGGAATGACTTTGAAGAATTGGTTATCGTCGGTCTTTAGTGAAATATAGGATTTTTAATGATCAGTTAAATATCGTTAATTGTAAAAATTAAGAAACGTGGATCTAAGTGGCTACCTTGCGGGGCCCCAGAAGTAGCTAAGAAACGACCAGAGCAGGCTGGAAAATCTAAAACAAATACTATAAAAACGATTTTACGAATAAGAAGAAATCCATCCTTACAAAATATGTTCAAAGCCGACAAGTCTCTAGTTTATCTAGTTCTAAATTTCCCTACCTAATAGAAAGATAAAAGTTTTTTAAAAACTATACGTACAAAAGTTGTTTTTAAATAAATTCTATAAATAAATGGGAATCTTCGAACTTTGCCAGGCGATTGTTGTCAAATTGTGCAAGGTACATCTGTCAAATTTGCTGTCATTTATTAAGTCTCTGCCTTGCCAAATTAAAATGGAGAGTTATAGCGTTAAATAGCATGTACAAACAAATAAATTGTTTTATGAAAGTCAGTCTTCTGTTTGAGCTTTGCCCGAGAAATCATATTTAGCGACGAGGCCTTTTGTGGTTTAATGGGTTGATCAAAAAAGAGAATTGTGGAATTGGGGAGTATCACAATCCATACCAGATCCATCATACATATATTGCAATGCCTCCCGGGGAATTTACTGTTTGATATCGATTTTGAGCTGGTGACATCATCGGTATATACATACTTCTTTGCGAACGACGTTAGCCAGGTCATCACCATCAGAAGCAATATGCCTATGTCAAACAATTTATCTTGGTCCGCTGCCTTGTGCCAAAAAGCCCATGTTACGATAAGCATTTTGTACGGGCACTTTTCGAACACATGGTTATTACACGCGGAGGTAATGTGAAGCCGCCGAGAACGTGCGATTTCACCCTGTTAGACTTTTTCATGTGGGATTTTCTTAAGTCACAGATCTATACCAATTAACGAAAAACCACCGCTGCCCTGAAATTTTTTTTGTTACTATGTTAGCTTGTTCCCTTTGTTACACTTACTTCTTCCAAACGTTTGTTTAGAAGTCTCAGTTCTTTCATATGTTTTGTACGCTGTACGCGCAATGTTTTCCTGCTTTAGTTTAAATTTTTAAAGAATTTGGTACACTTTCGTGAAAGCCTGCCGCAGCGCTGACGACGATATCGACTGACCTGGGAAAAAACAAACACATAGAACTATGTCTGTTGGAATGAGACCATTCCCGAATTATGTTGCAATACCTAACTCGTATATTGTCCTGTATCACTTTTAAAAGTTTGGTACTGACTTTAAAGATTTTAGAATGCCACTCCATATAGGTATTTAATATGAACCCATATGCACCCACTCCTACCGTCCTTTCTTCGCTCTGTATAGCCTGTTTTCACATCTTTTAAAAAAAAACAACAAGTAATAGCATTTTTCGATACTTCATTTATTTTTTTTTCAAGTCTTTAAGAGAGAAACGATGGAGACAAAATTAGAGATTCTACAATTATTTTGTTATCTAACACATAAAGACTTCGGAAGCTCCCTTTCGTCTTGCGCCGACTTGCTGACACACACATTTTCTGTTTCCAACCTTTAAAACTAAATTGGTGTGAATATTGACTAGCGTTGGAATGGGAGTCTTTTATGAGAATCTATTTCAAACCAACTTAAGAATCCCTACAAATTACATCTAGAACACTTGAGCCCTTAAAAAAAAATGTTAATTACACACTACCTATTTTGTGAAACCTTGTTCTAGATTTAATCCAAATTTATGACTTCTTTAGACAAAATTACCATAAATAATTGGCTACAAAAAATACACAATTTACTGCAACCTTGCTCATATAATATTTATAACTCTTCTGTTTTCTAACATCGAAATAACTCATCTCCTTCTTCGAGGCATTAATATGCTGATTTATTTACAACCTAAGTTCTATGGGCAGAGCTATACAACAAAAAAGTCTAATATCCCATGGGACAGAACCATTAAACTATCATTAATATCCCAACCAGCAAAACACAAAAGCCCATACACCCCCCCCCCCCCCCCCCCCCCCCTTCCGACTACCGATAGCTATTTAGCCCTCTGCTATGTCGTCAAAAAAATAAACACCATAGTGATAAATCATAAAAGCTACAAATTAATAAACCAACATAAAATTTTATCGTGACCCAAAACAAATGAGCCTCAATAATTATGCCATTAACCCACCAAACTGACCAAATCGTTCATATTTTATTCTGCAATTTTGATTAAAAACAACGTGAATAAATTAAATTTTTTAAAGCCCCCACGTTCTCACAGCAATCGTGGTTGTTTTTTGTGATGAAAAACCACAAAAATGTCAGAAGAAGTTTTCTTGTTAATAAAATGTAGCACAACACAAGTCAAAGAGGTGATTTGGACAGAGTTGATGTGTTTGGTCATCTTGCATAACTTCACCCAGCCATGCTGACCTTTGATGGTGAGATACTCGAAGACCATCATTATGGCATCATTCCAAAGAAAAAAAAAACCACAGATGATGTGTGGAGGAAAAATTCCACGGCTATAGTCTTAGAAAATTTAGATGTTACGGAACCGTTTGGTTTGCCGTGCGTCCGTCGCGTCGTCGCTTCGTCAAAGATAGTCATATAGTTGTCTGGAAGGCGTGCCGACTGCCGATGCATTACATACTTTTGAGACAGCATCAATTGGCGATGGTGCGGGGTCTAAATAGTTTGGAATGGGGAGTTGCAAAAAATTAAAAGCAAGTACAGAGCTTAGTTCGAAAGACTTTAAACAAGATTTTTGAGTGAGTCCTATTATAACTTTGGTCCCGACGACTCATAAGTTTGACAATTTCCTGTTCTTATCCAATGAAATTTAATTTCTTATCCCATCATACTACCTATTTTAATAGACCTGAAAACTGACGCATAGAAAGGGATGTACTACACAACTTTGTGGGCACCAAGCTGCTACGAGCTAACATGAGCTCGTAAAATTCATTCTGTGTAGCCCGCTCCTACTATGAGTTTTTGTGAGCTGTGTTGGGTGACCAACTGGGTGATATCGGGTATAAATTGGAAGGGTTACACTGGATCATGGAGTCCACAGTTTCGTATGAAAGTCTCTTACTCTTTATTTTTTCCACAATTTCGTTTAAATCAATCAATATGCAACTCTATCTCCCGGACTATAACTTGGGACTTTAAAACAAACACAAATCTGCCGACTCAAGTCGATTTGATAGCCAGAAATCTGAAGACCCACGCAGTTCGTATACAAATGCTCAAACGGTTATATGGCCCGATAATTGCAGTGGGCGGGCGGGATTTTTAAAATTTTCAATGCACACATCCAAAGCGTGCGGTAACCATTATCGTATTACACTAATGCGAGTTGTTTTATTTTTTCTTAGAAGAGTGTGAAAGGGAAGAGCGGGGTAAATGCTTTGTGAGTCTAGAGATATATGGAGTTACTACGCGCAGGGTCCTTGGAAGATATAAAGCTACGGATGCAAATCAAGAAAAGACTACGACAACGACGAGATGTTTATGGCTCGCGCTGAAAGAAGTTGATTTGAACTATAAGAGAGGGGGAGGGGAAAAGCAACAGATTGAGATTTCAATAAAATTGTATTTTAGATAGATGCAGTTTTTGGGCCCAACGAAGATTTTTTTACAACTTAAAAAGGGAGTAACCGAAGCTCTATTCAAATCCAAAGATGTGTAACTTATCTAGTTTCAAAACAAGAGTAGGCGAGTGATGACACTTTGCGGTACTTTAATCCCACTTCTTTGTTTTAAGTTTTTTTTTTTAGTTTTAATTGAATTTTTTTGTGATCTATTTGATTTGAACAAATTGCTTTTTGTTCCCTCTCTCAAGTGGGCTTAAATTTATAACGATTGGATCTGTTGATTTTGCTTGCTTTCTTTTTGGGAGAAAAAATTTATATCCAATCAAATTGATTGATGGTGATCTTGTGGCAGTTTTAATTGGTTTTGGGTCTGCCTTAAATGATATGGTAGTGAATTTTTTTTCTTTTTTAATTTCTTATAATAGTGTGTTAATTTTTTTTAAATTTGGTTTTGGCACGCATATTATGAGGTCATATATTAAATAGAATTGAATATAAGCTCGCCGACCATTTATATTGTTTATGGGATCATAAGATGAACAGATATGATAGATTTTATGGAGCTGTAAGACAATAAACTTTTGACAGATTTTAATTTATGACTTGAATTCGCTTAGGTTAACTTATATGGATAGAGATAGAAGCTTTAAGCGGTATTTATAGGTATGATTTTTGAGGCTAAGAAGAATTAATAGGTTGTTTAACATTGGATAGAAGAATGGTAAAATTGGTAGGGTTTAAGTTTAAGTGGATGACCATGATCATGAAAACGGTTTGGGCGAAACTTACATAAATTAACTAAGACCAAAAAAAAAATCTTTTAAGGTGCCTATATATCTGAAGGAAGCCGATATATACCTCTCCAAAAGTTATTTTGGGTTATTGCCCTTTACCAAAAACCAATTAGGGGGCTACGGTTCTTAGATAACCTAAACCTATTGCCTTACAACTCTCAGTCTGTGTGTACGATGTGGACAGGAATGAAGGGACGTACAATTTCCTATCAAGATCGAATGGTTAAGATGGAAAAGGCACTTAACAAGGTTACTCTTATAGGGATTGTCACTTTTTCTTAAGAGGTAGTACTCCTAGCATTTTTTGTGTGTTTTTCAAAATGACAGTGTCTGAGGATGGAACACAGGTCTCTTGCATGACAGTCCGACGCACTAACCATTATGCCAAGGCTCCAATGTAGGTTAAAATAAATTTATATATTTTATTGAACCTCCGTATAAATTTGAGTGGAATCAAAAGTCGTTGAAAGTTTTTTTTTTTATTAATTTCTTAAAGTCGCACACAAAAATGATTGAGATTTGTACGTCACTAGGCCCAGGTTCCCTATGATCCTTTGTGCCTCAATTGTATTTACCTTATTTCAGGGCTTCGTTCTAGACGACGCGACGAGTCAAGTCTGCGTTATGTCAGATTGTTACCTGTTTCAGGGTTAAGCAATATATTTTAAGCACTTGTGTGGTCACTCTGTTGCAATGCTTTATGGGCTTTTCCTCAATATATACCAATATACTATACTTTGCCTTAAAATGTTAGAATTCCACATAGACCATGATGCGATTTCTTTGCAAGTTTGCCCCAGAGGAATTCATTATTGGGTTCCCTGCCTTGCCTTATGAAATTGTTAAACCTTCGATGTAGGTAAACCAGAGCGGTACTATAAAAAATTGACAACTGTCGTTTTTCGGCTGGTCCCCAAAATTTCTTATTGTATTTTGGAGAGTTTGACAATTACCCAATAAATTAACCTTTCCTAAAGTTAAGGCACTTTATTTAGAAACATTTTATAAGGAGAGTCGTTCCGGAGCAGTTTTTTCTCATTTGAATATCTAAGTGCTGGGCTTTTAAAAGTTAACATACTTCTCTCCCATCATCCTAGACAAAGATTCTTGTAAGGAAAGTTTTTGCGGCATTCTCATTTTTAGTCCACTTTGAATTAAATTTCCATAATGACCTTAGTTCTTAGAAGACGAAGACGCGCTATGAATGAAGCCTTAAAAAAGAAATTTTCTTCCAAAACCAAGCCTCCCCATCCAAGTCGTATCATTATTCAATTATACCGCACGCCCTATGGTCTTCCATTAAAATTAATTAATTAAATTATCACTTTCTAAATGGCGCCCCACACTCTCTTCCTCACACCCACTAAAACGTCAAAATGTATGTCCAAAAGAAAATGACTCGTAAGTTAAACAAAAAGAAAATCATCTCAACATAAAAGTTTTCCAACTCTCTCAGAGTTCAAACAAAAACGAACATTTTTGGGTTAAAACAAGAACAGCAAAAAATGAATCCATCATGTTCTTAGCCCTTTCCCTTAAAAGAACAAAAAAAAAAAAAAAAAAAAAAAAAAAAAAAAAAAAAAAAAAAAAAAAAAAAAAAAAAAAAAAACTGATTTTGTATAGGTACTCAACCGAGATGTCAAAAACTGTCAAACAGCATTATATTGATGTCCTTGCATGACTTCTATACTGGTTTTTTGTGTGTTGCCATCACAAAACTTTACCAATAATTTATGTTGCCTCGCAGTCATATTATAGGCAAACAAAATATCCCCCCAGAATGGAGGCGAGCAAACTTTGAAATAACAAACAAAAATTCAGCAAGCACATAGAAAAGTCATCTTACACAGACAGGACATACCCACAGGATCGCCGCCGTCGCCGTCCGCCAGAGTCCGAGCTTAGTGTACAGAACACATTTCCCTTAAAACTTTACAGCCATCAGCAAAAAATGGAACGAGAATTGTGTGTGTGTACAAAGCAAACGGATTTTGTTTGCTAAAAAGTGTAAACAGATATTCCAGTTCTGTTCATATAGTCGTCAGTCAGAAGCACGAAATAATCGGTACCATTAACATGGTCTTCGTCATCGTCGTCGTGCGTCAACATCAGCAGATATCAGTTTTCACTTTTCATAATTCGAAGAGTGTAAATCAATCAAAGTGCTTGTTTTTTTTCGTGAGAAAGTAATTTCACAACTTCTAGCAACCGAAAACTCAGCCAATCCTGCTTCCGAAATGTGTGCTGTATGGTGGTGTGCTCGGCTTGATTTGTGTTCTTCTTGAGTTGTATCAGATGTCCTTCTGCAGTGAGACATTCCTTTGCGTTTTTGATGGATGGTTAAAGGGAGCTTAATATACACTGAAGCCAGCAGAAATTTAATTACTAACAGCGACTACCACGCCCGCACTCACACCCTGAGGAAACGCCACCGTCAACGCTGAAGAAGAAAGAAGCAAAAAAGCCTCGGTAGCAAGGGGATAAAGAATTTCGTCATCGAGGGATGTCATCCACACCGGTGGTGTGGTGACGCGCAATGGGTGTGGTGTGAGCAGCAAACCCATCCAAGTTCAAGTTCAAGGATGGAATTTTTCATTCAGCTCCTGCCGCACACTTTGAGTAAGAATTTGTCATTCATTCAGTATTGAGAGCGAACAATCGATTTTTTTTTATCCAACTGAGTTAGGGCAGTTAGTCAGTACTTGCTTTTGCTGTGAATTCTTTTTTTTTACGAGTCTAGTGCCAGACTGATTTTATTATGTTAGCTTAGTGGAGGTTTTATAGTGAACATTTACGAGTATTGTTATTACGGTAGTGGTAGAAGAGGCATAGGATTTGAATGAATTGACATTTTTTTCTCTTGTCTACTTTATGTTTGCTTTATTTATCACACGCTCGTAAAAAAGCGACTTTTTTTTTTTTTGGTCTCAGTAATAAAATTAGCTTTAATGGTCTGCTGGTAATAAAAAAAGCTTAAATGATTCTGATCACGAAAGTAGTTCACAGTTCACACTAGTCGAGCAGTTGTTCTTAAAGTTTATAGTACACACAAAAAAACAAGGAAAGAGTCCTGCATGTTGTGTGCTCGTACGAAGGAGCTCTATGTAGTATTTTTATTTAAGTATCTACTGTACAAACATTTGATAGAAAAAATTGGTGAGAACTTCTAATTTTATGAACATTTCGAAAGAGTTAATATTTCTATCCCAAAATTATGGCCATCGAAGGCGCTAGTCTGTGAAAGACATCAGATAGAAGAATCCAAGTTTTCATCCTTTTTAAATCTACTGAAAGATTCTTTTCAACAAAACCGTTTTTCGTTGGTTTTTTACCCTAATCTCTTCTAGAATCTAATCGCCGATAGGCTTTTGTTTAAAGAGGGCTTTTTGAAGGAATATAATATCAGCGACGTCACCAGATAGAATAGAGTGAATTACAATCTCTGAACATACTCCATATACATACATGTCCGTCGAGCTAGCATTACCATTTTAAATTTTTCAAAAAGATGGTGCAAACCGTTTTGGCGATTTGAGATTGCCAGCAAGATCGCCCGATTTAACCATCCCAGACTTCTTTTTTTGAGGCCACTTGAAGTCGCATATTTATGCCAAGAAGCGTCAGACAGTCGCAGCCCTTACTCCTAAAAATCATTATAATAATAAAGGTGTCACCAATTAGGCATTTAGGTAATGAGAATGTCAACTGCTAAATGGTATGCAATACGTGTTTAAGCGTCGCCCCCATAGTTTTAACATCATCAACTTGAACTTGATCATGGATGCTGGCTACTCGTTATATATTAGCTGCGCCATTGAGTACCCACAAGACGTTTATGTTATCTCTTCTCGTCTTTTGGGCCAGCGAGCTGTTCTCAAAATCTCCAAGTACTCGTACATCGACACCATACAACTGGAAGATTCACACACGGTGCATTCACCAACCGGGCTGCCTTCCGCGATCCCAGTCTTTAAGTCATCACAGACCAATTGATGGTTCCGATGAATGAATTGGGGGACCACCGGCCAATCATTGAAGCATCGTTTGTCAACACTTACTTTCATTGCTTTTACTAACACCGATAGCCCATTTTGTTATATTTATATCGTCATCCCATGCAACACCAAGTCTCCTGATTCCATTGGTCTGATGTGGTGGTTCTAGGCCTGTGAGGTCCTCAGTCTGCGTGGAATTATCTCGCTCTATTATTTTGCATCTGTTCTTCTACTGCGTCCCAGAGCAAACTGAGAAAGATGAAGGCGCAGCCAGGATCTCTTGCCAGCATCAGTCAAGATTGTTGAAAGCATCGACATTCCGGTCGGGAAGACCAATAATACGGCAACTGAGATAACTGTTTCCACTTCAACCGTTTTCGGTGTAGAGGACTGAGCTGACGTTAACGTCAAGACATTCATGGTTGGTGATGAAAACTTTAAAACGCTGTTGATCTAGCTTCCGAACAATTTTTTTTTTTTTTTTTTTTTTTTGTTTTCGTGGGTAGGTGAAGAATCTTCATAGACACTATGAGCTCACTTACTCACTAACAAACACGTCCCTTTTATTCTTGCGACTACAACTAAGTTACCTTATCAAGTAGTCTTAATTTTATAATATTATAATCACGTTTGGCAGCAAGCTCCCCACTGAGAGGACCTGCGAGAGGACCGCATTTGAAAGCGGATACTCCTTATGGCACTAGGTCGAACGGTCTCGTTCTTTGAAACGGCGCACAAGGTTTGTCTTATCAATAGTTTGTCGAATAATTCTATTGCAATGGTTATTTAAGTGAGTTCCTAGCTTCCCAGCGAAAACTGCTATTTCATCTTCAACAGTTGGTAATCGTAATTCTCTGTGTAAATCACTGTTTCTAATGTACCACGGAGCATTAACGATTTCTCTGTGAACTTTGTTCTGATAAGATTGTAATGTTTGTCTATTGCTTGGTTTAGTACAACCCCAATTCATTTCACCTAATTTATTTTCAAGTTGATCTCGTTTCTTTTTAACGTGAGTTTTCCATTTAAGCTTAGCGTCTAGTGTCATTCCTAGATACTTTGCTTCATAAGCATATAGTATTTGCACCGAATTAATGTAGGTAGGCAAATTGGTAATTTGTTTGTAAGTAAAATTAACATGAGTGTTGATTTGGACTCATTAAGAACAATTCGCTATTTCTTAGTCCATACAAAAATTTTATCTAGAGCTCGTTGGAGCTTCTCGGTTGCAGATTCACCTGAATCGGATATTGCAAGTATAGCCGTATCGTCTGCAAAAGTACCTATTATGGTATCTTCTTCATAACAGAATCGGACCGAGAACACTTCCCTGGGGAACACCAGCATTGATTTCCTTAAAATCCGAATATTCCCTCCCTTGCTTAACTCGAAATAGCCTATTTTCGAGGTAGGACTCAAGGATGTAATATATTTGAAACGGAAAGACCTGTCTTAGTTTAAACTTAAGGCCATCGTGCCAGACCTTGTCGAAGGCTTGAGAGACGTCTAGAAATGCGCTTGAACATATACATTTTTTTTTTCCCTCCAGTGATTTCTCAATTTCCTACCTATTATGGTATCTTCTTCTTGAGGAATATCGCTAGTGTATAGTGCGAACAGAGTCGGACCGAGAACACTTCCCTGGGGAACACCAGCATTGATTTCCTTAAAATCCGAATATTCCCTCCCTTGCTTAACTCGAAATAGCCTATTTTCGAGGTAGGACTCAAGGATGTAATATATTTGAAACGGAAAGACCTGTCTTAGTTTAAACTTAAGGCCATCGTGCCAGACCTTGTCGAAGGCTTGAGAGACGTCTAGAAATGCGCTTGAACATATACATTTTTTTTCCCTCCAGTGATTTCTCAATTTCATTAGTTATCCTGTACACCTGATCAATTGTTGAGTGGCTTTTCCGGAAACCAAATTGATGGTCAGGAATAAGCCGCTTTTCTTCGATAATAGGAAGCAGTCGCTTTAATAAGATTTTATCAAATACCTTCGAGATCAGTGGCAAGAGCGAAATCGGTCTATAAGATTTCTTTTTGTTCGGAGACCTTCCTGGTTTTGGAACCATTAAAACTTCTGCGACTTTCCATTGGCGTGGAACGTATAAAAGCCTTAATGCCGCATTCATAAGGTGCTAAAGTTTAATTGCTGCTTTTCTGGGTAGCTCTTTAAGCACGCGAGCATTTATTAGGTCGTAGCCAGGAGCTTTATTATTTTTAAGATTTTTAATAGCTTGATGAAGTTCTGATAACGTGATATTCCGAATAAGAAAGTTTTCAGATGACCATTGGATATCACCATGTTCATTTATCAATGCCTGACCGCCAAAAGGATTAAAAGTTTCCTCTAGATGTTCAGCAAATAAAACGGCTTTTTCTCTATCGGACTTGTCTGATTGGTGCTGAATGTATTTGCGGCTTGTTAACATCTTTTATAGCTTTCCACAATGAATAGTTCGTATTTTTATTTGCAGCCAAACCTTCAAGAAAGGTAGAAATCAAACAATTTTAACATTAAAAAAAAAAACTGTATTGCAACCTAGTGAAGATCGTTTCGGTTGGCGGCGGCGACGACAAGATAAAGAGATATTTCATCCAAAAAATGCGCTTCGTCACTAAAGATGATTTTTCAACCAAACATTCTTCCAGACTCTCGATTCTCGAAGCCCAATCAGCGAACAAACGGCCTTCAGTCATGAACTTTTAGCTTCTTGTACGGATGTAGGTCCAAGCGCACAATTCGCCAAGTTGTAGTCTGCGAAAGGCTGAGAGATTGACTGCCTCGGCTGATCTGGCGTTACTTTGACCAACAGGTGTTGGCTGAATGCCTACAAACCGATCATCTCGAATTTGGCCAATAAACTTAGGAGAGTCGACTTCAATGGGCCACCTCGTCTGCCTCAAAATGAACACAAAAAGCGCAACTAATCAACACCATTTTATTGATAAAGTAGCAGATTAATTGGAGGAGTCTCCACTATCGCTTTCTTTCCAAAAATTATTTGGAAAAATGGTACTTTTAGTGTGTGGTTTTTTTTTTTTTGTTTCTTTCGTTAAAGCATAGCTTTTGTGATTTCTTTGCTTATTTTCATTTTTATTTTTTCTTTCTAATTGTTGAAAATCTCCATCACTTTATTTTTGAAATTATTTTATTGCTTTCTTGGAGACCATAGACGAATTTCGTTTTACATAATAAACGTCCTTGATTTTAATACGAAAATGTATTGCAACACATAGCCATCATTTTCATATAATCATCATCATGCTGGAATGGGGAAACCGTTCACATCAATACCCGCATTGAAACCCCCCATTGGCTTTGATAATATCTTTCAATAATTCTCGAAGTGAAATTATTTCTCCAAAATTAATTATGTACCTAGTTTCTCGTTCATAAGCATAAGCTTAGCACATAAATATAGCATCCTGTTTAGAAATTCATATACACACATCTAATATTCATATAAGTACGATCGACTTATTGCCACATTGCTCTATACCCTCGTATCCTTTCATTTTTAATTTCGTAGATGATATGGCTTGCATGCCGCACGTTTTATACATATACAATATACTTACATATATGTATATGTATTTGTTTATTCATAATCAACATTGAATTGCTTAAGCCGAATTCAATCACTTAACACTTAATGCTCCCATAATTAACTGGCATCATTCAGCACACACACACAGTACCTCTTTATCTTGTCGATTCTGTTGGTAAGTGTTGTGTGCCGCAACACCATTTTCTTTTGCGAAATCTCTATCCTTCCCCCTATAAACGACTCCTTTATCCTTTATGGTTTTGAGCCGATATAAAGGTGGATAGGCGGCGAGGCGCATGGAAATGGAAAGCTCATAGCAATTTATTTATACATTTTGTCTTTTACTCTTTCTTGTGAACTGGAAGATATCTCTATAAATAAATCCTATCTCCCCCTCCCCCTCCCCCAAATCGTCATCCTTTTTCTTATCATGTTGCCATTTTTCGAAATGTGTGCCTACAAGTATGCAAGTCAAAAAAAAAAAAAAACATAAAACTTCTTCCCATTCCAATCGATGAGGATGAAAGTTTAATGCAGGATCCTTATCTCTTGGAAATAAGAGAAAATATGTATAGTATATGGAGGCAACAAGGATTATGGGAAAATAATAAAATATTCGCTCGTGTTAGCAATTTGCAAGGGAAAAAGTCCTTTAGCTCCCTGGAGCCGCCCCCAAGGTTTCGGTTCCAAAACGAAAGACACCCCATCTCTTCAGTCAGGACTTGTTTATATGATGATGATGAAAAGTCTCGACGAAGTCAACAGCAATTATCACTTTGTGGAATGGAATCCTTATTTTATTTATCTCAAAATACTTAGGAATACTTAAAAGAAAGCAACGAAAAAAAAAAGGATTTTCTTCTTATTGTTTTTTTTTTTCCTTCTTTGATTTCGTCCTGATGATGAGTCCTTTAATTCTGGAAGATCCTTATTTGAAAGTTTTTGTCTTTGTTTTATTTTCTTGTTCTCTCAATTTAAATTAGTTTCGTTGTTTTATTTGCAACAGAAAAGATGGAAAATACGAGTATATATGTATGTATATTCACAGGGAGTCCTTTTCATTTCGTTTTCTCATTTGCATATGGAGTTTCTTATTCGCTAGTGTATAGTTGTTATTTGTTTTTCCTGATTTTTTGTATACCCATGTACTTGTATAAAAGCAAAAGGACGTGTTAAAAAGTGAGAATAATAGAGCTATGGGTGGTAGACTGGCATTATATTTATTTCAAAGGACTTTATTTTCTTATTATTTTTTTGTTTTTAATTTTCATTTTTTTTTTCTGAAGTAGCTGCTACACCACCACCTACATTATTATTATTTCTATAGAATTTATTATCTCCTACAGAATTTAGTATTTAAAGCGAATTATTGTCTTTTGTTTTAATGGACATTTTAAACTGAAACAAAGGATCTAAGTATTTTTTTGTGAAAATGCTTTGGAAGTGATATAATTACTTGAAATGTTGACACATCCGAAGAAGGAGAATTGAAGCTGAATTTTTATTTTCTAATTTCAAATTAACATCGGCGCTAATTTGTTCCAAGACACAATTGTTTGTGTTTTAGTTATCTTCTTCGACTTAAAATCGTAATTAAAAATAAACTCAGATAAATGGGGTGAACATAAAAAATACAAGAACAAAAGTGTGAAATATACTTTCCACTTGTTTTATTCGGAAATTAATGTTTTATATTGTGGAACGTATTCACGTTTCATTTGATAGAGTTTGGCATCAAGCTCTCTTATCGAAAATGCGTGCATTTGGTATTGATCAATCTCTTCTTCGTTGGATTAGAAACTCATTTTCATAAAATTAATGCTGGAGTGCCACAGGGCTCCGTCTTGTTTCCGAATCTATTTCTCTTATTCATCAATGATCTTTTTTCTGAAATTTCTAATCGATTAAATTGCTTTACTAATGACTGTACTCTCAGCTTCTTATACTCCTCATATCCATTTCCAGACTCATTTCCTTGTCCTTCGGATGTGGATATAGAACGGCAGCGTATGATGTGCTCAATAAATTCTGATATTGATAGCATTGTCAAAATAGTAAACTCAATACTGTCTTCTGTCGTTAAAGCGCAACCCACTTCCACGCCGCTATCTTTGAGCGGCACTTGCATTGAGGAAACCCAACAGCTCTCAGTTTTCAGTATGTGAATCACAGATCACCCTGTATGAAATGACCGCATATTCGACGCGGCAAAAAACGCTGCTAAATGTTAAGGTTTCCGGATTCCTTGGATGTTGCAAGACATTTTTTACCCCTTCTGATCTGGCTGTAAGTAATCGTCCTATATTCGCTTAAAGCCCGAGAACAATTTACATATTTGAGAAGGTTCAGGTTATGGCCATCAGTTTACCCTTGGGTTCAACTTCGGAAGTACTATTAAATTCAGAGAGTATTTCTTTGACTGCACAACACGAATGTGGAACTTTCTTGCTACTTTATGTTTTGTTTAAATTAAACTCCAATTTGTTTCATTTGTATATCATTCTTAGTCTTCTTTGTTTTTTTTCCAAATTTTTGTGAAGGAAATATTGTGGAACATAATAATTTTGTCGTCGTACGAAAGTTGAGTACTAAATTTTTTTATGCCGCAGTTTTTTTTTCGACAAAAATCAGGTGATTGATAAATATTTTAGTATTCTTAAGCTATCCAAATCTTTTGCCTTCTCATCGGATGCTTTCAAAAAAATTGTGGAACTTGTTGGATTTGAATTTGCCGAGCTCTTACAGCTCATCGAAAAAGTCACATGCTTTTTCAACTTCTTCCTTTACAATAATGTGTAATATGTTAAGCATTTTTAAATTTTATATGAAGAAGTTGTGGAACTTGTTTGGATTTTATTTTCATACTTTAAGCACTCGCTTAAAGGCTTTGACTTTCAGTGTATACGAGTATATGAATGTACTAAATAAATCGCACGCTACTTTTTGGAAGTTGTCTAGTCTGAAGTTTTGAAAATATAGAGTTAAGAAGATTGTGGAATGTATTTGATTCGCATTTTATGCACGTTAAATTCGTTTGGATCCTTAAGTTAAAAAATTCTCCCACACCTTCCGGCATTCGTTGTGAATTTGTAAAAAAAAGGGAAAATGATTGTGGAACGTATGTCGTTCTCACTTCCACTCTATGTAAAAATCAATATGTCAGAAGTATTACTTCAGCGTTTTCCATCATCGTCATACGCTGCGAATCTTCAAGATATCATGTGGAATATGTTTTGTCATCCTAAGTTGTCCAGAATTTTTTAGCTTGATTGAAAGTCCTACCTGCTAAAGAAATCTCCTCGTGCCCTTAGTCACGTCGTCGTCAATCGTCTGCATCTTATTCCAATGCACCATTCATTTGGTATTCAATATCTCATCAATTCAATATTTAAAAATGTATCTAATAGTCGTGTTTGTGTTTAAACAAGTTGCCAAAAAATTAAAATAAATGCCATAACGGTTGTGTGCTGCAGAAGCTTAAAACGAAAATGATTCATCAAAGCAAATTTCTGAAATTCTTCTTCGTCTTTGGTTGGTTGCTTGCAATTTACATAAATGAACGAACACAAATTGCGTACAATGATTGTCTGTTGGTTCAAAAACACCCTTTTAACACGGTCACCTATTCATTACTTTTTTTCTGGGACAGTAATCTCCCTACTTGCAACCAACCCCTTTTATTCAAAAAATAAAATATCGCATTAGCGAAAAATTCATTCCACGTGGGCCCCAAGTCAAATTATTTTCGCAACACCCCCTCAAATTATAATCGCTAATGACTTCCGTCCAAAAATAGATTCAGGAAATTGGAAGAATGTACACACACCTATAGACAAACATTCAAACACGAATTAAGAGTGAATTAACAGCCTTGGCAATGGCAATGTAATAATTTAATTAATTGTATTTTTTTTTTTTTTGAAAATTCTAAGAACTGATCAGCAACAAAATTGAGTATCTTAAAATAATCACTCGAAAACGACGAGAGAGCGAGTGAGAGAGCTAAGAAACGCAAGCGAGAGATTCTTACATTTCTTGACCTTGACCATGAAAAAATGCACCGAAAATAAAATCAAAAAAAAAAAAAAAATTAACAGAAACCCAAAATTGTTTCAACGAAAAGAAAATGAAATTTCAGAAATGTACGCCAGCAGAAGCAGGAGCACTACATAATGAAAACATTCTCTTCTCAGGCATCGACGAGCTACATTATATAGAGATGATACTGATGATGATGATGCATCAGGAGGCATTTGGCAACCGCTTTACCGACACGCGGCGGTAAAAAAATCTTTTTAACCAAAAAAAGTCTTTTTGGCAATTGGCCCAAAATAACCGGGCCGGAGATAGCAGCTACAATGTTTTATTTTTTTGTTATTATTTTTTGGCAAATACTTGCCAAACATTTCCCACTGTACCTACGTAGTACTCGTATGTATGTTTTGGGATGGATGAACGCGCTAGCTGATTCTTCAGGCGGTTCTGAGTTTTATTTATGACTTATGATGAAGGTTGAAATTTTTTTCGTTTGTTTTTCTCGCCATTTTTCACCAACGAATTTCATGTCAAATCGAATTTAATATATTTTTTGACACAGCGATGCATGAAATTTGTTTATTTTTTTTTTACTTAACGACAACAATTTTTGGGAAAATAAATGTGTTTTCTGTCATTTTATTTAAGTCCATGAGAGTGTAATTTCTATTTAGGGGAATTATTTATTTTTAAAAGATTTTTGGTGCCAGTCCTTACACGGTCAATTGAAGGACGTAGAGCATCATTTCACGTAGCAGAGTTTGATAAATTTAAATCCTTTCGGCTTCATTTGGTTTCACCTAGAAGACGTGATCGGTTTTTCTTCACTTTGAATATAGGTAGTCGCATCTGAGGGATGCTTATTAATCTGACTGATATTTATCAATAAAAAAAAATTGTTGTTAAATGACATAATTCGTCGGACTTTAGAAAGGTCGTCTCTGTTGATTGATTTTTCAAGAACAGCCTTAAAGAAATGGTAGTTCTCCTTGACATAATTTTTAGTGCTTTGGACTGTCATGCCGCTGCTACCTCTTGCGAGGAATTGACAAGTTCTCTAAGAGTATCTCTTGTCATGAAAAGTGCTGATCATTAGCAGTTCGAAGTGGCCAGAAAATCGTAGGTCCCCACCTTTCCAGCTTTATCCTGCAAACGAATTATTTGGCAAAATAGCTCGTATCTTAAATAACGATAGATAAAAAGGTGTTAGATATCGGCCATATACATATTACCCGAGATTAAGCGTAGTTTGAATAGGTGTACTTTTCACACACCCACACCGACACTGATATATACCTATAGTATAGACTTCTTGCCTCAGGCTTTCATATAAAATGTAACACCTCAGGTAAGATGCTTTTAGGCCGATGTTCCTTGTAGTTCAAGGGGTTTACTTTTAATGAAAGAAAAATATAATATAATGTACATTCATTTCATTTGTACACAATTTCATGTTGAAATCTGTACTGATTACAAAAATTTACAAGTAGTGATGTAGCCAGTACAAATTTGTATATAACTCCTCACGAAAAAATTTACGTTTTTTTTAGATGAGTACCTACATGATAATGAAGTGCATATACATACAGTATACATATGTATGTGTACTCATTAAATGTCAGCATGCTAAGGACTCATCACATGATAACAAACTATGCATTTGGCCTGTAACTATGTACTGGCTACATTACAGTCTTTATTCAATATAAGACCCATGATACATTTTCTAAAAGAAATCTAGTATAAATCAATATTGGCTTGACTTTGTAGATTTTTATTTGAATAGCTGGCGAGTTTTAAATATTTTTGTAGTCGTTACATTCCCCATGTTTCATTGTCATTACATATCTCAGTAGAGGTTAAATTTATTTCAGTAGGTAAATTTTATAAAAACAGATTTCTGGCTCTTCTAAATATTTCTTTTTCGTCTAACAATTAACGTTACTGATTAGCTTACAAAAAAATGTGGCGTCTTATGTAAGTTTTACTTAGTCGCCATTTTGAAAAACGGGTTTCGATTAATATCTCTAGAAAGACTCCTCGTCCAAAAAATGTGCTACCTTTGCGATAGGAAATTAAACTATCTTTTTTTCAACTCCCAACATTTTCTTATAAGATTTATGGTTGCAAAGTTAAGTTGCTAAAAGATATGTTATTTTTAGTGATTTTTGAATATGAGCAACCGTTACAAAGATATTAAGCAAATATTTAAATAAACATACTTACGTAATTTTTGATCAAATAGTTTAAGAACGAATTTAAAAAGTTATATAATTTAATTTCCTAACGTAAAGAATTTGGGAAATTTTTTGTACGATAAGTCGTTTTCGAGATATTGGTCATCACGTGTTCTTCAAAAATCACAATTTATTTTTAAATTCAGAAATGACCCACTTACTAATTCATATCATACAATTTGACCACTATAGATTTGGATTTAAAAAAAACCCTGCCCTTTGGTCTGTTTGTATTTTTTTCACTATGAGGAATGATGGAAAAATGAAATTTCTCTTATTTTCTAAACAAACGTTCTGTACAGCAGGAAAACAGTCTTCTTATATTTCTTCATTGAGGAACAAAAAAATTAAAACTTTTATCCCACTGAGAAACCTGCTTAATATTAACTTACGAGTACTACCACCTCATCTACACTTTGAAACAGGCCTATAATTATATTTAAATTGCCAAGGGCTAGGAGTAATTCGACACCCCGGTTTCTCACCGAATTTAAGGACGACTTCTGTATCCTATACACAAAGCAGTTAATTCGACTCAGTTCACTGGGCAATCAAGGTTTCATATTACCATTAACTTTTTTTTTTGCAATGTGAACATTTTCTACCCACAAAAAACAAACAAAAAACGATTTGAAAATGTTGTGTTAACATGCCAACGGTGCTGTGCAACTATTTCTTTTTTCTATTCTCTCGAATATCGGCTCTTGCAATTAGATAAGAACCATGATTTTGTATAGCTCTAAGTTAGAATACGTTTATTTAAGTTCTTTTGGATAAAAACTCATCAAGTTCAGATTTAATTTTCGATCCATTACATCATATTTCTTGAAGGTTAAAACACAATTTTGGGTATACAAAAATTTTAATGTTAACTTGTGTTTTAAAATCCACTGTTTTCAGCTTATATTAAGTTTAAAATAATTAAAATGCAATTTTAGAACTGTTACACGATCATCTGCTGAAAGGAACAGACACATCGTTAAATTAACTCAATGCCAGGTTAATTTCACAAGGTTAACAATTGTGAAAGTACTATATGCGAACAAAAATATCAAAAAAATATCAAGAGGATATTTAGTTAAATTAAAATAAGCATGTACATAATATAAACTTGGTAAAAATTAACACTGTGGTCATGTTAATTTTTATATTTACAAGAATCTAATGTTAGAATAAAACGACATCTCCTTAAATCAGTTACAATGTATTCTCAGAATCAGTGCCATATTAATTTAATCATGAATAATTATATTATTTAGCTGCAAAATTGTTGTTCTAGGCAAAAAATTGAAGACCCCCTTCATACCTAACCGAAGATACGCACAGTAATAGTCAGGAGTTAAACGTCACTAATCCATTGTTCTTTCCGCGATCTTGCATTACAAAATTGATTAAGATGGGAAAATGAACCTTGTTAATTTAACCAGACTCCTGTTGAATTTTTACCTGATATATATCTCTGAGTGATAAGTCAGTTGTAAATAACAACTTTTCGGCTGTTAAATTTGTAAAATGTTACTTGGGGATATCATACATAGGTTGTGTTGGGACATTCATATTTTTTTTTTTACAAAATTTTGAAAATAGTTAAAAGTGAAAACAAACATTTTACCTCACTGTTTGAACTACCATGCACAAACACAGGGTGTTATTAATTTTTACTTTATTATATTTTCTCTCTAACCCTCTTTGAATTTCAATTTACAAATTTCCAAGCTGCGACTTGCCTCCGAAGAAATTGACCGGTAAAGTTGAAACTAAATTGCTGCGTGGGTGAAAGCACTCAATATTAATACGTATTTTTTTTCTCATTTCTAAAATGTGAACAAAATCATGGGGGTCTGACCTCCACTTAAAATTTTAATGCTAAAAATCTTAATTTGATTCCCTAAGTCAAATGGTTTTTCACTTTGGCTATCATTTATTATTATTCACGCCACAATATCTTTGGTCGTTGATCATTCGCAGTGAAATAGAGTGGAGTGAAGTATCGGTATAATTTAATAGGAGAAGTGAGTGAGTGCTGGCTAACTCCATCACAATGGAGGAGTCAAGAGGGCTGCTATCCGTCATCGGGAGTCAGATATCCTTGAGAATATCTGCTTGTGCGAGCCTAGTAGTGCGTGACTTTATGTGTGTGGCTGGGTTTTGTTTGGTGGCTTGAAGAATGTAGATACTCGTATAATGAAAAATGAATTAAGCAATCATTTATCAGAAGTCGTGGTCGGTTGTCAGAAAATGAAAATGAAAATGAGAATAAAGTAGTTGTCATTAAAGCGCATGCATGATTTGTTATACTCCTATTTACTTGCGTGCCTGACATTGAAAGTTGGAGAGAGTTAGATTTTTTTTGGGGATTTTCTGTGTGTTTTTTTTTTGTGTGGATGACGACAACTATAAAATGATGATGTTAGGAATATTATAATGGCGACGGTGATTACTGGCTTATTAAGTGGGATGGCATAATTTCTGACAAATTGGACAAAAGCGTGTATAGTTGTTTGGTCTCGACCTTGACACGAAGTTTTTATGTATTTTTAATTATTATTTCATGAGTCGGAGTTTTATTTTCTGTGGAAAATTATATTTTTTTTTTTGAATAATTGTTCTGAAGCACAATAAATATTTCGTCATTACGTCACACACAAAATTGTTTTGTGAATGTGAATATGCATAGAAACCTCTAATCTAACAAGAAGTTAATCATATTGGAGTAGACCTAATTGAATTTTAAAGATTTGACATTTTGAAAATTAGTGGGCCAAGGTTGCTTCCTTGAGGGACACCAGATATTGCTATAATGGGATCAGATTCGAAGGATTTGAAGATTACACTTTGTTGCCGATCTTTTAAGTAGCACTGAATACATGAAATCAAATGGGTTAAAAGACTAGGTCATTCAAGAAGTGGGGGGATTTTTGTCAATGGCTAAGACTGGTTATAACTAAACCAACATTAGCATCTTCAAGAGAGAACACATTTTCAGAGACAATTTCTTACAAATTTGTGGTAGCAAATCTGGGCTTGACGAAGCCATGGTTTTTGAGAGAGAAAATTAGCTGGAAGTGAAACAGCATTATATGATAATAAATATGAACTCCTCTTTGGTTTGGTGATTTTCGTTAGTAAAATAGTTTAAACTTCACAAGCCTGGCAAAACTTAAACAAATTTTCAACTCCTCTTATGCTGAAAAAAAATATCCTTTGAACACGATAAAAAATATATATTTATAACCCTAAGGTAAGCCCTCAATGACTCCCACAGGTATAATTACATCAACTAGTAGCCTTCTGTAAGAAGAAAGTAGCACAAAAAATCACAAATTGCTCATCAATCTCCTGGGCTAAAGAAACTTTTTGTTTTATTATTTCGCCTGTCCCTACCGACCTTCCCCTTCACACCACTCCGATTGACTAAATTGCTACCTAACATAAAACGATACAAACAGAATTCCCCCCAGAGCCATTGGCATTTAATAATAAAACCTTTTTCTTTTAAGTCCGAAAAAGAACGATGAAGGATCCTCGGTAACATAAGGACATTAATTAAATTATCCTAATATCGAAGGTAAATCTCTGTAAGGATTATTTTTTTTTGTTCATAAATAAATATTTCTGGACGAAAAAAGAAACTTTATTTTGCTCCTCTTCCTTTGTCTCTAGAGGGAAATTCTTGTGGCAAAAGTTTTTACTTTTAATTTTTTTTTTTTTTTTTCAAAATTTTAATATTACCCAAATAATAAAAGGAAAAAAGTACAAGTTTGAAGGATGAACAGGAACACTAGCAGACGAGAGAGAGTATAAAAATGCTCAAGGTGTCGTATAATCATAAAGTGAAAGTTTTGGCGCTCATTAAAAGTTGTGTTTCCTTTGCATCATCATTGCGCTCGTAAAGTGAAAGCAGCATCGGCATCAGCAGCAGAAGGAGAAGGTCCTTTTTCAAAAATTTTGATGTTGAAGTTCTTCTTCAAAGAATTTAGCTTTTTATTTATTTATTCATTAAAATTTTATTATGATTTTTTTTTGTTGAGAAAATAAATCGATGTTCAATGGCGAGGAAAAGCAATAGTCGTTTTTGTTTTTTGGATTTGCTTGGTGAAGAAATGATTTCTAAAAATATGAAAAAAATAATTGCTCGGGAATATTTTCTTCACAAAGGGAAATCAATTTCCAGTAAATAAACCTTCATTTATATTGTTTGTGGGTGTGGGATTTTTGTCTCTGTATGGTCCAAAGGAAATTAATGTGCCTTTACATCCTGCATTGTGAATCCGGTTACCTACTGGTGCGTAATATTCTCTTTTTTTCGGTTGTATTCATTCGAAATGAATTGATTTGGTTTTGTAATTATTTTTGCGGACAGATAGATAATTGTCATTTGGAACTCTGTTTCCGGTTGTGTCTGAGAGTTTAATTCTTTTTTTTTTTTTGCGGGATGCTCCCTCCACTCGGTTTTGAGTAATTTATATTATTTGCCCATCAATATAAGGATGATAGGGAAATTTCGAAAGAGTTTGAGTTATTACATTTTTTTAATTGAAAGCAATTCACTTTTGGAATTTTTTGTGGTAAATGGTTCCGAACCAATAAAATTAAACCAATCGTTAGCTTTCCATCTTTCGTGCCATCGAAAACAATACCTACCTTGAATGCGAAAGAATTCTGGTTTTCAGTATATCTATTTAAGTCCAAACGAGGTTTCTGTAATATTTGACTTTTTGACTTTGTTTATGTTACTCCCACAAGGTGTGTTAATAAAGTTCTGATAAAACCAGTGATCTAGCCTTGTTGCACATTTATTCGGTTCCATTTGAATTGGCCGGTATATGATTCGTTGTCGGAGAACATTTCACACATTGACGGTTCATATCAGGTTGGTATTCAAGGATCTAGGAAAGTTGAGATGACCTAGAAATTACCTATACACATTCACTCAAACTTACTTTCCATTTTTGCTTAGCATTTTTTAAGATTCCGTATTATACAAATTCTCCTTATTAAATTTATTTAGAAAACGCCTTCTGAGATCAATTTTGGAGGTTAAATTATATCTAAGTAATGATTCCGACTGTTCTGTGACTGAAAATATATAATTTTATTTTTTCAAATCTTATTTGATTAACCTAAATCAATCAATCGAAAAATTCATCCATACAAATCTGGTTGAAATCGCCATTCAGGTCTAATTTATTTAAAAAAAAATAAAGGGTGATTCGGAAAAAAAAACATAATTTTAAATTTGTTTGTACTCGTATGTTATGTTTGGCTTTCACCAAGAATATTTACTAACAAAGAGCAATAATTTTTTGAATTAAAATCAAGCCGACCAAAATTTAACAGGTTCACGGTTTATTTTTTGCAAATTTTAAGGTCACAATAATTAAATCAAATTCAAATCCTTTCTCATGTCTCATCTCAATTTATACGAAATCACGCAGGGAATACTGAGCTTGTCAAAGCTTGGAAAAGTTATCCGTAGTACAGTAGGATTTATATGAAAAACAAATACAACATCCGCAGTAGGATCACTGCCGATAAAAGGAGAAGTGAAATCCTGCTGCGGATAGAGATTTGACGTTTATTCGAGTATCGGCAGTGATCATACCGCGGATATTGTATTTGTTTTTCATATAAAATCCTACTGTACTACAGATAACTTTTCCAAAAAAACACGGCTAATATGTCAAGCTGATCGTAGTTCCTTTGAAATGTGCTCGGACCACCTGGATACTCTCTTTTAACGACAGAAAGTGTTCCTCTCCGATTTCAAACAAAACAAAATAGCTTTTCTACTTTTCTTTCTTGAAATTCTTATAACCAGGGTTCTCACGTTGGGCGCCATTCTGATTACTAAAGATATTAAAGTGTGCCATGTGCCTGTGTACAAGTAAATTAATTTTGTTTTTTATCGAAAAATAAACAAACATTATTTTTTTCAAAACCACCCTGTAAAATGCTGCATTCTAAGAAATAGACTTAACGATTGATCTCGTAAAGTTCGCTCAAAATTTCAGCATTTAATTTGATGGATTTCAAAAAAAAAAATATTAAAACAGAACATGCATTATGTGTGTTTGTGTACCTGCAACCATCACAATGCCAAGAATAATAAACATCTCGCATCACAAATCCACCAGCTGTTCCTAATTACAATACCTATGTTTTATATTTCGCCAAAGACAACAACTACACTTTTAACGAAAGACTGACTACGACGACGACTGACGTTGTGTCTTTTTGGATGATGGAGATATTTTACCTCAAAATATAATTTGTATTATCTTTGGATATGTTCCACTAACCAAAATTTTGAAAGGAAACAAATTTGCCATTTCGTTCATCTCGTCCGGCCTGTAAGTCCGTATGTCTTTCCGTCGCGTCGTTCATTTTACAATTTTATTTTATAGTTTTGTGTTAACGATTTATCTCTTCGCAATTCGCATATACACAGTGCAGCGCATCCTGGCAGCTCATTGGGCTCACTGTGTGTAGATATAACTTATTTTTGGTCGTTTGCTTGATGCACAGTGGGGTGGAATGGTGTGAAAGCTGACAAAAATTAAATAAACAATATAAAATAAAAATACATTGCTATCTTCGTATTTTGATTTAAGGAAAATGTGACGAAAGAAAGTTCAAGTCTAGAATTTGAAAAATGTGTGGCAAGACACGATTATTTTTTCTGAACTAATTTCCTTATCGAAGGATAAATTATCATAAAATGATTTTTTAAACTTAATCAAGAAAATGCAGCACTGAAATGACATTGACGTGAACTTAGAAATCACATTAGTTTTTGGTTTATTATTTGATAAATCATTCATTTTATATTATTTTGCCAATTTTCACCATCGACTACCCCACTCTTTGTCTTTATCGTGTATTCTGTTTCGTATGTTTTTCTGTTCTGGGTATTTTAATTTATTTTGCCCCAAACTAAGCTCAACCAAGGACAACATTCTAATTGAATAATTCTTGGTCGTCCATCTTTTTTGCTTTCTATTAGACAAACTGTCGTCCACAAACACCCTGGGCCAATTTATTTTGTCTTTTATTTATTGCAAAATTAAAACAAAATCCAAAAGTAACCTAAAAGTTAGAAATAAACACAAATTGTCTTGTATCTTCTTTTTAACTTGGAACACATAAATACATACATATAGTAAGTCAAGTGTGTTTCTATATGTTTCGAGATTTTTCTCTATTTTGAATAATTTTTTTTTATGCAAAATTTAAAATGTGTAAAAAAATAAATAAATACATTTTCTATCGGTTTGGGATTTAAGAAAAAAAAAAATTATTCAGTGAAAGTGAATTTATTTATTTTTTTTTATTTCTATAATTATTGAATGGCGTGTTGAAATATTCGATGATGTGTATTTTGTGTTTAAATTTGGAACCGATTTTGCACAAAGACGAATCATAATGATGAGAATTTTCGATAGGAAATTATTTTAATTAGGTTCCACTTTTTGTGTATAGAATTTTGTATGCAACAGAGATCGTTTTTTATTAGATTATGAGTTTTAAGTTTTACTAAGTGTCTAATGGGATAATTAACTAAATTTTATTTTGTTTTTATTTATTTTCAGAATCTGCGAATTTAATTTGGTTTAAGGTGAGTAAGACAAATTGTATTTATTTTTATAATTTAGTTTAGTTGATTGAAACATGTATTTTTTAACTTGGGTAATTCCACTTCTGAACCTTTTGTAACTATTGCTTTTTGCAAAGGAAATTATTAATCTCTTTGAAGAAATTTCAAGGTAAATACTGTAGCTTGCCCCTTGGCGTAATGATTAGTCCGTTTTTTGTTTATCCTTAGCCTTCAGGCATTCTTCTAAATAATTTCCCAACCAAATTCTTTAAGCTTCTAATTTCCTTATCAGTTAACTCTGAACGTTCTGCAATAGAACACGTGACCATAAATCCGAGACAATACCCGACAGTGAGTCTTTACCTAGTATCCTAGACCCTCCTAAATCAAATAAACCTAAAGTTCTTGAATTCCATCATCATAGTTTCAGGCTTCAGGCTTTCAACTTCTTCGTTGACCGTTTCCCAAACACCTTTGGCAGTTTTGTCTGCTGACCCCTAAAGGCCCTAAAGATCCATTGCAATTGTAACATCAAACCGAAGATCTTGGATGATCCGATGATTGGGCCTGAAATGCAGTTCCGTTGTTCTTAGCAACTACAACTACAGAAGTTTCCCTTCCTAAGTTAGCCAGATCTGGTATCAGAAAATGCCTAAAATTTCTTACACTAGATGGTGGAACATAAGATTCTAGATTTTCCCTTACGGCTTCTAAATTTCTAACTAAAGGCGCCAAATTCGATACGGCATGAATTCGATTGATACTCGCTGCCACTTAAAGGGTTAGCACCTTTTGTGATGAAAAATTCTTCTCATCCTAGGCGTTAGAAGCCTGCAGAAAATTGTAGATTGCCTTGATTCTTGCTAACACGTACACAAGAGTTGTTTAGACCTATAAGTCGCTAGGTTAAGGCTCTCCTCCGGCCGTTGCGGCCTGAACTTTATTTGTTCATTTCATTTTTAAATAAAATTAAAAGCGGATCTACTGTCTCCAGAAACTATTAGCATCGATAAATTCGACAAGTCACATGCAATAAAGAGGGGTCAGCATGTAAAATATTTTCTATATGTGATTTCAAAAGTCATTGATAAATACCTTTTAATTATTAACAAGCAGTAAAAGACGTCATGTTTGACATATTTGAGCTGATTGCTATCTCACTGTGAAATCTGAGCTTAATCTTTTATTTGTATCACTGTTATAGCCTCAAATGAAGGTTAATTAGAAAAGTTGCGAACCAACTCATCTAGCAGAGATGTGATTGTGTTTAATTTTTTTTTCTTTCAATTTTATTTAAAAGGTCATAACTATGTTAAATGTTATAATTAAGTTTTAAATCACCTTTTTTTTTTTCAAAATAAATTATAAGTTTTTGGAAAGGTGCTTATCATAGCTTGTAAGACAAAACAAGAAAAACCCAAAAAAAAAAAAATACAACAATGCTTTGAATTGCTTATTCATAAGAAGCAAAAAAATAATGTCTAGCTAGGTAAAACATGACTTTAATGGCTCATCTGATGATGTCTTACTACTTCCTAACCTACAAGGTAATCACAAGAAAAATTGTATTTTAATCGTTTTCTATTCGATGTTTTTACATCCATCACTGAGCTAAATAAAATTAAAACAAAAACCTTCAGTTTATTTCCCGATCAAATGTGCACTTCTGGGGTATATATCTTATAAATGTATACCTTTCACCATTCACAGAAGCCTAATTAATTCTAATTGACCGACGTCAATTTTACGAGTTAACCTAATGTATGTATACAACTGGCAAGCTTAAATGAGCTTTGTCATAGTTTGGGAGTTAACGTTGCATGTTTGTTAAAAAAGGTTAAACTTGCGCATGATCTAAGTCCAGCTTTACACTGTTTTTGACGAAGAAATCAAGTTAAAAAGCAAAAGTTAACTAAGCCCAAAAAAATATGCTCGAATTTAAATATATTTAAAATCGAAAGAGTCATAAATTGCAAAAAAATTAAATATACACTTAGCTATGTATGCATGTATAATCTTGTTAAATTTTTGAATCCGATTTGACTGAAGCTAGTAAGAAGTGCATGTTTTTAAAATTATCATTTCCGTAACTTCAAATGATAAAAACAGTTTCTCCCCTTAGAATATTGCATGAACTGTCAAAATTATTTAAGTTTACGATATTAGTAAAAAAAAGTTAGAAAACTGCTTTAAAATTGGCAAATTGTTTATAAGCACCATTCCCCAAAAAAGATGAAACTTCCTCTCCCTCAAATTACCGACCAATTGCACTAATATCCCTTCTATAGATGCTCATCAAAACTCAACTTAAGGAATATCTCGAAGAACGAAAGTTCTTAAATGGAATAAGTTCACTGGTGATCTGATGGTATAGCTCACCGAAAGTGAAACCAATATTCTTGCATCATTGACTTGGCACTTGATGTTTCTAAAGCCTTTGATAGAGTTTTACACGAAGCTCTTATCGAAGTGCATTTCGTATCGAAAAATCTTTTCCTCGTTGAATTTGAAATTACCTTTCGGGCCGCCCAATACAAGTTGTATTCGACATTCGACGCTTTCAACTCTGATATTCATAAAATATATTCTGGTGTGCCACAAGGATCCCATTTGTCTCCGACACTCTTCCTAATCTTCATAAATGATCTTTTGTTTGAAACTTTTGATCCACTTTTAATCATTGTTACTCTGACGACAGCACCGCGTGGAATTTAATGCTTTGAAATCTAAAAGTTGTCTTTTAATTTTAAATTTAAAATTTCTTAAATTTTATTTTTTTTTTCGGAAAAAGCAGTACGACCTGAAACAAATACATTTGTACATAATTAAATTCTTGATTTCAACTCATATGTTCTTTGAAATGTTGATTTACACATTCGTAAGAAAACGTACCCGAGAAGACAGAAGACGAGAAGTGTGGGTCCGCAATTACGAGTATTGATGTCTGATTGGCTACAACTTAATCGGTCGCATCGATTTTCCCAGAGAGACTTAGCTAGACCTAGACTGTTTTTAAAATTCTCTTTTGTATAATATTGACTTCAAAATTATGTGTTCTAAGCTTCAAGTCAGTTTGGTCGCGCAGACAAATAGATCGACACGGCAACACTATTATGACTGATATCCTTAACTTAAAAATCACAAATATGATATCTATCGTTCAGAATAATTACGTTTGATCTCAAAAATCTTCAGTTTTGAGTTAGTACAAATTTGTAATTTTGAGAAAAACTTTCGTATAGAGTTAGAAAAATAACTTTCATTAACCACCAAAATCATCAAGATGAAAAGTATCAACGCCTTTTTTCCCAAGGTTAAGAAGACCAAAATGCTAACTGCAATTACATCCAATAAATTGGCAGTTGGATTTGTATAACAATAGTTAACACGTATAGTCAACTTGTGGCAAATCAACTAGTCTAAACTGAGTTTCTGTGTAACAACAATACCTCCTATACATCCATTACATCTCTTCATCTACCCTCACCAATAGTTGAAGAAAAATATATTAATACCTAAAGGTTTGCCCAGTGTCCAACAGTGATCGATATTCATTGAGGCTGCTATTTTATTTTTTGGTCAAGCTCAATGTAAGTTGAGGATGTTTTCAGCCTTTAATAGTAAATTTAACTCTTTAGGTTAGAAGAGATATTTCCTCCTATGTCTCTATTAAGGAAAACATTTTTCACTTTTCAATCTCAATAAAACTAAAACGTTTCAATATGTAGATAAGACTTAAAGTTCCTTAATTATAGACAACCGACAAAAAAGAAGAACTTAATTCAGTGGTGTTTTAAAATTCAAAGTCATTTCAATACCCCAGATATCTAACCCCGCCCTTAAAAAATACATCATCAATCGAAAGTAGGTATCTCTCAAGACCTTCCAAAACTAATTTACTAAATTTGCCGGTTTTTGTTGTCGCTGTTGTGTGAGGTGAGCTCCCAATCAAATCAAAGAAAGTGCCTTGTTCACATAAACAACATAATCCACTTTGCACTGACACATATTGATACTAAAAATTAAATAAATTAATTTCAATAAAAATAAACACAACAAAAAAAAATAAACAAAATAAATTATTCTAGTTCCACGCGCCCCAGTCTAACCGGTCTCCATATTTGTTTTCCTGTCTCTTCATCCGAAGCTACGTAAATAACATACTATATAACTATCTTCACTAAAAAAATAAAATAAAATAATATCACAAATCCAAGAAATAAATTAGTGTTCCCTGAGCAATTAACATACGTCCGACGACATTAATTGATTTTATTTCGATTTGTGGCTTTCTTCATTCGGTCGAATATCATTAATTCTTACACGCAAATGTGTTTCTTTGGTTTTTTTTTTAATTTTTTTGTTTTTATTTTGGCAACCCAAACTTCCCACACCACACCGCACACAACTATTTGGCCAAGTCAGCTTTGCGTCGCTGTCGTTGCCGTTGCCGATGACGTTGTCGCCAATATAATGCAGCAAAGCTGAGTTGTGGAATCGACACGACTATTAAGCAGCAATCTCGCTGCCAAATCATTTTGAATTACCGATTTTTTTGTTCTGTTTTCTTTTTTAAGTATTAAACCATAAATAAAATAAAAATCTAATCAGCTTTATTCAGTGAGCTGAAATTTCTGTGTCAATTGCTTCTAAACACACCTCACTCTTTTTCGTTATATTCAAAAAAATATATATATAATACCACCTCCAATCCAACCACCCCCAACATCGCACAGCTGATTATGATATTTTTATGCAAATTGCAACGTTTTTGACTTTTTGTCGCTCAATTAAATTTGAACGATAAGCGATTGGCGTAGAAGTACGCTGGCTGGTTATAGGAACACACAGGGTGTTTTGTATACAAAATTTCAACTGATGGTTTTAAACCTTTTTTTTTTGAAAAATTGTTCCTAACCAAAAGGTTTAGATGTAGATTTTCTTCTTAAAACTCGTACAATTTTCCAGAACACTGAGCTTGTTTCTAAAACCCAAATATAAAATACCGAATGAGTTAATCTTGAATTCATTATTAAATCCTATCTATAATGGTGAAATATGAATGAGATGGAAGGGTGGTAAGGTTTGATGTGAACTAATAATTAATGTTTTTTTCGTTGATCTTTTTGGGGAAGTGAAAAACATGTAAAAAATGATTTTTGAAAACCTTGTCACATTTTATCATTTTGGGTACCAACTTCAGACAGTTTGACCAACGACAAAAAGGTTCAAAATTTTGAGGTGAACACTTTTTGAATGCACATAGTTACACCAGCCAATAGGAATCGGTATACATTGATTCAGGAAATCGTTTACAATAGAGAGAGAGGAAGACTGTTACAACTTGTGACTTAGACTACTCTGTAAATTTCCAATTTTTGTACTGATAACCTTCTGAATTACGGTGCAGTTCATCTGAAAAAAAAATAAAATGCACGACTGGATCGCACGAACTTGCTCTTATGTAAAAGTACTTTGGAATTTAAGATACATTTTATAAATATAAAACATGGATTTAATGAGATAATAATGTTCAACTGCATAAAATTGCCGTCTGGTTTCCGGAAAAGTATGAATTTATGCAAATAAACCTTAAAAAATCGTTTTATTATTAAATAAATTTTTTATATAAGAAATTTCTCTAAAATTTTTCAAGAAAAAAATGTGGGATGCGAATTTTAAGTATTTAATAATATTGGTTTTAGGAAATAATTTCAAAAAATAATCGTTCATAGGTTTTGAAGATATTGATTTAATTTTTTTTTTTTTTTTTTTTTTTTGAAAACCCAATAAATATTTTTTCGAATATTTTTATATACAATATTATTTTAAACTTAAGGGGACTCCTGCTAAAAATTTTGGGATAAAATCCTTAGAGCCGTTAATGAGAAAGTCGAAAATTAAAAAAACCGTTCTATGGCAGGTACCCCTAATAACATTTCCCCCCAAATTTTTTTTTCACCAAAATATAGTCCATGTCCATAATATCACACCTAATTTTTTTATCAAAATCGTTAGAGCCGTTTTCGAGATAAATAAGATTTTGCATTACGGGTGTATGGGGGGTACCCTTAGTTTTGGAGCTAAAAAAAAAATTTCAATTTTTCCTCTAGGGAATCACCGAAGACTCTTAACTACCGAGATTGAAAGAAATAGGTCCAGTGGTTTAGGCTGTAGTGAGAGGTACAGACATACAGACACACTGAAATATGTTTTTTGTGTACTAAATTTTACTTAAAATTTTTATAAAAAAAGTTGATATGCAAATTATTAGTATTTAATAAAATACATTTTAAAACGTAATTTAAAAATTTAATCGTGTATGGGTTTTCAAGATATTGAATTTTCAGAAAAAAAATTGTATTATTTTTTTAAAAATCCAAAAACTATTTTTTCGAAAAAATTTTTAGTTTATATTTTTTCGAATGCAAAGCAGCTCCTGTATAAAAATTTTGGTTAAAATCGTTAGAGCCGTTGGTGAGAAATTCGAAAATCAAAAAAACCGTTCTATGACAGGTACCCCTAATAACATTTCCCCCCCAATTTTTTTTTGACCAAAATATAGTCCATGTCCATAATATCACACCTAATTTTTTTTATCAAAATTGTTAGAGCCGTTTTCGAGATAAATAAGATTTTGCATTACGGGTGTATGGGGGGTACCCTTAGTTTTGGAGCTAAAAAAAAAAATTTCAATTTTTCCTCTAGGGAATCACCGAATACCCTTAACTACCGAGTTTGAAGAAAATACCTCCGGTAGTTTAGGCTGTAGTTTGAGGTACAGACATACAGACATACAGACAGACAGACGGAATTGTCGGACCCACTTTTTTCGTCTTCGCTATCATCGTAATGTCAACTTTGATCAAAATCTCGAGTTCGATTTTTTTTCCAAATGCAGAACTTGCCCTATAGTACCTATATCGCAAGTAAAAACACAAAATATAAAATTGCAGAAATTGAGATTCTAATAACTTGAGGGCCAGAAATTATAAGGGAAATTGCTATATGATTTATTTAAGACATTGAATACCAAACTATGCCAGCTATTTTTCCTCAGTGGAGAAGAGGGCTAAAGGTTTCGATTTATTAATTTTTTATTTCTCCTAAGGTTTTCAATAATTTTTAATAATGCTCTGTCATTTTCAATAATTCTAAAGACTTCAACAGACGGTCCGATAGTGGAAACCCCAGAGAAAAGCTTTTATTGGAGAATTTTTTGTTGATTTTTTGCATTCCTTCCAAAATCTCTAAAAATAAGTTTAGATCTTGAGTTGTATTAATCACATCGTCAATATGAGAGTTTCTTTTTTTTTTTAGGTGAAAAATCCTCCAAGTTGCCATGAACAAGTGTTTGGCCTCTTAGCCGCTTGAACTCCACAGAAAATTGTAGTTCTCTTCAATTCCTGGCGACAAGATGCACATTACATAGATATTTACAAAGGTATGTTAGACAGTTGCAAGTCACTAGGCCCTGGTTCTCGACCAGCTGTTGTGCCTCAAATTTTTTTTTTTTTAAATTCATCCTTTTTTTTTGTTGAAACAAAATGAATTCCAAGCTTACTCGATGTTAAGGCAAAGAGGAAGAAGCTCTATTTTAAGAAGTGTAGGCCGTAGATCGATGTAGATATATAAAAGATTGGCATGGCGTCCATATATCACGATTCCTACGGTCTTCGCTCGCTTTTAAAATTTCACCAAGATCCAGTTGAACAAAGATTTGAACCTAGGTTCAGCAATTTGAACTCGACAATATCGGCTATTTAACCGAAGTGGAATTGTGATTCTGGCTTGGGGCATATGATAATAGCCAATCATTAGCTTTAATTAGCGTTGAACCTCATGCAAACCTTTCCTTAAGAACAAACTTTTTTAAATGGTACACACACTAAATATACGATTTCGGCCCCATTTCTCCTACTACCGTCTTACTATTTTAGGTTTGTTCTCTCTTTAACAATTTATTCGTAATATTGTTTCCGGTATACCAAAGGCATTAACATTCATTTTATTTTATCATGCTTAGCTATAAAAAGGTGGCGTTTCTCTGGTTTTGGCAGTCCTTAAACTTTCATTGAATATGGATGTACTTACTGGATGTACTCACTTAGGTCCTCCGAGATTTTATGTCCGTGGGGGACCCCTAGTGGGGCATAGGGCGTCCACAACGCCAGCTCGCCATCGCGTTTGGTTTCTGGATATGAGTCGCAACTCCCCCCAAATCTTGGCTGGTTGGGCTGACTCCTCCTCGACTGTCCTTCTCCCTGAGCTTCTCGGTCGTCCAGATCTTCTTCCTTCTTGAGTGAGCGGATTCCACTGCATTGCATGCGCCGCAATACAGTTGTCGCCTTTTCGAAGCGTGTGTCCGATCCACTGCCACTTTCGACGTCGTATAATAGAGTCAATAGGTTCCTGACCCGTTTTCCAGAGGAGCTCTTCGTTTGATATACGATTGGGCCAGAAAATCCAAGGATGTTTCGTAGACATCTATTAATGAACGTTTGCAGCTTCTTGGTGACACCTTCTGTTACTTTCCAAGTGCTGCAACCGTAAAGTAACACAGATTCGACGTTGGATCGAAACAGCCGTAGCTTGGTTCTTAAGCTTAAACAGTTATTCCTCCATATATTTCCAAGCATACCGAAAGCAGCCCCACGATTTCTGCTTCTCTCTCCACCCCCGTTGTCATTTGGTGGAGATACATGATCCTATGAGAGAGCATACGTCGTCCGCATATTCAAGATGTTTCAGGTAAGACTTCAAAGTCCATCGAATTCCTCCGTTTTCCGTCAAGGCCGCTCGCAGGACATCGCTTATCACCAACAGAAACAATATTGGTGACAGAATGCAGCCCAGTCTGACTCCACTTTGGACTTCAAACTCTTCTGACAGCCTCCCTTCGTGCAAAACGTGACATTTGGATCCATCATAAGTTGCCTTAATAATAGCTATTAATTTATCCGGGATACCCCTCTTGCGTAAAGCATGCCAAATAAATTCTCTATTGACGCTATCTAAAGCCTTCTCAAAGTTGATGAATAGCAGGTGGAGTGGTGATCGATATTCGACGCACTGCTCAATTATGATCCTTAAAGTATTGAGGATCCAGTGCGGAAACCTGCTTGTTCGGCATCGAGTGTGACTTCTAGATGTTCCCTGATGCGTTCCAGTACTATTTTCGCTAATATTTTATCAAGGGCAGGCAGAACGCAAATCCCCCTCCAGTTTTCGCACTGTGTTAAGTCTCTTTTTTTTAGGGAGCTTGACTATCATTCTCTTTTTCCACTCATTCAAAAAACCTTCGGAGACCCAAGCTTTCTTTATGAGTGGATGTAGGAGTTCGCTCGATGTCGCTGGTGCCACTTGTAGAAACTCTGCAGGAATGCCATCAAGTCCTACTCCCTGAATTTGTTGTTCCTGTCGGCTCAGCAGGTATCAGTTGCGCATTGCTGTCGGTAACTCGGTTTAATATCGACGCAAAATGATCCTTCCACCTTCTCAGTTGATCCTCATCCGAACTAAGTAGCGATCCGTCTGAGTCTTTTACGAGATGTTGTTTAGAACTGCGAGCACCAACCAGTTCCTATGTAATGCTGTAATACAATGTTGAATGCTGTCTACTGTCGCATCTGTTAGCAGCATCTTCTGCTTGTTGGGCCAAAGTGGTACAGGGATTCTAGCTCTCTTTTTTCTACTCCAGTTGCAGCTGCAATACGAGCCTTGAGTTTTTGCCGTTCGCCAATCCGTATCCAGGTTTTCTCAGAAAGCCAAGCGTTATTGTTTCCCCTCGCTCGGCCGACTGTTCTTTCAGCACCTGATATAAGAACATTTTTCACAGCATTCCAGTGGTTTTCAATGGATTCAGGTTCCGTGCTGCTGATTGTCATCATTCCGTGTGAAAGGTGGTCTCTCATTGTTGGCGTGTTGAGAGATCCTTTAGTCTGTCAACGTTAAACCTGGGTAAGCGGGTTATGCCGGTGGATCTCCCAGCTGAAGCTGTACGAAGTCTTACAGTAGCTACCCTAAGGTGGTGGTCTCGAACAAGTCCCATATCACCCGGGGGAATTCCTATAAGACACCGCCCAGTGGTTAAGTACTCTCTTAGAATTCAGTTTTTTTTGTAAGCTTATTATTTTAGAATAGTTCAAAAACCAAATAGCCTTTAAAAACACAATGAAACTTTAGTTCTTCGAAGCAGTAATGCAATACCAACCATATTTAGTCTACCTATGAGTTTTAGAGAACGAGACTAGGGTCCTTTTTGGACTGTCGTTTGTTTATCGATTAATGACTTTGTAAAGCTGTCCAGATATTTTTGGATACAAATTTGAACATCCAACGTTTTGATACGTTCGACTTTCATCAAATAGAACGTTGAGCAACATTCGCCATAAAGAAGTAGTGTAATTTAGGAAGTTCATTAAAATACTTTCCGTACAACTTTATCGTTAAAATTAAGACCTTGCAATAATTCTTCCTTTCGAGCTTTGCATTACTCACGGAAGCCACTTATTAAGGACTTTTTGCAATATCCTTAATTTTTAAGAAGATCCAGTTTAATAGCTTACTTTTTATATTCATAATTTTAAAAGTAAGCAAGTCCCATAGCCCAATTTTCTTAAATCACAAAAACATAAGAAAACACCCTATTCTACACGAGTTCCACTTCAGCTGGCTTTAATATTGTTATAAAATCTAATGCCAGCGATGAGGACTTGGCATGGCAGTTACATTGCATTCGGTTACGAACGATGTGTGTCCCGCATTTTGTCTCTGTGCTATGCTGTAATACGCTCTAATAGCAAGACCAAGTGGGCAAAATTATCAATAAATAGCAAATCGAGTTAAATACGACCATTAGATGTCGTTGTAACACAGTATGAGTCAAAAGGCTAAAAGAAAACAAAAGACACTGGCAGTGGAAATGGCCATAGAAAACGGTGGTCTTTGGTCCAGTCGGTGGTGGCGGTATTACCATCAACCCTACAAACACACACACACTCACATAGTCATGGGGAATTACATGGAATTATTTTTGGCCGAATTGTTTGAGCAAGCAATTCGACAATATTGCTTTTTAGTGTATTTTCTGTCATGAAAATTGTAACTGTTATTATTGTGATGGCGCAATAGCAGTCGGATTATTGTGAAATCATATTCCTGTGGCTTTTGATGATAAATGATTTTCAGTGGTTTTTGTTTTGTTTAAATGTGGAACAGAATTTTTGATAAGAAATCACTGTTTAGATGTTCAGAATTCCAAAAAACCTGTGTCCGGCTTTAAGTTTTCATTCGAAAAATGTTAATTTGATTTGTCATTGAATCACTGTATCACTATAGTTGCTTGGGAGTGTTGTGAAATGGTATCCCTTATTTCATAATATGCAAAACGTTGGTTTGATAAGAAAAATAATTTTAAGTATGGAGGTTCAGTTTTTTAAGGATATTAGAAAAACTCGCTTATCGCAATTTTAAAAACCGTGTCTTTTTTTGTATTTCGTTTTGCGATTTAACTTAGATACGAGCATACAAAAATAATGTTTATAAGAAATATCCTAGACACTCTGTAGCGGCCATATTGTTTTGGAGGCATCTGTCAGATCTGTTGTGTTTACTATTCAGGTACTGATGCCAAATCACCTTGGCAAGTTACGTTAAGTTAAGGTTGAAAGTTTTTGATCAAAATGAGTGCTCGTAAATGCAAAAGTTGCGCTCATTTTATGGCCTTTCAAAATTGATTCTCCGATACAATTTTACCAAATTCGAGACGGCTGGTTTGAAGAGTAATATGCCAACATATTGTCAAGGAAATATAGAGTTTCCTTGACAATATGTTCGATCGTGAAAGTGTGAGGTAGTAGAGTCCAGTCCGTTCTAACGAACTTGGCCTATCGCAGACTTGAGACCTGCACCTCTACCCGTACAAGATGCACCTTACTGGGCTATAACAGTTTTTGTCAAAATGTTGTAGTAAAAATGTATGGTCAATTGAAAAAAAAAACATAGGAAATACTACTTTGTCTTGGATCTAAGACTCATCTTTCATGACATTTTTACTGTCAGCTTATTAGAGAAACTCAATACTTGATTGCCGCGCAGTTTCCTGCTAATTTAACAATGTCTGTAAGTATTATGATTCGTTCACCTATTATTTAAAACGCAAACAATTTCATAGAGACTGGTGTGCCTCAAGGCTCCGTACTGTCTACAACACTTATTTGTATTTATAAATGATCTCCTGGTAATCCACTAAACTGCTTCGCTGATGACAGGATCCTTAGTTGTTCATACTCCTTTCCTGACTCATGCAATGGCAGAATATGTTGAGCTTGTTAAACTCAGATCTGAACAGTATTGTTATTTGAGACATTAATAATCGCGTGGCATTTAATGCTTCCAAAACTCAAAGCTGTTTAAGCGAAATATACCGCATTTGCCTTTATTCAGGGATGGAACTTGCATCGATGAAACTGAAAAGCTATCGATTCTTGGTTTTTGCGTTACTGAGCAACTTTTGTTGAACGACCAAATACCAGATATTCCTAAAAGTGCTGCGAAATGCCTAGGTTTGCTCAGACGAGACAAGAACTTTGTTTCTCGTTCTGATCTAGCAACAATTTATAAAGCATACATACTCCCAAAACTAAAAAAATAACTCTCATATTCGGTCAGGCGTATCCAAAATATATCTGCACCTACTTGATAGAATCCAGAATTGAGCTTTGAAACTAATAGGCGACAGATCGATTACATGGCAATATCTCTTGCTTATCACTGTATTATCGCTACTTCTTCAAACGTTGATCTGTTGAAATAGCCAGATGCATTCCTCCCCTTTAAAAATGTCAGCCTAATACCCACTCTGATAAGAATGCTCATCTGTATAACCCCGAGCTTAACTTTGGAAGTACCGTCAAGTATAGAGATTCTTTTTTTGTCGTACCACACGAATGTGAAATTCTGTATACGATAATTTTGTTTTTCCTTCCCAGACATTAAAGGTAAACGCTCGAACTATGTTAAAACATTTTAAAGTTAGTCATACCCCCTTGATGTGCAAACAATTATAAAAAAAGTGGAACAAGTCATCATTCGCACTCGTGCAGTTGCTCCCAGACTTTGAAGAGACCTTGAGATACACAAATTTACTGACCCGGATAATATTCCTGGATTTTTTCTGAAAAAGGTGTTCTTCAGCATTGGCATAAAGTTTTTCATCTGTCCTTCACTCTTTCAGAGTAAATTGAAAATCTCATTTGTCCAACCTATCCTTCCTCTTCTTAATTAAAATATTTTAGTACGAAAGTATTAAATATTTAAATAATTGTATTTTTAATTTATAGAATATAAATAATTTTTTTTAAACAGTTTTGGCAGATTAGTGTAATAATAAATAAAAAATTAATTTAGAATTTATAAGCAAAATCTTCTACATCACATCACTGGCAGTATGGCTTTCGTAGCAAAAGTTCCATGAATTTATGCTTACCGAAATATGTACATCAACTTGAAGAAACAATATTGAGTGCATTTTAAATTTCTAAAGCTTTTGATAAGGTTTCACATCGAGCTATCTTATCGGTATTGCAAATGGTATCGATGAATCTTTTCCCTCGTTAGATTACAAGCTACATTTCTGACACATCTTTCCTATACTTCTTTCTCTTCCTTAACTTCACGCCGCGCTGTGTTCAAACATTTAAAGGGTAATCATAATACCTTGAGCGCGTGTATATTATAAAAAAAAAAAAAAGCTCCATACCAGTCCTTTTGAATGATTTTAAAGCTGATATTTATATGTATAATAAATGTTGGTGTGCCCCAGGGTTCTGTTATATCTACTACTGTGTTTCTCAAAGTGATGAATGATTTCTTGTTTGAATCAGAACACTCAGTTTTGCTTGCATTTTCTGATTTACATTATTATCCTTTGAATGTGTAACTACAACACCATCCACCATCACTATCTCTATAGCATACCGCGTAGAATTTAATTCTTTAAAAATACTATGCTGTAATTAGTCATTAAAGCAGAAGACACCACCATTCTGCTGATTTTGAGCGGAAATTTCAGTTATCATTCAAAAAATGACTCCTGGGCGTTTAGGTTTGTTCGATAGTGCAAGAAATATTTCTCCCTGGCTGGAATAAATTAGGCCTTCATTTATCCAAAGCTTCAGCATGTCTTTCTCAAACTCTCACATATGGACTGGTCCTCTGGTAGAATTTAAAATATAAGTGATAAAAAATGGAATAGATATTTTTCTAAAGCTAGCCTGTTACATTCCTTCCCTTCAACAATGAAACCATAAAACTTGAGTTATAGCAATTACCCTTGACCCCAGCTTCGCGCTCACTGTGAAGTAAAGAGATTCTTTCTTTAGTCGCACATCACGAATGTAAGTAGAACGTTCTTCTCTGGCTCTATTTTTCTTTTCTATTTTCATATTCAGAACTTCAAAACTAATGTACATTGGTACGAGTAAATTTTCCGTACGCTCTCACTGTACTTAATCGTCTTAAGTGTAGTCAAAACCCCTTTAGTGCGTAATCAATTAAAATAAAAAAAATGTTAATTAAAAAAAAAACAAGAAATTAGGGACTCCTTATAATTCAGTTTCCAACTTTTAAAATACCAAAACCTGGCTAATGTTCAGTAAGTCCTGGAATATTTATTTCTCTACAGTTGGGATCTTGGTCATTACAAAGAATGTTTTTTCGAATGTCATTTCAAAACAAGAGCTACCCATTACTAAGCTAAATTTGTCCAGGGAAATCTTTAGAGAACTTCTGATTTAAATTTAGGGCTCGTTCCAAGTTACAAGGTTCTGATTAATTTCTTAAATAAACTCCTTTGCCTTGTGTGTGCATGTTTATTGTTTTAAATAAAAATATAAACGAACCAATTAAACTTTTAATCTTAAAAATCAAGAACCATATTTCACAATTTTTTTGTGTATTACCTTACACTTTTAATCTCAAACCTTGTATAAAATTTCATATTTGCTGGTTCTAATTAAAACTCGTTTATCCAATAACCCAACTCAAAAGCACGCCCCACAGCTTATTCAATGTTACTTTTTGAGGTGTAATTAAAAATTTAAGATTTTATCTTAGCAACAAATTTAATACCGTGATGAGTAATTTATAAATACAATTTTTATTTTTTGGTCACACAAAGCTTCTAAATTTATTTTATGGACCGGGATTTTTCATTCTTCTTCTTGTTTTTTCTTTTTGTTGCTGGTTGTTGTCAAGTCGAGTTGAGATCAAATGAATCATGTTGAATTTTTTTTTCTTCTATCCTGTCAATTTGCTTTATTATTCATCATTGTTCGATATTACTCTTTATGCAGAGACAATTTTGGGTTCACTTAATTTTATTATAAATATACATATTTAAGAATAGCATGGGAGGATGTATAGGTTTGCATCGTGGAGTGACAACCATCTTGTATTGGAGTTTGAGTTTTTTTTTTTTTTTATAAATAAGTGTGTCTTCTGAATACCAAGCTTAAGACTTTTGGCCTTGCTGTGTTTTAGACGAAAATGTTAGGTTAAATCTTTATTTTAAGGCAAAGTCTTGATTTGTGTTCCTCGATAAATAAATTTATATCTTTAACTAACAAATGAGAGATGTCCTAAAAAATAAATAATTTAGAGGAAAATAGCTAGTAGTAAACCTTAACCTGAGATAATATTAGCTCTGAATTTCTTTTTTTAAAAAACTGCTCTAATTTTGGCCAAAGGAGATATTTGCTAAGGAAATGAATGACTGTTTCCTTTTCTTGCTGATCCCACGAGCTACGACAATGAGTGTTGTGAGGAATTTCTAGCTTCGTTACATGCTCTACTCTTTGCCAGTGTCCGATACAGGTAGCGACGATCCTGGCAGTCTTGCCTGAGTCTGCATAGGAGATCAAGTGTCGGGTTTTTTTATAAGTGGACCACATCTTCCTCGATATAATGCAACTAGTGAAACTGCTCCACTTGCGATTTGATTTGTGGAGAAAAATTGAGAGAATTTAGCACTTCATACCTCTGAGCGGAATGTTAACTCTTTCCGGTGCAGCTTGTCTGCCTCTCAGTGATACTGAGGTTATTATCCAAGCCAGCAAGTTCTTTCCTGTATTGCTGGACCAATTTCGAAGCCCATGTACGAGTATTAATACCTTAACCAACTTTCTGATTGGGTCTGTGATAATAGTCATTATCTGGTTTGGATCTTTATTCGAGTATCTTGCATGCCTCCCTGATAGCCAGAAATAAATAAATTCAGACGTCATTATCCCAGTCGTCCTTTGTGGATGGAAACAACCTTCAAATATTAACTGATGCTCAATTTAGGAGTTCAGTATTCAGTGGGAGTTGATAAAACCTTTATTGACACAACTTAGTAATATTGCTGTGACCATAAGGACTTGCAACCTAAACCTTGTTCCTTAAAACTTTCAACCACTCCTGTATGCGTGTTGTTAGCAAGAAAGAAGTGGACCTTCAATTTTTTTGCGAAAGAAAGTATTTTTCATAACAAGAAATACTGTTGAAGGGTTTGTCATATAGTCGGAAAAGGCACAACCCCTGAAAAACATTTGTTTTCGCTTAAAATTATCTTACAACTAATAAAGTTGGTTATTCCTGACGTGTTTACGAAGCGGCTCTCGGTCCAAGTGAAGTCCTGTGAAGATTCTTATCAATTTTCTTTGAAAAACTTGAAGGTCTTTCATGGATGTCTTGAAGATAGTGCACCAAACTGAAATACTGTAAATATTTGTGTGTTGAGAAAGTCCGGTACTTTTTCTCATAAATAGGTTTAGACGATAGAAGGCCCAGCTGGCTTATTTGGGCTCACATTTCCTTAGTACAGATTTATTGTAGAGACTTTTTAAAGTGGATGCCCTGGTACTTGACGTTGCATTTCACTGCTATTGTAGATGCTTCTAAAAGTTTTGCTTCAATTTGTCGAATATCTTTGCCATCTAAGGGTCTCCTAAAGCAGATAATTTTTAGTACATATTTTTTTTTTGTTTTAGAAGTCCAAGCTCCAAGTGAGTCTCGACTTTAACAACAGCGTGTGGACGTGTGGCATAATTGAGCCAGTCGTCTGCATAAAGCAGATTTTCGCATTTAGTTAAAATAGGTCTCCAATCTTTCTCCTTTGTAAATATCAGTGAAATAACACAACCTATCATTTGCAACTCTATCTCCCAGACGATGAGGATGTCAGAAAGGCCTTAAAAAATTAGCCTATAACTGATTTATGTGAGCACACAAAAAAAATATAAACAACCAAACAATGGCAATTAAAATAAAACATAAACCGTACCTAGTCGTAATTGATTCACAGCCCTGGCAACCATAAATGGTTATTGACCGTTGTTTAGCTCTCCATCACTCCATTAAATGGCTTTCCAGGTGGTATACGCGAGTGCCTAGCTGAATGAATAAACTAGAGTAACCTCCTCTAATGGAGTTCATTACTAATAATTCAAGAAAATAATTAAAAAAAAAAAAAAGAATTACAAAAAAATAATTATCATTCTTTTCTATAGTTCCTTATTCTGACGCATGACGGCATATCTAATGTCTGACGAGTTTGCCGTTATAAAAAAATATTCTATGCACAGTGCGATGGACATTTCTTTTTAATAGATACGAGTAGAGAGAGAGAGAGTGCCTTAGTCCAACATCACCCTCTCTTACCATAAAGTTGGGAGATTTTGACGTAATTTTTTTTCTTTTTCGTTTTTTTTTTTTCTTTAACTATCAGAAGAAAAAATGACATCCTTAAGTTTTGCTTTAGTCATTTCACTTTACGATTATTGTCGTAGTAAATTTAAGCTCTTCAAGAGAATATTACCCTCTCGATATCCAAGTTTTATAGTGGTGGTAATAATGGCCATAAAATAATAAATAAATAGACTATATCTGTGTATAGCTGTCTCTCTATCGTCAAGAATAGTCTTACAAAATTGATCTTTAAAAAACATCATCCCCACAAGGAATTTTTATGTACATTTGTGGTAATTGTTTTACAAATTGTTGAATATAATTTTGCCTTCTTGACAACTTCATATGCTTAGATGATTAAAGTATAAGTTCGAGAACTTTAAATTAAGGTTTTTTGTTCTTTTTTTTTTTTCATTTTCATGAGCTCACTTTGAAATCAATTATGTATTATATTTCTGCTATGATGAAGTACTAGATAGGTGTCTGAGTGCCCTTTTCTTCTTATCTAATGATAAATGACCTTGGGGTTTCACTTAACACCTACGCACACAAAGCCCGATTAGAGTTCTCTTTGCACGCGATATACCCAGTTCAATGTTGACCTTTTCCATATAGGTAGACCAAGAGACGTGTAAAAGATAGTGAGAAGGTGTCTAGACGAGACGCATTATTATTTATCGCTTAGGAAACTACTAATTGGTCATTTGAGGTGAGAAAACTATGTCTTATACTGCAGTGCCTGAAGGTCGAAACTAATTGAGATGTTTAATTTTTAACGAATTTTGTTTTGAAAAGTACCTAATGAGTTAGAAAGTGGTTTATATGGAATCATTTTTTTAATCAGGGTAGTCTAAAAATACTTTTATTTTCTCCTGTTTATAAAGACTTATTCTAAATGGGCGTTATACCAGTTCTATATAATATATTCGTATCAAATTGAGTTTCTCATTTTTTCTATTCTATTCCATTTCTGTTCTTGTACTTGTTATATATATTAGACCAGTTTATACCAAACGAATTGATTAATCAAACTGAAATATTTTCATCTGCTGGTACCAATTTAAATGGGGATAGTATCAAATAATCTCAGATTTCTTCGAAATAGTCTTTAAAAGTTCATAAAACTATTTGGATTTCAATCAGTTTATACCAATAAGCAGCTAGGTAGGTAAAACTCTTTTTATAAGCACCATTTGAAATTTAAAAATCATCAAATCATCTGACTAATTTCTTTACTTTTGTAAAAAAGTCTCCCCTTGATGTGTTTTAGACCAGTTTATAAAAATAATCGGATAAATAATGAAGACCAATTTATATTTTCATCATGTTGGGCTACTTTAAATTTCAAAATGACTTGGTTTTCTGCAATAGTCTATATTTTGCGAGCAAGTGTCACTTAGTAATATAAGTTAAACCAGTTTATACCAATCAGCTGATTCTTTAATAAAACTGTAAAAATTTTTTCTTTTGGCCATAATTTTCATGAAGAAAATCGAAATTTTCTAATATCTTTTAAACAGCATTTGTTATGGCTTTATACCAGTTTATGTGCAGCAATATACCTTCTTTTTTGGAAAGGAAGTCATTCAAAACGCAAAAGTCATTACTAGGCAGGAGAGGTCCTAAAGTTTTGTTTTCTGGCGGGTTAGTCCCCATCATGCTTTGGAACATTGCGAAAGGGACTTCGTTGTCGTAAGCCACTTAGAAAAATTTCTCCGTTGCGAAATAGGGAAGTTATGTTTGCAGCACCCTATAGATTAATCTGTTGTGCCTAAGATAATAAAAAAAAAACTCCCTTTTTTAAAAAAATTTCATTCAGTAAGATCAGTTTATACCAATCAATGAATAAATTTATACACATCTTTGTCCTATTTTGGTATTTTTTTAAGTAAGTCGATGGTATACCTTAGCTGTAAGTTACGAGTATTTCCTTTTCATCTCTGTTTTCATGATACAATCTATTCGTTATAAGTCCCTCTTACCAGTTTATACCAATAAGAGTATAATGAGAACAATTTTGGCATCCCACTTTACTCTCAGTTATATGTGAAATTCTTAAAATTCTTCGTTTTTTTTTACAATTTTACATTCATAATACGAGTTGGATCAGTTTATACCAATTAGTAATACATTTTTTAAGAATATTTCATTCGTAATATGAGTTAAATCAGTTTGTACCAATTAGATAATAAATTGAAACTGTCTGTATGATTTTCACATTTTTCAATTGAATCGGCGTTTGAATTTACATGTAGAAACCAGCAAGTTATTTGTTACTGTTCAATATACAGTTTTATACCATTAACAGAATAACCAAATAAAACTATGTTAAGGTGTGTCCACACCAAAGAAACATTTCAGGAAACATTGTTTAAAAAACGTTTCTGAAATGTTTCCCATTTGTTTAAAAAACATTTCAGAAACATTTCAGAAATGTTTCTGATTTGTTTTTTTGGTGTGGACGCTTTGAGAAACATTTCTGAAATGTTTCTTTGTTTCCCATTGTTTCCAGATTGAGTTGTCTGTAAATTTTTTCTCGCCTGTGTTGTACTTTAAGCGCATGAATTTTTTTTCTACTTCATCTTTATCACAATTTTCGCAAATTTCAGATATATCATTGGCTTTTTTGATTTTATTTTTAAAATTTTCGTCAAGAGTGGATCCGAGCGTCCAGACCAAAGAAAACATTTCAGAAACATTTAAGAAACATTTCAGAAATGTTTCTCTGTTTATGAAATGTTTTTTAAATGTTTCTGAAATGTTTCTTAAATGTTTCTGAAATGTTTAAAAAATGTTTCTTTGGTCTGGACACACCTTAATGGTTTTGCCTTCAAATACCAATTTAAATGTAAAAAAAATAATTGAAAACCATTTTTTTTTTTGAGTGTAGACTTGAAAATACCAACCTCTTAGTCGCTTATTAAAATTTTACAATAAAATAATAAAAAAAACCTAACCAACCTTCAAATGTCAGAAGATCCATTAAAACCCATCAGCATTTTAAATTACAAAATAAAAAAAAAAAACATAAACCAATTTTCTATCAAAAAGGACGTCAACTCAATTAATTATTCGACATTTTAAGTGCGCCGTTTGCACATGCAATCATCAAACGAATTTAATATAAAAAAAAAAACCAAACGAATTTATTACAATATCTGACATTTATCTTTAATAATTCACGTTGTACGACTATATCCATCCATGTTTGTAAAATGTGGAAAAATACAAAACTAGATCGAAACGTTCGTTTAATTATGCACATTGCACATATTATACTTAATGTCTTCCACCCCCTCCATTCCCCTACCCCGACCATCATCTTGAATTAAAGCAAATAAACGATTGTGAGCTGCAAATTAAATTCACATTTATAGCTTATGAGGGGGACTGCATTACATTCAACTCAGCAACTAGAACCCTCTGGGGAAAAATAAAAAAAAAGATTCGTTGTGAATTGAATGACATCATCTAAAAGTAAACTATAACCAGCAATGCACTGTTTTTATTATCTTTTCCCCTTGAAGTAATAAAAAAAGACCTGCAAAATGTGGAAAATGCCAACTTATCTATGAACAAAAAAAAACTCAATATTCTGTGTTCTCCGAGTCGCAGATTCATGCAGAGCGAGAGTAGTATGCCAGCACGAAACACACAAAGATATACTTACCTAGAGATTGATATGCGAACCGATACCCACTCGAGGGGCAAATGCATTTCATAGATACTTCTATTTATCTTTTTGTTTTTGTTCTCTGAATTCTGTCAGCTTGCTGTCATATCAAATATCAATCGCAATCGAATTGTGCATTACGAGTGCCTCCTATCTGCTATACTCTCGCTGGCTCGTAGGACACATTTCAAGTGCTTTTTCGGGTTGATAGGTACCTTTGCAAAAATAACGATTCGTGCCTGTCGATCACATTTCTGTCTTTATGGAGGAATGTATGTTCTCCTTGAGAAGAATCGATACCTTCAAAGGCTTTTTTGTCGAATATTATACGAAGTATTTTATTCAAATTTGTTTTTTTTTTTTCTGAACTAGCACTCTGTTCGCGCGAAAATATACTCAAATTGATTGATGTGAAATAACAAACTTACATTCCACTTCCTCTAAGTACTTTGAAAATAAAAAATTGTTGATATGCGAAATGCCCAACTCCTTTGATAATTTCATAAAAAGTTTTTCATTTCACGAGCGGCTGGCCTAAAGATCAATCACCTCGTGTTAAATGAAAAATGGGTTCCACAATATTTTTTTTCAGAACATGTTTACTAAATTTCAAGGCATTCGGTCTAACTCAATCGATACATCTGACGTTGTGCAGAAAATCATGTGAATTTGACATTAAACTGATTTCGTTAGAAAATGAAAGCTGTGGAATGTAAGTTGTTAGTGTCACACTAACGATTTTAACCATGTGAATAATTACTTTTCACTCAAACTGAGTAAGTTTGTAACTAGTATTTGTGGAATGTGTTTCGGGATTACCATAGCCCCTTCAAATGGTTCCATTTAGGAAGTAGGTCTTTACGATGATATAGAGAAAAGTAGGTAAAAATCAAAGCGTTCATCCATCTTTCTATGCACTCTACTTTGAACTTGAGCTTACGATTGTTAAAAAAATGCAATCTTTTGTGAATGCAACCTTTAATGATTTTAATTAAAAGACCGCATTCATTGACTTGACTTCAAGAATTGCCCTTCAAATTCTACAATCACCATTCATTTGACATTTAAAAGATTGCAATCTTTCTTTTCTTCGCTCATTATACAGCAATCAATTGAATGCAATCTTTTGAGAATGCCTGTTTTCTTTGGTATTCATTTCATAAGATACTATGTATGAAAATTTACATTTTTTGGCTCATAGGGGGCCTAACTATATACAGTGACATAAGTTTAAACATTTTTATATAAAATTACATGACGAAAAAAAAATTTAAAGGTCTGTTGACTGTATCGCCTTCAGGGTGTTTATTCCTTGTTGTATGTGGTGTCATTTTTGTGGGTTGTGGGAAGAAATGGCGTTTACCCGAGGTGTTGGGCTAACCCAATGTCAGCATAGAACGAGACTACTTCCTCGTTGTCCATGACTACGTTGTCATCATCACGCTGAGGTACCTCGGTTCGGGATGTTTGTTTTCTGTTGTCTGTTGTTCTCATAAGCTGATTCGGGTGGTCGATGATGTTTCGCACTAGTTTCGTCGTTGAATGAACTAGATATTTGTCCAGTGGGATTAAATTCGCTTCTGTGTAGAGGTGCTCGTTCCTGTAGTGTTTCTGTCGTTGGCCGTCGAAGTAGAGTCTAGTGCAGAGCATCAGTATCTTACTTTCGAATAGTTGATCACTGATCATTTGTCGCAGGAGCTGCTTATAAATTAATATCTTTGTCGGTTGGCTAATACCTGATCTTCCTTTAAGCAATGGGTGCTAGTTTTTTTGTTCTTATATCGATTTCGAGTAAACTACACTAGTTTTCGAATTTTTGGTCTATCGTCCCTACCTCAAAACAGTGTTTTCTTGACTTATTTTTGGCTGCTGGAAAGGAAAATTACATCAATTTTTTCCCAAGGAAGCGTTCTTGAGATTTTTTTTAGTGCCAAGCAAGTTTTTTTCGGTATTTTCAAAATCATCATCAGAAGTTAAAAAAGAAAAATAAACCTTTTGGATTTTCGAGGTATCGCTTCCTAGAATACAATATTTTGCTAATTTTAAGGCCATGATTCTTCTTCTTCTTTAAAATTTTTTTCTTGGTCGAAATGTTTTTTTTTTTAACTTACGAAGAAACCATTGAACAGAAGCGAAAAATAAAAATGTTTATAGCAGTCCAAGACCGTGAAATACTCCTTATTCCATAAAAGGCGCCTGCAATTTTTGTGTACAGTTTTAGGACTAAATGGATTTTCAAGAATTTTTCTCTCGTTTTATGCAATGTAATCTTCTTCGCGGAACAAGACTGGGAATATCGTAAATAAGTGAGGCATGCATGGAATTGTATAAAAAATTGTATATTTTGTATAGATATTTCCTATGTATTTCTCGGCAAGGACTCTAAAGCCCCGGGTCACCATAAGATTTTAGCTGAGATCGAAGGGCGAAAACTAAGGAAGAGTATTCTGATGACCTAACCAACCATTAAAATTTAAAGGAACTCTAAATTTACCAAAACAAATCATTCTATTCTACTCTCAACTGAAATAAACTAATAGAATATTAAAATGTATTTAAACCGAATAATGAGTATCGTAAGACTAAAAATCGCAAGTTGCAAACAAAGAAAAACTATTAAACTTTGAAAAAAATTCCATACGTAAGAAGCTATACAGAATCAATATATATATAAAAAAAACAAACAATGAACTTAATTGTGCAATCGAACTAAACCTACCTCACATAGCAACTGTTCGAACAAAGCCCATTAAAATCTATAGTTGCCTCAATGACTAAGTTGAATGCTAACAGACATTTAGTCGCACTGTGAATGTGTCGAATTAGAAATTTAAAACACAAACGTTATACAGAAAATAAAAATAAAATTTACCTCAACTGTGAAACAATTAAAATTATTCAATTGATTGCATGCAATACACATAGTTGCCAATTATTTTTTTTTTCTAAACATCTTTAAATTCTTAACCACATACAATAAAATAAAGCATTAGGAAGGTTTATTAATAAGAAAAAATATGAATATATTTGAATAAACCTGGACGGCAGATATGTTAAAAATGTCTTAGACATTAAAGGTAAAAAGTTTAATCAATGTCTGTAGTCTTGAAAATTAAAAAAATCAAACATTTTTGAGAAGTATAACACACACTAATATATGAATCATGTGCTTCAAACATATTGAATTTCTAATCCTACAATTCCGCCCATGCCCTCAACAAGAAAGTACCTTTCCAATCTGGACACTTTTTGAGTTTCCATATCCTACACTATCCGGATAGTTCGGATCTCAATTGTTGCAGAATCGTCTTTGGGTTTTACGTGAGTACCTGCCGATTACCGGCTCTACCCCACGGGAGACCTACCTCCATCGGAGTCAGATTGGGTCCTGACCATTAACCCCGACATAGCCGAAGCCATCTCGGTCGCAAAGTTGTGACAAGTTGCAGGCATGAACACACCTCTTGCTTAGGAGGCGAGGTCTATATAACACCTCTAGAATCCAGGCACGCCTGGAAACCATGTATCTCCGCATTCGAAATAAACCAAGCCACCACGATACTACCACTAGGGAACCTACCTCATAGATAGTCTGAGAAAGAGAGCACGCACGCGACAGCTGCACCTCAGCAGAAGACATACGCTATAGCCCTCAGACTCCTGGGCACTATCTCCCATGGTGCCAGAATATAGCCTCCGGTCGAGCTTCGCCACCATTATGGTCACTTACAGATGAGCTCCTGCAAATCTCAGGGCCTGTTAACCCTGGTATAATCACACCCAGCAATAGTCGAGGTAGAAACCACAACGAAGAATGTGCACCCCCTGGTGAGTTGTTACACACTCCTTAGCGGATTCCTACCTTAAGGACACCGTCCAGACTGTTCCTATCAAGTTAGTTCAGTTACCGTTACAGTAACCTATCCACAGGCACCGCGAGGAGGTCAATAGGAACCGGGAATGACAGCTTTGTGCGAGGTAGCAATATCGGCCCACCGACAAAGTCAGTGGACGAGCCCATCAGAACATCAAACCAGTATTACCGCTTACGCAGCAACACCGGTAGAGTTCAACAGAGCCCCGGACAAGCCTTGAACTACTCAAGCACGCCATCACCCCAGCAGCCTCAATTGTTGCATTCATATGTATCCGAATATTCGAAAAGTTTGAAGCACTACTTTCAACTTGAGCCACATTTCGAAAAATCAAGCGATCATGCATCAGCCATTATTTAAAGAAGCCAAAAACTTAGCATCGAACTCAGGTGTCTCAGCAGTTAAACTCTCGAATAAAGATGATGTTTCGCAAGTGTATCGACTGTAGAGTAGTTCGTAGTGCTAAACATTTTAAGAAAAAAGTCACCACTTAACTAAGAAACAAGGCTTACATTTTGCGAAAGACCATAGACTGGCAATGTGCAACAAGGAATAAATTCAATTCCGGTGCTAAAAGTGACTTTTTCTGAGGAAAAAAAATCAACTTGAATCTATCATACCGATATAATTTATTATTTTCACGATCTCAGGTAAGAGCAACGATTTCTGGATCGCCATCACTGCAGATAAAGAGATGTAAGGTAAAATATTCTATTATGGCAAGATTTATGAAGATGACTGAAGATAGCAACAAAGCGTTGTTAGAAACAGTGTTTCCGAAAATCAACAACCTTTTTTAACGAATCTCATGGATTTTCCATCCTAAAAATAAATGCTGCGATTTTTATAAGAGTCGGTAAACATTGACCAATACCAGTGTCTTAAAAGGGTATGACAGCAACTAACTGATGAGCACATTGTCGTACCTGGGCGAAACGCATTTCGGAGTTGAGGTCACTTTAAATTGAGTCAAAATGTTCGCTTGCTGTCTTGCTCCATTATAAAGAACAACAATATGTTGTCATCATTTGCTTAAGGGCTTCTAACTTTTTCAAATGATTAATTTTCTCAAAAAAGAATGATTTATTCAGTATTTATAAAATCCATTTTTAAAAAAGACTCCGTAGAAATAAGAGTTCAGCTTGCTAAAATTTTTGTTTATATTAAATGGGAATTGAATCTTTGAATGTAAATTAGAATCAAACTTCCTCTTAAAAGTTCACTCGGCAATGATTAATCATGTTAAATTTTTGGAGTGTTTGAAATTAAATGGAAATCAACTTTGTCATTATCGAGATATAGAAGGAAAATTTGCCAATATGTTTTGGTTTATGAAACTTCAATTTTCTTAGTTTTTAATACTTCCTTCTTTCTGAGCGCTTTGTGATTCAGAAAATTTTACATCAAAGACGCATATTTCCAATAAAAAAAAAAAAACAATTGATAAAAAGTCTGTTTTGGTAACCCTGTTCGAAAGTACATACACCACAGCTGCCTGTGATTATATCTACTATAATAGCTTTTTTATATATTTGTATGTATATATTAATGGCGATAAATATATAGAAATTGATTTATTTTTTTGTATCAACTTTTTCGTATTACGAGTAGAAAACTATCTTTTGTTTGAAATTAATAGTTGGTGGGTGGTTGCGAATAATTTATGAGTGTAATAGAAAATGTTGTCATTATATTATATTGATAATGATTTATGATAAAAAGTAAAATGATGTTTAATTTACTTTTATCTAATCTGTTGTTAACACAAAGCCATTGTAAAAGTGAATTTAATTGATTTTATGTATTTTATTTTTGTTTGGCTTTGATAAGAATATTAATTAAGTGTGGGGGGATGTTGATCAACAAAATTATGTTATTTTTATCTTTTTTTCTTGTGAACATTTTGTTGTTCTTCTTAAGCATAAATAGTCCAAGTCTCCTACGTATATATTTGTAGTCCTTCCAATATTCGAAAACATTGATATGCAATATTGCTCGAAGTCGATCGTACATATCTTATTATTAACGAAATTAAATCACGAAATATTGATAAATTCAGAAATAAATATTTCCATGCTGTGGCTCCCTCTGGGTCTTCAAAGGTAAACTGTTCAAATTGGTTTAAAATAATATTAAAGTTTGGTGTACAAATTATTTGTAGTTGCCAAAAATTTGAGAGCGAAGCTAAAGCGTCCATTTACAGAGCGTACTACAGTAAAGTGAACCACTTCTTGAACCACAAGACCTATTTTTTAACTAAGAACCCTGTTCAACAAATAAGCCTGTTATTTAAAGTAAGAGGTGAACCAGTAACACCTTTGGTAATGCGTTAGGACTCGCCCTAGAATCACTTGATTTAGGGAGAGTAAGTCCTGGAGCCAGTATGCTGGGCGTAAATGAGAAATGGACACGCCTTAAGAATATTGTCATTAGTACTGCCAACTCCATCTTAGGCAGCAGTCGTAAAAATCGGAAAGACTGGTTTGATGATGAATGCAAGCTAGCGACTGAACGTAAGAATGTTGCGTACCGAGCAATGCAACAATCTCATAGAACGCGGGCACGCGAAGAGGAATATAAAGAGCTCAGAAGAACAGAAAAACGGCTTCACAGACAAAAGAAATCAGCCTGGGAGAAGAACCTAATCTGTGAAATAGAAAACAGCCGAGAGCGAGTACCGCACCAGGCGCGGAAGTTCTACCAATCCGTCCGAAACATGACGCAGTACACACCACGCTGCACATACTGCAAGGACGGAGAGGGAAATCTGATCACCGATCCTGAAAGCATACTGGAGCGATGGGAAGTGTACTTTAATGAATTGCTAAATGGTCAGCTCACTACAGAAGTGGAGGCTCCACTACTTCAAGAAGAATACCCTATGTTGCCGCCACCAAGCATAGAAGAGGTTGAGAAGGCTATAGGCCGGCTTAAACAGAACAAATCCCCGGGAGCCGATGGCATACCAGCCGAATTATTTCATCACGGCGGGCCAGCCTTACGTCAAGCAATTCATGATATTATAGTGCACGTATGGGAGCAGGAAGAAATGCCAGAAGACTGGCGAAAAGGCATAATATGCCCCATACATAAGAAGGGAGATGTCACAACGTGCAGCAATTATAGAGGTATCACGTTGTTGAGTACCGCCTATAAGATACTCTCCTCTATCCTACAAGACCGGATAACCCCATACGCTAAAACCGTTATCGGACAATATCAGTGTGGTTTCATTCCAGGCAAATCAACAACTGATCAGATCTTTACCCTTAGGCAGGCGATGGAAAAATGTCTAGAATTTAACATCCCAACATACCATCTGTTTATAGACTTTAAGGCCGCCTATGATAGCATAGCCAAGGTAGAACTTTACAAAGCCATGAGAGAATTCGGCATCCCAAATAAATTGACACGACTATGCAGGTTGACCATGACCAACGTAACAAGCCAAGTAAAAATAGCCGGATTGCTATCCAGACCAATCAACATCTTTAATGGACTCCGACAAGGGGACGGTTTGGCCTGCCTCCTCTTCAACCTGGCGTTGGAGAAAGCAATCCGTGACTCTGGCACGGCAACAAGAGGGACCATCGTCAACAGGTCCAGCCAGTTACTGGCTTACGCAGACGACATTGAAATCATCGGAAGAACCGAACAAGCTGTACACGATTCCTTCATCCAGATCGAGCAGGCGGCACAAAATCTGGGGCTGCACATTAGTGAAGGTAAGTAAAACAAAGTACATGGTGGCGTCGAATGCGAGAGGAACAGTTGGTCAAACAATCAAGGTAGCGGAGCACGAATTTGAAGTGGTGCAATCCTTTAAATACCTTGGGTCAATAGTAGCAGCCGATAATAATATAGAAGAAGAAATACGCGGGCGGCTTCTCAAATCCAACAGAGCCTACTATAGTCTGTCAAAGCTCTTCAAATCTAGAAATCTCACCATAACTTCAAAACTGCTGCTGTACAGGACCATGGTCCTGCCAGTACTCACATATGGATCCGAGACTTGGGTGCTTAGCAAAAGGCACTCCGACCTCTTAGCTGCGTTCGAGAGAAAAGTCTTAAGGAGAATTGTTGGCCCCATATGTGAGGAAGGATGATTCCGGAGACGGTACAATCATGAATTGTACGCAATCTACCTAGAAGCAGATATCGTGACAAAAATTAAGCTCGGTAGACTCCGGTGGGCAGGGCACCTAGCTCGCATGAGCGAAGAGGAACCTGCTCGGAAAGTTCTTTGTGGTACATTCTATGGTAGACGACAGCGTGGTAGACCATGCTTGCGCTGGAGAGATGGCGTAGACCAGGACGCCCGAAGCCTTGGGGTGCGCAACTGGATGGCGTCGGCTAGAGACCGGGATAGATGGAGAGACTTGTTGAAAGAGGCCAGGACCGGAACCCGGTTGTCGAGCCGATGATGATGATGAACTCATCGGGTTAAACTATATTCCTCATCGACCAGATCTGCCAATTCTTTGCGATCTATGCAACCGCAAAGAACGCGAAGATGTATTCCATTTCCTGGGTGTGTGTCCAATTCTCAAAGAGTTCCGAAATCGCTGTTTTGGGGTAGAAATTCTTAGCTTAGAGGAAACGATCAACATTTTGAATGGAGAAAGAGGCTGGGACGTTCCTTATGAGTACTCATTGATCGCTCTTCGTTACAGAACAAATATAGTTGAGGAAAATTTTTAATGATTTTAATGTTTTAAATGATAAGGAATGTATTATGAACAAAAAAATGTACATATATGTATGTATATTAGATTTTTCTTATGTATAAATTATAACAAAAATGTCAGTCTGGTAGACGGCCTTCGGCCAAACCATCAAAGACTTATGTCATCTTACAAAAATTAAATTATTAAGAAATAGTTGGCAAAAATATCATAGAAGACGGATTTTTGGGGAAAACCAATACGTTTTCTACTTTTTTCTTAATTCTAAAGTCGAAAAAAAAATTTCAGAATTTTTAAATCAGTAAATGTATGTTAAAATTATTGCTACTATACTCCTCCAAAATGTTGACATCCACTGAAAGGGACTTGGTTCGTTTTTTTGAATTACTTCGCGAAAAGCCACTCGGCATGGTTCCATTCACAAATCTTGGATTTGAAAAAGTTTTTGATGCATCTTGAAGCTTATTATCTTAAGAAACTATACTGATCGAAAAGCCTTAGACTCTAAAAATTTAGTAGATATAATTTTGTATATGATTCCCGCTTGGGGAAACTCGAATTTTTATCTAAGCTCATCACAGCTGTCACGCAATCATTTTAGTGATTTAAAATTTTCTCATAAACGGTTTTACCGATTTCTATTTAATTTCAAACCGCATACTTCTAAAGCAATTGTAGTAAATTTCCTTTCTAGATTTTTGACGGAAATATGATTTTGCCATTTTTTGATAAAATTGTCCAAATTTTGGATTATTTGCGTATATTTTGCATTCGACCCATTTTTTGTTAGAATTTTGTAAAGGTTTTTTTTTATAAGGGCGGCTAGATGCTGAAATGGGATACAAAAATATTAACAAAATCCTTTTCCTTTGAAAGGTTCATGTATACCATTATGTGTGGAATATGATATCGTTGAAATGCCCGCATCGGCTTCTTAGGGTGGCATGGATCCCAGTGGACCAATTTTAAATGACTGTTCCTTTCGGGCCAAAATCCACAATAAATGGTAACTGTTTGAAGTGAATTTCGTATGTTTTGATGTCGTCCCATATATGGAAATTTTGCTTGTTAACATAGACATTTATCAAAAAAATAAGCCTCTTCGCTAAAGATGATTTTAAGGCATTCTTCCGAACGCTCTGAAGCCCAGGCACAGAATAAACTTGGTTGTCTATGGTGATGAACTTTGGGCTCCTGCGTCAAATGGATCTTGTACGGGTGTAGGCCTTAGTCCTAACGCAAAGTTCGCCGAATTGACAATGACTTTGTACTTTGACCTTTTACAACCAAGTTCTGTGAAGTTGTTCCTTGTGTGATTTGTGTGGGTCAAATCAGTGAAGTATAATCAAGTGCCCACTGTTCCCTGCATTCTGATACCAATTATATATACAATTATATGAATCGAAAAACTCAAGAAGACTCATGGTTAAAGGTCAGTCATTCCAAACATGAAGTAACCTTTTCAAGCTTTTTTTTCTTTTGAGCTTGTTGAATTTGATTTTGAACTACACATGCAAATGTTAATCATTTATGATACGTATCAACTTGTCTATTCTAGAAAGAATTTATTTTTAAAATGCAATTTGAAAAGACCACCACCTGCCATCTAGATAAACCACATTCTTTAAAAAAACAAAATTAAAAAATTGCAAAGAATAAATATAGCCCACTTTTATGAACCTACACTTTTCAAATGAAAAATACGAACAAAAAAAAAAACAAATCCCAGTAAAAAAGTGCTTTGATCTCGTTTGTCTTTTCGGGGGCTTGTTATTCCATTTACACGACCGACGACCTGCCACTGAATTTTATTTTTATCTCGAAGCAAATATCAGCTAAGAAGCTGAAATGTTTCAAAGAGAATAAAGCGAAGTAAGGCCCACAGGAAAAAAAGATACAAAAGTATCTAATGCGCCATTCGACATCAGCTGCGAAATATTTTATTCTGATATTTTTTGTTTGTATCCTTCAAAGGTAAACTGAGGAGAAAAAAACAATTCAAACCGTGTAACAGCTTAGGTAGGCCCTTTTGGGAAATACCAAAAGCTTGCCACTTAACTATACAAATCAATCGATCAAGTATGCCACACGGTTGAATTGAAAAAAAAAATATCTTTTTGTTCGTAGAATATCTAGGTACATCTCGTGCCACAAATTGCTTGCTGTCGTTGTAAGTTCACTTCTTTTGTGTTGTGGCTGGGAGCTTATGCCTTGATTCGCTTCTTTCGCATTTCCTGGTCTCTTTGGGCTGCATGTAAGGCGCCATAATCTATGCTTTGTTTTCTATGATGTGTGGAGATCGTTCGACTTGAAACTTGGGATTAGATTTGAATCTTGCTGCAAATGATGAATTGGATAAAGCTTGAAAATATACATCTACCCACGCTTCCTCAAAATAGTCATGATTGCATTTCCAAGTACCTGAGTGCATAATAATATTCTCAAAACCTCAGAAAACTTGTTGCCTTGGGGATGTCGGTTTTTTTTCTTATTTATTTCCAGCAAAAACCCCCTAAGCTTAAATTTATTCGCATCATATAGCTTAATCGATTACCGCCAACTGGAATGGAGCTTGACTCGTTAATCAATTAATGGTAAGTTTATCTATAGTTTGGAATCTGCGCAAGCGTACGCCAGCAGCTAGGTGGGTGCATATAATATCTACATGTAGGACACAAAGATCAAGTATCTTTCGCATTTTATTATGAGATTGATATTGTAAAATCGATTTGCGGTGCAAGCGCGATTGTGAGCAAGTAGGTACTCAATAATATGGTTGACTGAATAATTTACCATTGAACAATTTTTTTTCTTTGCTTATCTGATCGGATGTCTTAGTTTATTGTAGGCCTTCGATCGATGAGAATGTGTAACTGGAAATGAATTAATTTAGACTTAAGATTTTATGAGGAAACAAATAAATACATATTTAATGAGATTTCTAACAAAAAAAAAAAAAGTTAAAGAAAAGTGAGACTGCTAGTTGACTTAAAGTTCAAAACAATTTCAATAACTTAAATCCTGCAATGAGCCTGGGAATTCTAGCACCGAAGATATTTATCTTCTTGTATGCATATTGTGGGAACATACATTTATGAGCTTATCGTATGGATTTCTGAAGGCATTAATTATGTACTGAGTACAATGTTGAAATTTACAATGACTACATAATATTCAATAAATGTAATCAAGTCAATTATGAATTATATGTACCCTTTACATTAATATGTACGCATTGAAATGTTCTACTGATTCTTCATCATTACATAAACATGTAGCTAATACAAAATTCTGTTAAGTATTTCTATTACAGTACAGTGTACAGATCACAATCTCCTAATTTCTCGTAATGGGTACTGATTTTTAACATTAAACATACGAATATATTATATTTAAAGAACTACAACTTTTACTTACACGATTTTAGCTCAGTTGCTTCCTGACACTAAGTGAGCAAGCAACATTACTCAATGAAACACTTGAGATTTTAGACCTTAACAATTTATTCAAATGAAACATGTACAGAATACATATTTGATTAGATTGTTTTGTTAACTTACTTGGTGTTATAAATTACTTTTGCTTTTTAGTTGGCAGGTTTTAAGGATTTGTGTAGTCGTTACATATTTGACTATGTAGTTGATTTACTCGTAGTTATGTATGTTTTTGGAACATATCATCTGCAATCACTACGAAAAATAAATTTTCTTTTAAAAATTGACTGATAACACTTTTCTCCATATGTTGCTGCGATAAAAACATTGCTCTGTTTAAATGGCAGCTTTTAAATATTTTTGTAGTCATTACATATTGCTGTGTTTCTTTTCCATGGCTATATATCGTCTGTTGTTTGAGCATGCCAGGCATGTATACTGACTAATAGTTTATGTACTGAGTAAACATGCAACCGGGTTTCATTCAGTATATACGTACGTTGAAATGTAACCAGTACACAGTACAGTGCAATCTCATTCAAACTCCAGAACAAAACTTCTTAACAAGAAGTCTCTGAACTAAGTACATAAATATTTCCCTCAGTGTAGATCTGAATTTGAAAATTCTATGAAATCCTTATAAATCTTTTTTGGTTTTGTAAACCTTACAACTGCCTCTTACAATAACACACGAAGGATTAGGTTTCTCTTTCTTCCAAAACAATAGCCATCCTTGCCCTTAAAATCACCAAAATATTGCTCCAATATTAATCTGAATTCAGAATCCGTTCATCCTCTTACAATGCACAAGCCATCCCAAAACAGAAAAAAAAAGTTAAACATTTCTTAAAAAAAAAAAAATGTTAAAATAGCCGTAAAATAAACAATTCCAACCGAAAGCATTTTCCATTTAGCATTTTCGGCTCACAAAAGTAATAAAAAAAAAAGAATTTTACGACTCCGCCAAGAGGTTGATATTCTTTAAGAAAGTCATTTCATTTAGAGGGAATTCTTTTTCGGTTCGTTGTTGTTGATTTTTTTTTTTTGCTCATGCAGTCCATAAAACCAATAAATTTCACCAAAAAGACTCATCTTCTTAAAATACAAAAAAAAATGAAAAAAAAGTAATTTTATATAAAACAATAAAAAAAAAACTTAAGAGCCTTTAAGGCAATGTCAAACAGACCATAAAGGCTCTTCAACATGAAATCCCTTATAATATTATATTTTGCTCCTAATTGGCCGTCACTCAATTACCCAAAAATAACTCAAAAGTGTTTTCTTTTTTTGTTTGTGAATATTTATTTCAGCCGTGAAAATGTAAAAAATAAATTATCCGTCTGTATCTATATCCTGCGAGAATGTGTGAGAGAGAGAGAGAGATGGAGAGAGAGAGAGATAGAGAGAGAGAGCAAGAACGATGAAGAAGAAGGTTCATCCAAAACGAAGTTATGTGGAAAATCCTACGTGATTTGAATCCTTTTCTCCCTGCTGAGATATAAAACAACATTCAGCTATCTATGTTTATATAATTTTTAAATGTCGTTCACTGACATTTCGAAAGTCTACACGCATCCGAAAAATTTATTTGGCATGCCACTCAAATCCAAAGGATTCTTAACCTTTTCTTTCTTGTTTATTTTTTTTTTTTTTGTTATTTTGTTGGATCACTTTGGGAAATTGTTTTCAACCTTTATCAACCAACAAACGTATCTACCTATAATCGTGGCATTCACAATAGAAAATTGTTTCATTTTAAGAACTGTCAAAACCACAATTCCGGGTTCACAGCAGACGCAAGAGGCACCTGAAACTAGAGCCTGAAACAGCAACAACAACGACAAAATAATAAAAGATTCAAATCACGTGCCGAACTCTCTAAGACAGAATGCCATTGTTCAAGCTGACAACAAGATATGGGGATACCGAATGGTATATTGGGGTAAAGAGAGATACTATATCCAATAAGAAGAAGAATAAAAAAATGAAAACGAACTAAATCTGGATAAAGATTAGAAAATCAATTTTCCCTTAAATTAAATAAGACAAAAACATAAAAGGAGATTAAAATTGTTGCAAACAAAATGAAAAATTTTACGTTAATTAACAAATACCACAGAATTATTTATAGGTACAGGTTAAAATTCAAACTTTTCAAACTATTTACATAGGTACACCCTGTATAATTTTCTTAAATTTAAATTTTGTACTTACGATATATGCAAAGGTACGAATTCGTAATAAAAATTCAACTCGGGATTTCGATTAGACTTAACGTTCCGTTGCTTGACGTTCCGTGAAAATGTACAGCAGAGCCTGAAATAGTCGATACCTCGCATTGCCGAAGAACTCAGGTTTTTGCAAACTTCAATCTGGCGAATTTTGGGTCGGAACTTTGGCAAGATCCAAATGCCACAGGAGCTCAAAGTTCATGAACACAGATAACGCCGTTTGTTCGCTGACCGCCCTTCGGCTCATTTGGAAGAGGTCCCAATTTTGGGCGAAAAATTATCTTAACCAATCAAAATAGCATTTTCAAAAATTCAACGTTTGGTGTGGATTTTGGCCCGCAGAGTCATTGGTGCGTAGTTTTTCGAAAACGACTGTCAATGGCGAGAATTTCTTATGTAGTTCCAGCAGGACGGGCGGCTCTACGTACTACACAACGGACGCTACAATTGACATTCTGCATGAACGATTTATAGGTAAGGTTATCTCTCGCAGAGGTGACGTGAATTGGCCACCAAAGTCATGCGATTTGACCCCGACTTTTGTGGGGTTCCCTGAAGTCGTAGGTCTTTGCGAATAATCCACTAGAATTTCGATGCAATTTTTTCTATTTCGCTTAATTTTTACCATCTTGACATTACTGAATGTACCTACCATAGAACCATTTTTTTTTTCTAATAATCACTTTCTCATTATCGGCTCAACGGATTTTCATGAAATTTTTTATACAAAACCTACTTATAAGGTACTAAATTGTTCGTATGTAAATCGAAAATTTACTGTCAAAATAATTTTGAAAAATCAAAAGGAATTCGCAAACATTTGATTTGCAAAAAAATAGTTTTCACGTTTTTGGAGGAATATTAAAAAAAAATCCAGCTTTTCGATTCTATATTTTGCGACATAATATAATTTTAGGATACCCATAAATAGACCTTGTCTAACACCAAACATGTAACGCAGCAAAGCCCAACGGTATCTTAGATCTTCGTTTGCTTTTTTTATATGCAAATTGTGTGTGTCTCTTTGTCCATGAGTTGGGGGTCTTAATTAAATGCTAATGTACATTTAATGTGACTCCCTCTACCGTCAAAGCCGCAAAACCATTGTGTGTTGTATAGTAATTAGACTAACGGAATCCCGCGCTTATATCGGTCTTATAGGTTGAAATAAAGTGATGAAAAATCAGCTTCTGTTCTTTGCTGGAACATATAGGTGCCTGTGTTTTTTTTTTCTCTTGTGTATCAGCTATGTTGACCGTTTTTATTTTTTTTTTCCTTCTTCAAGTTCTTTTTTGCCTTCATTATTGTACCGAAATGCAAACTAATTTGTATTTTCTCTCCAATAGCAAATCTGTTTATTCACAGTCGTAGAGATACGAGGTTTAGTTGGTTACTTTTTTCTCCTTTTTTTTATTTTCTCGACATTTAATAGAGGCAGTGTTACGGAACCGTAAGCTACAGTTTTCCATTATGTGAAGTCGTTTTATAGGTACGTATACGTATGTATATACATAGTATCTCCATTGTTGTGGATTTTCTTTTTTATTATTTATTGCCATATACGCAAATGATGTGGTAGAGTGGACTAATGATAGAGCAACTTTACTTTATTTAAACGAAGAGTTCTTCTTTTTTCAATTTTATTTTTATTTGTTTTTTTTTGCTGTTACTATGCGTGAAGCCAAAGCCGGAACCATGGGAGGGTTCGATAATCAAGATTTTTAGTTTGCAAATTTCTTGGGAACTTTTATTTCCTTTTAATTAACTGAAAAATTGGCTTAATTACATATGCACGATCATTAATGGTTGTGGGTATTAAATTATGCATATTATGTGTTGACCGTAGTAAAAGGAGGGTTGAGTACTCCTGAGTATTAATTTTGAATTAGAAGATAATGACTCCATCCGAAGATGTGTCGCCAACCATTGAACCTGACAAAAATTCCTTGAAATATTTGAGTTATTTTTTTTTATTTAAAGGAGTCCAAATCTTGACAGCAATTTAATTCTTAATAAAATTGATTCGTTGTCTAATTCCATTTCCCGAATTGTTTCTCTGTACCTTCGCACTAAAGCGACTTCAATGTTCACAATTCAAGTTGGATCCGCCACTCTGAACACACAATACCCGAAAGAAATTATGTTGAGATCTTTGCTGAGATGTACCACCCTACTCATTTTGTAGATGAGTCCACTCGAATACCAGATGATGCCGGTTAAAACGTCCACTCTCTTGACTTGTTTTTTACGTCTCACCCTGATAAGTATACCATTTAGGTAAAATCTCCATTCGGCACTTCGATATCTAGCTCTTCAGATAAGGCAAATGTACTCGCAGCTCATTTTACTGCTAGCCCTACGTTGCAAGAACGCAACATTGCCCCTTCTGTACTTGAGAGCGCAAATCATTCAATAGTTCAGGTATATTTCCGCACTCGTATAGTTGCAAAGCCCTTCGAGATCTGGGATCTCCATTCTTCTGAAGATCTTCTGATCGAAAGCTCCTGAATGACCACTAAAACAGCTTTGCCAGCTATCGTTCCACTGGTGATCTGATATCGTATCTCACCGAAGAGTTGAACGGATCCTTACATTGATTTGTAGAAAGTAAGATAGTTGGCTTGCTATTCCTAAGGCTTTTGATAGAGCTTCACACCAGCCCCTCTTGTCGAAAATGCGTGCCTTTGGTATTAGAAATTTCCTTCTAGATTGTTCAATACATTTTGTATTGAATGGTTGGTTTCAAGTCTGATCTTCACAAAATGAATGCTAGTGTTCCTCAGCGCTCCGTTTTTTCTTCGTTCACCAGCAATTCGCCGTATTGGTGTTAGTAGTGTCTTTTCGAGAATCATTCTCGTTCTAACTGATGTAATCTTCTGCTTGGCGAAAGAATTCGAAGATCTCGAAAGGTTCCACAAAGAATTGACCTTTCATAGTTGTGCCAAGTAATGTGTCTGTTAAAAAAATTATTTCAAGATTTGTTTCCGTGACTACTATTTCAATAGTATTATCATTTCAAAAAAATTGAGGCAGACATGATGTGTCGATGAGCCTTCGAGATGTTACTATATAGTTTGATTTCATTGAATATTAAGCAAAGCCTGTTGAATTTTGACCTTTTTACTTCGCACACCTTATTCTCCAAAAGACCTAAAAGACACCTTTTCAGTAGTTGGACATAGTCAGCATAAATATCAATGGAGCAATCTAATAGACAGAAAGGAAGTTCATTATTGTAAATGATAAAGAGTGGTGGTCCCAAAATTGAGCCTTGCGGGACACATCTATTTAAATTCTTTAACATTAAAGTTTTCGACAATTTTCTGACAGTAACTTTTAAGCGGAAAGAGTTGTCGAAAATTATTGCCAGCTAAAGTAGGAAGCAGAGAATATTTGTTCCTATAAAACAAAATACAGAAAAGCCGTGAAAATTTGCATTATTTGCGTTTCATCTGCTCCTCTGGGGACACCGCTGATATTTTTTTCGGAATTTCAGCTTCGTTCCAATTTTTTCGAGGTCAAAAAATACTAAATCATCACTGCCACAAGATCACATGTTTCGTCATTAAATTTTCCCATAAAAGTTCAATCAAACTCGAACCTGTAGCCCTCAAACTTATTGCCTCTACCACATTTTCTAACTTTCGTATGCTTCTCACATGTCACACGAATCTAGATCACACTGTTTAATCCTTTTACGTTACAGTTTACTTACACCGCATCCAATTTCGCATTTAAACTTAACATTTTTTCAATTTTTGTTTCTTGCAAAATTAGATCAAGTTAAGAACCCTGAGATAATTCAATGTGTCAATCGTCAATATTACGACATCACAACAATATGTCATCTGATCATTTATATCATCGCAAGCCAAAAACAAATGAAAAAAAAAATCGACAACATTCGACAAATTTCTGCCAAAAACAGTTGTGGGCCAATTTGTCATTTCAGATTCCTCGCACTTCAATTTACAGCGTTTTTGCAGTCCTAATTTGTGAAATTAATTTTTTTTGGTCAATGCAATGTGACCTTGTGATGTTTGTCGATTGGGGCTCGTGTGATGTGATCTACACTCAATTTAATGAGTGAACAGAAAAAAAACTGTCATTCCATCCACGAATGGTGAAGGTCTCATAAATATCATTTCATCAACGTCGATATGGCAGCAGCAACAGCAACAGCAGCAGCCGCACCGAAACCGAAACGACCGGGTTTCAGATCGAACCAGCTGGACTGCTGCTGCTGCTTGGACATGATATTTATTTTTATTTTATTTTATTTCAATTTTTTTTTTAATTTTGCGGTCGATTGTCACGTCAGATTGCATTCGGGTACGTTCAGCATCTCGTGTCCATAGACAACATCAGTTTGGCTTTAAATCTGTTGACGACTCATTGGCTGACATATTTGATCATCAGTTTTGCACAGTTCGGTCGAGTGAAAAATGTCAGAAAAAAAAAATACCCTGTAATTAGTGCCACGGAGCTTGATCATATGTATGTTTCGAACAACTGGTTATTTTATATTGTGGTTATCTAGCATCGATAAGCGAATGTGGAGGAGATTCATGCGGCAAGACGCTTAACTATATTGTGTGACGTGACCGCAATTTTCAAATTCAAACGAGACAAACTAGCGACGACGACACTCGGTCACGTTTCAATAAAACACGAGCAACAATTAATCGCAAATATGTATAAATTTTGAAATTTTATTTTATTTCAACTTGTTTGTCGGTTAGGTTTGTTGGTGGTGAATTAGATGAGCAGGTAAGGAGTGCATGCATTTTGGTCCTTTGGATAAGTCAATCGGGGGTGATACTGAATTCGAAACTTGTCATAAGATTTTGTGAAAGAAATTGGAAGGTGTAAATGGTTTGTTTGAGTCGCCATTTTGATAAAACAAAAAACAAAAAAACATATATTTTCCTCAAAACCTCTAGTGACATATCCTGTTGTATTCCCCCTCCCCTAAAAAATCCAACCGCAATACTTGGGTTTCAGGGATTTCCCATCAGTTTGCCTGTGAGCCTAGCTTCGGGCGTATTTTTAAGTACAGAGATTCTTTCCTTAGCCGTACTACACGAATGTGGAATGCTCTACCGAACTCGTGTTTTTCCATTGTGCTCGCACTGTTTCGTCTGACATATAAAGGGTATTCATATCCCTTTGAGTGCTCTTTATTTATAGAAAAAAAAACTTCAACAACGGGTTATTGTCACGAAAATTTGAGATAATCTTTTTGGTCTTAAATTGCAAAAAAAAAAAAAATATTTTTGATGGGGTGTCAAGATCCCCCAAAAATGCTAAAAGGTTGATACCAGGCCAATGGCTACTTCAACTGGAAAAATTGGAGTGAAAATTTGTAGTCTATGAAATTTTCCACAAAAACTACCTAAGATTATTTTTTGCTACGAGTAATGGTTTTGAAGATAATTCAAGTTAAAGAGAACTAATTCATTAACTACACTGCTAAGATACTAAAGGTTTTTTCAATAGGGACGGTAGATGCTTGAATTGATTGAATAAAATAAATTGTGTGTGAGATATCAACGAGAAATATGTTTGGCATAGACGAAGGAAACCAAAAAACTTGACAATGTGTTTTTTGACGAGTCGACGTTGGCGCCCTCTATAATTCGGCCAGAATTCGACAAACAATTTTTTTTGTACTCTTGATGCATGTATTCATTATTCAAAAAAAAAATTACGAGGGCAGTTTGAAAAGTTCTCGGCCTAACCAATAAAACGCAAAAAATTTTAAAACTTTTTAAATCTTTCTACTTATTATCCTCTTATATCAATGCACTTATTTCATCTGTGTTCCAGTGCTTCTATAGCCATTTTATAGGCCGATTCCTCCAACTCTTCGAAAAACCGCTCCGTCTCAGCAATCACCTCTTCGTTGGTGAAGAATTTGCGTCCAGCCAAATTTTTTTTTAAGTTAGGAAAGAGGTAATAGTCTGATGGTGCCAAATCAGGTGAATAAGGGGGGTGGTTCAATACACCAAATCGAAGTTCATGGAGTTTAGCCATGACAACAACCGACTTGTGTGCTGGAGCTTTATCCTGAAAAAAAGGATCTTCTTTTTGGCTAATCCTGGTCTTTTTTCGGCAACTTTTTCATCTAATTTGTCCAACAGGTTTGCATAGTATTGACCAGTGATAGTTTGGCCCTTGGGAAGGTAATCAATAAAAATAATTCCCTTGTAATCCCAAAAGACTGACGCCATCACTTTCCCAGCTGAAGCACACGACTTGGCTTTCTTCGGTGGAGGAGAACCGCTATGCTTCCATTTTTTTGATTGTTGATGAATCCATGTTTCGTCGGTGGTAATGAATCTTCTCAAGAAATCGCTGGTATTCCTCCGAAATAACGCTAGATTCTCTCTAGAGATTTCAACTCGATTGAATTTTTGTTCTTCGCTCAGCAAACGCGGCACCCACCTTGCGGACAATTTTTTTAAACCCCAATTCTACGGCTAAAATGTGGTAATCCCGCTCAGAAGAGATCCCCATGGTGTTGCTTATTTCTCGCACTTTTAACCTTCGGTCGTCTAAGACCATCTTATGAACTTTATCGACGTTTTCTGAAGAGGTGGATGTTGTTGGCCTTCCGCTTCTGCAATCATCTTCGACGCTCTGTCTGCCATGTTTAAATAAGGCTGCCCACTTTTTGAACGTGGAATACGAAGGTGCAGATTCTCCCAATGTCTCATGGAAGTCATCTTTAATTTGATTTGGTGTCATATTCTTTTTGACCAAATATTTAATGACGTCTCTAATTTCATTTTTTTTTCCATTTTCGTTGTTAGCAATAGGTTCGTTCAAACAAAAAATTGTACTGATATAAGTACCCGACAAATTTTAATGAAACTTCACATACAATTATTATATATATAAGGCTGTTTGAGGAATTAAAAGTTATTTATTAAAACAACGCCTTCTATGTTAGGCCGAGAACTTTTCAAACAGCCTCCGTGCAGTGATTAGGAAGACAAAAGAAGGGACTTAAGTTTAGTCTGTCTGAGTACACCAACCGCACCATGAGTGATCCATCAGTATAAAAATTGATCGATTCGTCTTCCAGGAATATCAAGTCTTCCCATATCGGGTTCTAACCTGCAATTTTTTATGGAACTGTAATTGTGGAATATTGAAGTCCATTTTGCTTGATATTGATCCGAATGAATTCAGAGTGGTAGAGTGGACAATTTTGTTATTGGTCCAAATCAAGGAAGCCATGAGACCGCCGAAAATGTCGAGTGTTGATTGAACAAAAAGTTATGAAGAAAAAAAAATGGCGACCCAAAAATGGCCAAAAAAATTGCCAAAAAAAAATTTTTTTTAAAGCTTGACATTTTTGTTTTGTTTTTATTTTTTTAAACAAATTGTGGTAAACTGTCTCGTAAGAAACCTTCCTTAAAGTAACTCTATAATTCGGCCAAAATTCGAAAATTTAAAAAAACATTTTGTTTTGTATTTTTGACGCTTGTATTCATTATTTAAAAAAAAAATGTTACATATTAACTAATAAAGTTTCCGAGAAAAAAAAATCCCAAAAATCGTGCGTTTTTTGGCGTTCTAGACCGTACTAGCACCTTAAAGAAATGAAGTGTTTTTGGTGATGATAATCACCCTTTGGGTCATTTTCGTCATTATCTTCTCATCATTTTGACCATTTTCTTCTTAGCGATCAATCTTCGAAGATAACTATATCCTATATCTCAAAAATCACTAATTCTCAAGAATTGAAATTTTTTGAAGCCCTTGTGTTTGATCAGCCCAGCAAATACTGTGAATTTGAAGTTTCTGACTTTTTAAATATTGAAGCTAGAAGTGTAGTACATCATCAGATTTCGTCCCTGCTGGGCACACTTGCCCTTTGGTATATGAAATACCGCTATTTTTCTCACTTCGTAAACGATTTCGCAATGGACGTATAACAGTTCTTCTGTTTTTCTGTTTGTCAAAATAAAAATAATTGCATTAAACTCCGGCATATTTATCTAAGTTAAATGCAATTTAGTTCTTCTATTGCCTCAAATAAGGAAATCATAAAAGAGGGATATCACTTACGAATTCCTACATAAATGTCCTATATACGAGTACATTTGTTACTTTAGCCTGAAGGTTCTAGGGTTTTTTTTTAATGATGCAATTCAAGCTTCCTTTTGATGTCTTCATAAATGAATAAGTATCGTAATATTGGAATCTTCAAGAACGATTCGCCGAAGTACCACCAAAGACATCCGAACCTCTTAATAACGCTCGAAGCTTAAATGAATAATAACTAGGGTGTAAGTGCTTTCCAACCGTAAGCTTTATCATTCCAGCAGCCTCAAGTATTTTTGATATGAATATCACTTTGAATTTGTCTCGGGGCTGTGAATAATTTGCTTGAACTTTTAAGGCAAACCGAATAGCTTTGCAACAAAAATACGAAATTTATGTACATATAAGTAGTCGTAACTGAACACATTAGGTATATCCACTTGTTTTTTTTCGTTTCCTGAAGTTAAAAACAAATAAAAGAAGACGAACATAAATTAAAATTAAGCGAATAATAAATCACTCCCTATACTATAAAGAAGATCTAATAGTCCCTCCGAAAGTGTACCTACATCTCTAAAAAACTACTTTCTTTTATATAAGCTCATTAATCCGTCATCTTCCGTCATGCCATCGTTGTCGTTTAATTTATTTTTCCACAACCGACAGATTTAATCAAAACGTCATTTGTCAAATCCACCATCTCTATATCTGCAGCATGCACTGCATTACACCAATGCAGCAGCAAAATAAAAAAAATGCACTTTGGTCTTGCAACGAAAATGTAAGGAAAGCTCATGCAATCTTGCATTGCACACGATTTGTGCTTCAAACTCAATGAAAAATGATGGTATAGGTACACAATCGGTCGGGGTACCTCTCTGCATAAAAATATACCAACTGACTTGACAACCGAGTTAAGAGTTGTTCTGCATCGTTCTGGAATCGCGTTTATGACACAACAAAGGCGCTTCCCAGCACACAACTTATATGGAGTCTTGTAGGTACTTACAGCGTGGTGCAAGTTTGTGGAGCTGAAGACGAGGAAAAACTAATAATAAATCTGCGACCTGCGAGTAAAATGCAATTTTCGTTCGTTCCACGCGGTACTTGCTGCCGCTGCTGTTGCCCATGCCCATGCCACTGCTGCATGTCAATCAGTGTTGCTGTCTCAGTCTACGTCCTTGCCTTGTGTGACACGCAAAACTTGTGTCATGCATGCTAGCAAAAAAAAAATCTAAGCCCCACTGCCCGATCTGGTTGCGACATTCTTTTGTTTTTGACTTCGACTTAGAGTTTCAGAGCACCTACAGCGCCAGGGGATCAAAAACAATGCTCAGCAATTTCTGAAATATTTAATTTGGCGGAATTATCATAGCGAAACACACACCACGACCAAGAAAAAAATAAAAGGGGGTGGCGCTGGAGATCACGTCATATTTATTTAGGAAATTTCATTACAATTTGTGGGTTTTTCATTCCTGTATGGGACCGTAGCGCACCCCTCGTGCATTTCGCCAACTATTCAGCTGGCAGACATGAGCACGTCATGTTCTATCAACACCATGCGGCTATGCAGCAGCAGCGGCAGCACTAAGTAGCAAGTTGTTTAATTGTGTTACAGCCATATGACGATGAAGCACCAAGAACCAGCTCGGAGCTGCAAAACTCTGCGCAGCCGAGTCGTGGAACGGGCGAAATAGTGACGACTACGAATACGACGAGTGATTGAATCAATGTTGTTGGCAAATTGCATCTTGTCTTCGCTGGCTGAGGTAATTTTATTAATTACTCATGAAACGAAAACGAACGACTGACGGGCGGGGCGGGTGGACAGACGGACAAACGGTCATTTGCGACTGCGACTCCGACGACGAATGAACAAATGGAAAATTAACGTGAAACATGCCACTGGGTTTTGCAATGCAAACAATACAGCAACTGTTGTTAGCTGCTGCTGCTGTTACTGCCAGATGCCTGCTGCATTTCCAAGATATAATTTTTTGTTGAGAAGTGAAGTAAAGTTAAGCGAAGAGGGATAGATGTTTCGCGTGGCGCACTGAATGCATCATCTTGTTTGGCCAGTTGAGTAATGAGAACTTTTAATTAAAGTACAGAACGTCCCAGAAAATTAACCTCTTGGCTAAGGGCGGAAAACTATGAGCCATATTGACCTTCGGGAAATTTCATGCAGTTTTGAGTGCCTATAAATATTAAAACAATAAATAAATAAGAGGGACAACAGGTCATAGAGAGTCATTCATATCTGCCTGTTGTCGGCAAGTACTGGAGGAGGAATTCAATTTTCAGCAGAGTCCGAACTGTTAGGATGAAAGGCACTTTTCAGGATTTTTCACTTCCCCGAAAGAGGCAGTATCCCTGAAAAAAAAATCATTTTTTGTTTAAGGTGGCAGCGGCTGGGAATCAATCTTAGGCTTTCGGCGTGACAGTCTAACGCATGCTATATAAGCATTACGCAACGGAGTTTTTTAAAGCTACAAAGTCCTTCAAGAAGCAATCCAAATTTTTGTCCTCATAGTAGTCATTAAAAAAATGCCAATATTTCAAAAAAATTGTTTAAATACCAAAAATACAGGTTTCTTACTCTTAACTCTCAATGTGAACTAAATTAAACTGATTTTATCACATTTTAACAGAAATTCGCTCAACATAAATTTACTGTTTGATAACTTGGGAATTGACAATACATTTTTGAAGTAACCAAATGGACCTAAAATTTCGGTGGTCTGTCCTTACCTTACACAGTAATTTTTTTTTGAATGCTGGTGTTTTGAAGTGTTGTCTCCAAAATTCTTTATTCTTTCAAAGTTTTTCGAAAACGCATTGTTACGACTTTAATCAATCGTAACCTATGTTTCAGACTCCAGACTATTCTAAAAAATATTGCACTTTGTTTTAAGCTTTAATGTGTTGAATTTTACGCCCTTAAAAATTTAGAAACATTACACAGCTCCACAAAAAAAAATTTTTTTTAATATGGGATCAGACCACCTTTACTATAGGTTTTCGGGGTCGCTGAATCCGAATCCGACCACCATTTTACCCTATCACGTCAGGATTTTTCATAACCTCAGTGACCTCAGTGTCAACCCCTAGTGACCCAGGGTGCCCGAGTTGAAGCTCTCGGAGGGTATAGCTCAAGGATGACAAAAAAGTTCAAACTCCCTAAAACCCAACCAGGTTAACCCCAATAAACCTAGGACACCAGAGTTTTAGCTCTTCCAGGGAATCATTCGCAGAGCAGGGATAAAAAAACAGACAAACTTCCTCAAACGCAAGCAAAAAATCCTGTCGTGATAGGGTAAAATGGTGGTCGGATTCGGATTCAGCGACCCCGAAAACTACTATAGGTGGTCTGATCCCATATTAAATTTTTTTTTTGTGGAGCTGTGTTATCTACGTTAGTGATTCCAAAATTCATTTAAATATCGTAAAAAAATTAGTTAGGTAATGGTCCCGAGCAGTGCTTGCCATTTTTTAATTATTTTAGACACTAAATGGTAAAGGCGTTTTATCTAGCTTTTAAATGTGAAATTTATAATTAGCGCTAGAGCATTGTGAAATACTTTGAATTAGAGTATTACGCGGGAGGTATGAGATGGAATACCGGTAGTACTACTTTTAAAGATGAAGTGTCAAATCATTGCCGTTGGAATTGTAGGTACCGGCAATGCTTCCTATTAAATACATGTATAGAGGAAGGATTTAGAGTCACTAGTCCGTGGTTGTCATGAGCTGATTCGCCATCAAATTTAAGTGAGGCATCAATATACCCTCCCACGGGTGATTGAAAATGCACTTCTTAAAGCTATCAGTATAGTGCTTTGTGAGACTAGTAATTTAAAACTCCCAACGAACCGATTTTCCTATCGAAATTTCTGTATTAAATATCAGGACTAATACGCTGCTGATGCGATACGAAACTTCTGTCCGCTTACCCATGAGACAACGAAATGATTATAAAAACACATCGTACAAATATTCTTGGAGACATTTACCAAATGAACAAAAGAAACATCACCACAAATCAATCATAAATGAAAATTTTTTGTCTGCTTTTCGTTCTTCAATGCGCTCTTCGGTGAGCGAAATTCAAAATTCTAGCAGACCATCAAAAAGAAACAAGAATACGCATAATACTCAAATATGATTGTTTGGCACACAATTAACATTATGTGTTATTGAAAGTGGAGACTTCTCCAAATAAATTGCTAGAATTATAAACTTTGATCGCCGAAAGCGTATTGGAGAACGAAAAGTAGAACAGCATTTTTTCGTTTCTGTTGTATCATTTTTGCATCTTTACTGAGCCATGTTTTAGATATTAATGACTTTTCGAAGTACTCCCCTTCTGACTAGTGAGCATAGTTTCAAGTCTTTGATGGAAATCAACATCTGATTCTAGAAACAGGAATCTTCCTGGAATCATTGAAACGGATGGGATGAGTGCATGTACTTTGCTTGTGAAAAAAAATGGAAAGACATATGGCCAAGTGGAAGTGTGTGGCTAAGTCCGCCTGTCTATTGGTTTCAGTCAAGTTTTCGATTTGTTTCATTTAACTAAAATTTTTAACAGATGTTTCACTGTCAGTGAGAAATCGGATTAGCGATACTGAAGCTCGTACCTTGTGTGTTAATTATTCTGATTGAAAAACCTTTGCAATTTTTGCAAAGAATAAAACCTGCATTCTCATTTTTGCGCTTATAAAATGATTCCTTATTTTTCTTTTATAAAGTACCTAACTCACAAATAACCATCTTTAACTTAGAAGATGCCCTTACTACTGATTTAAATGTGTTGTATTGAATCCATAATAGAGGTTAAAGACTAATAGGAGATACATCCATTACCAAAACTTGTAATACTCTTCAACACAGTCTCAAAATCTTTTCTCTTTTATTGTTTAATTGCTAGATATATCAACAGTGCTCAAATAAAATTGCTACATCCATTCCTATCAAGAAATTCCACCGTAATACTGGACTAATTCATGAGTTGACCTTTGGGCCTCAGGTAAAATATAGTAGTTCTTTCTTTAGCTGCACTACTCGAATGTGGAATGCCTTTCTCGATCTTCTATTAAACCTTTTCCAGCTTTACCTCTGTGTTATAGATAATGATTAATGATAATCCCTTAAGAGTGTGCAAATTAAAATAAAGAGATCGAAATGAAACTTTCTGAATTGTGTCTGTGTAATTCGAAGGTTTTTTCGACACTTTTATAATAATTTCTTCTTTTATATTTAATTTCATATTTTCATATTAATTTAATAAAAAAAAAAAACAATGATTTCAAATAAAATATTTAATAAATAATTTTTATTTTTTCTATTTCAGGTAAATAATTGACGTGTTAGATTCTTAACCCTGAGTAAGTTACCTACACACTCTTATTAAATTTAATTTCAAAATGTTTATATTTATTTTTGAGTCTGAGGTCCATGTTTTATAATGAAATGACACTATAAATATTATTTTTAAAAACTTTACTGAGTTCTCGGTTCATGAAAGGACTTTCTGTGAGGCATTCTCTAGAACCTTAAAGTCGATGCTTACACTTGGCGTACTAGCATGCACAAAGTCTTGGTCTGCTCTTCCTTGTAACCTCGAACTTAGCGCTGTGATTTGAACACCCTTTTGGTGAAAGTATATATATTGTCTATTAACTCGAATTGTCCGAGTAGATGTGCTTGATTCTTAAGACTTTTGGTACATCTTCAAGAATTCGTAGTTTTATGTTCTTCCACCAAATATCTGTTAAAGGTGGACTGGTAGATATGGATTTCCCAGACCGTGTTCTCCATCTTCTGCATGAAGAGTTCTGAATCCATTTGTTTCGCCAAACTGAGGGAACCGGTTATTCTGCTTTCGAAATTCCCAGAAGCATTATTCGTTGAGTTCATGTCTGCTCCAAAGTAGACATACGTACCTCTAAAATATATAGCTCGTACTATTAAAAGTTTTGTACTAATCGGTATACAAATGTTTGTTTATTTATTGATAGCATCTTCTTCGTCTTGTCCTAGATTGCTTTAAGACAAAGAATTTTCGCCTGCTCTACTCGCCGTCATGGTTTCTATTACAACACTTTGGGAGCGACGAATGGTATGGAAATCGTCTTTTATACTCTAGTGGTTTAACAGATCTTAATATTAATATTTCTACTTCGTACAAAATACTACAAAAGGAAACTTAAAAGATCAGATGATAGCACATCACCCTGCGGTAACCCTGTGTATAAATATTAAAACAATAAATAAATAAGAGGGACAACAGGTCATAGAGAGTCATTCATATCTGCCTGTTGTCGGCAAGTACTGGAGGAGGAATTCAATTTTCAGCAGAGTCCGAACTGTTAGGATGAAAGGCACTTTTCAGGATTTTTCACTTCCCCGAAAGAGGCAGTATCCCTGAAAAAAAAATCATTTTTTGTTTAAGGTGGCAGCGGCTGGGAATCAATCTTAGGCTTTCGGCGTGACAGTCTAACGCATGCTATATAAGCATTACGCAACGGAGTTTTTTAAAGCTACAAAGTCCTTCAAGAAGCAATCCAAATTTTTGTCCTCATAGTAGTCATTAAAAAAATGCCAATATTTCAAAAAAATTGTTTAAATACCAAAAATACAGGTTTCTTACTCTTAACTCTCAATGTGAACTAAATTAAACTGATTTTATCACATTTTAACAGAAATTCGCTCAACATAAATTTACTGTTTGATAACTTGGGAATTGACAATACATTTTTGAAGTAACCAAATGGACCTAAAATTTCGGTGGTCTGTCCTTACCTTACACAGTAATTTTTTTTTGAATGCTGGTGTTTTGAAGTGTTGTCTCCAAAATTCTTTATTCTTTCAAAGTTTTTCGAAAACGCATTGTTACGACTTTAATCAATCGTAACCTATGTTTCAGACTCCAGACTATTCTAAAAAATATTGCACTTTGTTTTAAGCTTTAATGTGTTGAATTTTACGCCCTTAAAAATTTAGAAACATTACACAGCTCCACAAAAAAAAATTTTTTTTAATATGGGATCAGACCACCTTTACTATAGGTTTTCGGGGTCGCTGAATCCGAATCCGACCACCATTTTACCCTATCACGTCAGGATTTTTCATAACCTCAGTGACCTCAGTGTCAACCCCTAGTGACCCAGGGTGCCCGAGTTGAAGCTCTCGGAGGGTATAGCTCAAGGATGACAAAAAAGTTCAAACTCCCTAAAACCCAACCAGGTTAACCCCAATAAACCTAGGACACCAGAGTTTTAGCTCTTCCAGGGAATCATTCGCAGAGCAGGGATAAAAAAACAGACAAACTTCCTCAAACGCAAGCAAAAAATCCTGTCGTGATAGGGTAAAATGGTGGTCGGATTCGGATTCAGCGACCCCGAAAACTACTATAGGTGGTCTGATCCCATATTAAATTTTTTTTTTGTGGAGCTGTGTTATCTACGTTAGTGATTCCAAAATTCATTTAAATATCGTAAAAAAATTAGTTAGGTAATGGTCCCGAGCAGTGCTTGCCATTTTTTAATTATTTTAGACACTAAATGGTAAAGGCGTTTTATCTAGCTTTTAAATGTGAAATTTATAATTAGCGCTAGAGCATTGTGAAATACTTTGAATTAGAGTATTACGCGGGAGGTATGAGATGGAATACCGGTAGTACTACTTTTAAAGATGAAGTGTCAAATCATTGCCGTTGGAATTGTAGGTACCGGCAATGCTTCCTATTAAATACATGTATAGAGGAAGGATTTAGAGTCACTAGTCCGTGGTTGTCATGAGCTGATTCGCCATCAAATTTAAGTGAGGCATCAATATACCCTCCCACGGGTGATTGAAAATGCACTTCTTAAAGCTATCAGTATAGTGCTTTGTGAGACTAGTAATTTAAAACTCCCAACGAACCGATTTTCCTATCGAAATTTCTGTATTAAATATCAGGACTAATACGCTGCTGATGCGATACGAAACTTCTGTCCGCTTACCCATGAGACAACGAAATGATTATAAAAACACATCGTACAAATATTCTTGGAGACATTTACCAAATGAACAAAAGAAACATCACCACAAATCAATCATAAATGAAAATTTTTTGTCTGCTTTTCGTTCTTCAATGCGCTCTTCGGTGAGCGAAATTCAAAATTCTAGCAGACCATCAAAAAGAAACAAGAATACGCATAATACTCAAATATGATTGTTTGGCACACAATTAACATTATGTGTTATTGAAAGTGGAGACTTCTCCAAATAAATTGCTAGAATTATAAACTTTGATCGCCGAAAGCGTATTGGAGAACGAAAAGTAGAACAGCATTTTTTCGTTTCTGTTGTATCATTTTTGCATCTTTACTGAGCCATGTTTTAGATATTAATGACTTTTCGAAGTACTCCCCTTCTGACTAGTGAGCATAGTTTCAAGTCTTTGATGGAAATCAACATCTGATTCTAGAAACAGGAATCTTCCTGGAATCATTGAAACGGATGGGATGAGTGCATGTACTTTGCTTGTGAAAAAAAATGGAAAGACATATGGCCAAGTGGAAGTGTGTGGCTAAGTCCGCCTGTCTATTGGTTTCAGTCAAGTTTTCGATTTGTTTCATTTAACTAAAATTTTTAACAGATGTTTCACTGTCAGTGAGAAATCGGATTAGCGATACTGAAGCTCGTACCTTGTGTGTTAATTATTCTGATTGAAAAACCTTTGCAATTTTTGCAAAGAATAAAACCTGCATTCTCATTTTTGCGCTTATAAAATGATTCCTTATTTTTCTTTTATAAAGTACCTAACTCACAAATAACCATCTTTAACTTAGAAGATGCCCTTACTACTGATTTAAATGTGTTGTATTGAATCCATAATAGAGGTTAAAGACTAATAGGAGATACATCCATTACCAAAACTTGTAATACTCTTCAACACAGTCTCAAAATCTTTTCTCTTTTATTGTTTAATTGCTAGATATATCAACAGTGCTCAAATAAAATTGCTACATCCATTCCTATCAAGAAATTCCACCGTAATACTGGACTAATTCATGAGTTGACCTTTGGGCCTCAGGTAAAATATAGTAGTTCTTTCTTTAGCTGCACTACTCGAATGTGGAATGCCTTTCTCGATCTTCTATTAAACCTTTTCCAGCTTTACCTCTGTGTTATAGATAATGATTAATGATAATCCCTTAAGAGTGTGCAAATTAAAATAAAGAGATCGAAATGAAACTTTCTGAATTGTGTCTGTGTAATTCGAAGGTTTTTTCGACACTTTTATAATAATTTCTTCTTTTATATTTAATTTCATATTTTCATATTAATTTAATAAAAAAAAAAAACAATGATTTCAAATAAAATATTTAATAAATAATTTTTATTTTTTCTATTTCAGGTAAATAATTGACGTGTTAGATTCTTAACCCTGAGTAAGTTACCTACACACTCTTATTAAATTTAATTTCAAAATGTTTATATTTATTTTTGAGTCTGAGGTCCATGTTTTATAATGAAATGACACTATAAATATTATTTTTAAAAACTTTACTGAGTTCTCGGTTCATGAAAGGACTTTCTGTGAGGCATTCTCTAGAACCTTAAAGTCGATGCTTACACTTGGCGTACTAGCATGCACAAAGTCTTGGTCTGCTCTTCCTTGTAACCTCGAACTTAGCGCTGTGATTTGAACACCCTTTTGGTGAAAGTATATATATTGTCTATTAACTCGAATTGTCCGAGTAGATGTGCTTGATTCTTAAGACTTTTGGTACATCTTCAAGAATTCGTAGTTTTATGTTCTTCCACCAAATATCTGTTAAAGGTGGACTGGTAGATATGGATTTCCCAGACCGTGTTCTCCATCTTCTGCATGAAGAGTTCTGAATCCATTTGTTTCGCCAAACTGAGGGAACCGGTTATTCTGCTTTCGAAATTCCCAGAAGCATTATTCGTTGAGTTCATGTCTGCTCCAAAGTAGACATACGTACCTCTAAAATATATAGCTCGTACTATTAAAAGTTTTGTACTAATCGGTATACAAATGTTTGTTTATTTATTGATAGCATCTTCTTCGTCTTGTCCTAGATTGCTTTAAGACAAAGAATTTTCGCCTGCTCTACTCGCCGTCATGGTTTCTATTACAACACTTTGGGAGCGACGAATGGTATGGAAATCGTCTTTTATACTCTAGTGGTTTAACAGATCTTAATATTAATATTTCTACTTCGTACAAAATACTACAAAAGGAAACTTAAAAGATCAGATGATAGCACATCACCCTGCGGTAACCCTGTGTATTTTTGAAATATTGATTCAAAATAGCTTTGTTGGCCTTTAGTGTAAAAAAACTGTCGCTTCCTCCCGGCGATCTCATTTGGACTTATTAGTTGACTAGAAAGGATCTTATCAATAAGTAAGTTTGGTTAAATTCAATTAATCTTACCTGGATTCACAAAAGTCCAACTTGAACTATATCAAATCAAAGTTAAAATTCCTAATCATTAACGCGGGAAGATTTTGTATATGGCCTGTTATTGTTTCTATATGGAGCCTTTTTTAATACAAATTATATACTACTAGCTATTCCCTGGTTTCAAAATGCATCGTGTATGGTATCTTTTTATGTCTACCGACACAGATTCCGTAGCACCTGACGATGAGTTCGATGCAAAGGTATAGCCTCTCGACTTGAAATTCCTTGATCTTATTTACTTCAGTGTAAAGAATTGTTCTATGCACTCTGTCAGACCAGAAGCCATATGCATACTTGCCGATACAGTGCCGATGCATCAAGATATGCCTCGATAGTTCTTACAGGACATATGATAACTCTTTGTATAGATGGACGATATACGAGTAGAGTACTTGGTTGATGATTTGATGCATGAACCCCACCAACACATCACCTTCGTTTTTGAGTTTTTTTGTTTGCTGGTAATAACCTACAGCCCTTTTGTTCTAAAGCTTTTTCATAGGTTAGTCCACCTCTTCTACTCTGGGTGATGGAAGTAGTTCTTCAGTGTCTGAATGTGGGTCTTATTTGCTATCCTATTGGTTCCTTTGCTTGATGCCCATTTAACAGATGTTTGAAAATCTGCCTTAGTACATCTTCTTAGGTTAGCTTCGCTTTTTCGAAGAGCCTTCTTTGGATTTGACTTCACTCATTTTCCTTATATTCAATTAACTCCATAAAATAAATTTATCAAAAATTTCATTATCAGGAAATTCGCTTTACCTGATTTTATAGTTAAAAGTCACTTTCTTCTTAAAAATGTAACTCACACTCTCAGTCTCAATCACAATCAATCCCTACAAATCAGAGAAATTAATGACGAATGATACCGCCCACCGGTTTAACTTCATTCTTCACAAAATATGTGTATGCATAAAGGCTTCTTACACTTTTCAATAAATACCAGAAATCGATTTAATCCCTTAGAATTGAGACACTCAATACCCTAAGCCTAAAATCGTAAATTCCCGGCTTATCCCTAAAATGCAGGACTATCGTTTGCTGGAGTGGTGAGAAAATATCTACATTTGGCACATCATCATAACCACCACCACCAGCACCAGCGTCTTCCATATTATAAGTTGAAGAAAATACTTCAGCCACGACAGGACACCGAATGGAACGTCTATTTCTATACAAAAGTGCCCTATTCATCTTTCGGTGTGTTAGAGTTGGAGCCCAGAGACGTTCAACGAATTATATCCCAAAGTCACACAATATCTATACTTGTTGGATTTTTTTATGGGGCTTAACGACAGATAGGGGGTTGCCTTATAGAAGTCGTCCTGGATTCATCCTTCTGCCAAAGTAACCAGAGGTACATATATAACAAATAAAGAGAACCTTAACAGTTCTTGTAGATTTAATGAAACTGCTTGAAAGACTAAATACAGCTTACAGGGAAAAGTGTTGGAAACTGTTGGAGGTGGGAGGAGTAACTTTTTAATTACTCACTCTACCACAAAATTTCAAAATGGTGGTATAGCAGCTTTGGCGGTCGGTGTTGACTTCTTTAGCAACGACACACACAAATTCGAGCCAACAAAGTGCTTTTTGCAAACTCTCTCTCATGTAGCAGTAGCAGGAGCAGCAGAAGCAGAAACTCCCAAACTCCCTTCGTTATATCTAAGTCATCGTCGTAGTTGTCGTTTTCTGAAACCCATAGCAAACTCAAAACATCCCTTTGGCACCGGCACAGGCACAGGCATACAGAGAGGGCCACTATACTATCTAATGTGTCACACATAAAGTCGAGTGCTAAATGCTATACGTGCGATAGAATATACAACCCACATTTTTTAGGGTGCTATCTTTATGCAAGAGCCGGATGTAAAGGTGTTTCTAAAGGGTGGGTGTAGTATGTTGGTCGTATAGATGGACTAAAGTACTAACATGGCAAAACGAATGGATCCTTTCAAGGATAAAAGGATACGCCTTATGAGTGTCGAGGGAGCAACGACGAGAACTACCACGACTATACGATGACTAAAAAAACGACTAAATAAAAAAAAAAAAAATAGGCACATGGAAATGAGAAAATGGGTTCAGAAATCCAAAAGGGAGGCTAAAAAGTTTCGATCCTATGCACACAAGGGAATGCAAATTCACTGATGGTGAAGTGAAACGCGTTATATAACCATACGTGGATGATATTTAAACAAAACAACAAAAATAGAGAAAGAAATGAGATGGGAAGAGAAGAGATGTAGAACGAAATAAAAATAATTGGGCTGCTTGGCAACAGAACTGGTGCTACTGCAAGTTAGAGGAAGGATTATGTAGAAGTTGTTATTTTTGGGATTTTTTTTGTTTGCTTCGTTGTTATACTTAACTGCTTTGCATATCTAAGCTATTGCCAAGGAACTGTTGGATTTGATTTAATGCATAAAAGAAATTACCCAAATTTTATTTTTCGAGAAAGAAAAATTAATTTAAGCAAACAGATGGGATACCTCAAAGTAGTCAACTGAGACCTTATCTGTTTGTTTTGTGGTCACTTGCAGAATTAAGAATATGAAACGAAGAGTTGGTATACGACTTGATAGAGAATCAGCAGTGAATAATCAACTAAGGTTTATTTTCTAAATAAACTGATGTTATTTTTCACTTTTTGTAAATTGTGTTCTTTTTTATTTTTACTAAAAATTTAGTTTTTAAACCCGCTACACTGTTTTTAGTGGCAGTAAACACAATAATTTATTTTTTCACTTAACCATGTGAATAGAATTGCGCTAGAATATCGATTGTACATTGTAAATGCCGGTCGATAAAAGGGTCGAAAATTGAGATTTCAGATTCCGGTAGGAGTATATTTGAGCTGTGGGTCTAGCTGTTGAGTTTAGCTATGAATTGTTTAATCGTCACCGTGAACAGGAGGTGAGCTCTGCTGACAGTTATGTTCAAGTTTTCATTGTTCCAAAAAAAAGGCTTTATATAATTTTCTACAAAATTGATAACGACAATTTCTTTTGACTTGAATCTAAATTGTTTGTTTGAAGAAGGTTTTGCTCCTCCTGAGAAGTAACGTGACTTAGACTTGGCAGGTTGCTCTAATTGCATAGCTTTCATCTTAAAATATAGGTATGTAAAGCTTAGTATTGTACACCTCGTGCATTAAACGCAAAAAATAAGATTTACAATTTTGAAGGAACAAAATGAATAAAGATTCGCTTACAAATAAATTGGAAAAATACTCATTTTTCATTTTTGGGATTTAAATTAAATAATCCTTCAAGAAAATCGTTCAGGAAAAAAAATTAATCATAATTCGACTTTTCAAAATTTAAAAGATCAATTCTACGCCGGTAATTTCGATCAAAAATCAAGCTTTTAAAACTATTGAATGATAGTTTAATAAAATTTGTAATGGTTATTTTCATAAATCGCGCGATTTTCTTCTCGCACAATACTGTTTTTATATTTTGAAAAGTATGTAGATTAAATATTCGTTTAGTAAAATCTCGCGATTTTGCATGGTAAATTAAGAATTGATGCTGATTAAACGACGAAACGATGAATACAAAATAAACTGATTTTTAAAAATGTAAAAGAATCAATCTGCTACAGCAATTAAATCAACAAAAATCAGGCGATTTTAAAAACAGTATTCTCAAAAATTGTGTTTTCGGACATTAATCCTAAGAAATGTTAAGAAATCTGAGTCAATAATCGTATACAAAAATAGTGCGATTTTTCGTACGATTATTTAATCACAGTTGCGAAACAAAGTTTTTAAAAATCAATTTTTTTTGTAATCACTAATTTATAAATTAGATTTATTCACTTTAAAAAATACCCCAAAATATTTAATACCCGCCCAAGTTTACGAACTCTCAAGAAATTAATTGTTATTTCATTCTAATCAGATTAGTTAGTCTTCGATCGTGTTGTCTTTGTTAATTTTCAGATCGAAGAAAAATAGTTTTTCCCAAGTTATGACTCTTTTAGGTTGGAAAATTAAAATTTGGCATTTATGTATGTGTGCGTTTACTTACCTCTCGGTACCTAGTGGACCAGAGTTTCAACGAAGATGATTATTCCCGTCCACAGTTTTGCACATCAAGTTAGTTGAAAATCTCTTCCGCTTGTGTTTTCCACACGTGTCTCGGTCTTCCTCTACTGCTCTTCCTCTAGGCTCGGAGAATTTGACTAATTCATCAATAGTTGCTTTTTTACTTTTCTGACTATTTTAGATTTACTATACACAGCTCCTGTATCAGCTCCTCCACTCCACGTAGGAGGCACTAAAGTCATGAAGAGAGTTTTTCTCTCAAAACAGCCTTAAACGTTCTCATTCACCTTTTCCAAAGAAAGCAGGATCGGGATGCTAAGTATCTGAGAAAATGACATTTTACTAACTTGAGGGAGGGCCTTGCTAATCAATTGCCTTCTTAGCCTATAGAAACAATGATTGATACTAGTGATTCCTCGTTTGATCTCAGCGCTGGCATCGTTGCCTGAAATGACAGTTCATTTTACATAATTAAATCTGATAATTTTGACTTTTTTGTTACTGACCAATTTGGATCTAAATAAATAGCTTTATTTTATAGTTTAAAACCCCTCAAAAATATATGATTTTGTTTTGGTTAGAAATTTAGGTGCGGAAAAGTCCAAATTATTCCATATTTTTTTCTGATCTTAAATCATAGTTTGACAGAATACTTCTTACTTAAGTTCTAAAAAAAAAATATTAAGGTATCTTTTCGTCAATTTTTAGTCAAAAACTTCAAGAATTTAATGATAGTCAAATGGGTGGAAAACTCGTATTATTAACCCTCCCTTTCGATGTCTAAGCTCTAACTGAAACTAACCTGACTTCCAGTATCAACAAACAAGAGTTGTTTCCCTCGTCTTTTAATGTCTATCGAGATGATGATCGGTCCTCCGTTGGCTCTCCCTGCAGAGAAGTCATTATCGCGATCAAAAATACACTTGACTCATCCCTTTTCTCAATCCCAAGCACGTCTGAAGTTGATTTTGTTTCGGTTAAAATAAAACTTCATAAAACGTCTGTTTATTTTATGTGTTTCTACCTACTGCCTTCCCAACCTCTACAAACATATGAAATAGCTGTTCGCGCAATCGATCATATAATAAAGCAATGCGATCCCCTAGATGAAGTTGTAATTTGTGGCGATTTCAACCTTCCTCACCTTAAATGGACTGTGTCGGACCACGGACCACATTACATTTGTAATCCCTCCTCGGCAAAAGAGTGTCTTTTTGTCGATCATTTAACTGATTCAAGCCTCTGTCAAATGAGTGGTGTTGTAAATAATATGGACTGACAACTTGACCTTATTTTCTCAACGGACCCAGATAACTCATTAGTCACTCTCTGCCCCCAAATTCTTACAGCTATTGATAAATTATCGTCCTCTCTTATTTCCCTTCGTAACGATGTAGAGTTTCTCCTTCAACACCGCCTTGGTATAATCGTAGACTACGTTCGCTGCGTAATCAAAGGAACAAGCTCTGGGAAATTTTCCTACGCTCTCAGTGCCCAACTGACTACTCAAAGTACCTTGGTGCTTATCTTCAATTTAATGAACTGTACAGTTTTCTCTACCAACAATATTTACATAAAACCCAATCTAACCTTATCAACGATCCCAAATCCTTCTATCAGTTCGTTAATTACAAAAGAAAGTCAGATGGGTACCCATCCTCTTTGTGCTTCAATAATGAAACCTCCGATGATAATCTAACAATAGCTAATTACTTTGCATCATTTTTTAAGGATTCATTCGCCAAGGACTCTTTCAATCCGGATTGGACCTATTTTGAGTATCCATCGAATTTTTCGCTTGGTCCATTCCTACCTGGTCGCATTGCTCCCTCGGAAATTGAAAACAAATTATCTCAACTTAATGATGAGTTTACTCCGGGCCCTGATGGTCTTCCTGCCATTTTCCTATAAAAATGTTCTTCTTCTCTTTTAAATCCATTTCCTATAAAATATGGAAAACATCTTTCATAACACCAATTCACAAGAAAGACCCGAAAGATGACGTGAAAAACTATCGACCAATTGCTAAACTTTATCATATCACAAAAACTTTCGAAAGTATTTTATATGAACTCTTTAGTTTCCGTTGTAGGTCCTTAATTGCACCAGCACAGCATGGTTTCTTAAAAAGCAGATACACCACCACAAACCTTGTAGAATTAGTTTCTTACACTCTAAAAGCTTTAGAAAACGGGAATGAAGTTGATATGGTCTCCACTGACTTTAGCAAAGCTTTCGACAAAATTTCTCACAGCCTCGTAGTCTTTAAACTATCCTCTTTAGGTTTTGAACCCCTTTTCCTGCAATGGATTACTTCTTACCTAGAGAATCGTGAATATTGTGTCCGTTTCAGATCCGCGCTTTCCAATCATATTCTCGCCACTTTTGGTGTCCCCCAAGGTAGTCATTTAGGACCACTCCTCTTTATCCTTACAATTTACGACATTGACATGGTTATTAAACACTGTCAAATATCCCTTTATGCTGACAATACAAAATTTTTCAAAATTATCGCAGCATCTGAAGACATATCTCTCCTCCAAACAGATCTCGATAGTTTCTCAACCTGGTGTACCAACAATTGCTTAGAGCTTAACATTAGCAAATGCCAGACAATGACCTTTTCACGAAAGCGCATTAAAACAACTCCCCGTCTGTACTATCTTCATAATCAACCCATACAATTAGTAGAAAAGATAAGGGATCTTGGCCTTTTATGTGACCGTGAACTAAAATCCATAAGGGCCAACTCAGCATTAGGTTTTGTAAAAAGATGGTCTAAAGAATTTTCCAACCCTTACGTGACCCGATCTCTTTACATAGCGTTTGTCCGACCTTTACTTGAGTATGCGTCTCAAGTTTGGTCTCCATATATACACATATCAAGAATAGAAGGCATCCAACGACGATTCCTTCGTTTTTCACTTCAATTCCTTCCTCGGGATAATCCTTTGATCTTACCCCCGTATCTTGACCGCCTCCAACTGTTAAACCTTACCTCATTACAGGAACGTAGAGAAATAGCTGACATACTTTTTATACATCGGCTCCTCTCTGGATCAATTGACTGCTGCTCTCTCTACAACTCAATTTTTTTCAATACTAACACCCGTAACCTTAGAAACCGTCGCCTTTTCTCTTTACTATCACACCACACCTCCTACGGCCTTAATGAACCTCTGACCCGTATGCTCCGGTTGGTCAATTTGAATCTAAATTCATTCGATTTCAATACCAACACCTACAACCTCAAATTCCTTTTGTCCCACCCCCACTCTTAGCTATAAGTTTAGATTTAAGTTAGTTTTTAAGTTATACGTATAACTTGAATTAAGCTGAATAAATGGGGGTTAAGCCCCACTAAAATTATATTTAAGAATATAATTTTTCAAGTTCGAAAGGCTTTTCCTCCAGTTTTGTAATTTATCTTTTCTGTGGCCTTTTCTAGGAAACAGGATCTTCTCTTAAGGGTTCCGTAAAATATTCTCTTTTCTTGAATATCTCATGTAAATTTTAACAAGCTAGCTTATGGGTTTGAAAATATTTTTTTTTTTCTCAATATTAATTTTCTTTTTTAGTTTTTTAAGATTTCTAACTTCTTGGTATCAGCTGGCAACAATTTGCTCTCCTCGTTTATCGTTGAACATTGTCAAACCTATTTGATTGCTGAATGCAAATATAAGGTGTCGAACTTCCCATGAAGTTTCTGTCTAATTTTCGATCACAGAAGACCTTGAAGTTCCCTCCCCTCCACATGCATTGTTTATTCCATATTCCATATCTAGATATACATATATCACAGCTAACTCGGCTGTAAAATGTATATCAAACTAAAAATAGAGAAATGCAAATTCTCTTAGACCAAAATACTTATAATAATTTAAGTTTTTGGAATTTTTCCATTTCAAAATGGTGCACGATGAAGACCTTAAAAATTTCGCAGCCTTCTTTACCGTGACAATATAAGCAATAGTCTAAAACTTACAAATATTTCCAGCTTATTTTACTGAATCACATAATGCACAAGGACTCTCTGTTAAATTTTAAAAGCGATTCCATTTTCGTCACATGTGAAAGGCTATTAAAAAATCACATATACCATCCATATAATCAACATAAGTCCACATCACACCCCGGATGTCATTTCCTTCTCTAAATCACCCCCTTTACTAAACTTTCTTCTGTTTTGTGTAGAGGAACGTTTTAGGAGTTATAACTCCTTCACTTCACAACTATAGCCTTCTGCATTTCTACAATTTCTACAAACTGACTGCAACTTACAAGGCATAAACCAAATTAATTCGCAAATTTACGACCCTTCCGATAAATCCTTTTTTATTTTTTCATTGCAATTGCATGTGTGCGACAAAAGCTTACCTCTGAACTATGAGCACCAAACCGACAAAGCACATTCCAGTTAAATATGTGCCTTGCGATTGTGTAAGCCGGGCCATAATCTCTCTCACTCTATGGTCGTGTATTGCAAGATTGCAACAGCAGCAGAAGCAGAAGCAGCACATGCGAAATGAAGGCTGTACACCGCAAACCAAACTTCTAATGTAAAATCAAAAAAAGTTCACTGAACCACTTTTCGTGCAGTTTTCGTGCTAATTTCACTTTCTTCTGTTTGCGATTGCTGGCCATGATTTAGTCTAGGCCGTAAAATTTATTTCTACAATATTTTAGGTTTCTTGTGTCCGACGGACGGACGACGGACGCAACGTCAACGAAACCCGTTTAAAGGCTCCCACATTTCTTTTTAACCCCACACTATCTTTGCCGATTATTTATTGTATAGTTAGTTAGTGACCAATCCACCAGGAGTCGTTGTTAGCATAGAGTGGTGGGTTCATGGAGAAAGACTGTTGCGTTTTATATAGCCACACGTCAAATGATTAATGAAAAGTTATCGCATTCCTTGTTGCGACAACTGGTGCGCTTAGGTGATTTTAAATTTATTGCAGTATCCTTATCAAAGGTACAAGGCCTACGACAAGACAAAGGTATCCTGTGTACAGCTATAATAATGGCTCTGGTTGTGGAGTAATTTTTTTTGCAAGGTGTGTAGTTCTGCGCGACACGTTAGGTTTTCAGGTCTACTAGTTGTTGTATATGGGGGATATCTAGGCCTATCTTTATTTGCATGTCCAGAGGCTGCAGCTGATAATTTTATACACGAAACGACTAGCTAGGAAGGATGTAGTTTAAAGGATGTTGAGGAAATATACTGGCAAACGAAAAACAAAAACATCTGTGGGTATCCAGGAGAAAGATTAGCTCTTTGGTTTGGTTATGTCGTTTCGAGTTAAGGTCGAACGATCTGGAAGAATGGTTTTCTTCTTAATTTATTTTTGTAGATTAAAAGGAAATTTATGGATTTCTAGGGGAAGAATGGGTTTTGAAAACCACTCGAAAGTTTTTCTGTTTTTGTATTTTAATTAAAAAGAATTGTGTATTCCTCTCTTTGGAAAGGGTTTTGATGGTGATTCAAAAATTGGATATTTTCAAAAGGTGATCTGATGGGGGCTATGAGTATTGTGTCAATGACTGTTGACAACTGGATTTTTCGAAGTCTTCGGACTAAATTGTGAAGCATAGAATTTACCTCACAGACATGGAAATTGTTGTAAAATTCTTTGTATGCTTTTTTCCATATTACTGATTTTACTTTACGTGTATTGATAAATTGTACTCACTATGTCCTTTATGCCACTAATTTTGTAAAAAAAATATTATTGTGAGAATGTTTCAAAGTATCTTAAAAGCGTAATGGGAAACCTAATCGCCCAAAGACAATCAATTTAGGATTTGAAAATATAAAGTACGCGCAAATTTCGAATACAACAAAAAATTGGTCGAAGGAAGTTAACTTTAATAAGAGAAAAGCTTCTGGAAAGAACTTTTCTGTTTTTTTTTTTTTCCAACTTGATGTTTGCGAAAAACATATGTATATTTTCCCCTATAAAAAAATAATTTAGCCCGTAAAAGTCAACTTTTCAATTTTAGTGGCCAAATTTGAGACGACCGGTTATCAATCAGCAAACATTGGTTCCTCAAAGGAACGCAAGATCAGCCGAGAACATCGCCGCGTCCCTTGAAGTATGGTTTTCCCTTGCCATTTCAATTTGCTAACATTCAACCCAATGTTTATGGACACCTGCTTTTTCTCTCCCCCTACACCCTAATTTCTCTGTCGCTCGTGCTCAATAAACCTTTGAGCGTATGTCAATTATAAACAACAAACAAAACTGTACAGCAGAACCTAAGGTAGTCTATTCCTTGCTGTGCACAAGAACTCAGCCTTTCGCAGACGACTTTAACTTCGTGAATTTTGCGATCGAACTAGGGCCTACACCCGTACACGATCGAACTAACCCAGTAATTCAAAGTTCATGATCATATTCAAAGGTTCGGAACGTTCGAAATCGGATCACAATTTCAGCTTTAGCGACGACGTGTATTTTTTGATGAAGTGTTAAAAATCAAAATTATCATATGTGGTACGACACCAACCCACACGAGGTTCACCTAGTGACAATGCATCCTCAAAAAGTTAGAGTTCGGTGTGGATTTTGGGCCGACAACGTCATTGGTCCGTATTTTTTTCAAATATGACGTTGGTCAGGCGGTCATCGTCAAAGGCAAGCGCTACAGAACAATGTTAACTAATTTCTTATGGCGCCCAAATTGAACCATATGGACATGTGTCTCCAGCAGGAGCACTCTACGTGCTAATTAACTGTGGGCGCCCTAATCGACATTGTACATGAACGATTTGATATATGTAGTTTCGATCTTACTTCGAAATACATATTTGCTGCTTTTCAAAGTGTAATAGTTTCAAGGGGCTTTGTTTCATACTTCCTTGAGGGCAATAATGCTTTTTAATATTTCACAAGTAAGAAATTGGGGTAAAATGATAAACGAAAAATCCCACATATAAGATAAACTTATTAATTATATAATTGCTGGCACAAGGAACCCTATTATATCAAGGTTCGGTCATCTTTAAAGAATTTTCAGTTGACCCACTTTGGTGTCCGTCACTTGTCAAAGATGTAATTTAATCTAATCTAATTTAATTAATGAAATTAGCTTCCTTATGTCATTTGCCTTGAAAAAAAGTCGTATTTATTAAATACGTGCCAATTTTTAACCAACTTCCTTAAAAAAAGTCTCCTCTGACACACACACCACTTGTCGAAAAAACCCATCTCTCTATAGAATGGGGAAATCCAATTCGCTTAAGCACTTCCTCAATTTTTTTTGTTTGTTAATGTTTTGTGGTTCCTCATAACCAAATTAATAAAAAAACATGCCTTCAACTCACGCACCACCACATGTTGTTCAATGACCCGTAAAACAGTTGGCACTTAATATACCGCTATATCACTTTGACTAGCTCCATCTACCCCCGGAAAAAAAAATAATTATAAGAAATGCCTGAAGGTGTCCAACACAAAGGCTTTATTGACATTTTTCAAAGTTGGTCAAAGTCGTTTTCTTCTTCTCGCAATCGAAAAAAAAAAGAAAACAACAAGTACTCACGCACAACACGTCTTATTGTCACGACTTCAAATAATAAAAACAAAGCAAAAAAAAAAAACGCAAAAAATTTACCTGGATAAATTCAACCGGCTGATGTAAGCTACGTCGAGGAATGATGATGGTCCGAATCCTATGCGAAGCCTAACACACCCCGTTTTTGTCCATCGGCTGTGTCTTGTGTCTCTCTGTTTGTCGTCGTCTTCGTCGTTGTTCGTCCAAAAAATAAAATTCATCCACCCGTTCAAATATTCTGTGTCCGTAGACCGAACACACACAAAATGGGCATCGATTACCCATTAATTCAATAAATTTCATATTATGAGCACGTTCCCCCTCCGAATTGATATTCTTCGAATGTTGATTAGAGGTGCATTGTTGTAGGTACGAGTATATTGTAGTTGGATAGTTTCAGCTGCGGCAACTGACCAACCTGACAATGATCAGATTTCCATAAATCCTACAAGTGTGGTGTTGTTGCCTCTAGGAATGTCTTATTTTGTCTTTATCTAGCGTTTCAAGTTGCATTAGTCAATGCTGTCGAAGAGGCTTCCTTGGTAGTATTTTGCTCCGTTTTGAGAATGGTACTATTTCTGACGCAAAAATGTTTATCAGAGAACTCTTTTATCGAGTGTTCCAAAACTTTCAATTTATCTGCCTAACAAATGCAGTAAACTTTTTTTAAAAGTTTTAAAAAAGTTTCTTTAAATGTTGCACAACATTTTAATAAAAATGATGTCCGGTTTATTAGTTTTTGTTGCCAAAAGATATGTATGTCATGTCTTATGTAAGGCAAAAAGTTACCAGAAACATGTTTCTCCCGTTTGATTTGAGGCTGAAAACGGTGCTGGTAGAAATCGAGTCTGTAACATATGTTGCTAAGCCGTATCCAAGTTTTAAAATATGCTTTCGAACTAAGAGCAACTTAAAATCGAAATTCTGGAACGGGGATTTTTTTTTCCAAAAATGATCTAATAGTTTTATGCCAGTAACATTTTGTGCCAATATACAAGTGTCGAGAATGCTAGCAACAACCTTATCCCAATTAGGTTCATTTGCTGGGAAATATTTCGCCGAGAGGAAGAGTTATTTTTATTAATACTTTTGGAATTTTCAATTAGCAGTACTTTTCCCAGCAACATTTGGTAGCATTTGACGTACGTCAGATGCTTAAACGCTTGCTGGCTACAATTGAGAGCAAACATTGTTCGCAACATTTATACATTTTGTCATAAACGGCTATCCATCCGAGAGCTTTTTGTAAGGGATTTTTTTTGTTGCAAACAGTTACAAGAAAGTAATTAGCAACAAGTTGCTCCCGTGTGCGTCCATGGGCTTAAAAAATAAGCTGACTATTTTCACCCACTCAGCCCTTTCCAGTTTTAAAAAAAGAAGACAACCCTGACTTCATCTGCAGCTAGGGATTCAGAATTCACACCATCAGACAAACAGACAAAAAAATCCCAAAGACATTGGAACCTAAATGAAAAGTGGAAATTTCCTCTTTAACTTTATGTCCAAATGAATTCAATCAATGTCATCGTTGTTTTTGTTGGTTGCTTAGCATTTTGAGGGTGTTCGCGCTCCCCTTATTTCAAATCGTATCAATTGCACCAAAAAGTGTTTCTTCTGCTCTTAATCTGGCTGCATAGTAATTGTCATCGCACCAAATCACATCCGTTGGCCGATTGTGTGCAAATTAGGGTGTGCAGCAGTAGTTTGGTGTTATAATTTTATTTTTTGTCTTCAATTTTTGTTGTTGTACGAGAATCTGCTTGGTGCAGTCTGTGACGGCCAAAGCACTTTAAGTTATCTCCCCTTTCAATGCATTTTGGTATACAAAATCCAACCCTATCTAGAGCCATTGGCCATGTCCAACGTTCACATTGTAGTCGTCGTCGTCGTCGTCGTGACAATTCGATTTAATTCAATGAAAGCCACCAGCAACATTGGTGCACTTGAAATTGCATCATTTTGTATCGGTTATGTGTTATCTGCAATGGAAACGACCAACGATGACGATGGAGGGATATTATTGAAGAGAGTACCATCAGAAGCAGTAGCAGCAGACCATCATCAGAGACTGTGCATGCATGCCTGCTGGTTCTGCATCAATTACCCTTCTGAATGTAAGTTTCCCTTTATATATTCAAGTTGTAGGGATTTAGAAATCTGTTAAGCATTCAAAAGATGTAGCAAATTAAAAGCGTTTCTCGTTTTACCATATGTTTTGCATGTGGATGAGGGGTCTTGAAAATTCAAAAGGAAATGCTTCGGGACTCTTAATGAAAGTAATAATAAATGAGCCGGGTGTCACCAGGGCATTTTGTTTCCAGCAACATTTTGATGTTAAAATATCCTATAATTTACCAGCAACATGTTTGTATGCATTTTGGGTTAAAAAATTAATAAAAACATCGGAAAGAAAAGTTGCTTGCAATAAATTTTGCCAAAAGGATCCAATCTTATAAAAAAGATCATTCTATAGAAGAAACAGAAAATAAGGGAAAATTGGAAGGAAGTGTTGTTTTTACAATATTTCTACGCTTCTGAGAGCAACTTTTTTGCAACAACTTTTGGCGGCAAGCAAATAATTGCGAACAAGTTATTCCAGCGTATATCCGTACACAAGATATTTGATAATTAGGAACTTTTTGCGGCTTTGAATTTCAAGTGATTCAGATGAAACATTTACTCATGTTTAGATGCATTTGGGGCAGAGAAAAATGCCGAAATCAAATGTAAATGGCTCTCAAATAAGGACAATCAAAAAGTTGATATTTTCAAAGGAAGTTTCTTTCTTAAAAGTTTCTGGAAAACGGTTGACTAAGTTTTGTAGTCCCGATTGTGACATAAGCCTCATGATTTCTGGCAACAAGTTGCTTCGGCTTACATGCATTTGGCGCTAAAGAAATTGTTGAAAACAGTAAGGTCCAAAAGTAGCTTGAAACCATAATCAACAAAAAGTTGAGATTTTTTCAAATATGTACTTGCAAATCTCACAATCCAAGATTTTTTTTTGCCAGAAACCTTTTCTTGTAAAGAGTGTTCTGAGCAACTTAAAGTATAAAGTTGTTATCAACAAATGGCACTCATTTAAGTGTGGGTTGAAAATTTAACTGTTTCACAATCGACAGTAAATGTTGCTCGCAATTTAAGTTGCTGGCAAAAACTGCTGAGTAGGCTTCGCTTTCGATCAATTTTGGAAGACGCAAATCTCACAACCGTGGCGTAATTTATGGATTTCTTTATAGAAAATTGACAAGCATTTTGGAATTTATTGATCCTTTTTTTTTTTTTTTTAATCACATGTTTTAAAACGACAGATTTATTTTTCTCATTCAAAACTTCTCTTCCTTTCAAAAATAATAAATTCTACTTGTCGGCACCGGATATTGAAATGTTTGTGGATTCAAAGTCATCGTCTTGTAGAAGAAAACTGTCAGAAACGAAGCACACACAACAAAAGCCAAGAAGAACATCAAACAAAATATGCAATCCTTATTCATTTGCAGGAAAACCAACAATCCTCTTCCAATTCGCCGCAGGATAACTCCTAAACGATTCGGACGCCGCCGTCGTTGAATAACAGTCGATGATTGATTGATCGGTGTTGCTGGGGATATTGTTGCCAATGTTCTCTCTGGTGCTGGATCCATGATGATGGTTTGCACCTTGCAACATGCAGATTCTCGTGCGTTTTCCTTAAGTGGCTGATAGCAAATTAATAGAGTTTCTTCAGGGCAACGATTCGAGTTGTTGGAAGCTACAACAGCCGCCTTTGTTGTTTCTAGTACTGTGCCAATTTCAGTTTCAGTTCGCTCTGCAACATTCTCATCCATTTCTTTGTGATTTTCTATTTTTATTTCTGTCAAAGCATCTTGAATTTCTGGTTGCATATCTTTTAGTTTTTGTTTGTTTAAAAATGAGGGCTTATTTTGTTGGTGTTGTCCTGCTTCCTTAGATGATGACCCAGAAACTTCACTTTCTGTGGTATGAAAACCAGACAAGGTTATATAGGTCGTTGTTGCAATAATAGTTTCGTTCTCTGCATCACTTAAAGGGCCATCCATATTGTGTCCTGGTTTATGTCTGCTTGGATGATGTTTTTGTTTTTTTTTGTTTGTTTGGAGAATTTTGAAAATGTAGAACGTCAATTAAATTGAAAGAAATTTTAAGTTTTTTTGTTTCTTTCAATTGACATAAAGAAGTCTGAGAGACAAACAAAGAGACAAACAAATAAAATGTTGAGGAACTGAGTTTTTCAGTTCATTCGGATTGGTTAACTGCTGGGTTCAATGTAGCTGGATTTACTTGTGTGAAATCTGACCAAAGCTGTAGAGAAATACCCACGACTCATGAGTTACAACTAAATATCGGCTCGTCGGACTTATGAGCGAACCTCGTACATGTGACTTATTTTACGGGATAAAAAAATACAGAGACAGAGCTCAGGAGTTCCAGTGGAGTTAAAACGTGCAGATACATAAATTAATTGAAGTCCTGCACAAAATTTGCCTTTCTAAGTTCCAGGTAGAAACAGATCCAAAAACTTGTAATTTTTCATAAGAACTCGTAATTAAACTTATGATTTATAACAAGCTCTTAAATATGGACAATATCACATACAAAATTGTCAGAGATTTAAATGAGTACCATATTTGTTTAAGGTATTTGTCATTTTATGTAATACATGGTGCGCCATCTTTTGTGTCGTTATGCGACTGTTTGGCCGGATTCTAAACGAAGTCGACGGTATTTAGCCAATATTCGTTGAGACAACTGGGTTCAATATGGCAACAAATGCAAATCATCCTTCAAAATTAGCCCCAGCTCTCTCTCTCTCTCTGTCTCTCTTACCGTACGAAATTCAAATATCCGTTTATTTGACACAACTGAGCGACTATTTTCAATGTACAGCGTATTTATTTCTAAAATAATTGTAAAAAAAAAAAACTGATATTCAAGATACAGATTTACAAACCGTTGAATTGCGAAACTCCTATATGAAATTAAGCCCTTATCCAAATTCAAGGTTCTTTTCTGCAGCAAAATAATGTTTTTTGTCGAAATTTTCGTTGACGTTTATCTATTTCTTTGTCTAGTTTTCCTATAGGCTAAAAAACTCTTATCGTTAATTCTACCTTAAATGGTGCTTGAGTCTGGATTGGTCAGTCCAACATGGTTCTTCGCTCCTGCCAAGTTCGTAGAGGAGCTCTGATGCTTGTGTGCGCTATTAGAGATTATACTCGCGGTTTTTCCTTTACTGCCCCAGTCATCGGGATTGCGCTAAAATATTTTTTGGGATTGAGTATGGCTCTTAATGATTCAGCTGGATCGGTACATTCCGTACTGTGTATTGTTGTATCTTCTTCACTCGCAGTCACGATCAAAAATCATCACCCTTTGAAAACAAAACAGCCTTAAGTGTTCTTATTCAGCTTTGACAGGGTCAATTTCTCTGCTACAATATCACAACCGGCAGGACTATACTGTCTTATAAAAGGACACTTGAGTTGTTTAAAGTTGGGTTTTGCTAATCAATTGCCTTCAATTGCCAAAAAAGCAAAGATTAAAAGAGTTATTCTTCTCATTAGATCTCAGCGCTGGTACCATTTTTGTAATCATTTTATTCGCAATACTCACAGAAGCCCCACGGCAATGTTGCCGTTTGTTCTTCGGACTATTTCGACGCCATCCAGTTGCGCACCCCAAGGCTTCGGGCGTCCTGGTCTACGCCATCTCTCCAGCGCAAGCATGGTCTACCACGCTGTCATCTACCATAGAATGTACCACAAAGAACTTTCCGAGCAGGTTCCTCTTCGCTCATGCGAGCTAGGTGCCCTGCCCACCGGAGTCTACCGAGCTTAATTTTTGTCACGATATCACGATAATCTACCTTGCGTACAGTTCATGATTGTACCGTCTCCGGAATCGTCCTTTGTCTACTTCATCTATGTCAAATCGTACAAGCTACTTACACCGACTGTTATTATACTACTATGTACTATGTTCCCTAGATTGAAGGAACAGGTTTCAGTTCGGAACTTTTAAATTTGAAAGATTCTTGTTACATTTTCGTAAAACTTCCGACCTTCATTCCGGCTATGATATCTCCCTGTTTTCTCTTGCACCTTTTTCATTCTGAGTGTTTCTTTCTCCTTTTCTACTCGTAAAACTCATGACTACCTGTGGTTCTTCTATATAGAAAGCGGCTTTGCTGGATGTGTTCGTCGCAATTCCTCACAATCGTTCTTCGAGTTGAATATGCTGCTGTTGTAGTATTTTGGGTAGAACGAGGTATTGGTCTGAGTTAATATTAGACCCTCGGAACCTTCCGAGGAGTGTCTTGCGCTGAATACAATTCATTAAAACATGTGAAATTCCCAGCCATGCACTTCGGAGTATTTATTTAAAAAAAAAAGTGTCTTTTTCTCTATGGTCCATTTGTATCCAATCAAATATACATTTCGAGTCGAAATTCATAGAAAACCATCGTGCTTTACATCACATATAAGGTTGAAAAATATCAATCCTCGAACTTTTCATTTTTTTGGCTTTTGGCAGCACATTTTGAAGTTTATAATATTCAATGAAGGACACAAATTGTGGAACGTATTTTTGGTTCACGTTTTTCTGTGAAATCGAACATAATGATAGATCATAAGATTGCACAGATTCTACTTTTTACTTCAAATCAAATCAAACTTTAACTATTTTTTTCAGGGCAGCACATTTCAAATTTTTAAATCTTAAATCCACAAACAACAAAATTGTGGAACATACTCTAATGTCATTTCTTCGGTGACAGGTATGATTTATAAGACATGTGCATATAGTTACTTTCGATCAAAAAAATTTAGTTAGCTTAACGACAAACCGAAGAAGAAAACACTGATATTTTTCGTTAAACAATTTCAGGGGAAAAATTTGTTGCCAGTTCACATGGTTTCGTTTCATGTAAATAAGACATTTACTACGTGGTGAAATTGTGCAAAATTTATTTTATACAATTATCAAGAACATCCTTGTTTGTAAATTCGATTAGTATGATTGGTTGAAATAGCATACTTTCTTGGTAGGTTTGATTTGTTGAGAATAGAACTTCTTGTTTGGAATTATAATTAACCCACCAAAGGTCCCATTTCATCTTCAATATCACAGTTCTCTCTCCCTACAGGGCACTCGAAAATGGTTATTTCTATTTTAAGAATGCATACACCCTTTTGAGGTTCAATAAAAACCAAAAAAATCTCATACCCAATCATTAAAATCTCTTTTAATGCTTTTAAAGTTGAAACAAAAAACAAGGGATAGAAATTTATTAAAACACAAGAAATGCTATCCGTATCTTTTACAACTGTGTTTTAAAATGTCTGTTACTGAGATGATGATGTGGGTACCCTTTGTGCAACCTTGAGGGTTTTTTGTGCACACTTAAAATTTCAACAAAAAAATAAGGATGTTCCAAATAATATTAAGTTACACACTGTGCCATCTCTCTTTGCAGAATGATTTCATTGCAGTCGTAAAAGTTTAACTTTTATATTCCGAAGGGCTTGGCTTTTTAATCGGTGCCGTGAAATAAGGCCAAGTGAAATAAGGCCAACTTTCAAAAACTGGCCTTATTGCACTTTGATAAAGTGAAATAAGGCCAATTTTCAGTAGTTGGTCTTATTTCACTTTGACAAAGTGAAATAAGGCCAAATGATTTTCAGAAATAAGACCAAATTGGTCTTATTTCAATTTTTGAAAGCGTAATAAGAGCAACTGAATGTATTTAACGGAGCCATGACATAAGGCCAAGTGACAAAAGGCCAAATTTGTTTGTGATAGATAGATAGATAGATAGATAGATAGATATTCTTTATTCTCTGATTAACGTTTCGAAATATACAGTTTTATAATTTTTGAATAAATGTTAAAGACATGACATGGACTGTAGTCTGCCTGACTGTGACTTTAAGGCCAAACATAAAATGTCTTGTCTTGAGCAACAGTACCTTGGGTGGCCCGCTTCGCGGGTTTTCAGGATTTTAACTTCCTTTTCGGGGCTCACACCCGCTCACGCAACTCCGTTGCTCCGCTTAGGGTATGTTCAGTCGCCAGGCAGGCGCCTGTAGCAACAGTTTTGTATTTTATATTAATTGGAGTAAACAACTAACAGTTATGTACTGCTGCTCGGGAAAACTGTTGCTACAGGCGCCTGCCTGGCGACTGAACATACCCTAAGCGGAGCAACGGAGTTGCGTGAGCGGGTGTAAGCCCCGGAAAATGAGTTAAAATCCTGAAAACCCGCGAAGCGGGCCACACAAAGTACTGTTACTCAAGAAAACCCAGAACATCGGCCCCCAATAAAAAATAAATTATGTATTATACGAATAAATAATACTTATAAATGAAATGAAATAAATATAAAAATGCAGTTCGGCCTTATTTCGCTTAGTCAAAGTGCAATAAAACCAACTGTTGAAAGTGAAATAAGACAAATTTGGCCTTACTTCGCTTTGTAAAAGTGCAATAAGACCAACTGCTGAAAATTGGCCTAATTTCACTTTGTAAAAGTGCAATAAGGCCAATTTTTTAAATTTGGCCTTATTTCACTTGGCCTTATTTCACGGCACCTTTTTAATCGTCTCTGACTCTGAATCTGACTCTTTTCATCTTTCTATCTTTTGTGTGTCTGTTTTTTTTTTTTTTTTTTTTTTTTTTAATTTATTTGTGCAAAACCTCTGTTTCAGGTTGTGTACGAGTATAAATGTAGGTATCAATGTTTTAAACATAAAAAGTGTATTTTGGTTTTATGGACTTTAATTAACTTTAGAAACGAGCAACGACGACGAACGGATAATGATGACGGTTGGCTTTGCAATGTGAACATCTCGAAAAGAAAAAGTCGTGTCCTGTAGGTCATAAAAATTCAACTGCATTTCTGCATCAAAATGTCCACCAAGATAGATCAAACGAATTTTAAATGCATATCCGATAGGGTGATCCAGAAATGCAACTATAATTTCACTTGGTATTGATTTCAATTTTACTTGGAAATCATTCTCCTTGTCCTTAGTTGGTCGGAATACATTCCACAATACCTTTCACGCATTATTTTTATTTCTCACCGATTCAATCCCATGCTGAAAGGGCAAATGGTTTAAAACAGAAATATATTTCGTTGGTTTAAATACGAGAATACGTTCCACAAACTTTTGTTACTTAATATTTTTAATTTATTATGAAACTAATGTCCACAGTTTGTTTTACGTAACATTTTTATTTTCCTACATATTAATTCAATAACACAGAAAATAGTTAAGAATAGAAAAGTAAACAGTTCGTTGATTTGACTTTGTAAACAAGTTCCACATTTTTTCACGCAATATTTTGTTCTTTCATCTTTCTATGATTTGTTAAAGATGAATTTAAAAGTGTGAACAAGTAAACAGTTGGTATAAAAATTAAATTTTTCCAATCCGACAAAATCTTGCCTTTCAATGTAATTGAGGGCTTAGAAGATACACACCCTGTTTAAGCCAACCAAGTTTATTATGCTTAATGAATGCTCATCATTAAATCTGTGGGAAAATATACATTTTTAAGCAATAAACTTAAACTCTCAACCATGTTGAAGATGAAGAACGAAGCTCCAGGAGACGGGAATAAAAGAAATTGTAGTTGAATGTGTAGTTTTTTTTTTTCATCTTATCCTTAAATCATAAAATTTTAATTTAGAACCGAATTAAGTCGCTTTATTAAGGGCATGTTTTTACATGTATATGTATGGATTTTAAAATGTAGTCATAAAGAAGTTCAAGTGATGAATGTGACCTAAGGGTGAAATTTTCTTTGGAATAAATAATTTTAGGTATATATTCTTTTAATACTTCATCAGAGAAGGTATAATAAAAAATACTTACTCTTTGGTCATTAATACAGTCGATTGAGTTTGTTTTTTAAAAAGCAGTTTCACTTTTGGCAAAACTTTAATTTTTGAAAAATTCATTTTATATATAAGATCCTTTTATGGTTCAACCGAGAAATCAAGTTAGTAACGAAAATCATTTGCGTTGATCTTAAACATTAGAAATAAAAGATTATAAAAAAATAGTTAGGCATTCAAGGTCATAATAAGTTAGCCTTAGAAAAGACGCAAAATATATAAGTAGTCCTTAATACATAATATGTATTTATATTTTTTTTTTATAAACAAAAACTGGCTTGATTTTCCTATTAATAGATGACAAAAACAGCTTATTGGTATAAACTGGTCTAATGCGAATAACGAAAGATTTGATAACTTGCAAAATGTGCAAATGCAATATAAATCAACACATTGACATATATCTCACCGCAACTAGAAAAAACTGGTCTAATCGAAATTGCAAATAGCAAATTTTTGTTTAAACAAAATTTCGAAAAAAAACTTATTATCTGCCTTACGCTCATAGATATAAGCGGAGCTACCTTTTTTAAATTAGATAGACGTTAGTTAAACGTCAGACACGTTTTATCTAACTGATATTTGGTATAATCTGATAAATGAAATAATTTAAAAAACGTACACAAATAAATTTCTAAGTTATTTAACCCATGATTGGTATAAAGTGTTCTAAGAAAGTTGATTTATCAGAACTTCAGACGTATAATAAAGTCTTATAAGACATGCTACTTACTGAATGGTGAATGCAAACGAAGCTTAAAATTTATTTATTTTTGAATGAATGGTATAGGTAAGACTTATGCAAATATCCAACGATCAATTTAGTATTTTTATGTTTTGAATGATTAATGCAATAAAAGTAAAAGAACAGTACGAAATTTCGTGTTGTTTGCTTATTGGTATAAACATGTCTAATTCAAATAAGAAATGTTATTTTAATTTTTAAATTATTATCTAGCATTTTTAAACGAAAATAGAATATGTATATATAAATGTAAAAAACAAACTAAATATTTTTAAATCACTGTTATCGTTAATTCTAACTAACGAGTAATATCAAAAACAACACACAATCGAATTGATTTACTTTCATAATTCAAAATGTATTCACCTTAGTAAAGTTGCGCACAGCTTTATAAATGTCAAATGACAGCTTCGACCTTTAAAATAATAGGTCATCTCAAAATCCATAAATATACAACAGTAGATTCACTATTTCTATTACCGTACCATCTGTGATATTAAATTTATTACTCTTTATACAAATGTCAATTTAAAATCATCCAGACAAAAGTCATCAGAGAGCTTGTCAAAATTAATAGAAACTATTCGACACAATTACCGAACACACTTGACAGCTGTCATTGTGTCATTAATGCATTTTGCGTTATGTATTCCGTGTTCTATTGCCAGGAGTGTACTGCAGATGCTAGAGAACCAGGGCCGCATTTGGTGTTGCCGTGTTTACTCCAGTGAGTTGGATAGATCATGAAATACACCAATTTTATAATTATATTGTGGTTTGGCTAGATTTAGTTAAAATGGTCGTATGTTCATGCTAAATTGAATTCATTCAAGAAAAATACGATTACAACAAAGCCACATTTACCTTGATCAATGAATTCTTCTAAGTTCAAATTTGTAGTTCAGATAGTTTTCTGCTAAAAGGTGGAAGTGTGAAGCTTGATGATGATTCTTGATGATTCTATTAACAGAAACAGATTTTCGTGAGCATTAGGATCTTCAATAAAAAAATTCCAAGGAGATATTCCACCATAAGGAAATCGTACTCAGGCTCCAAAATAGCATCTACTCCACCTCTGTGTGTGACTTTGCTCAGTTAAAGCTTCCATCCTTACCTTACTAACTTCGTGCTTTGCCCATCTAAATCAAATTACAAAAAAGAGTGAATTGCACAGCAAACTTAAGACACAAGTCGTCAAGAGATGAACTTTCATAACTTATTTAATTATAGTTTCATAATAAGCTACCTTCCTACACACATACATACATAAACATCAAGTAAACCTAATTGTATTCCCATTATTAATTGAATTCAATGCAGAAGGTAATTAATCATAAGTCCCGTCGCTTATTCGTCTCATTGTAAGTTTTTATGGCTTTTATTGCAAAATGTTAACTTTTGCGAAATAGTAGGAGGCTTCTTTCGATATAACAAAACATAAACCTAATTCACTTTTAATATTTCTGTGAGAACATCATTTCATATATAGGTACATTGCTTAGGCTTCCAATTTGTAGATACGAAAGTATCTATCTGTTTGTAAAGAGAAGTGCAAAGTGCACTTTGGTGGCATCATCATCATTATCATCAACTTCATTCGCTCATCAATTTGTGTACACAGTTGTGTACTTGAATAACTAGGCACCTACAGTTATTTTTATTGGGGGAATGACAAACACCCCCTATATAGTCGGTATATCGTCATATTGGATGCCTGTGATCTGGCAGATGCGGCACAATGAGATAAAATTTTTATTTGATTGTTTATTATTTTGTATTCTGTTGTTTGCAATTTGATTAAATCGCCTTTGCTGAACGTTGTGCTGGTGCTTTTGTATAAATTCAATTGAAATTTATAGAGAGCCAGCTATTTGGGTGAATCACTTTGCGGTGTAACCAAGAGCACGAGGTCTTGAAGACCTTACACTTAGAAAAAAATTTTACAATCAAAAATTTTATACTTAAACCAACAATTTTCGTTGGTTAAAATAAACCCAATTACTTAAAATCTGAACTTAAGAATGCAAGTGTTGACCGTGAAGCAAGAACTTTTGTTCTTGATTTAAAGATACAAAATTTAAAACTCAAGAATCTATATTGTTGCCTCAAGAAGGAGTTGTTAAAATGGCTCAACAATTAAAATTTTTGGCTCAAATATTAAAAATGTTAACTCAAGAACGAATTGTTAAAATGGCTCAACAATTAAAATTGCTGGCTCAAATATTAAAAATCTTAATGCAAGAACGAATTGTTGAAATGGCTTAACAATTACAATTTTTGGCTCAAGTATTAAAAATCTTTACTCAAGAACGAATTGTTAAAATGGCTCAACAATTAAAATTGTTGGCTCAAATATTAAAAATCTTAATTCAAGAACGAATTGTTAAAATGGCTCAAATATTAAAAATCTTAATTCAAGAACGAATTGTTAAAATGGCTCAACAATTAAAATTGTTGGCTCAAATATTAAAAATCTTAACTCAAGAATGCAAGTGGTTGACCGTGAAGCAAGAGCTTTTATTCTTGATTTAAAGATAGAAAATGTTCAACTTTTCATAAATTTTATTTTTAAATTAAAGTTTTGATTCTTGAAAATTAAAAAATGAGTTGCTGCTGCAACAATTTTTTGTTGAGTCAACAATTTATAAATCACAATGTTACAAGAATGGAAAATTCTTCGGATAACAATGTTTTTTTTTTCTGAGTGTAGTAGATATCTACCTCCGCATCCGCCTCTGTGTCAGCCTCACTTCGTAGGCTTTTGCTTTGCTTTGTTTTGCATCAAGGAAAGAGGAAAACTAAGTGGTTTTTCGGATGAAACATCAGACATTTAGCGGCAGTGACGACCGACGACGACAACGACCCACCAGTAATAGGCTTCTGGTGATTATTTGTTTTTGTTCTTTGATTTTCACTAATGGAGTATTTTATTGAATTCCAAGGAAGAGTCTTAGCTATTTTTAATATTTACAAAATTAATCAAGGGGTTTTGTCCTTATTTCAATTTTGATATTAATTAAAACAGAATTGATAGTGATAAATGATGATGGTGATAATAGCTGCTTGATAAAAGTAATGGTAAATTATATACCCACCAGGTAATTTATTTAATGAACAAAAAAAAAATCATAAAGGACCAAATTTATGGGGGGAAAAGGCTTAGTTATATTTCCTCGAAGTGCCAAAAGGGCTAAGTATTGAATTTATTTGTTAATTTAATATTTCATTAAGTTTAAGGAATCTTTCTTTTGTTTGAAAACTTTTACCATTTAGATGAAATTAAATTTAATATAAATTTAGCAAAACAGTAAGTTTTCAAGATTTGACAGGTTCTTGCTGCCATATTGTTTAAGCTACATCTGTCGAATTGGCTTCCATTTATTAAGCCTGTTTATCCAAACCAACATGAGGAGTAATAGATTTCAACAACAATTGGTATTCTGTTTGCGCAAATATTTCGCGAACTTCGATCGAAAAATCCTATTCAGCGACAAGGCCCATTTCTGGATGAAAGGATGTTCGTCAACAGAATTATCACATTTGAGACGATCACATAATAAACGAGATCCACCAAATTGCAATGCATCCCGAGAAAGTCACTATTTGGAGTGGATTTCGGGCTGCCGGCATTATCGCCCCATACTTCTTTGAAAGGGATGACGTTGGCCGGGCTATCTCCGTCAACTGCGATTGCTATCCGTCGATGATAACCGATTTCATTTGCTCCTTTGGTAGCCGACGACATGTGGTTTGGACAGAACGGCGCTTCGTGGCACAATAGACATTTTCCCGAGCGATTTCTTAACATGATTTTCTCAAACGTAGGCGATATGAATTGGCCACCGTGATCAGACGATTTGACCCCGTTACACTTTTTCTTTCACGTTGCTATGTCCAAAAAGTGACAAGTAAGTAAATATCTCTGCTTCTTTTTCCATGGTGCTTGGATCACTTCTGTTCTACTGGCTGGCCACTTATAAAAGTTGCGGTTTTTAGTAGAGCTTCACCTTTAGCTTTCATGAGTCGAAAATTGTTTTTCATTAAAAATATCAACGAAACTTCTTTATCAGTTTTCTTAAAAAAATATATACGAGTATTTTTTCAATCCAGAAAGTTTAAATGTAATTTTTTTTTCACTTTCCATTCAATTCTATGAATTTTTTTGCAATTCCATCATTTTATATTGAATGAGCATTTATTTCATTCAAACCTCCTATGGGTTCCTGCGCGATTCTCTACTTTTTTTTTTCAATTTATTACTTCAGTGAAATCATAAAAATCTATTTTTCGATCTAAAAAAAAAAATACGAACTGTCACTCTTCGCCATTGTATTTTTACTCACTCCAATCTACTAAACTTTATGTTCTAGGTAAAAGATAGGTTAAAACTTATTTTTTTTTCTGGTATCCTGATGTGTACGGTACGGATATTTATGATGATAGCGCCCAATATAATGCACTTGTAGGTTAACTCTGTTTCTGTACCATAGACAGAAGATACCATCATTTCCCTCACACACAAATCCAATTTATAGTTTGCAGGTTGTGTTCTTGTTTTTCCCTTGGTATCCTTAAAACTTTTACAAACCTTGACTTATAGTTAAAGATGGGGAGTTGCAAAATAGATATATGGAGATTAAAAGATGTGATTTGAACCTGCATCTTCCTGATTTCTGCAAAAAAAAGGAATGTCGGCTTGGAAACGGCACATTTCTGCCTGATATGAGAAAAGTACTACGCTGTGAACCGGCAACAAGAACGGGTGTAAACTCAACCAAGACTGTTATCTGTTGATCAAAAAAATTCTTACGACAAAATCATGCATAGTAAAAATAAAAGAAACGGCCGACTTTCTTTCCTCGATAGAACTCAGGGAACAGGCAAAACATTGCTCGTCAATTTGATATTGTTGCCATCGGTCGGTTCAAATCCAGAATTGGATTGCACTCGCAGTAATATGATCAGGAATTGCATCAAATACTATTAGACGTCGGACGCATTGCCCACTCGACAAGCCATTGAATTTGAACCAGAAAAAAACACCAACTTGCAACGTAAGTAATAACTCGGGGATAACCACAATTGTTGGAATGTGTAAAACATTCTTTCTAGATGGACGGGCAATGGTCCATTAAAATTGTTCGCTTTCCAGGACTCTTTTTTTATTTATGAGGAAACAAACACCCGATAAACGATCTTATTTTTCTTGCTATTGACTTCCACCAAGCTTTATCTTTTGCCTGTTAATCCGCGATCAATAAGCTGAACGCATACTTAAAATTAGGATTTCTTTAGAACCAAGTCGAGCAAATCACGCGTGAGCATTTGCTGCAACACGCGTCTGCCGAAACATTCACAAAAAAGCTCTTGGACATCGGAAACGGCGAAATTGCAATCGATCGCCCAGCCACGATCTCCAAAAATTATTCCCAAGTATCCCAAATAACTTCAAAAATCCAGATTGGCTGTGCGAATATGTGATAAAAAGTGAGCTTACTGAGCAAATTCGATTGAAACTACCCGGCGAAATAACTGACACAGTAATGGACGAAGACCAAGTCGCCAATTATCCGACAAAATTTTTGAATTTATCGAACCCACCTGGAATGCTGTCGCACGTATTGAAATTGAAGATTGGATCACCGGTGATGCTTGTTCGCAACATAAACGGGACCTAAGTTGTGTACTGATTCTTGATTGACCATCAAAAAAGTATCACCAAATTTAATCGAAACAACAATCATGGGTGGGAAATTCAAAGTCGGAGATATATTTCTCTTCATTAACATCACGCCCGCGCTGTGTTGAAACATTTAAAGGGTATCTAATCATAATCCCTTCAGCGCGGGTAGATTATAAAAAAAAAAAAAAAAATATTTTTTCCACGCAAACCTACTGATAATTTTCGTGTGATTTGTCCGTACTTTTTCGAAAACCACGTTGGTAAATTGGTCACTGCCAATGACCAATGCTACGGAATGATGATAGCCGAATTCTTATCGCCCAAATTGAACCATATGGGCCTAGACGACAAGTGGGTCCAGCATACAGCGGGAGCCGCACGATTGCCATTCTTCATGAATGATTAGAGGACAAGGTGGTGTGAATTGACCACAAAGGCCATGAGAATTGAGCACGCTAGGCTGCTTGCTGTGGGGTGTCCTGAAGTCACAGGTCTATGCGAATAAACCATAATCGAGCGATGCACTTATGGTGAACACAACGAAGGCTATCGGTCAAATTCAGACTGATCTATGCGGAAGATTCATTGAAAATTGGACCCCTTGGACCGATATCATATTCAATACTTGGACCTTTCAAATTAGGAAAGAATTTTCTTAATATCTCGCACACAGCTTGTCTTCTTCCATTTCGACATCTATCCTATTGAAAAACCCTTTATAATTAGTGCTTATCGTGAGAAGCCATGGCTGGTGGCTAGTTCTCTATATAGAGTTTGTATATATAAGAAAAATGATAAGTCTCCAAGAACATACCAGTACCTTAAAAATTGTGGAAAAACTCTTCGGAACTTAGCAAAAGAAAATTAAATTCGTTAAAATATCAATTTTGCTTTTTCATAGATGTCAAAGAAATATTCGATTGAATTTTGTCAAGATAGTTCCTTGAAAATTTTTGGTAAGGCTGTTTTTAAAATTCGGCCTGTTTCATAGATTCATAACATCACTACCCTATCTACTCGTGCCAATGAAGCTTCACGGACTATAACTCCACTCAATTGTCAGTTCAAAAAAAAAACCTTGCCATCACTGAAGAGGCTCTGTTGGTAGCGCAGCATCAGCAGTGTCGAATTGTCGACGTCAAAGAAGCAAACGACCAGAATGGCTGCATCAACATCACACAAGAATACCCCTTAGTTATAGCTTTCCTCTTTAGCGACCACGACAACCAACGGTGAACCAGAAGCCACCAAAAGACGTCTTTTCTGCATTTTATGACTCATCAATTTTAGCTTTTCACATTTTCCATTGTTATTTTTTGTTTGTATTATACCGACAAAAATACACGCACAGAACAGAACTACTATCTCTCGAAACAAAATACTTTTCGCTCGAAAATTTATGACATTTTTGAGTGATGGCAAACAAATATTTTTGGTTCTCATTTTAGAATTGAAGCCGAAAAACATTAAAGGGAACCATCAGTGTGCAGGAAGAATATAAAATTTTATGGAAGAAATGGCGGCGATGTTCTAAGAGATATCTACTCTGCACCAAACATCCCACCCAACAACAGTCAAGGTGAGACAATGTGAACCGACTTTTTTGAATTTTTATATTTTCTTTTTTTAAATTGTCAATTTATAATACTCGTTAACCATTTTTTTGAGGCAATAGTAACAGCGATTAGTCGGTCTCTTTTTATGCAACGCTCTCTAAATACCATTGCGTGCTACAGAAACGGAACAAAAAGCAATTTGTGTGTTCACATTTGTAGATTGTACGCAATAAAATATAATCACTCTTAATACAAAAAAAAAAAAATAAATTAAAAAAAAGACCGGCAACAGTAATGTCAACTAAATTATCCTTTTTTTGCTTTTGAAATAACACACACGTAGGAAACAAATTGACAGTAATTTCCGGCAAAAAAAAATTAATTTACAAAAAAAAAGACAAGCAAAGTAGTTTTTATATTTATGATTTTTTTTTGTTACACTTTTTGGTGTGTGACAATTTTTCTTGATATTCAAGTGAATGTGCTGCTGTGGTGGCCATGACTAAAAAAATTGGTTGTGTGATTTTCTTCGTTTTGTTGCCAAGCGTGTGAAATATCATCAACTTGGTTCCAACTAATTCAATAATATGTTCCTTCAAATCGTGTGCCATTTGACTAATTGAAGAGATTTCGAATGATATGGTTGAGGGCGTTTTTAGTTTGAAAATATTTTGTAAAATGGTGTAGTTTAAATTTTTCTCTTCTGGGAAATTGAGTATAAATTGTTTGGCCTAGTTGGTGGATGCTTGATGATGACGATAACGACGATGACGAGTGATGAGGGTCTGATTGGAGTGATATATTGTGCATTTCAAAATTGTGCATTAAAAATAGAAGAGTCGATGAACTTTTTATTTTTTATAGCAGCACTGATTTGAATAAGTTTTGATTTTATTATAATTTATTTTATAGCGAAGCGGATTAGTAGAAGAACAGGGACACGTGTCTCTTGTTTCTCTAAATAGCATCGCTCTGTGAAAATTTAGTACGGAAAATACACTTGGTTTTGGAACCTATTTTCTCCTGCCTTAACGGCATACAGAATAAGAAACTGTTGCAGAGGTATTATCTGCACCTTTCAAAAAAGCAAAACACAAATATCGCGACGTTTAGTGTGCTAAAAAAAGGTTGACGGATTTGGGAATTGGAATGTATTCTGAAAAACTATCATTTGTTGTGGCTGTGGGAATTAATACGTGAGCCACGGACTGTATTTCCACTATTTTTTTTTTTTTTCAAATGGAGACCGTGAACACCAAAAAATGTTCAAATATGCATTTTTGTTGGGCAATATATTTTTCTGTCTGATGAAGAATGTATGAAACAATGTTTAATTTTCTTACGATATTTAGTATTTAAAGGAAAACAAATTAAAAAAATATTTTTAATTTATTTCTCGGTATTAAACTTATGAAAATAAGTTAAGTTCTTTATGAAAATAAGTTTACATGTTAAAAAGTTTTTCCGAATTTCTGTATTTTAAAATTTTGTAAAAAAAAACTGTTTAAACTTAAAAGAGTTATCCTATAGATGAAGGTACGTACTTCTAAAATATTCTGTATGGCTCAATGCCCTTTTTTTTACTTGCGATATATATATAATGCATAGGTACTATAAGGGAAGTTTTGCATTTGAAAAATATATATCTAAATCGAAATTTTGATCATAGTTGACATTAAGATGTGTGATGTGCTTTTTGCTTTCCAGCCGAGGTTATGCTCGCCGGATTTCTAGGCTCGCTCTAAAGAAAACACGAAACTTCATTAGGAAGGTCTTTAAAACCTTATACAAAATCTTTATTGAAAACAAATCTTAAATTCATATAACAAGTAAAATATTCTAGACTTCATTTAATTTACACATTGTTCTGTGCGTCGGTAACATCGGTTATTCTCCTTGTATTGTGCTCCTCTTGGTCTCCTTTAGAAATATCTATTTTGGCATCTGATTTCCCATTAACTGGTATTCGGTATCGGGTTCCTCTTTTGCAAGTACGGGCTACGCTCTTGGCGCTTACAAGATCAGCAGCTATGAGGCCCCTGATGTCACTAGATCAGCAGGTTTTAGGCCCCTGGTAGGCACTAGATCGGCAGGTTTGAGGCCCCTGGTAGGCACTAGATCGGCAGGTTTGAGGCCCCTGGTAGGCACTAGATCGGCAGCTTTGAGGCCCCTGGTAGGCACTAGATCGGCAGCTTTGAGGCCCCTGGTAGGCACAAGATCAATGCATATGCACCAATAGATCAACAGGTACCAAAGCCTCTGGTGGCAGTTAGGATGTTTATTCTTCTAACCAAACTGAGGAACGTAATAGCTGGACAGTTTCAGTTGACTTGTAGGCTGCGTAGTATGGCGTCGTCGATCGGCTGCGGGATCATGGTTGAACAATGATTTATAATTCATATTGGTGGAATCATGGAACGCTTCGTTACAGATGACATTTACGAAAAATGTGTCTCCACAATTCCGTCTGTCTGTCTGTGTGTCTTTACCTCAACCGTCTGCCTTAACCGGTGAATCAATTTTCTTCTAACTTGGTATTTAAGGGTCACCAGTGATTCGAATATTACCGTATGGCAGCCGTTGTGAATAATCGTATTCATCTCAAAAACCACTCTAACGATTTTGATACAAAAATTATCCGTAATATTCAGACATGGACTACATTTTGGTAGGAAAAAAATTCAAAAAAGGTTAAGAACAGTTTCGAATTTATAAAAATAGATATTTCAAGTTTTCTTAATAGCAAAAATGAGAATCAAAAAGAGCGAACCAAATAATTTTATTAATCATATCGCCAAATAAGACAAAAACAAAAAACACTTAAAGAATGATTAAATTGTAAAAACAAAATAGGGGCTACCCAGAAAGTTAAAAGGCGCGTGAAAGCGTAAAATTGTCATCTTCTCGATAGCTACCAACTTGCATACATCAGTTGTTAATTGCTGCCTATTGAAAAAAAATCTGGAGGTGCTCCCAAAATTTACAAGGTTTGTAACTTTCTCTTCTTCCTCTTCGTAAGAAAGGGATACTGTGACGGATCTTTTTTGGGGATATTCATTTGAGAGTTGGTTGGTGCCCTCTATAATTCGGCCAAAATTCGAAAATTAAAAAAAAAAAATTTTTTTTCTACTCTTGACGCATGTATTCATTATTTAAAAAAAAATGTTATTACCTAATAAGGTTTCCGAGAAAAAAGTTCCCAAAAATTGTGCGTTTTTTTGGCATTCTAGACCGTACTAGTACCTTAAATGGAGTTGGTGTCTTAAAATGGGATTTTGTCTATATGGGTCCCTCTCAGGGTTCTTGTTGCTTTGTGGTTCTTATAATAAGTCAATAATATATACCTATAGTCCTTGAAATGAAAGACTCTCTTTTCGGCATAAAAACATCTCAGTTCTCAACATGGTCTGCTTTTAGCTTTGATTCGAAATAATATAATTTCTCGAGCTCCTCATCAATGACCATTTCATTCAATCCAAAACTCTTACTTCCTCCGAGCCATTTGTTCTCTAATTTAAATGGAGGATACTAAATCTTGTGAATATGCTGGATGAAAGAGGAGTTCGTATAACCTAACTCATGCAATTCTGTCATTACGACAGCGGATATGTGCGCCGGTGTTTTGGTGGAAGAGAACTCTTTTCTTTGCCAAATGCACTTGTTTTTGCTTTAAATCAGCTTGGAATCGATCCACAAGCCCAAAGACATTGATATTTTTATTCTTTTCAAGTTTATCGCAAAAATCATCACCTTGTTGGCTGACAAACCCACTTTGGCTCTCCTCGGCTTCTATTCTCCAGGAGCAGTAGATCCATTTTTTTTATTTATCCTTTGTCTTTGGTGTGTTATGGTGAATCCTTGTTTCATCTACGGTTACGAAACGATGAAAAACTCTATCGAATTTTTCTTGAATATCGCCAAACACTCCTTTGACGTTGTCAAACGATTTCCGATTTTGACTTCATCCATCTTGAAAAAAGCTGTTTTATGTCCAAATATTTATGTAAAATCACTGATTCATCGAATAAGACCGTGGCCTACTCAAGCTCGCATAACTTCGATCGCTGATCCTCTATTATTGACCATATTAGATGTGGTGGTGCGTTACAACTAACCCCATGGTTGTAGCTAGTTTGAACATCGAATAAGACTGTGGCCTTCTCAAGATCGCCCAATTTCGATCGCTGATCCTCTATCATTGACAATTTTAGATGTGGTGTGTTACAACTAACCGCATGGTTGTAGTTAGTTTGAACATCGAATAAGACTGGCCTTCTCAAGCTCGCCCAACTTCGATCGCTGATCCTCTATTATTATTGACCATTTTAGATATGGTGGTGTGTTACAACTAACCCCATTGTTGTAGTTAGTTTGAACATCGAACAAGACTGTGGCCTTCTCAAGCTCGCCCAACTTCGATCGCTGATCCTCTATTATTGACCATTTTAGGTGTCGTGGTGTGTTACAACTAACCCCATGGTTGTAGGTAGTTTGAACAACACGATTGCTTTCAAGTTTAAAAATAATCGGCTACATTAATTTCGAAATCTTATCAGAAGCATTGGTTTTAGTAAAAGGAAAGTAGGTGTTACTTTAAGCCCCACTCTCCCATACTTAATAACCGAAAAACCTTTCTTATGCTGAAATTGCTCTGCTAATTTCGAAACATATTTTCTTTTAATATGAAATGATAAAATAAAATATTAATTGGCACAAACATTCATCAAATATTTCCATGTCCAAAATAATCATTTCAATTATTTAAACAAAAAATTTAAATTAAATCTAGGACACACATTTTACTTAAACACAATCAAAAAATAAAACCTGTTCATCATAATAAATCATTATATTTTAATCTCGCTGGCAAAATAAAAATCAAATTTCGAAATAGGGTAACGGAAAATTATATTCATAGCTAAAATGAAAATGTGTTCATAATTTAATCGAATGTGCCTGATGTGATTTTTCTTCTTTTTTTTTTAATTTTATTTATCAAAAAAGACAAATCCTTTTATCTGGCTGCTATTGCTGTCGTGATAAATTTAATTAAAAACAAAATTATTCGGAACAAAATTTTATATTTTTTTTTTTTTTTTTTTTTTTTTTCAAAAACTGAAATCGAAATTGAAAAAAGGAAAAAAGTACGTACTTACTGATGATGAAAAAAGAAATGTTGTTTATTATGATGAGTATTTTTTGTATCTTCTCTATTAAATTGATGCGGGGTGTAGTATATATTTTGTGTGTTTTTCATTTTTAGTCAGTACCATGGCCTATGACACTGTGGCTCCCTATAACCCCCGATGCCCATACTCTCGCCACCCTTCTTGCAATGCTATGAATTCATTTTTCTTTCACTTTACGAATTTATGTTTTCGTTTTTCATTTTGTAATCGAAAATGAACTGACAGGTATGAGATTACATTGCCATTCGACAGGAAAATATTTTATTAAACTTTTCTCCCCTTTTAACTTGACGTTGGCACTGCATCATCGGGCGTGTTGGTGTAAAAATGCATCCCATCATGTAAAATATTTGATAAATTCAGTTTTTTTTTTCTTTTTTAATATAAAATTCAATTTGTGTATAAAGTAAAATTATGTAAACAGGGTGATTTTTGACTCCGCTATCGAGAGACTGTTTGAATTCAATTTCAATACGTTGAATTTTATAATATTTAAAATTTCATTAAATATTGATTTGAGTCTGTTTTGGATTGATTCATTTTGATCTTTGATAGAAAAAGAAACATGTTTAGAAAATTCGAATTAAGTACTCGTAACTCAACTGTGAACTATTTTGTATTTATTTAAACATTGAAGTCACATTTCATAAAGAAAGCTCATTTCTTTCCCCCAATTTCATCCTAAAAAAAATAACCTAGATTCCACGAATCATATCGGCGAGAAATTCAGAGTGTTTTAGGTTTATTAAGTTTTTTGAAAGAAGATAACCCATAAGACTCACTTGTCGCCATCGCAACCCTCTTGCCAAACGTCTATTCTATCTTGAATAACATAGTTTAGATGCAAAGTGAGATGATCCATTTGCCTAATTACATCATAAAATATTCTTTGTAGAATTAAATTTCATCAAAAATAATGTTGCACGTTTTTGAAATAAGAATTTATGCATCTTGTAATAAAAGCTGACATTTAACCTTCTAAGGCTACCATCATTACTTTTAAAATGACCATTTTTACTTTTGACATAATTTCCCTTATTCTTCCTAATTGCAAGCCATTTAGTTTGCCCTGTGACCTTCTAACATGAAAGCTTTCTACTTGTTTTTTTTTTTTTTTCGTTGTTGTTGGCATTTCTGCTGTGTGTCCAAGTAAAGTGAAACCTCACATCGTTACCCAGAGTTTATACGCAGCACAAGACTCTCTAATGACAGGTAAAATTGTCACAAGAAAATTTCCATTCCAGAAAAAATAAACCTAGAAACCATTTTGACCCATCATCAAGAGGAGACATTACCATTATGATGCGCACTTTGAATGTAGATTAACCCCCATATAATTAACTCAATAAGGCACTCCTAGCGCAGCGCTGATGGCCTTCACTTTCACCCGAATGAAAAGCCTGCAACTTGAACTTGTACACGTTCCAACTCACGTCTCGATTTCGATTAAAACCATAAACACAAAAAAAAGAAGAAAAACACAATCACAGTGCACAGTGTGCAGATGATGGTCAAGCAATGCCCCCTATTCGCCAGTTGGCAAAACACAAAAAAAAAATCAGTGCGAAAAGAATCGCAATAGACACCACAAGCGAAAAGCCGTACATAAGCCCCCTGTTAATCCACATTGCTATGGGTGTTGTTGAGAGCGTTGCAAATACCCCATGAAATTAAAGTGAAACCCAATACTTAAGAGTACTTTGTAAAACTTACGATTTACATATTCTTATTAATTTATGTAGACACCCTAAGTTCCCGTAAAGCATTTAATCCCTTATTTAGTATTCAAAGGCAACGAGGTCATACAGTAGTTATACTTTTTGGAGATATGTACATATATTAAGCTGAACGTTAATCCTTTCATAAATAACCCCATAAAACGAACTGGATGGCGAGGGGGTTTAATTTTTGACGAACTTTTAGCGAAGAAAAAGGAAACAATTTTGTTTGTCGATTCAATGGGGTTCGGTTTTCATCCTGGGGGACAAAGTCAATCGCTGAACTTCACCTTCTTATGGAATTGAATTGCAAAAAGTGTCCCACCAGAGGGATGACAATACACGAGAGGTTTCCTCCCTTGGACTGTGTACTCAAAACTCAAGCCCTTGGAAAAGTGATTTACGAAAAAGTTTCATAACACATTTCTCAAAATTAGACGACTTACATCCTTTGGCGCGCACTTGGAGAGCTCCGAATTTTTTTTGTATTCCTTCATGGCATACAAACTTTGCCTTGCTTTTTGTCGTGCACCGTTAAAGCAGCTCCATGGGTAAATAAATAACAATACGCTTCATCTTTGGGAAATGAACTTGCCTCCGTTCGTGCTCGTGTAGTGAGGTAGGTTGTTTTCCAAAGACCTTCAAATTTTGAAAGATTTATTGTACCGACAAAAATTTCGTTGTTCACGACCTAAAGAATATTAGAAAATATTCAAATGAGGTTTTTCAAGATAATTTTACTGACGAATTTAGGGCCTTTTTGCACCGCATAACCTCATCTCATCGAGAGCACCCCGACGACACCATCAAGCGGGTAATTTATCAATCGAAATTTATTCCGATTGTTCGGTTAGACAAAATCAAGTAAACTGGGATTTGGTTAGACGGGGCTGATTGACAGATTGTTTAGAGAGAACGAATACACACGTGAAAGCATTTTGCTGTGACAGAAATAAAATATGTGTAGCTGCTACGAAACGTGATGAAGCCCTCCCAAGAGAGTGAGAGAGATAAAATTCAACCCAGTCCTCAGCGTGAGGTCGTTAATAAATCGATATAATAGAATCTCTCTATACCCGAGTATAGAAAATAGGAAAATTTAGATGACTAAGGGGATTCTTAGGTGGTTGGAGTGCGATCCCAAGTGGTCTTTTGGGGAATCATTGGAAGAGATATGTGTTTAACGATGTAACAAGAAACTGCTGCGGAAGTAGGTAGAGATAGATATCTATGTATTTGGGAAAGATAACTTACGTGAACTTCGGGATTAATTTCGATTTTCTTGTGTGTGTTTATTTGCATGGTTTCGCTGATGATAGAAGTCTTATAAGTGCGTTATCGTTTGTTCTTGATTTTGACGTCACTTGAACACGTTCTGGTGTTGAGATTAATTTGAGGAAAAATTTACACAGTCATTTTGATAAAATAAAAATAAAGTTCGAAAACTTTTAATCTTAACCATTTGTAAGGTTTTTTTTTTTTAATTATTTGGCCGGATCCCCTAAGTGATGTCGAAGACCTTTTGGCGTATCGGTTTTAATGAAGACAATTATGTTTCAAAGTAATTTGTGGTTCTCATGTTAACCATATTTCTAGTATTCATTCAAAAAATCCTACATTAATATGCTACAACAGGGTCAAAATTGTTCCAAAATTCTGGGGTTTGTCGAGTCAAAATATCTGAAAAAGGTGTATGAAACCGTTAACCTCAATCCGGTGCTGATTTAATGTAAAATTTCTGTTTGTATGAAAATATGTTGGTTATCATCGACTGATATCGCTCGCCGTTGACGGTAGTGACCTATTCAAAATTGTTCTCAAAGAAGTATTGGCCGATGATGTTGCCAGCCCGAAATTCACATCAAACAGTGAATTTCTATGGATGCATTGCAATTTAGTAGATGTCGTGTGGATTGCAATTGTCAAAAATTCTACAATTTGAATTGTTGATGAACCCATTTCCAGAAATGGGCCTCGTCGATGAATATGATTTTTGACCAAAGGGCGTGAAATGTTGTTTGGGCAATCATAATCATTTGAACATGTTCTTAACTTTATACCTCTCCATGTTGGTTTGGAAAGACAGTCTTATTAATTGATAGCCAATTTGCCACCTGAAGCTTCAAAAATATGCCCGAAATCACTTTGTTAACTGGTGATTTCCGAATAGATCAGTTCATATTCATGCGAAATAAGACACTGCATGAAGCTGTAAGAGAATGCAATCTCTTGCAAAATCAATCCTTACACTCAAAGATTCCCTATTTAAAATTAAAATCTAATTATTGGTTTATCCATCGGTACTTGTTAAGTTCTGCTAAAGTAAGATTCTTAAGAGAGAGCAAACCTTAGGTGGAACAACATCACCACGTGCTTGGCAACAAAACAAATCTGACCGAACCTGGTCTTAAAGCAGTCTAAGTCTTTGATATCTTTAAGAAGATTGCAGATCAGCTTAGTTGTAATTGTAGGTGCCATAACAGGACACTGTGTAATAGGCAAGCACTCACTATGGTTTGTCGTATTTTCAAATCATTGTTGCAGTTTTTGTATGGATATGTCTACAGCCAGAGGCTTCACTTAGAACAATGATCTTACTGATCTAGCAAAGACAGACAATAATAGCTAGCTTCGTGAGGGGCTCCAATTGGTTAAACGACTAGGGAAGGAAGTTTCTAAATTCATGTGGTATCACAACGGACCAACTGAGGTCTAAGTATGTCAGTCGTTTTAATTACTGGCATCTACTTTTTCCTTACCTAACCTGAATTTTGCTTCACTTTGAGACTTTGAATTCAAATTCTGCAATCACTCATTTGCCATTTATTTCTTTAGGTTATAGAAGAAAGTTTCCAACGTTATAAAGCCAACTTTACTCTAAGGAAAACCGGAATAAGTTCAAACAAGCTACTTTCGATTCTTACACTCCTCTTCAATGACGCTCTTTTTGTCAGCTCACAAGAAATAGCGAATTGGCTTGCAGCTTGCAGCATAGTAATTTGCCTCGTAAACGTTTTTATGGGACAAATCTTATGAACTCGTACAGAAACAAGAGCACTCCCGGCATTTCATATTCTTTTGAAGATTCACACACTAGTCCTTTGGATGTGCAACTCCAAGGGCAATTTTATTAAAAGCATTAAATTCTGATCTTGAAAGCATTGTCCAACTATCTTTTTGGATAGTATTTAAAGAAGAACCTTTAAAGTGGTTAGGGATATTAACATCATTTGTACATTGACGTTTCTTGTTTTTCGATATTGTATCGCTTCTTTAAAAAATAGTCAGCTACTGAAATAAGCAATAGAATGCCTCCACTTTAAAAATTCTAATGTGATACTCGCGCTTTTAGGAATGCCCATCAATTTACCCTTGAGTCCAATTTCTGTTAAGTACAGATATCCTTTCCTTAGCCGGACTACACGAATGTGGAATGCTCACTGTACTCTGTTTTTTCCTCTCATTATGATTCGCAGAAATTCAAAACCACTGTGCATCGGTTGCTCATTTTTAAACCTTTACACTTTCCTAAATGCATGCATTGTGTTGTCGAACATATAAATGGATTTCATTACCCCTTAAGTGCTCGATAAATTTAAAAAGATCAAATTTAAAAAATCTATATGTAGGACTATCAATCTCATCCAGCTAAGAATGGAGTAAAATATTTTTTAAAGTCGCAGAATGCTACAACCACATTACAAGTTCATTCATTAAAAATTTTACTCGAATATTTCCAGAGAAACTGCTCGATCTAAACTCTTTAAATTTTATACAAATACAAAAACTGAGCCATCACCATTTCTTTTTAAGTTATTCCCACATAAACTGTCACATTATTTCAAAATCGTTCAGTTTTTTAATATTTCACTTAAGCACTAAATTCAATTCCAACTTCATCATCTAACATTCGCAAATAAAAAAAAAAATAAAAACAAAATCGAAAAAAGGAACTCTCCGAAATAAGAACAAAAAAAGTACCAAGTTCCTTAAAAGACCAGCAAGATGACATCTTTTAATATAAATAAAAATTCCCTTTCATTCTGCTTCTCCCCCTCCTCCGACTTCTTCGTCATCTTGCTGATTCCTTTTATTTCGAGAAAAAACTTCTTCCAATTTTTCACACCATTTACATGAAAAGAAGAAAATAACAAAAAAAAAAAAAAAAACAAACCCTCCTCCCCCAAACACTTGTCTATATTCAGCTTAACAGTAACTCAATTCAGCAGCTTGATTGAAAATTGCTCAAAATAGCAAAAGAAAAACTAACTACGGGCGGACTATATATGTCCATAAGTCCTTACGTACATCCACTATACGACTACGACTACGACGACTTATACGGATGCAAGCAAAAAAGTAGTTTAAAGTAAACTTTTGTGTGCTGCGAAGCAACAAAAAAAAAAGAATCAGTAACCTTCTTCTATTGACGTAGGTCGTTGATAGCATGGGGGAATGTGTGTGTCTGAGAGAGAGTTTGTATGGATGTGTGAAAGGAAGTAGTTTTTCGTTATGTCAAAGGACAAATAATGTCGTCTTATATAAGTGTTTTCTTTTATTTTTTTTTTCGGAGAAGGAAACCTGCGAAAATCTATAGAATTTACTTCTAAAGAATAAAAAGAAAATGAAACAGAAGAAAACTGCACAACAACAAAGCCAGATAAAAGGAATACTTGCCTCGTCTAATGTCTTTTCATCTCATCTTTATTATCCGCCGACGACGACGACCTAACCTATCATTGAAAGAAATCGCATTGTGTAAGGACAATTACGGTACTCGGCAATTTTCTTTTCCTTCTTCCTTTTCTATTTTCTATATTTTTCTCTTCCTGTTATCTGTTTAACACGCAGAGCTCATTTTTCGCGGTCAATAACTTTAAGGGTTTATTTTTACCAAAAAAAAAAAAAAAAACAGAGAAAGATAAAGTACGTATACGCCACAGGAACCCAAGTGCACGAGGGTTGCGTTTCATATGTATGTGAAAATTCTTTGTATAAAAATGTCACAGAGCTTCTAAGCTAGTAGGAGGGACGCTTCATTGGGTGTGGGAAATTAAGAAAAAACGAAAACAAAAAAAATGGAATAGAATTGTCTTGCGTTGTTGTGCAATTTAGTTGGAAATGTCACCCAAGGGGTTTTCTCGCGTCATACAATGTAAGATTTCTCTGCTCTCGCACGTCACTTAAGCTTATTTTTTATTCGTAATCCAATCAAATGCAAATAATGTGCTTTGACAGAAAGTGGTAAAATGTCATTTTGTATTTTCTCATTTTGCGTTATCATACGTCGACACGGTAACATCATAAAAATTATATAACACATCTGTCATCCTACGCACATCCTGACATTCATCAAAAAAAAAAAAAAACTACTATAGAGCATTCAAACTTCAAACTAGCCGTCAGATTGACACTAAACATAGTGTTTGCATGGGAAATGTGCATTTAAATTGCTCTTAACTGAATGTGATGGATGTCATTTACGTGTCTCGTTATATTTAAACTGTTTAACTTTAGAAAAAAAAATGAAAATATTTTCATTTGCCAATTACCTACTTATTAAGTTGTCAACACGGCTCTTGTATCACCTGTATTAACTGGCATACGAAGCAGAACCAGCTGTCAGAAGTTGGTGTATAAACGTTTTTAGCTATTTAAACGCACATATGTATGTAAGTACTAAGACAAACATAATTAAAATTGAATGAAATACGACTTATTAGGTTGTTTTGTATATGAATAAAAAAAAATGTGATAGAGCAGGCAATTCTGCCTTTGGACAAGAATGTTGGGATTTGGATTAGGTTTTGCTCTCTGCTTGCGATGGAAATGATCTCAGAGCAAGTTTATTGGAAACTTTTTTAGAATAGTAATTTACAGTGTAACGCTTACATATGACGCCTAAGAATAGTGAAGAAGTCTATTTTTTAGCAGTTTACTATTTTACCCCCAAACTTGTGATACGACTTATTTCTATTAATTTTCTCTATACATACAGACAAATAATTTCTAACCGAGTGCCTATTTCGATAGGTAAAGAAATGGATTAAAAGAAACTAAGGGCAAGGCTAAGTAGGACAGAACGTTACCTGAGACAGCCATTGTTAGGGATTTTGTCTACCTAGGCTCCCATATTGCATCAGATAACTATACAAGTTCTGAGATAACGAAGTATTAATCAGCCAACCTACTTCTTCGGCTAAGAAGGCAAGGATTTACAAAATCCATTTTTCAAGAAACTACAGCGACAGAATATAAGTTTCTTATCTTTCTGCTTCTGTTATATGGGAAAGAGGCTTGTCTAAGGTGGATGACTTATGCTAAGGGTGCGGTGACGAGGAGATATATGAGGACATTCCTCACTACCTGTGTCACTGCCCTGCGCTATATCATCTAAGAAACAGACATCTAAGGAGACACTTCTTCAGAGACTTGGAGGAGCTCTCTGACATTCAAAGCAAAATCATGTTAAATGGCTTGAGGCATTTTCAGGCTAAAGCTTTCTGTAACCCATCTATACCCTTAACGGGCTTAATCGACATGGGATTGGGATTATCATAGCTTTCAATACAAGGGGTCACAAACCCTAGGGTATCACAATGGATCTACATTGGTCTAAGTGTGACGGTAACAAGATCAACTGTCAGCGCATTAACCTAACCTAACCTAAGGTAGATGAATAAGAATTAAAGTCTGCTTGTTAAAGTGTATATCTAAAGTCTTAACAATGCGAAAGCACTCCACATTCGTGCAGTACGGTTAAAAAAGGGATCTCTGTACTTTAAACAATATATATTAGAAGTTAAAATTAGAATTTAGCTTCCTTATTCCCTGGAGTATTGTTAGTCATTGTTTTAAGACGTCCAGTGTTCGAAATACAGAAATCTTCTTCCTATCGACTCTAGTATTCTATCCAATACATGTTCAGATATGAAAATTCTTTTAAAGTTTTAGGAAAATGTACACCCTATAAATCATAGCCATAGCTCGAGAAGAGAAGAATTTTGTACATTTTCTTAGAAAACCTAAGCATTTTTAGCGACATCAAATAATGTGATCATTCCTCAGAAATATAGTTGGGTTACTTGTTTTCCTATTTTTAAAACATTTTTGTTTCTCAAAAATTGTTAAAGAGATTAAAAACATTATTTGGTAAAAGCTAATTTATTGTTGAATCAGGGATTTACGAATATATTAAATTTTCTTAAATTCGGTACTTTTGATTTAAAAAAAAAAAGAATAACAGTACACACCATACAAATGTAAAAAAAAAATAGTCTTAGAAATTTGTATTTTGCTCGAAAATAGCGCCTAGAATTTCGATAATTTTTCATCTGTTTCTACGTCGCACATATTCCCGGGAACCAGAACCACCATACAGAACAATTTTGCTCTCATCAGGACCATAAAATATTTCGCCAATGCTGAAGGGACTTATCGACATGGGCCTTGGCAAACTGCATTCTTTTGCCGATGTGTTTTTTTTTTTGTCAAAAGAGGAACCTTCCTTGGGCTTCTGGCATTGAGATCATTCTCCCGCAATATTCTTCCTAACGTTTCTATACTATCGCTTAGATTTAGCTGTTGTTTTATTTCAGTAGCCAGCAAATGGGGAGAGACCTTTGAGTATCTCACAATTATCCTCTCTGATTTTGGAGAAATAACTTTTTTTCTGTCCCTGGTTTCGGGTTTTTCTGTATATTTTTTGCGTTAATAGTCATCTTAGCAGATATTTTTAAGGCTTTTTGAATTTCCGTATAAGTTTTTCCATCAGAGAGGAGTTGGCGTATGATTTGCCGCATTTCCGGAGTGCAATGCTTATTACGACCCATACTGTAAGTTTGAAGGAATATAAATGTAGGAAAACTATGGGTTTTTATACCTTACCTTTTAATTTCAACAGCAAACAAAAAAATATCCCTAAGATTCAAAAACAATGAAAAAAATTCACAAACCATTAAACACTGCTATTATTTTGACTGCACAAAAATACACTTGAAGTGAAATCAAATGACCTTTGGAAGAAAACCGTTATGATATGGCTTTTTTTAATTCTGGAAACAAAAGATAAAATATTCTATTACAAAAATAGTACTAGAATATTTTAAAAAGTTGCCTATATCTTAGTTTGTATTAAAATATGTCAATGGTAAGATTACACTGCTATTATTTTGACCGCAACTGTATGTACATATGTTTCTATATAAATGGAATACTTTTTTTTTAAACCCTAGGTCTCTTAAAAAGAAGAGCAAGTTCGTGCAACTCAATCGTGCATTATATTTTGTTTTACATATTATTATAATTTTTAAGTGCTTTTTGGCATTGCTTTTATTCCAAACACATTAAGATTAAATATTTTGAAAGTCTTGAGATTCTAAAAAGTAGGTTTTTTTTTTTTTGCTAAATTGAAGTCAGCTTCAACAGTTGGTAACGAAGAAGTTTAAGCGATTCTCTGTTGATTCAGATGTACACATTCTGCTTTTTACAACTGGTTCAAGATTTTAAGTAAAGGTAGGAAATATGCCATCTAAAAATTTTGTAGGAGACCTAGGGACTCACCACCATCATTGAACGGGACCAGATAGTTTTAAGGAATTGTCAAACTTTTGATTTTTTAATATAAAAAAAAGGTTTGTTGGCCTTAGTTTTCGAAGCAAATCACTTTCATTAATCCAAAGTTAATACAATAACAAATACTTCAATTAAAACATTATAAAGTAGCTCTATTTTCAAAAAATATTTTTTTTTCAAACGATACACCATGAAAAAGTCATTAAAAGTAAATTACTTTTTTCTCTGCCACCTTCAATCAATTTTATAATTTCACTGAAAATTATAAAAAGTGTACTCGGAATCAATCAATCATTGTCACGCCTTCCAATTGCTGTCTCCTGTGCACAAAAGTTAACTATCTAACCCTCTTACGTCCAACCTTATACCAATGTACTACGTTACGTACAACTAAGAGGCAAACTTATGCCGGCCACCACAGCTTTCAATCATTATTTTTGCTTTTATTTCTTTTGTTTAATTTTTGTTTGTATTATCCCAATTTATACCGTTAATTTCTATTTTTATGGTCAATTAGCCCAGATGCGAATGTTGCTGGTAAACTATCACTCTCCCAGAGTCGGATTATAATGTGAAGAGGCCTTTAGAAAAGATTCATAATGATTTGATTTCCTGTTTTAACTTATTCCTTATGTTGGACTTATAGCAATAAAGAGACTTAATAGGTTCATACTCTCTACTCAAAGGTTCACGTAGTTGTTGTCTTAGCTTTTCACTCTTACAAAAGGTTCGAAAAAGTTCACTAACATGGTTCTAAACAACCCCTATGTCCATGCAATTTTAAGCAGAACTTTTCACTAACCTAACCGAAAACCTTCGACAGGTGCTGTGCCCCTTAGAGCGACGACGACGGCACGACGAGCCTACGGCCATAGTTTCCCATTTAATCTTACGGATAGTTCAGCACACTTTAAACAATAATATATCTTCTACTTGTTGCCAACTTCTACAATGCTCTATCAAAAGGCCTATAAGCATTTTTATGTTTATTTTCTCTGTTTTATTGTTTTAATATCAAGTTTAATCAGTTTGAAAAAAATAAACATTTAAAGTTTACGACGCGACGGCAAATATGGCGAGGCGGCATACATTTTACGATACACCAATTTATGCTTCTCATTTGGCCGCGATGGCGTACGTCGTGTTCGTCTTAGTCGTAGTCTTCGCGTGACGAACGTGCCAAATGCTTGTGAAGTGGTTTCAATTCAAATAAACTCGAAAACGCATAGGTCTAGTCTGGTGTAGGTCAGGCACGCCTGTGGCTAGCAAAACAACAATAAAAAAAAAAGAATTTAAGATTGAATAAATAAATGTTATGATTGTTTTTACAGAAGCGAGATCGACAGCCTCACAGCATAGCAACTGAGGTCGTTCGTCTTGTAGCTCTTCCGAGTCGACCCAAACCGATAAAACTGAAAGAAAAAATAATAAAAGTATCTGAAGAGCCACAAGAGATAGATAAATCAGCACCATATAGAACTTAAGAAAATTTGTATTTTATGTACATTAGCGTAGTCAAATATTATTGAAATTTTAATATAAACAAACATTTTGGGTTGAGTCGGTTAAAGCATTCTCGAAGTTTAACAAACAACAACAAAAAATAAAAAAATGTAGGAAGCTGGAGAACCCAGCTATAGACACATATTGAATTAGGCTTCTGTTATGAATTTTTGTATATATGGAAAGCTTGATGGTGTTGACTTAATTTGCTTGTTTAATAAACAAAAGGGATTTTTATATTCTTCTACGAAATTCGGGGTCAAGTTTAGTGGGTTCAATGAAGAATCTTGTAAGAAATATTTCATCTCTTGTAGATCCAATATTATTATGCAATCTTCTGTTGACTCGGCGAGAGGTTGAATTGGAACCTGGGGCTCTTGAGTGAGGTATTTTTTTATATATACTTTTTTTTTTTTTTAAGGCCCATATATGCCATTATGAAGGTAATATGACATTTTTCAATTGGCCACCTCGATTTCTTACAGAGGCACGGATCCGAGATATCCAATTTTCAATTACTCTTCCGCATAGATCTGGCTGAATTTGAGCGATTGCCTGTGTTATATTCACCTTAAGGGCACCGGACGATTGTGGTTTGTTTGCATTTACCTGCGACTTCAGAAAACCTTACAAGAGAAATTCCAGCAAAGCACAATCCTATGACCTTGGTTGGTTATTCATGTCACCTCTGCGAGAGATAATCTTAACTTCAAATCGTTCATGTAGAATGACAATCGTGGCGTCCTGTGTGCAAAAGTAGCGCCCTCCTTCTGTCGTCTAGGTTCAATTAGGGCCATACGAATTTGGTTATGATCTTTCTGTAGCGTTTCCCATTGACGGAAACCACCTCACTTAAGTCGTTTTCGAAAAAGTACGGACCAATAACGTAATGGGTTGGTGTCATCCTATATACGGCAATTTTGCTTGTTAACACGGCCTTTCATCCAAAAATTCGCGTCGTTGCTAAAGATGATTTTGCAGCCTAAATTGAAGTCCTCTTCCCAACGCCCAGTCAGCGAACAAACTTCGTTGTCTATGAAGTTTGCGAAAGGCTTAGTTCTCGTGCATGGCGATGTATCGACTGCATCGGGTTCTGCTGTACACTTTCAACGGCCTCGGCGATGTTATCGGCCGATCGTGCGTTCCCTTGACGTACGAATTGATTAACTAAACCCGTAAAATTTGAGCACCAAAAAATTACAAATTACAATTATCAAAATAAATTTTTAATTAATCTGGTGTTCCACAAGGAAGTCATATGGGACCTTTGCACTTTCTTAATTAAATGGAGTTCTTAAATTTCATAAATGTCTTCTCTCTGTAAATGTTATGAAATAATATTGACAAGCCAAATCAACAACGTATTGTATCCCTTTTCGATATTATCTTAAAGAAGTTGCAGATTGGTGTCATTAACCTTTAATATTGCTTAATGAAAAAAAACTTGCTTCCAATATTTTCCTTCCAATTGTTAATTTCTGTCAAATTGACAAGATTTCTTTTGTAAAGGCTGAAGAACAGAAATGTTTAGCTGTTATTTTAGATGCAAGGCTAAATGCATGCGATTATATGATCTCTTAAAGTAAGAGATTGTTATGAGATGATAATGTCCATATATACGCCTTAATTCTAATACATTCCTACAAAATGATCAAAAGGCATGGTAGTACACAACCAAGTTCGCGGCACTACAAACTTTTTACCAGAACAAGCCCAGGCGATTTTCGATCCTTTCTAACTTCCCAATAGAAGAAACGTCACAGTATTTTCTGAGCTTATCAAACACAGGCGTTTCACCAATTTCAACTCTTTAGCATTAAGTATTCCTGAGATATACAATATTAAAAATCGCGAAAAACCTAGTTGACAGACCTTACTGAGAAATCATCAAATAAGCGGAACACTTCCCGAAACTGTAGAACCTTGTAATTTGCCAAAACGGTAGGTCTAGTGGAGCATGCAAAAGAATCGATCGAAAATTTGGAAATTTCCACTCGGGGGATGTGCCATCCATCCATTTTCTAAAAAATTCTTACCACTTATGTAGAGTACTACCGATTGTCAGAGTTCAAGTACACAAAAATAAAAAAAAAGAAAATTTGCAATTTGCTACTCGGAGGCGTGACAACCACGAAAAATCACGATTGAACTTTGCATACTCTTAGATCCCAATATATTTCACGGCTGAATTGTTATACACAACTTGGTTCTCTTTTTTATATCTTTTTTTTTGTCATCAGCTCAATCCCCCCAAAAGCTGATATTTCGGTCGACATTAATTTTTTTTTAGTCTTAAAATGTTCGTCAATTCCTTGAGTATTTTAAAAATATCTATCCATTTCCAGGGTCCCTTTAAATTTGATGATTTTTACTCCGAACAGAGAAGTTAAACGACTTGAAATTTATAATCAAGCAAGATCTATACCCACCTCTATAAGCCCTTTTGAATGAATGGACTTTACCTATAATCAAATTTAAAGAGGATTTCAATATTTATGTAATTGACTTTTAAGAGTCCACTTAAATATAAAGTCCATAGTGTGTATGGTTGGTTATATCGGGCTCATTACAGGTTATTAAAGTCAACTCTTAATATCGCTTATTTTTAAAGCCAGAGTGCTTGGCATTTTGAAAATGTGCTTTTTCCGACCTTATTGAACTGAAAACTCAAATTTTGTGACAATTTTTGTTAAAATTCATCGTTTTATTTAAAATGGCTTCTTTACATTTCAGATAGTGAAATAGTTTTATTGAAGATTGGCAATGATAGTGAATGTTTTTGAAATGAAACCTTCTGTTATTTTTTTTTTGTTTAGTTTATTTTTTATTTCTAAATTTTTATTTTTATTAAAATATTAAAATTTTATTTTCTTGCTTGTTTTCCTTATAAAAAAACATTTTATTTTATTCGTACATACAACTTTTGTCACTGAAACTACACTTTTCCGAAGGTTTTTCAATACGAATTTGGAATATTCTATTTCAAAAATGCGTATGTTCATACCAACTCATTTGCAAACGTTTCAACTAATTTAAACTCATTTTCAATTCATTTCTGCTTCACAGCTGAAAAATACTCATACGAAAAGTTTTTCCCTTCAAAATGTTATACAACCAAAAGTTCAGCCAACCAAGCACAATCTCTTAGATTCAAAACATATTCCCTTACAACAATGACTTCCACACAATTTATTTAACTAAAGTGAAATTCTCGAAAATTTGCAACTTTTCAAAACTTCACTGATATGCACTCTAGCTTGAAACTATTTCACTATTTATGTCTTTTGATTACATGCTGCACACAATTTCAATCTAAAAAATAAAACATCAGTTTCCATTACTTTATTTTAAAGGATACCCAAAAAGTTAAGGAGAAGGGTAGAAAAAAAAAGTAATAGAAACAAAAAGGAGGAAAAAAAATCAATTTTCTTAAGGACTTTTCAGCAGAAAATTTGTTTCTTAGGGTTTTCGCTTTTTATTCATCTTCCTGAAGTGTAATGTTGCAGAATAAAAGAATTTACAAGAAGAAAGGACCACCCTACTACCTATGCACATAAATATATGTAGTAGGTACTTTTAAACAAAGAGGTACGAGTATATGCATAGTTTTGTATTTTTAAACAAACTTTTGACGCTTACCAGCGCAAATTTAAAGTTCCTCTTTTTTGTTTTTAATTTTGGAGAAGAAAGCAACTTTCAGGACATGGAGTTTTGTGTATCTAACTTTATCAAGAAAAAAAAAAGACTATAAGTAGACTTATTCACACTTTAGACTTTGGATTTTATCGTGCATGGCAGCAAATACCTACTATCACCCAGTCCCGGATTTTCAATAACGTCAAATCGGTAATTGCCTACGGGCTCCGACTTTCTAAAGTCGATTTTTGGCTTGAATTGCTATTTTGTATTTTCTTAAGTTTGTGGGTTTTTTTTAAATCGGTAAACTAAAATTGTAAAATTTAGAAAAACGTATTCTGAAATTTGTTGTTCAAAAATGTTAACGTTAAAATATAAATTTCTGTTTGGATGTGATTTTGGCTCCAATATTTTGTACATGCAAAATTCTTACCAACTTCCTTCTCTTCAAAATTCTGCTTTAATATTTTATACAATCATTAGATTTTTTATAATAAATACTTTTTAGGAAAATATTTTCTACAGAATTTAGAATAAAGTAAAACAGATTTTCTTAATACAGAATAATTTTGAAATAGGTAAAGATTTTTTTTTATAAATAAGGAAATTTAAAGTATTCACTAGGATCGCAATATTCTGAAGCTAGAAATTTTTTAAATAACAATATTTCGGAATAACCGAATTTTCAAAAAATAAAAATTTGTGTAACAAACTAAATTAAAAAAAAATATATAATTTTAAAATGCTTGATAAAAGTTATAATTTCTTTTTTTAATTTTGTTAAAATTATTTTTGAATTGAACGAACAAAATATATTCGAAACCAAATTTAAGTAAACATAGTTATGAATGTATAGAATTAAAACAAAAATTCCAAATAACTGATTTTAGACCTTTCCTTTTACAAATGGTCAGAATTTGGATGATAATTATTTTGGAAAAAATCAAAATTTAAAATACAGTAATTTAGAACACAAAATTTGGATCAATAAACTTTCAAAATAACATAATTTAAAATTTTGAAAAAAAAAACTTTCAAAACCGAAGTTTTATGTTCAAAAATTTGAATTATCATATTATCTCACACCAACAAAATAATTAATATTATTTTGGTGGTCTAATGTTGTGTATCCATACAGCTTTCGTTTGAACAGAATTAGGATCAACATAATTTTTTAACAAAATAAAATCAATTAAACGAAACTTGGAAATTATCATCAACAGAAACTCGGCAATAGAATTAGAAAACTGTTGATACAATAAATTTGGATCAAAAAAGTCTAAAAACCAAAAATTGAAGTACAACATGTCGTTACAACAGATCTCAATCTAAACAATTTTAAATTAATTTAATATTTTGGAGCAATCTCTTAAAATCTCGTTACAAAAAATTTTTTAAATTACCTGTCGATCAATTAAATTGATTGAATTCCTTTCAACATCATTTTTCAGTTTACAAATCAAATTAGTAAAATTTTTTAGTATATATATTAAAAAAAAAAGTCAACTACAAATTTTGTACAGAATTAATTTGGATGATAAAAATTTTAATCAACTTCTCAAAAAACAGCATAATATTATTCGCTTCATCATATGAAAAAGATTCGAATCGACCTCATTTTGAAACAAGAGAATTTTAAATGTAAACATTTTGGAACACAAAGTTTTCGAAACACAAGAATTTAAATTAAGCAAATTTTTGTCAACAAAACCTTGAAGGATGTTTTCGACGAATGCAAACTTCCGAATATGTTGGAAGTTCCAAATGCTAATTGTATGCGATATTTTTAATGCAAATTTATGAGAAAATCCTTTTTTTTTAACAAAGAGGTATTACATACGTATATGTAAAATTTTGGATACTCAGAATTGTTGGTGTGCGAAATTTGGGCTAACAAAATTTTGAAATAAAACAGAAAAAACATCAAAAACATTAAAAACCAAGAATTCAAGAGAAACAAAATTAAATTTTCGTACCATCAAAATTTAGATCAACATCCTTTTGGAACACAAAATTTTTTTTTAAACTTCCTAAATTTTCAGACACCAGACCATAAATACTTGAACAAAATTTGTAATAATAAGATAGAAATCAACAAAATTTTGAAACAACATAATTTTAAATTACAAAATTTTGGAAAACTTGAATTTTGAACGGACAAAATTTGCATCTACAAATTTTTATATATACAAAAAGGGTCAAGTAATGAAGAAATTTTGTTGAATTTCCTTATGAAAATAGAGAATTTCGAATTTTAGCTTACAGGATTATACTTTTTCTGAAGAACATAATTTCACCCCCACAAGCTCTTAAAGAATCATGCAAACTTTTTTTGAGTAAAAAATAACGATTCGCCTGAGATGGTTTTCCCGTTTTTTTACTCCAGCTCTGCTTTACAACAATGTAGGTACCAAGTGCTGCATCCACCTTGTACTATCTCTCCATTCAGAGTTTTCAGAGCATTTTAGATGTTTTGTATGGGCGAGGAAGATTAGAAAGATGGATAGACACATTTTCCATGTAATTGGATGTGTAATGAGTTTTGCAAGTCCTCAGTCTTCTTTGACAACAAGTGACGGTGATTGGATTTTCAAAAACAAAAATGGTAGCATCTACATATAAGAACTAACTTGATCTATAGCCATCAAGCCACTCTGACTTTTGTTACAAATACGTGCTCTGCCATAACTCCCCCAGACTTCTTAGAGATTTAGTTATTCTGTTCTTCTTCGTATCGTAGTTTTTAATTAAGCACAGCAACAAACCCGAAATTAACTTGAAGAACGAAGAGGCGCTGGAAAATAGTCATTTGCATAGGATATCCTGAGCCTGACATTTTCTACCGTTAATTAGGCACAGAAAATTTACCTTCTCTCTTGCATTCACCCGTAAAGTTTCATTTTTCTCCCCGCTTGCAGCCTTTATCATCATTTAAGAGAACTCAATGAGAGAGAAAGTTGTTTTTGATGTTGAATATCCCGACAACTACTCGCTGTATTGACATTTTGCTCGCTCGCTGTTGCTGAAAATAAACCTCTATTTCAATTCATTAGAAAAAAAAACAAGTTCCTTAAAAAAACTAACACTAACAATGGCGGTTTTCTAGTCGGTTTGTGTCAGGACGAGCACGGGAGTCAGCCTCAGCAGCCAAAAGGATTAAATGAAAAGAGTTTGCTGCACATTGGAAAAAAAAAACGAAAATTGGTCTGAGTTATCCACCCTAGGGTTTTAGAGTGTACTCAACATGCAGAGCACAGAAGTTGTCGGTTAATGGTTGGCTGGGGTATTTTTTTTTCGTAAAGAGAATTAAAAGTTTTAATTAGCAAATTTATCCTTGGGCAAAAATTGCAACGCAAACAAAACAGAACTGTATGTAGTTTGCGAACAAAAAACAACACTCCATCCGACCGTTTATTTATAAATAAAAGTCAGGATTGAAATTAAATTATACATAGAGTCCCATCGGGGTTTCTATTACGTTTCTTTTTTTTTTTCATATATTTGTATTCACTTCGATATGTTATGTAATATGTGGTGCATTTTATATTATTTAATTTTTTTTGAAATGGAACTCGTTGAAATAATTTAATTTAAAATATTTTTTTTTTCGAAATGTCTCGTGGTGAATTGTTCTTTCATTTTATTTTAACGCACGTTTATTTAAATTAACATTTTTGTTTGATATGATGACAGATAAACGTGCAGAAAGGATACAGCTAGCTCCGCCAACAGTAGCTTGATTTTTTGTTTGCATACGATAAAACGAATCATTAAAATGCATCAGATGTGCAAATTAATTAATTATATACCTTTTGTTTTGTGTCAATTATAGTGCTTTTTAAATCAAAAAAAAAGGAAATTAAATACTTGATTAATAAAAATATAAAAAAAAGAAAATTGCAATCAGAAATCACTATAAGGGATTTTGTGGTTACAAAATAAATAATTATTATTTTGTTGTCGAGAAAAATTAATGAAATAAAATAAAACAAAACACAGATGTGTGTGATATCCGATTATTGTTAACCTGGTTGTCAATTAAAGACATCTAGTTACGAGTAAAATAATTTATTCTTCTCTTTTTTATCTATTATTTATTTTTGGATTTTTATTAATTAAAATATTGTAACTCTTTAATTCATTAAAAGAAAAAAATCTTCGCGAATCTCTTTAAATATGTTTGTATAGAATTCAATTTACCTTTGTTTGTTAGAATGCTCTGAACTCCAAAACCACCGAACCAGTCAATATTTGTCAAGGAATGCAATCTTCTGTGAATGCAATCCTTAAAAATATTTGTTCATTTAAAAGATTGCATTCGAACACTTCACTCTTTGAATTTTATTAAATCACCATCAGTTTGACATTGAAATGATTGCAATCTTTTTCTCTATTCATTTTAATAGCAATTAATTGAATGCAATCTTTTGAGAGTTCGTGAAGTTTGTTCTTATTCTATGAGTGTTTAGTCAAAATAAGTCCAGCAGTTTGCCAAACAGGCACAGTTACGCACTCTGTCGCTCGAAAATTTCTTTCATTTATTGTTTGTAAACTATTTTAGTATTCGAGAGGTTATACACTTAAAGGTTACTTTTTTCCAAAATTTATTAATTAATAGGGTAAAATGGGTCACCCGTTTAAAAAAAAGTATTTTGGTAATTCAACTGATTTATTTCGAGAATGGACGGAGAAAATAAATGTTGGGTTAGATATTTTTTGAATGGGGTTAAATCAAGAAAGTGATTCACATTTAAAATATTTTTTTTTTGTATTTAAAGGGTTATAGTTTGAAAATGGCTTTTAAGCTGATTATTTATCGAAATTTAAAGTTTTTATAAATGTAAAAATGGAGTTAAAAAATGATAATACTATTTTTAATTTCCTATCGTTTTGAGTCCGAACATTCCATATTATTGATTTTTTTGTTGAACAATATTGGTTGGGATTTAAGAATTTGGGATTCTGCTATTCGATATTTTGAGATTTAGATTTAATAGGCACTATTGAACTATCCAACGAGTTCATTACATTAAAGAAGAATTTTAATTTAAAAGTTGATCTGGTTAAAATAGAAAACCTCTACAAAATCCTTAAAAACCAAGATTTTGCTTATGCTACGCAAAAGAGCAATTTCAGGGCTTTCGGGTTATATTTAAAACAAAATATTCTATGAACATCAGAAAAGAATTTGTCTTCTATTTGTGAAGTCAAAAACGGTCTTATTCCAAGTAAGGATGTCTACGATTTGGATGGATTAAAAAACCTAGAAAAATTGTGAAAAATTGAGATTTTGTTTACCTCTGCGAAAAAGAGCAATTTTGGGGTTTTTGGGTGCCATCTTCTATTTTTTAAACCACAAACCATCTTCTATTCCATATTCTATTTGTCAAACCACAAACTACCGAATCCTATCAAAAAATCGTATAAGTCGATAGTTTTTATTCGATAGTTCGCATTACTAATTAATGATTTTGGGCTTCAGTATTCGGGATTTTGGCATGCAATAAAGCGGGATTTTTGCCTTTGAAATTATGAACTGTTCCGTTGCAACTTTATCTGTTTCCAAAGCCTCAACTTGTTCCATGCACTCACAGTGTATTTTCCTCACAGCAATATGTTTCAGTTTCTTTTATGTTTGCCAAAGTGGTTTTTCGATGCTAAAACCTATCTCAAAATAACGTCTACTTTAACTTATAAAACAACAAATATTTATTTGAACAAATAAAGTTTAAAGAAGTTTAAAGTCCCCGTGGTATTGAAATGTAATCGTTAAATGATCAAATGTTCACAAAATGTATGTATTGTATCGATTCTGTTAGTTCGATGCATAAATTAGACATTATCTTCCCTTACCCCAAAAATTCTACACAATCTCGTTATCATTCCAATTTCAAACGTTAGGAACACTTGTGTCTTTAGATAGTATGTATATTCCATTTCATGCCCTTTATAACCTGCAAAGAGATTCTATCTCCACTAATGGTATCGTTCACCCAAAATCTACACTACCCGAAATGGCTTCATATGTGTTGGAAATATTTTACAAATGTCTTTCGATTAAAATCGTGTCGAATTGAATCCATTTTCAGTGGTCAGCAGCAACAACAACAACAACTGCCAACTGGTCTATTCAAAATGTACCGACGAAGCATTTTCCAAGCACACAAAAGCCTTCTCCGTTAGAATATTAATGTTCTTAACAAATCATTTCTCTTAACAAATCATTTCTCCATTACAACCAACTAAATATCTACTGGAGTGTACACTACTGCCTCTCATTCGAAGGCCGAAACGAAATTGCCCATGAATGACTAAAGTGGCCAGTCGAAGCCACAACAGTGGAAGCAGTCCTTCGTCCTTAATGGCCTATTCTGAGCCATTTGGGTTCGATTTCTGTGCGTCTCTGGCAATTTACTTAAGGTATATATAGTTTAATACTCGCTGTTGCTTATTTGGCTATTAAATTTTATTAGATGACAGCTGAAATGGCGATCGATAATTCAATTGTGCTGACCAATTTCCTCACACACACAAAGAGCTGCTTTTTTTTTTTTTTTGAAGAACTCCAAAGACAATCCTTCAAAAAGGAACAACCACATTCTCCATTTTGGCCAACGTTGCCAATAATGGCAATTTTCTTCCCCCAACCAACCGAGTCTCTCTGTATTGACCACTATTTAATTTATTTCTTCGTCCCCTGCCATCGTCCGAGAGTCCTTTTGCCATTTGGAATTCCTCGCATCCGGTAGCCGGTATAATATAAAAACAAAAGGTCGGAGGGTGATTGCCTGCATAATAACGTATGTTTCCTTGTCGTATAGCATTTCCTGTATGAAGAGTTCGGCTCGAGCCTTCATATTCTCTAACTTGTAATATTTTATAATTGGACCTTAGCAACAAGTCCTAAAGCATTCTCTTCACAAAATGTAAATTCTTGAGCAATTTAAGCGAAATACCCGTAGTTGTTTTATTATTCAACGAGTATTTGCGTGGTTTTTTTGTTTTTTGTTTTGGAAAAAAATTATATACACGAGTATAGGATAGGAGGAAGTCAGGTTAGGTTTGTATGTGCTGTCAGAAAAATTCATGCTAACTTGCCGCTACAACAACCACCATTCTATATCCGCCCACCATTGGGACCAATTAGGTGAATTATTCTGCATGGTTGTTTCTTTTGATGAAGCCATGTGGCATACAAAACTTTTTAAAGTTAATTGGCAAGTGGGTCGTATGAACTTGCTCGGGTTATGCCAATTTCGGTAGAAAATTGAACGTAATTTTTTAGAAATAAAGGAGACAATTTTCATTTTTTCTGGGACACTTTTTCTTCAAAAATATTTAAGTTCAGCTAAAATACGTTTATATTTAAGTTCAACTTAAATGCTTAATCGTTGCTTTGTACTTAATTTAAACTGTTGCACAATTATTTATGATGAGAAAGAAATTAGTACAAACGTTAGGTCCTAGCTTACTGTAGAGTGAACACACAGACACACGAACGCAAAGACGCACCGACCAACGTGTCAATATGGCGAAAACCAGTTTGGATTGTTTCCTTCGTCATCCTAGTCAGGAAACCCATACCTGCCCTGCAGAGCCAGCAAGAACACTCTAAATATTTGTACGCAACCACTACTTGCCCCTTAGCGCGAGTTTGCAAGTACAACAAATTTAAATGCTGCCAGCAAAATGTGATACGTGTAAACGTTGTGTTACACTAAATACAGCCCAGCAGTATAACATGTCAAAAAGAATGACAAGCAAAAATACTATTCTGGGAAAAAATAAATAAAATACAAAAAAAAAAAAATATGAAAACAGAACATGCTGTCAATAAATTTTATATGAAATAAACTTTGATTGAAGAAGTTAATGGATGTACTTTTGCTTGTAATTTGGAACGGGAGAACACAAAAGTCACAAATTATGAGAAAGAGAATTTTATGTCCATAGAATTCCTGGAATATTTTATAGAATTCTTAAGTAAGGTCTAAATTTACAAGAGGACCTACAAAATATGGTAATATAATAGTTGATTTCGATGACATGCCAGAAAGATTCTTAGTCGAGTTGATTAAATATGTGGGGGTTTGCTTTTGGTAAAATCAAGAAAGGTTAAAAGGAGATTTTCCTTTAATAGTGACCTTTTTGACACCGTCAAACTAACCCGGTGCAAATTGATGGATAAATTTTACTTGACTTTATGATATATCACATAGAGGTCACTATCATCGTAATGAAGACACTTGGAAGATGATAAAATAATTTAATGAAAGCGGATTGAAAAGGGGGTGAAGGGTTGGCCGAAATGGTGTAGTTTACTTTGCAAATCGACATTGTGCCTTCCGACTTCCTGATAGACATCAGATTAATTCTTGGGAAGGCAGGAAATGTTCCCACGATAAGAAAAGGACTGCAGAGGACCGTTATCAGAATACCTGTTTGGAAACAAGCTGGTGTTTGATGGAATTTCGAAACGTTCCATTCCTCGGTTCGTGTATGCTCATCTCCATAAGCACCCTAACAAAATGGCAGTTGACCTTGAATTGCTGTCTATTGATTATAAGGTCAGACTACTAGCTAGATGTTAGCGTTTAATCTCAACTGACCCCCATGCTTGACTAATTCAGCCCCGAGTAGTTTTTAACTGTAGGGAAATTAATTGATTTTTCTAATCGTCTCATGATTCTTGAAGTCCTAAATAATAACACCTTTACTCAAATCAGCTAAATACCGGTAGCACTTCTCGAAAGAGCACACGTGAAAATCCCGAAAAAAGACTGACAGTATATGGACTATGTGCTTCTATCATTCAAGAAAACATTCATGAAAGAAATCCATCACGCTCACAGTTTGAGAACTTCCACAGTTTGAGAACTTCCACAGTTTGAGAACGTCCACGGTTTAAGAATGCCCACAGTATGAGAATACATATCTGCAGTTTGAAAACTTCCAAAGTTTGATTTTAATAACTTTTACAGTTTTAGAACCTTCAGAGTTTAAGAACTTTCACAGTTTGAGAACCTTCACAGTTTGTTTTTTGGAAAGTGAAATAAGTCAATTTGTGTTGAAAAAACGTAAACTTTCTTTAAGAATTTAAAAAAAATTGATTGAAAATTAAAACAGTTTTATACAGCCTCTCAAAGCTGGCGCTAACCATCCAAATATGCTATGCTCAAACCCTGTTTCCAAATAACTGTCATATTTTTGTTTTTATATGAGGTCAACATTTAAGTATTTTTTAAGAGTAAGGAACATAATAATGTTTTTTTTTTTTCTTATAAAGAATTTTTAGAAACTAAAAAATGTACATACAAATACAAAAACGTTTGCCCTACTTCCGGAAGTGCCACAAGACTCGTTAATAAATTAATGTTCTGTTTTGTTTTATTTTTTTTTTTTTTGTTTATTCAGGTTAATTTTAGGTACTTTGAACCCAAATAGTTTGAGAAGTAGCGTTGGCAAATGAAGGCGGGATTAAGATTGGATTCAATGAGGGATTTATTTTTTTATTTGAGTTTTAAAAAATATGATGTGATATGATATATTTGACATAAAGTATAGCCTAAGCCGTCTCTGTTGACAATTTTAAAATCTAACTTAAGTAATAATAAATGTGTTTTTTTGTTTTTGTAACCTTCACAAATTCAAACAGAGCTTTCCACTCGGTTCCATTGAGAACTCTAGTATTCACGACTTTAAAACAATTCTTCTGGTTTCCATTTACATTTGGTAATTGCCATTGTCTTTGGTAACTGCAGTTTCCTGGGAGATCATCTCTATGTGGGACAAAGTTGAGTGGAAACAGGTCCCTCTTGTTTTTAAAACAATTGACTAGAGGGCAGTTGGGTACTCTTCCTTATGCTTTTTATTTGTTAGCAGGTTGTAGTCAAGTCTTGCGTAAATGGGCTTATTTTTTTGATTTTCTCGCTCTGGCGATAAATTCATCTCTGTTTTAACATCAAATACGCCAGTGAGGTCATTGAGTTCGATTTTCCAAACGTTGGTTTGGCGGCCGCAGTATGTAGGTATGCTGCCCCAATTTTCGTACCAGGATAATTTGTTGATAATTTGTTTATCTTAGAATATCCATTCTAGAAATCTGTGCTCATCAATGACGACCGTTTTTAGGATATAGTCCACCTCCGTTTACAACATTGAGATGAATATGGGAGGTAAGCCCGTCTCGAGCAGAAGTGGTTTGAGGTGTGTCCTTGGAAGTCACAGCGATCTCTTCAGGAAATATCCCCAAAGCTGTCCTATCTCTTCGTATTCCTGGTGTGAAATTTCCATTTCATATGAATAAGTCTGCTCTACAAAACCTTCTTACATGTAGCATGGACTGCATTGTTTTTTTTTTTTTTTCATTTTGCTAGTTTCTCAACAATGTTGTTTCTTAGCTTCCGATTTCTTGAAATGTTTACACCGAAATAATTGTAGTTACTCTTGGCAACTCAAATTTGCACCTTTCGTTACGGCAGCTTAAGCATCCACCGTTGCGTATAATCATGACTTTCTATACCGAAATAATTTCGAGTCAAATGACTTCACCATTTACAACGCTACTTCCCAGACTATAAATACTAAATTTTATACATACATTTATGTATATTCATTCCAGCTGTGATTGTTCTGGCTAATATGTCCAAAAAATGTTGGCACAGAGCAACAAAGTGATTAACATTTAAAAAATAAAATAATATTGTGCTAATAAAAAAGCAAATTTAAAGACAAGAATTTTAAACCTCTTGACGAATATTTTTTTTTTGATTCTGTTAAAGAACGTTCAACAGCGGACTAAAAAGTTGTTCAATGAGTTGCTAATTTTATTTGAAAGTCATAAAATTATTGATTGTGAAGCATAAACTTCTGTTTTTTATTTATCTCGGCTCTGAAGCCAAATGGTGCATGTAGACGAATTTACGTTTCATTGAATTCCTTTGATAGTCGATTAATCGGAAGGCTCTACATTTTAATGGTGTATTTTTATTTGTGTGTACTCCTAATTTATGGAAGAGTCCTTGACTTGTGTGGTCTTATGTTTAAAGATGTAAATATGTACTTTGAAGTTAGTCATCTTGACTTTTATGGCAACTGAAACGAACAGATGTGAACTACTAGTGAGAGTGCGAGGCGCCATCTGGCCGTGAGCTATCACCCGTAAAGTTCGTTACACATAAAAGTTCGATTTTTTACAAAATCACCCTTATGTTCTCACTCATATTTGAGTTAACGACAGCTCACACTCCAGTTATGAGAAGTCGAAGCTGTTAAATTAGGTAGTTTTGTTTTGGAATGTTTTGCTATTTATGTATATAAAAATATTCATAAAATTGTTTAAAGTCTGAATAGTATTTTATAAATATCTTAATGTTTTTAAAACCAGTTTTTTTAATGTTTATTGCCTGAAGAAGAGCGTATTCATGCTCGAAACGTCGCTTAACCAGTAACATCTTGTTTTATTGACCTAGAACCTGCACCAATTATTCTCTATGAGAAGTCTACTTTATGTTTTTTTTTTATATAAAATTATAAATTTTAATAGACTTAATAGGTCTTAAAAGTCACTTTATTATGACTTTAATTTGTATCAAAATGCTAATGGCGTCTGTGGCCGTTGGTCTTACAATTTGTTGAATCCCTTCGTCTTCGTTCTTTAACCCGAAGTTGGGTGTAGACTTTGTATTATATTTGTGTGCCGACATTTACAGGAATACTATTCATAAAGTGGCATTATGGTCTTCTTCAACTTACTATACTACAAAATTCAATTTTGATTAAATGTAACTGAAAACTCCAATTGAATTGAATAGTAAATAGGAAACCACTGTCGAAAATCCACACCATAAACTGCTCTTTGTTAAACAAATTACTTTTCCGTACAAAATTCATTCGATTGTAATTAATAATTGCAAATCAGTTATGGCCTCTTACGACACCAACTTACTCATAACATTTTAGTATAACAATAATTATTAATTAAAAGCTAAGATTTCCATAAAATTAAATTATACGAGTACCTACTCGTATCATGAGTAGCAGCAGCTCTGCCATCAACACAATCGCATTCAATCAAGCATAAAGCTAACTCTTATTTTTTAAGAGATCCATTAAATTGAACTTATAAGTTTGCATAAGTTTCACTATTAATTGTTCGAGTGCAAAAACCATGAAATGTTTTATTTACTATCAACGTTTTGCCACACTGACGACGCGACGGCAATCGTAAAAATAAAGCAAAAACACAAAGAAAAATACCTACACATTAAATTCTTGAACAATAAAACTGACATTTTAAAATTAATGGCTAATTTCGCGCTTCATTAGTACACAATAATTTTAGCAATAAAAAGAAAGCTCTGATGACTATTTTTGTTTCGCTTGTGTGTTTTTTTACTGAAGTCAGTTGGATTTGAACTTGGTAGTATCCATTTGCGTTTTTTTTTTATTAGTGGTGTGTTTTTTTGGAAAGCGTTTAGACAGGTTAGCAATGTTTTATTGTTAACAACGAAGTCAAAAGACTGAATTAATACGTTAGCGATGGGAGTGAGCATATTCTAAAAGTGAACGTAAAGCTTTCCACAGTTGAAACTAAGATGGTTGTGAATTGGAATTGAAAAAAAAAAATAACTTAAATTGTTTTACTGAGATAGAGGGATGTGTTCGTTGATAATTGTCATTCTAAACCATTTGTATCGAATCGTGTCGTAGTGAAATTAGTTCCTCGTCCGGGACAAATTTATTGCAACACACGTTGACATAACGGTTAGTGTGTTAGACTGTCTGTCATGCAGAAGGTATTGGATTCGATTCTCAGCCGCTGCAATGTAAAAAAGTTTTCGACTGCTTCTTGCGAAGTATCTCTCTCCGTTCGGAATCGACAGTAAATTGTAAATTGTAGGTCCCTTCCATTCCTGGTAACTCGCACACAGAAATGGTTGTGAGTAGTATGCCACTAGGTTAAGGCTCTCTACGAGCCGTAATGTGTTCCTATTTATATATTTTTTTATTTTTTATCACGGTCGAAAATTGTCAAAATGTTTCTCAAACACGATTTCGTCAAAAGATTTCTTGTCTTTCTAGTAGAAATGTTCATCGAGAGAGAAAAAATAATTTTTTGTTCATAGATATATGGGACTGAAAATCGGAGGTTACAATCCGACGCCCTAATCTACCTGATATTGTCCCATGTTTTCCTTTGGTGCATGATTGGACAACACTTTCCCAGTATATGTTTCGGTGTTTCCTCATGCATGTTGCAGAATCTGCAAATGGCACTGCTTACCACACCAAGTAAATTAAGGTGTCTTCTAAGTTTGCAGTGTGCTGTTAGAATACCTGTTATTATTATTAGGTTATTCCTACTTAAGTTAATACAGTATTCGAAACATTGCCGGTTCTAATTGCCCAGTAGTATTTTCGCCTGTCTCAGTTAAGGGAGTTCATTCTAGTTTTTGAACCATTGGTTTTTGATGACATTTTCTCCTATGCCGCAATAAGTTTCAGGCCCTGTTAGAGGAGTTGAAGCGCCTATTTTTGCTAGGGAATCTGCCTCTTCGTTTCCATAAAACCAAGTACCCAGTAAAGTGTGACCCTGTTCTTGTTACCAAGTTCATTTACGTCAAGCGATACTAGAATTCTAGGTGAGCTTTAAAAATAAAATAGACATTATTAAGTCGGATTCACTTTAAAAAGGAAAAGCAAACAGAATGCAATTGGCGTCCAGGCGAAGTTTTTTTTAAGCTTCAGTTAACTAGTTCTTTGGTTGACTCGTCTTTCTGTTCCTACTTTTATTTCTTTTGTCAACACTAAGTCGTTGCTTATGTCTTTAATGATTTTTATGTATTTTAATGCATCCATTTTAAGTGAAAGGCACACAATTTAAGCGATATTCTAACAAAGAAAAAAAACTGAATAATACTTTTTTTGAAGATATAGGATGTCCTGAATTCGAATCGAAGCTCAGATTTTCTCTATCAAATCAGATGGTTTTGATATTCTAACCTTAAAATGTTTTATTTTTAAACATGAATCATGTTACATATTGAATTAATTTTTCTCCAAAGAACTCGTTCCGGAATGTGAAAGCAAATTAATTAAATATAATTTTGAATGTTTTCAAAACGTGTTTCCCAAATAATCATTAGATTTTTTATTTTAATTTTAATAAAAAAAACATCGAGTCGTTTGGAGCATAATAATTTCCTTATGTAAAATAACCCCAAACATAAATATCAAATCCAGGACTCGGACGTAATTATCTTATAATATCTTATAATAACCTTATGTACAAGTACTTCCGAAATTTAAGAAAATTATACAGGGTGCCGCTTACTTCGTCAAAGATATTTGATTGATTCTTGGGTACATTCTAAAAACAAAAATCGTTATACACTATGGGTCTATCTCCAAAGTTGACACTATTTTTCTGGGTTTGGAAAAAAGGGGAGAGTAACGAAATCCCGCCGCACAAAATCCCGAATCACGAAATCCCACCGAAAATAAAAATAAAAATCCCGCCGACAGATATTTTTAGAAATATTTGGCGGGATTTTCAATACTATTTTAGTACTATTTAAAGAACAGTTGGTTGGGGAAAAATTCAGTTCTTGGTAGAACTCCGAGGAGCTAAGACCCTCCTCCATCTTTAGAGAGATAAGATGCTTTTCAAATTTCAATGGTTTGGCCAATTATCTTTGGACATTTGACCAAAATATTTTTTGGACTTTTGTCAAAAATATTTTTGGACATTTTGTCAAAAATATTTTTTTAACAAACAAACACATTTTTTTTTTTCAACAAAATTGTTTTTTAAGAATTTTTTTTCAACAATTATTTTTTTTTAATAATTTTTTTTTTGAAGAAATTTTGATTTTTCATACTTTGTTTACATTGGCGCCTGGCAGGCGACTTAACATACCCTAAGCCAGTGTTTTTCAAACTTTTTGAGTACGCGACCCCTTTGCTAGTAACAAAATTTTGGCGACCCCCCCATTATAATGTGTCAGTTATTTAAAAAGCTACATACACTGAACCCCTTCCAAGCCCGGTCTAATTACACAAGATTTTACTTATTCGCGATGAAATTTTCTCACGTATTGCAAAAAAAAAATTGTAGCAGGCCTTGCAGTAATTTTCATTTTTTTGAATTTTGAAATAAGGGCGCATCAGAATTGTCATTTAATTTTTTTCAACTGAGAGTAAATACTTATTTAAAAATTAAGTGTTGTGTTGTGTTGTTTACGAGTGATTATGGAAAAGTTTCTCAAAAGACCGTTGCAGCCTTGGACATCCGGTGCAAGTGGAAGCGGAGGAAGCAACGAAAAAAATAGACTTTATGGCGTAATATATCTTTAATATGGTTTCACAGTTTTAAATAATAAGTCTCAATGAGTTCTTTGTTGTGAAGTTTTATCTGCCGAAAGTATGAAACCATCAAAGCTAATGCGACATCTCTCAACTAAAAATTCCAAAGAAGCAGATAAGTCGTTAGAATTTTTCGAACGAAATTGAAATACCTTAACCACCAACAAAGTACTGTGGGTCAGGTAAGAAATATAAGTCTTATTTAAATGTCCTTTATTATTTTTGGATCAAAAATAATATCTGTTTTTGTTTGAACGTAATCGCGATCTAAATACATACATACATACATACATGTACATAGGTAAAAGGGTACATGTACTGACCGGCTTTAATTCGTGAAAAACACCTACGTTTTCTTCCATGTTTGATCTATTTTGCTACTATGTACATACATTTACATTTATGTATTGTAATTTTGCACAAAATGTTTTGCTATTTGTTGCGATGGTGTTAAAGGATTGACGGGAAACAAAAGTGGGCTTAATAATGCCAAACGGTTCATGGACACACTGCTTTCTTCATCGACAAGTTCTGGCATCCAAGGTGTAACCTTCTGAATTAAATGTGCAAAGATGTGATTAGAGTCGTGAACTCTATTAAAGGCAAGGCCTTGCAAAGTCGGCTGTTTAGGCACGTGTGTGATGAAATGGGTTCACTCCATCAAAATCTCCTTTTTTACACAGAGGTCAGATGGCTGTCAAAAGGAAAGGTATTGAAACGAGTTCTGGAATTGAAATCCGAATTATTGATGTTCTTACAAGATTCAAAATCTGCAAATTCTGATCATTTTTGTGATCTGGTCTGGCTCTTAAAATTATCATTTCTTGCTAATCTTTTCAACCACTTAAACATATTGAATAAGAGCCTCCAAGGAAGAGAAGAAAGCATTATAATTTATAACTGCAAAAGATAAAATCAGAGGATTCCTCGCAAAACTTCGTTTGTGGTCAGAGTCTTTACCGTTTTTTGTTCCTTTTTTCCTGCTTTCAAAAGATTCTCGAAGAAATTTCATCAGATGAATCGATATCATTAAGCTCTAATATTCATCTCATGGTAGAGAGTTTGCATAATTTAGAAAAAAAACTATTAAGTTACTTTCCGGAACTGGATTCTGAAAGTGGAGATGGACAAAGATGGGCATCAAATCCTTTTTTGAATATGTCAGTCAAACTCGCCAATCTACCATCGGTAAAGATGAAAGAAAATCTTAAAGTCTTAGCTGCAGATGGCATACTGAGAATGGAATTCAATTTGATTGACGATTGACAATTTCTGGATAAAGAGAAGAGGAGAGTATCCTGAGCTGCAAACGAGGCTTTGAAGTTGTTACTGCCATTCGCCACCTCCTACCTGTGTGAAGTCATATTCTCTTCAATGTTTGACATTAAAACTAAAAAAAGAAACAGACTTAATTTAGAAAATGATTTAATCTTAAAAAAAACTAATCCAAGATTTCAATGTTTATAAAAAATAAACAGGCACATTTACGTCGCACTAAATTTTTTTTTGTTTTATTTAATTTTCTTAGCACAGGACTTTTGTCTATTAATCTTACCGGCTTGCGACCGCGACCCCCAGGGGGTCGCGACCCACAGTTTGAAAAACACTGCCCTAAGCGAAGCAAAGGAGTCGCGTGAGCGGGTGTGTCCCCGAAAAAGGGAGTTAAAATCCTTAAGTCCCGCGGGCCACCCAATGTGCTTTTAAACGTGATTTCTGGCTTAACTAGGCATCTTAGCGAGTTAAAAATTGCATATTTGTGATCTATGGAGTGCCACCTTTCAATCCCCGTATAGCATGTAACAAAAAACAAATGTTTATCTTTAAATGCGATTTGCGGCTAAACAGAGCTCCCTAGACCCCCCAAAGTTGACATTTTCAAACGTGATTTCTGGCTAAACTAGGCATCATCGTAGCGAGTTAAAAATTGCATATTCGTGATCTAGGGAGTGCAATCTTTCAATCCACGTATCGTATTTAACGAAAAACAAATATTTATCTTTAAATGCGATTTGCGGCTAAACGGAGCTGCGTAGACCCCCCCAAAGTTGACATTTTCAAACGTGATTTCTGGCTAAAGTAGGCATCTTAGCGAGTTAAAAATTGCATATTCGTGATCTAGGGAGTGCCACCTTTCAATCCACGTATCGCATGTAGCGAAAAACAAATGTTTATCTTTAAATGCAATTTGCGGTTAAACGGAGCTCCGTAGACCCCCCAAAGTTGACATTTTCAAACGTGATTTCTGGCTAAACTAGGCATCTTAGAGAGTTAAAAATTATATATTCGTGATCTAGGGAGTGCCACCTTTTAATCCACGTATCGCATCCCCCCCTCCCAAAAAAAACCTACCCACCAACCCACATATTTTTATACTTTTTTTGGACTTGTCTTCAGCTTTAAACCAATCAGAGCTCGTTAAAATTTAACGAAATCAGAGCGGTCTTCTTCGTATTAATAATACTCCAGTACAATAGTAGGAAACTTTGTTCTCGTTGCTTGTCATTGATTCAAGTCACCATTACTATGGAAATAAAAATCCATACTGTGCTGTCAATTTAGTATTGAAACGGTGGGAATTCCTGATTCGAGATTTCGACTTCGCTTTTTGTACGAATTCATTACTTGTATCTATTTATAAGTCGCAAGTAAGAAAATAAATTATCTCTACAATTTATAATTACATTTTATAAAATATAATTATTGTTTTAAAAATAATATTTAAATTCAATCTCGCATGTTGATAAACGACAAGTTATCACTCAGTCATCTGTTAAGTCGTTATTCCCATTCATAAAATTGTAATAACCTGTGACATGTGATAAATTTAACTCACCAAATTCCAAGTTCAATAAATGCATATCTCAACACACATTTATTTACTACTTTAAAAACAAATTTTTTTTGACACTTGAGCTAAGTAGCGGATGGTGTTTTTATTAATCAGACTACATAAATAAAAATTTACTTCTTCTTTAATTTAAATATCAAAATTTTGTTGATTATTATTTTCATTCAATGTAACAATTCAATCATTTTCTTTTTCTCTTTGCAGATCGCACAAATCCACGGAAAAAGTATTAAATATGTATTAAAAAATGTAAGTAATTTATTTTTTATTTTTTCCACTTTGTTTTGCAAAATATTGTGTTTTTTTTTTAATTTTTAGTTTCAATTCCTTTATTATTGAAATTTTTTTTTTTAAAAAACTTTGTATCAAATCGATAAATAATTTCCGCCTGAATGGCTGTCAGCTATTTTGTGAGAATTCGCAATTAATTTTATTTTATATTCTGAAAAAGTAAATTGGCCATTTTATAAATTAACATTCTTTTTCTCTGTGTTATTATGGCCGTTATGGCCATGGAAAATGAGTAGGGGGCTCTATAAAATATTGAAGTAGGGACTTTTTGAATTAACTATTGGCTGAACAAAATTGTACACAGTGTTCGATTGAAAGAAGTGTGTGTGTGGTGGAGGGGGGGGGGGTATTGATGGTGAAGAGAGTTGTTGATTTATATTGAATATTTTATACATGACCAAACAGAAAAAAGTTTAAAGGGACCAAAGTTTTTATGGTATTTTTATTTTAATAATTTTGTTTTGTTCTGTATTCCGACTCTTTGTAACGGTAGCAACCCCATGTTTTTTTTTTTTGGTTTATTTTTGGAGATAGTAAATTTTATTTATGAATTGATTTTAAATCTCTAATTTTATGGTGGAAGTTGAGTATGTAAAAGGTTGTTGTGGAAATAATTTATTGGTCTGAATATAATTTTGTAAAACAAGTGCCCAATTTTGTGGCTGCTTAAAAAGACATAATTAATGGAACTTTCTGTATGTTTTTTTAAGGTTATGTCCCATTCGTAACAGGTTCTGGCAATTGAAGTCATTTCGAGTTTTGTTGTTTCTTAGACTGGAATTTACGAAGCAGGGCCAAACTTCCACTGAACAAACTGTTAAGTGGGAAGTTTTTGCGTTGCTAGAGGTTTGATTTTGATAGCTCTGGCGCATATATAAACATGACTTTTAGGGCTATGTTGTCTTTGAGGTCACCTGCCATTTTTGGCTTATTGGCATATACACATTGAGACTTAACGAAACCCCCCAAGTCTAACAGGTCAAATCCCACGATGTCATTAGCCAGTTAATGTTACATTAAGATAATTCCTTGAAATCGCTCATGAAGAATAGTTCTTAGCGTCATGCGGTTAGGATCACATGTCACTCACATCCTTATCTTCCAAACTAGTGATGTCAATGATTCCACAGAGTCCACACCCAATAGCGACTTTCTGCGGATGGATATTACTACTTGGTTGACCCAAAGCGACCTCGTTGCTGAAGATCATTCTTTTTCTGAAGTCGGAGTCCATCGTGTGGTGTTGGTTCGTATACTTTTCTGAGTTCTTAGACAGGTTTTGAGATACCTAATTTTGCTATTGCCTTTCAAGCTGAATTTCTAGCAATCAGGTAACCATGCAAAATACTTAAACCCATACCATAACCCCAATGAAACCTTCCTTATAGACATTCAGACAAATGGTAAAGGCATTTATGCGACAGTAATTTTGTCCAGCAATGCTGAGATCAGCACTCAATAGCTACTGAATAGTAAATTGAAAGCCGCTTCCGCCTGGGTAATAGTGACATTGACGAAAATGAAGGGACGGGCGAACTGGCCAGTCTGTATTTCCCTTAAGGTTATGAAGGACAACTAATTCTCAAATTATCATACCAAATTCATTTTTCGGTAGTAAAAGTAATCCAACTCCATTGTTTTCACGAAGATTTGAGCCGACAATTGGTATTAGGTTATATGCAAGACCAGTCAGGGCCGTTGCACCATGTCCTGGACCCTGACCAATAGGACAACATGCAACTGTTTTATCTTTGAGGCTGGCAGAAAAAGAGAACTATTATTTTGTTCTCCTTCAAATGCTCTGTTCTGGCAAGATTGAACCTTCCAGCTTGAAGATCGAAAACTTGGCCTTTTTCTAAGACCGATTTCGGTAACTTCTGTACCGTTAAACATCCATCTTGCCTATTCTATATGAGAACTCATTCGTCATCACCAAAAAATTTGACTTTACTTTCCTCTGTAAAGAGGAGGAGTCTCCTCATTGCGAATGCCAATGTCCTTACTTTGAAGCGTAGTCTATTTCGATCGAAAGGCACGCAATCTGGAATGTTGACCATCTTCTATGAGTCGATTACCTATAATTTGATCAACGACTTAAGTACCAGTGCAATTGTTCTGATGTACCGGTCTTCTTGCGCAGTTGTGGCTCTAGTTATTTCTATTACAGGTATCGTAGCTAGCCTTCCCATGCATTTCAAATAGCTCGCCGATCCGCATTGCAAATAGTTCTTGAGACTCTTCCTCCTGAATATTTACCGCCTTTATTGCGTTTGCGATGTCCATATGACGCCAATAACCGGGCATGGGAATCAAAATTAATGACGAAATCAAATTCAACTGGAAACGGTACTTAGCAACAACGCTTTCCAGTTATTCATAAAAAATTCACTTTTTCGAAAAATCATCCATCATTGAAGCTTGTCACTTCTTCTTTTGTACTCCGTTCAATTGAAGAGAAGGTTATTCTGGCTTAAAGTACATTCACAACTGGTTGTAAACGTTTTCGTATCTAGGACATATACAATATAAACAAAAATTGTCATACATTTTTCAAACTCCGAGGCTTGAATCTAAGGTATTCTATCAACTCTTGGTTGATGTCTAGACGGACTTGCTGCAAACAGTAGTTCTTTCCTGAATTTTGACATCTTAAAAATCATGCCATTTAAAAATAACTCCCTCTCTATAAGAAATACCAAAAAAAGCATTATGAGACTTGACTTATCACGACCGTAATTTTGTCAGTCAAAGTCGTTCTACTTACCTAAATCACTTCTCACATTTTCCTCTCCACTGTGTTTTTTTCTTTTCTTTTTTACCTACATAGATTAATAAAGCACTCATCTTCTGTCACGAAATGGTCTCATCTTGAGCTAATAAATAATACCACCTCAGTCCCTCGGTGCGCTATTAAATTCATATTCCGTTTATTACACATTTCTGCATTCCCAAACAAACAAATCATCAGATCACAACCAGGCAGGCAGTTTTGTATAGTAGAGTCGAGTCCTATTATAGCGCCGCGCCGGCGAACGTGAAGACACAAGGAAATTACTTGCAGTAGTAGGATGGAAATTTATGTGTTCCGTCGCATAATTAAAATCACCTCATAAATATGAAAAGACACCACATTCAACATTTTAGAGCTTCTGCATAAATGTGTTTCTGGTTTTATAGTTGGTAAATATGCTGTGCCACAAAAGCCTCACTCGACCTCAGAGGGGCGGAAAAAGAAAAGATAACCAAAGGCAATGCAAACGGCCGGTGGCGGTAGTAAAAGCCATTCATAAGCGGATCCTGAACAAGCAGTTTATTTGCGGGAGGGGTCTACTCAAAATACTAACTTCCTTAAGTGACTGTTACATTCAGTTTAAATATTGACGTATATTGAAATTCAAAATTTTGTTTAAGGTCATCTAGAACGGGTAGGTACAGGCTAGGTAGCCTGCAGTGGGATTTGCTTTTCAATCGTTCTTCTGAAGGTTCCAAGGGAATTAGAATGAAATTGGGTTTTAGGTTCTTTGGAGAAAAATTTGATGTTTTTGAGGATCGATATCGGTAGTGTGAATTCATTGCTTCTGCTGTTGCTTTCCACATGTCCTACTCTACTGCTCTCTTTCTAAGTGGATGGAAAACACTATTTGCCAAGTCAGTCCCTAAAAAAGGCGAATTTCCTTCGTCTACTAACTATCATCAAATTGACCTTACGTTTCCTCTTTCCAATGTCATGGACAACGCTGATAAATTCTTAGCTCAAGAAATATCTTGAAGAACAAAAGCTTCTCAATGCCCGGCAGTATGGTTTTCGTAGCAATAGGTCCACTGGTGATCTGATAGTATATCTCACCCAGCAGTGGAACCAGTCTTGCGGTTGATATTTCAAATGAATTGGATCGAAAATGTGTGCTTTTGGTACTGATGAATGCCTTCTTCGTTGGATTAGAAACTACCTTTCGAACCGCTCCATACAAGTCCTATTAGATGGTCCCAAGTCTGAAATTCATAGAATAAATGCTGGTTTTTCCCAGGGTTCTAGTTTTCTCCGAACCTCTTCCTCATATTCATCAACGATCTCTTGTCTGAAATTTCTTCTTCCTTTTCTTCGGCGCTGTTATGATCTCGATGTCGAGGGGATCATAACTCTCCCACGTATCTGCTTCACACTAGTGATCCGCCTGTGGGGTTCGCCGGGTTGACCTCAGAAATCGGCGGCAAGCCTCCCGGTTTTGTATTGTTCCATTTCTGAGGCCAACTGAATGCTGGTGTTTTTGCATTTGTTTGTACCAGGAGTGTTTAGGCCTACCTTTCTTTTTATTCCGAATTGGAACGTTGTATGATATTGCCTTTTTGACGGGGTTCTCAGGATCTCTCCTTTGAACATGGCAATACCAACTGAGTCGGTCGTGTTCAATTTTTTGGGAAATGGTATTCTTAACATGAAGGCTTCCTCGGATCTTCGTACTTCTAATTCGATCAAGCTTTGTAACTCCTGCCGTCATACGAAGCATCTTCATCTCAGCTGCCGTTAGCTTACTCTCATACTTTTTGTACATTGTCCAACATTGTGAACCGTATGTGAGTGCTGGACGCACAACTGAAGTGTAGAGCTTTCCTTTCAGCTTAGGGGGCATTTTTCGGTCACAGAAGATAGCAGAATTTTCCCGCCACTTCATCCACCCTACGCTTACGCGATGATTGATATCGTCATCACAAGTAGCTTCGTTATTTATTATAGACCCCAGATATTTAAACTTTTCACACTTGGGAAGCACTGCTCCATTCAAATAAATGTCTGGAATAGGCCTGTGTGGATCAGAAAATGGGCAGCATAGGTATTCTGTCTTTTTCGCGCTTATGCGGTACCCACTTCCTTCTAGAACATCCACCCATACGTCAAGTGCTCGTTGTAGGGATATCGGGTCTTCACTTATGATGGCTCCATCGTCAGCAAAGAATAACTGATGCACTTTTGGATCCGTCACTTTGCCTTCAAGCAGGTAATCAAGAACTGTAATAAAGAGCAGGGGACTCAAGACACTTCCCTGGTGTACACCTACTGTGATTTCGAATTCTTCGGTGACTCCAGCTGCGCATCTTACTTTAGTAACTGCTCCATCATACATGTCCATAATTATCCGCACATAGGTTTCTGGAACTCCTCGTTGCCTGAGGGCCACCCATATTAGATCTCGTGGTTGCCGATCGAATGCTTTTTCAAAATCAACCAATACGACATGCAAATCCTCCAAAGAATCCCGATGTTTTTCCATAATTATTCTTATACTCTGGATTGCATCCGTGGTTGACTTACCCCCGACAAACCCGCACTGGTCATCAGATAGCCTAATTATTTTTCGCAGTCGGCTACCCAAGACTCGCTCAACGATCTTCATGGTGTGTGACATCAGCTTAATTGAACGGTAATTATCACAGCTTCGAGTATCACCCTTTCCTTTATAAATTGGAAGAAGGTAACTTTCCCTCCATTGATTAGGCATGCGATCACCTCGTATAAGTTTGGAGACAAGAATCATGAGCCATCTAAACCCGATGTCTCCCATCTTTTTCCAAAACTCTGAGGGTATTTCGTCTGGGCCAACAGCTTGTCTCTTGTCTGAAATTTCTAATCCTTTAAATTGACTTGCTCACCAAAGTACCCTCATCTTCTCATATTCGTTTCAAGATTAATTTTTGTTCGGATGTGGAACTTGAACTTGATCTTGACATAATTGTGCGATGGAAAATAAAAAGCCGAGTAGAATTTAATGCTTCAAAAACTACACGCTGTCTTCTGTCATTAAAGCGCAATCATCTGCTTATGCCCTTATTCACAAGATGTACTTGCATTGAAGCAATGGAACACCTTTCAGTTCTAGGTATATGCGTTACAGACACCTTGTGTGGAATGATCAAATATTCTACGTCACCGAAAACGCTGCTAAGTGTTTTGGTTTACAGCGAAGGTGCAAGAAATTTGTCACCATTTCTGAACTGGTAGTACTCCTTGGCATAATGGTTAGTGCGTTGGACTGTCATGCGGAAGGTCTCGCGTTCGATTCTCAGCCGCTGCAAGAAAGTTTTTTTCAAGGGTGTACTGCCTATTGCGATTAATTAACAAATCCTCTAAGAGTATCTCTTGTCATGGAAAGTGCTGCTTACTAGCCGTTCGGAATCGGCAGAAAATTGTAAGTCCCCTCCGGTAAAAAAAACACAGGAATGGTTGAGAGTTGTAAGTCACTATATCCTGGTTCACTTCGAGCTGTTGCACCACCAAATTCATTTATTTATTCTGAACTGGTTTAAAGTTATTATTCTTCCCAAACTCGAATATAATTCTTATATATTGGCTGGTGCTCCAATCACCCACTTGAGACTTTAAGCAGAATTATATATACAGTGTTCTAGTGAAATATCCAGTTGTATTCCACTCTCTCATCAGTCTACCCTTGAACGTATAGTGAAGTACAGAGATTATTATTTCAGCCGCACTTGACGAATGTGGGATTCTCTACATAGCACTATTTTGCCTCCTCATTTTAATATTCAGAAATTTAAAACTAATGCGCATCGGTATCTCCTCTCTAAACCGTCCCTGTTTTCGTAACGTTCGCACTGTGATGATGCCAAAAAAACTGCTAATCATCATCTTCATTGGTTTACGTAAGCAAAGGAATTGCAGGCAATCTGTAATGTATTCAAATATGATTAAAAGTCTAAAATGACTAAATGTAGAATTTTTGTTGATAGTTTTCAACGAATATTAAATAAAATTGTACCAAACCTCAAAGCTCTAACTTGGTTAAAAGCCTGGCTCTTGCTACTAATCCTTCAATCCTTGAGAACATGGTAGTTGAAGAAAGATGCAACTCAGCTTCTTGTGCATTCAAATTTAGTTTTCAATTTTCTTTGCGCTGTACCTCATAATCAATATGAATTTTTGGTTTTGATCAACCAAAAAGTTCTCTTCTTCAGCTTTTCTTAAATCGCTTCGACGTCAAATCTTCCCCATGTAAAGAAAGGTATTTAAAATAAAAGAAAATGTTAACTGTTTCATAGTTTGTGTGTGGAGCAAAAAGAAGAGTTTTTTATTCAACAATAACTCAAACCTGTTTCAAAATTTCGAAAATGTACGCATTTTTTTTTTCTGAAACCAAACTTTAGATCTGCTGACTCCAATTTCGATTACAATAGCTGTCCTACTAAAAAGGCTATGTGTGATATAATTATTGATACATTTAAGTCAACATTTTCATCATTGAATATGCCTTTTCCAGTCAAACAAGACACCGATCGAAGTTCTGAAAATATCATAGGGGTAACTCCTTCAATTCAAAACTAGTCTTTCACAGGAAGTGGAAATTTCTCAGTCATTGTTGTGCGGAGTTTTGTGAAAAGACTTTGGCTAAGACTCGTGCAATATCAATTTTTTTTTTCAAGACCTAGAACCTCTTGATTATTTGAAGTGTTGATATTTCTCCAATTGGCTCTAAAAAAATTCTCTAATTTCATTGTCATTTCCTTTTGGAAAAACCTACAAAACAAGTTTACTTACTTAGGTCCTCGGACCTGTTACGTCCATCCTACGCGCCATCGTGTACGGTTTCTGGAGATGTACCTCAGCTCTCTCCAACTCTTCCCCAGTTGTGCTGATTCCTCTTCGACCGTTCTTCGCCAAGTACTTCTGGGTCGGCCCACTCCTCTGCCTCGCTGCGTGAGAGGGTTCCATTGCATCGCTTGACTCGCAATGCACTCGTGGACTTTTCGAAGCGTATGTCCAATCCACTGCCACTTACGTTTTCGTATTATAGAGTCGATGGGTTCCTGACCTGTCCTCGCATGAAGTTCATCATTGGAAATACGGTTAGGCCAGAAAATTCGCAAGATGTTTCGCAGACATCTATTCACGAACGTTTGCAGCTTTCTTTACTTTGGACACCTTTTGTTTTCGTTCAGGAAGAGTTATCATTTTCATTCAACACTATGATCATTGTTATAAATATTTAACAGGGAACAAGAGCTAAACGTCATGTCGTATCAAATTAACGTAAAATGTTTGAAAAATAAGAACATCACACTTTGTAAGTTTTACAATACCATAAATAAATAATGGTGTTAAATCGTTATACGAAAATCTAGATAAACTCACTTGGTCTCCTAGTAACATGTATTTTAATTAACAGTTAAGTGACCACAACCCCAGGTATGACAGTGGGCTCATTGAAGATGCTAATTTTAGTCGATGTTTACCCACTGGATTATATTCTACCACTCCACGCAATCATAAGTACGGTGATTAGCCTATTAGAATGTTTAAACCAATGTAGCAAAGTTGAAAGAGAATGCAATCTTTTGAGAATGCAATCTTTAATGACTTCAATTCAAATATTGCATTCATTGAATTCACTTTGAGACTGCTGCACGTTCAAATATAGAATCACCTTCTCTGGAGGGTTTCTGGCACCCGACACAACCTCCTTTTGTACCCGCACTTGAGCCCATATACCGCCATTTTACAATCACAACTGTTACTACAATAATAATTGTGTCTCTTGTAATATTTGTTCTATGGATTTTTAAACTGCGGCATTTTGTTCCATTATTTACTTGATGGTTTTTTTTCTTCTGTGTGTTCTTCAGTCCTTACTTCTTCTCATCTGGGTACGAGTGTAACAGCATTGATTTATGTTCCAAGGGGGTCTGAACGAGTGTTGTAATAATCTGCCAAGAGTGTTAGCCACAGTAAGAGTCCAACACAAAGAAAGGCTTTTTTGTATTTTTACCCATCGTTGTCTTTCTTTATTTTTTCCTTCCATGGGAGTGATGATAAATTTGATATGATAACATTTTATCACATCGTTTAGTCACACTGCAATGTGAAATTTTTGTTGCATATATATTTGTACTCGTATAATATTGCATCTCTCTTCTTCACATTTTTATCTTGAAGCTCTTGACGTTGTTGGATTGATGGGGCTTCCATAAATAATTATTTTCAATAAGACAGAAAAAAAATACTGGTATATTTTTAAATTTTTGCAGTGCAATTAAATAAATTGATGTAGGTATACACGAGCAAGCAATTAGAAGAGTCTTTCGTGTAGAATTAAATCAGAAAATTGCAACTTTGTTGCTTGTAGGTTTTTTCGCCCCTATTGCAAGATTGTAATTATTTGCTATTTGACTTGTTGCCAGGAGATAAAATATGTGTAATCAAAGAGGACAAAGATTTTGGGGCTGGGTACTTGTTGACATAACCACATTAATATTTTATGCTTGCTTAGCCACTTGAGACGATTTAGAGAGAAAACTATATATGTTGTAGATGTGCACGTGTGATTCAATCACAAAATAATACTTTTATAGAAATAAATAGTTTTAATTTAAAAATAACTAAAACATCTGCAAGAAAGCAAGAGACATGTCGTGACTTAAACGGTCAATTAAAGTCTTGAGAAAAAAAGACAATAGAAATGTTCAAGGTCAGGCCCTTAAACTTGGCTATGATGTTTATTTCGTTTGGATCTTTAAGGCCTTCTATTTACTTCTCCAAGTAATGTTTTCTGAACCTTTTTCTGTTCCCGATTTCATTCAGGAAGAGACAAGACAGGGAACACATGAGTACACTGTTTGATTACCTAAATATTTAAAGAAACCATTTTGTTAAAAGATGACATTGGAGAGAGTGTGTGAAAATTTAGGATTTGAAGTAACTTCGATTGGAAAATGGAACAGTGAGAAAATTTAATCGAATTGTCATATTACACGGGTATTATGGGCACTTAATTTGACATGTCAGTTTTAACAGACGTTGCGATTGAAAATTATCGCGCAAGTGGTTGCTTTTGTTAAAAAAAAGTCTCAACAGATTTATTGGAAGAAACTTTCTGAGCTACAAAATTGATTTGAAACATTGCAATGTAGGCTTTTGACACCCTGAATTTGTATGTTATTTCCCAGAGGTCCCGAAGAGAAATGGTTTGACCTAATCCAGATAGAAATGTGTGCCAGCGATCGTATTTTCGGAAATTATGAGTATTCTTAGTTCATCTCATCAACAGAAAGCAATAAATCGAGAGATGGAATGAATACTCTAAAAAATGTTTCACAAGTGAAAAAAAGCTCCTACAAATCCAAGAACTAGTGGCTACTCGTATATTACTCAACCTACTATTTTCTGCTAAATTCAAATGGTTAAGATGAGAATCACTTTTCATAGCTCTGGGAGGATTTGTCACTTCCTCAGAAGGTGTAGTTCCCCGGAAAAAAACATTCTTTCCTTTTAAAGTGGCTGGAATCTAACCTAGTCTTTAATCTAGGCAGTCGACCGAGGTAACCATTACTCTAATGAATATTATTTCTACAGATTCTTACAGATTAAAGCTTTAATAAAGCATTAACCCTTTGAACTGCTATCTCGCGGCACGGCACGGCAGCGCGGAGTTTATTAAAATACCTTCGAAGCACTTCTGTCGCAAAAATCCCATCCTTTGAAATCAAACTCAAACAAATGCTCTTTAAAACTCCTTACGCCCAATTCGTCTGCTACTTATAAATGATATTTAGGGATTTCTTTTATCTCAGGTTGTAATTAAGTGACGTCATCTCAGACAGTAATATAGTGACTAATCTCATCACAGACTGTAATCTAATGACGTCTGTTCTTAGTGACATTTGTCATTTTAGACTGCGATCTCTGATTGTAATCCGGTTGAGTATGTCATCTCAGGTTGTAACCTAGTAAGTCTGTTGTCTATGATTGTAATTTAGTGAAATATGTCATTTTAGACTGACATTTCGTAAGTCTGTTAAATGAAACTGGTACTTATGTGACATCTATCATCTGAGACTGTTATTCAGTGACGTCTGACAGCTCCAACTATAGTAAAAGGGTCTTCAATTTCAGTTCACTTAGCTATACAAATTTTTGTATGGATTTTGAATTATATAAAGCTAAAGGGTATTCCCAACTTTGACAGCTGATTGCGGTCAGTTTTTTTTTTTTTTTTTTTTTTTTTTTTTTTTTTTTTTTTATCCGATGGAAATCTTCAAAAGACACTCGGTAAGAATCGGTACCGAGTAGTGTGGGACTTTTACCGCACTAAAACCACCGGTGAATCAGGACCAATCTATGAAAGATCGACAAATGATTTTTATTTCTTAATTTTTAAATCGCATTGGGGGAAGTTTAATGTAATATGTAACACTTTCCCATAACTTTTAGACCATCAGCTCATGAGGCTTGGTTCTTCTTAATCTCCGAACATTGTCTCGTATTGTCTCCATTTCAGAGTTAGTGTGACTTTGCAGTCGCTGATTGTGTGATACAGCGTGTTTCTTAACCACTTCTGTAACCATTTCAATTTGAAGGTCACGATGTAGATCGCTATTTCTTATATACCAAGGGGCATTTATTATTCCACGAAGGACCTTGCTTTGGAATTTTTGGATGGGTTCAGCATTTGTTTTCTTTGTACAGCCTTGCTTATATAACATTAGTTTGTTCTGGATAGATAGGTCAGAGTTCTTTCCTAGTAACCAGTACATTTTTCTGTACTTTAAGTTTAGTTCTTCTCTTTTCTTTTTGATGTGCTCTTTCCATTTAAGCTTTGCATCCAAATTCATTCCAAGGTATTAAGCGGTATTGGAGTAAGGTACTTCTGTACTGTTTATAAATATTGGAACATTGTTTATGTTTTTGTTTGTAAAGTTTATATGCGTCGATTTTGTTTCGTTTAATTTGATACGCCATTTCTGCGTCCAATCACTAACTTTATCGACTGCATTTTGCAATTTTTGTGTAGCCTTCGTAACGGATTTATCTGGCACCAATATTGCAGTATCATCAGCAAAGGTCGCCATGATAGCGTTGTTGTCCACTGGAATATCCCTTGTATATAACAGATACAGGGTTGGTCCTAGGACACTTCCTTGTGGTACACCGGCTTCAATTTTCTTAAGTTCCGAATAATTTTGGTCGTACCGTACTCTAAAGAGTCGGTTCGTAATGTAGGATTTCAGTACTTCGTAGTACTGCCTGGGAAGGTCCCTATGCAGTTTGTACTCAAGTCCCAAGTGCCAAACCTTGTCAAAAGCTTGAGCAACATCTAAGAATAAAGCAGAGCATACTTCTGTTGGTGGCTTACCTTGTTTTGGTATAACAATGACTTCTGCAATTTTCCAATGATGTGGCACATATCTTAGTTTAAGGCATGCGTTTATTATAAATTGGAGTTTCTTGAAGGCTATTAGAGGCATTTCTTTCAAAACCTGAGCAGTTATAAGATCGTACCCTGGTGATTTTTTGTTAGACAACTTATGTTGACACATGCTTCTTACTTCTTTGAGCGTGACAGAAGGTATTTCACATTCGTCGTTTCTGTCAACAAACTGCGGTCAGTTGAAATTAAATATGTCAAATTGGCTGTCATTTATTGAGTCTAAATCAACATGGACAGTTATGGCGTTCAACAACATTATGTAAATAATTAAATTGTTTTATGAAAGTTTGACTTTTGATCGAGCACCATTTCGCGCGCTTCGCTCATTTTATGGTCGCAATAATCCTCCTTCCAAAAGGATTTTTCCCATTGTGGAGGATAAATTCGAATCAACCGGTTCATTAAACAATCTGCCAAATATCCGTACGTAAACAAAATGCAAGAAAAATATTGTACCCTGTCAGTCAATTCCTCCTTTCGCAGATCACAACTTGGCGTCTTGGGCCTACACCTGTTCAGACAAATATTTTTAGTTTCAGATCCGTGCCACCAAGCGAAGTTTGTTTTCCTCAAACTTAAAGATATGAAACCCTTTAGTTGAAACAAAATATACATGTGTGCTTTAATTATAGATATACAGAGAATAGGCATGGACTACATTTACAATGCGAGCTTTAGGCAAGCAGGAAAGGCCTTCGATAAAAACAGTGATTAAAAGTCAACTTTGTATGTGGTCCACTGTTGCATAAACACTGTTGCCTTGCCATCTGAAACGAGCTGGTTTTTTTTTCAAGATTTTAGAATCCAAATTCAATACATAGTTTCGAGAAAAGACATGCCTCTGTACCTTTCTGGACTCATGTTTTGGTCATTTTTCATTATAAGTAAAGATAACTACCTTCTTATTTATTCCATAAGTAATTTTTGGTTTTCTGTGCAAATAATTTTGATCAAACTTAATATTTCGGTTCTATTCGCCTTCTGTACGTTTGTATGCCAAATGTTCAATTGGCTAGAGCTTAAACGGATGGCAGAACGATTTGGTACAGAGCGATGTGATTCCCCAGAGGCCCAATGGGCAGTTGGTTTAATCTCATCTATAGAACGGGAAGCTACCATACTACAATTTTGGTTACTTCAAATTTTCTCTAAAACTATTTTATTTAAATTTAATTTTTGATATCTGAGTGAAAAGACACACATCGCGAAAATAAGATTTTGAGGTTTTTGAGAAAATTCTCTTATTATTTTTTTTTTTTAGTATTTCCAGACTTCATGAACTGTTTCACGAATTTTCTTCTAATTTTGCTCAAAGTTACATACTTCTTAATGCAACAGATATTAATTCATTCAAAAATTTATATTTTCCAATAAGAATAATTAAGCCGGCCTTGAAAATTAAGAGTAATTTCGTGAGATTAAGATATTAGTAAAAAAAATTCTTGGAATCAATTGATCATCAATTAAAAAAGACCCGATCCGACCTTTGAATTTAAAAATAATGCAAGACCTCTTTAAATTTTCGTCGATAAAGGATGGTTGTCATTCCTGGTTTTGACAAGACAAGTTGATGTTTTCAAAATATACTCAACTCACTGTCCCAAAAGAACACATCTCAATAAATTACACCAAATAGAAGATACATTTTTCGCACCATCTTTGACATGTAATGTCACAACTTAATTCTTCAAAATGTATGTCAATTTGCATATCATTAACAGAACAAAACTCTTCCATCAGAATTAACCATTCATTTAATCAAATTCCCTCGCACAATCAGAGGAACATACGTTTAAAGTATTTTAAACACCTAGATGCTAATTTATTAAAAAGTTAAAAATTCAGAACAAAATAACCCCCTCCTACTTTAATCCTTTTTAGATTCTTCATTTATGCATGATGATCATTTTATTTTTATTTCTTAAATTCAATTTGCTTAAGAAATTAATGCGGTATCCCTGTGCGCATAATATCTAGAGTTTTTCGTTTTAATTTTTCATTAATTCCATGGGGCTTATATGTCCCTTAAAATATCCTCTCTTATCCTAAGGGTACATACCAATGGTCGAATGTTTTTTTCTGCATACTCGTACGTACATTTATAAAATATTTTTTTCACTTACCTCCAGCCAGAAAAGACCAACTTTTATTAGAATACCCTGATGGTTAGTATAGGGAGGATGAAAAAAAAAGACTCCTCACAGGAATAAGGGTATTTTGATATTTTTGCCTCTCCTCACGTTTCTCACTTTTTTTTTCGTTCAGCTTTGGAAAATACAATTGGCAAATATAAAGTGATGGTGATGATCCTTGGATTTCGGTATACCCATCTAACAGGACACTAGAAGAAGGCAAACTTTAACTTCATTAAAAAAAATAAATAAAGACAAAATAGCTTAAGGTTAATTTAGTCAGCTCATTTGAAAACTTAATGAGCTGTTTGTCTTTTTAATTGGAATCTGACTATGAATGTGGGCCCAAACAGAAAGGACTTTTCAGTAAAAAAATGTGTCCCTAGATTAAATGAGTAAATATTGCATGATGGAAAAACATCACCAAAAAAATAAACCTTTTTACTCAAATTAATCTTTTACCCTGGTTGAGCCAAAAAGGCTTTATTTATCCCTTCTCGCTCTTGCAACACCTTTTATGTTTATCCCGAAAATAAAATCGAATTTTGTTTATGTTCGTCCTTGGCTCTTGCAAAACTTTCAAAATGTCTACCTTTACAGCTTTTCAAAAAAAAAAAATAAAAACCGCCACACTAACTGAGCGAAGTACTTACTCACTTCCAATCGTGATTCGGAAATAAATGGAATCACCTCCATTAACCCTCATCTGAAGCAACAACATTCCAAGTGGGTACGCTCTTGCACTCGCTTTATACAACTTGTCTGACGTCCTTGAACGATTACATTCTTTTCGGTAAATATCCTTGAAACTTCTCACACCGCACCCCTACTCTAGATCTTTTTTGTTTCCAAATGCTATCTTTCACACTCTTCACCGCCTACTCGGTTTCACTCCCTCTGCATCGCTAAGTTTCCTTGGTTTTTTCACTTACGTCATTGTGAAAGTTTATGCTTATCCTGGGCCTGGTTCACTGCCAACACAGAGGATGGTAATAAAATCGATTACTATTACATTGAGGTGAATCGAGAGGAAAAATCCTCATCATCATGGTCGTCATGAACCATGCTTCGGTTTGTCTGCCATCAGGAATTTTCGGAGTCCCTTTTGGGGGCAATCTTAAAAAATCTTTTTTTTTTCAAGGATAAAAGGATATACCACGCGCAGAGTGAATTTATATTAATGGATTTTCCACCTGCCTTATAATATTATTTGAGTTGAGTATGTGTAGGCAGGACAGATCATCCTCCTTTTCGTTTGTTCCTTAATTTATTTTCACAAATTTCGCAGGATTTACAATTAAAATAGCAAGCAACTGAGAACAATCCTGAAATGAAGACGAAGTTAATAATGAAAACGCCATCTTGGATTCATTAATCACCAAGGATGATAAGAAACAAGCTAGGTTGTGGTGGATGGTATTTTGTGCTTTGTTTATTCTTATCCTTGGTGTGAAAATATTCTGCGAAAAATAAATAAAATTTGTATAACCCTTGGGTTGGAATATACCCTACCTACTGTAGACTTAAGGGCAAGAAAGCCCCAAACCAGTTTGAGTGAACAAAAATCGGGTTATCACCGCAAAATGATTTAATTTTAAATAAGCCTATTTCAATGCTGAGGAAAATAGAATGAAAAAAAAAATCCAAATTGAAAGTCGTTTTAGGGAAATTAACAGTCATGGCCAACCACATGAAAACAAATCAACAAAAAAAAAATCCAAATGGAATTTATGGTCTGGAAGCTGTGAAGCGAGAAATTGGCATGGACCTGCATCTAATTTCGGTCAGAACGAGGCAATAAATTTTTGCATTTTTTTTTTTTGCAGCTAGGTGGTATTTTTTTTTTGTTCGTTCATACAGGGTTTTTGGGGTTTCCTATATGGAAATCGGGTTAAAACAAGGTTATGTGGCTTTTTGTGGTCGTTTTAAAATGAAAATGCATTTTTATTAGTACTGGGTATGCCTGGGTGGATTTTAAATTTGAAATTCGAATAAGTCCTTGGCTTGAATTTCTAGTTCCATATTTAAATCCTTGAAGTACAAATATCTAAAACTGAATCTTAGATTTACAAAGCTCAAAAAGTATACGCACTTCCTGTTTGTATTTTTAAAACTGAGAAAAATAACCAAACGATAATTTACAATTCACAAAAATTAAATGCAAGACTTAAGCTATTCTTGGCGTAATGGTTGGTGCGTTGGGGTGTCACTCCTGGACCTGGGTTCGAATCCCACTATGCTTCTTAAAAATCTAAAAATTGGTTCTGTTCAGGTTTTTGTCTCTTGCGAGGATGTGGCAAATCCCTCAAGGGAGTATCTTGTCATGAAAAACTGCCTTCCTGTAAGCCGTTCGAATTCGAATGAAAATTGTAGGAAACTTCAATTTCTGCAGACTAACAACTTGTACATATAGGAATAGGTAGAAATTGTAAATCACGAACTGTCGCACCATCAAATTTATTTATTTTCACTGGGTGGTACGTTTCGTATCAAAGTTTTAAAGCTAAAAAGCCCTGAGTTATCTTAAAAATACATGCCTAGTGTAGTCCTTAAAAAACTGATACAGAACAATTAATGTCAACCAAAAACTCATTATTTTTAATCACTTTTTACTCCTACACTTTTTATTGGGCAATTTATAACAGCTACAATGCATAAAATATATAATTCGAAACGACCGCCTTTGCTTTGAAGAAGAACGATCTGATTCCTCGTGGCCAATCATCGATTGTTGCAAAAACCTCATTCGTTGGAAAATTGTTCACTGCACTGGCTTCTTCAATAATAGCCCAATATTTCGGTGTCGAGTAGAACCATCTCTCAAACGCAATAAAGCTTATAAATTCATTGAAGTGAGGCCCGAACTATGCCACCTGGTTCAGCAAATCATCCGGTGTTCCGGTACGTTATTTTTGAGCCAGTCTTGAGTGGTTTTCGCCTTTCAAAATGTAACAGAATTCTCTTAAGTTATGGTTTTACAACATCTTCCAAAGCAGTCTTTCATAAACCTTTAAAGGAGTTGTATAACTCCAGCAAAGTTCACCCCACCAATCCATTAGATGGCCCGTCCACCCAATAATTGTGACATAAAAGAATGAATGGTTCGAATTGTAATCCCTTCTCCGCGTGCTGTCGGTCTTCGATAAATCAACACCATTTAAATTTAAATAAAAAATACTTTTACAAAAAACAATAAAAATAAATTATGTTAATTTATTGACAACAGTTAAGCTTGAGGGGATGTTTTATGGAATTTATTTTTCCTCATCTCCATTAAGCGTCTCGCATCAGCTGGCGAACATCTGAAGAATTAAGTCGTGAGTTACTTTTGGATGTTAGCCCCTCCGTCCATGTAAATATTGTATGGCTCATTAATTAAAAGAGTTTTGAGATAAGATATAGCTAAACTGTGGGACACATATCGTTTTGAACTTCAGGCTTTATGAATGAATTTTGAAAGGGTGATTTATCTATTTTAATGCACTCATGTGGTGAGATATTGGTGAAGGTCGAAATAAACCTAATGTGATTGATGAAAGTTTTACGTAATAAATATTTATAATTTAATAAACCCGTCGGTTCGGTTTTTAAATGCTTTACTTTGGAATTTGATGCATTTTTGTGTTTCTATTTAGTTTATTTTATAGCTTAGACCAATTCAGGATTTATTTATAGGTGTATTCAAGGAAGGAGGATACCTAACTTATGACTTGCCGTGAGATCCTGTCTCGGGAGTTTGAACCCAAATCCTGCAATTAGAGAAACATGAGAAACATCATCCAAGCAGCGATATTTGGTCAGCAACTTACACTTTAATCTTAAATATTAGGTACCTTGGATCTGAAGAAGATTAAAAGGTCCGAAGGTATATTAGAGCCCTTTAATGGCTTCCTCATTTCTTCATACAAACTAACGCAAAGAATCCAAAAACGGCAAAGAAATTCAGGTTGAAAATAAATTGATAAACAAATTCATACAACTTTACACTTTGATTGCCTCTTAGTTCAAATCTTATTTTGACGAAAAATATTTAATATCGAGCCGGATAAAAAATTGTTATTCGAAATTACAAATCTTGAATCTTAAGTCGAAATTCAATGTTTTAGTCTTTTTTTTTTTTTTTTTTTTATAAAGAAGTTCATCTACCAAATATTAACTCCACGAATTGCATTTTATTAGAAATCTGACGATTTTACTCTAGAAAATCTCTGCTACTTCGGCTTAGCAAAAAATAAAATGTGTTCAAAATTTCTCACAATTAGGACGAAGTGCACGCTGTAGAAATTCTTATACTGTCAGTCAGCTTTGCGCCGAGTAATGGATGGCAAGCAGAGATGGAGAGATGATACTGAGGTCTTTCGAAAGAAAACTTGTTCGATGTATATCTGGACCTAAGCGTATAAGGAGGGCGAATGACGGAGTAGATATAACTGCGAGCTTTGTAAGCTGTACCGATATGTGGATGAAGCCAGAAAGCCAAACCACGTTGACTCCACTAGTTCCATCATATCGAAGGAATAGACAACATGAAGCAAGAGACTGAAAAGATTTAGTAAATGTTGACAAAGTAAGAATAAACTTAGTTACCTATTCTTTTTGGACAGATTGTTAGTATAATTCACTTTTTGTGTAAACGTATGTGTTTTGCTAGTTCTCTAAAAGAGGTTGTGGCAGTTTGTCAAACAAGAGTAACAACATTGACACATAGTGGATAAGAGAATATAATAATATTTATGGATTTCCACAACACCCCCTTAGATCAACTGACGATAGCTGAACATTTCTTCACATTGATCGCAGTTGTTATAAGTGCTGTTCCAACATCAACACCTTTCCTAAGAAAATTTGGTCCAGTTACCTTCTTGAAGACAGCAAGCATTAAGTTTATGAAACTTCATACATTTCATACATTGGTCAATTGACAGACAGAGGAAAACTAAAAATAATGTCATCACTTAGCGGTTCGGATCCAACCGAAAGTAGTGCATTCTCTCTATTCCTTCTCAGGTACGTGAGAACCTGCCGATTGCCGGCTCTACCCCACAGGACGCCTACCTCCATTGAAGTCAAATTGGGTCCTGACTATTAACCCCGACATAGCAAGCTATCTCGGTCGCAAAGTTGTGGTATGTTATAGCATATGCACACCTCTTGCTTTGGAGGCGAGGTCTATCTAACACCTCTTGAATTCAAGAAAAGAATCTTGAAAACCATGTGTCTTCGCATTCGGAATAAACCAAGCCACCATGATGCTCCCACTAGGTGGCCTACCTCATAGATAGGGTTTGAGCAGAGGGTAAAACTCAATCCTCAAACTCAAATGGGCACTATCTCCCATGGTACCAGAATATAGCTTCCGGTGGAGCTTCGCATCTGAGGTCACTTCCAGATGAGTTCTTGCAAAACTCTGGGCCTGTCAACCCTTAGGATACACATACCAAGAAGTCGGCCGGGCTAGTAACCAACAACTTAGTGTGCTTCCTTTTGGTGTTCATTCGCCATGCGACGAACTAGGAAAGATGCTCCTAGTCTTTTGATCACCTTACGGCAAACTAGGAAAGACACTCCTAGTCGTTTGCTCACCTTACGGCAAACTAGGAAAGACACTCCTAGTCTTTGTTCTAAAAGAACTAGGACGACGGTCCTACTATTATTTGCTACTAACATATAAGATCTCCAGTTACGCAAGTAACCAGAGACTTAACCCTTCCCTTTTCAAACCTTTTTAAAACCTTAAAAATCTCCAGCCACGCAAGTAGCCGGACATTTTACCAATTTCATCCTTTTTTCCACCATTCAAAACCTTGAAATACCTTAAAATCTCCAGCCACGCAAGTAGCCGGATATTTAACCATCACACACCGTTTTATACCTTCAACTCCCTTTTGGGTTTTCTTATGCCTAAATTGTTAGGTTATTGGTTATTGTGTGTGGTGTGTGGTGCCGTGACATAAGGCCAAGTGACAAAAGGCTAAATTTGTTTGTGACTTAAGGCCAAACATAAAATGTTTTGTCTTGAGTAACAGTACCTTGTGTGGCCCGCTTCGCGGGTTTTCAGGATTTTAACTCCCTTTTCGGGGCTCACACCCGCTCACGCAACTCCGTTGCTCCGCTTAGGGTATGTTCAGTCGCCAGGCAGGCGCCTGTAGCAACAACCACAGAGCGCTCTGTGGTAGCATACAGTTTGCTCTACAATACTTTCAAATTTGGTGAGCAGAAAATGGCTGAGCACAGACTAAGGAGATCTGTGCTGATATACAGTTTGGCAATACGCCACCCGTCGAGGAGGACGAATACTGGAATGGTTGATATTTGTAAATCACTTAGGTCTAATTTTCCTCGACCTGTGGTCGCACCAAATGATTTTTTTTTCAATTCTTAAAGCCGCCATTTTGAAAAAGTACATTCTTACCCATATTTCGGGATCATCAAATAAAAAATTCGTTAGCATCATTTTGGTAGAAAATCTAATTCACGTTTCACATATTCTTGTAGGATCTATACTTTGGGATTTAAAGCACGATTTTGTGATACGCATCTTATGGCAGTACAATTCACAAATCACCACGGACACGTAACGGGATATTAAGGTACTAGCAATTGCTATTTATAATTTTTTCGTTAGTCGTGATTCGCTTCCCATTCACTCTTCATTGAAAATATAGCATGGGGACGTGCTTGGTGAACGAAACCCATCCATCTAGTAATGCTTAAAGTCAGACGACAACATTGGCCTTGATTTTATTGATCAGTTTGAATACCTTCGCTTATTTACTTTTTGGAAGCTTCTCCTCAACAACATAAAATGGTCTTAGTTCTAAGTCAATTGTCCGAATTGTCGACAGGGGTTTCGAAAATTATACAGATATTCCAAAGCATTAAACCATCTGTTTTTAGTTCCACGAGGGGCCTACTACCTCCTTTTGTATCGAAGAGTCTTAGCCGGCTGTTTTAAGTGCCACCAGGGCCTAGTACCTACTGTTGTATCACAACGCTTAACTTGCGCATTTTAGTGCCATCAAGGGCCTAGTAACTCCTTTTGTATAAGAGGCTGTTTTAAATATCACCTATAAGGCCTAATACCTGAGTCTTTTAGCCTGTTGTATTTAGTACTACCAGGGACCTAGTACCCCCTCTGGTTTCGGAGAGTTTTAGCTGTTTTTAATGCCACCAGATGCCTAATAGTTGAGTGTTTAAGTCTGCTGTTTTCAGTTCTTCCAGGGCCTAGTACCTGCTGATAAACGAGGGGGTCGTAAGCTTCTAATACTGAATTAAATATTGGATTTTTAACTAAAAAACTCAATTATGAAATTCGTCGGATGAACTATGTACATTGTCGATTCCTAAAATTACCTTATCATTTATGAACTTTCTTATCGACACTGTCATCTACAAACAATTATTCAACTGGCCTAGGCTGTGATAATAGTATCGCTTTCCATCAACGAAATCAAGCATAGTTGAGAGTGGTTAGTAGAAAGATGGGGGACGGTTCAAAACCAACCGTGTGCTATTTTTTTTTTTTTTTTTTTTTTTATAGATTTCTTGCTCTCTGGTTGCCTTGCTATTTGTGCGTTTTCTATTAAAATTTGTTAAACAAACACTTTAGCATTCAGTATGATAATCTTTTGAATTGCATTTTTGTACTCTCCATTGTTTATTTTCGTTTAATCAAAAATTCACTTCAGATTCGTCTCGAAATTGGTGCTAATGTAATATGATAGAAATTGTATGGAGTGCGAATGGATTGCGAATTCTGTAATACCATATAAGTTGAACAAAATGTAATAGGGGTGAAGGTTCTAAGGACCTTTTTCATCTTAAGTCGCATTTTTTTTTCTACAAAACCACCCTAATGAGACCGGAGAGAAAAACCTCAACTGGAAAGCAAAAAGCACAAAACATCTTGGCGTTATTTAAACTTCAAGCCAATGTACCAGACTTTATCGAAGGCCCTACGTCAAAATGTTGTGTTTCTCTTTGAACGAGGATGTTTCACTTTTTGTACCCGAACTCCCTCAGACTAGACAAATACTTTGAAAAAGAAAACTTCTTTTTATAATGAAGATCCTTAATACCCCTAGCAGGACCGACGACACAAAAAAAAATACATTTAAATATTCCAATAAGTACAACAGATGAAAACACAAAACAAAGAGGAAAACAAAAAAAGACTTATCTCTCTATTCCGATTGGTTGACGCTTTTATTATCATAATTGAATATCCTTTTTATTCCTAAATTGGCCTATAGCAAGAAAGTAGAAGGATAGTACAGGATTCGTTTGGTATTTTTCATATAAATTCATCCTTTCAGGGTTAAAAGAGCAAACAATAAAAAAGAATGTTGCAATCCTTGGATGAAAGACTTGCTTTAACCAACATATACGAATGTACTTATGTTTGTATATATTTTTGATAGAAAACTGTACAAACTGTGCTCTTTCAATACCAATTTGGCTTCATTATTCTGAGGCACCAAAAAGGGAAATTGAGATCTAATAAATTCAGGACAATAGAAGCGTTCAATTATACACAAAAAAGGATAATAGCACAAAGAGCTAGCTAGGGAGGTTGGGAGCAAAGGCATATTATTATACTCTTTCATTTGTCAAGGAAATTCCTTTATTTCTTTCTTCTTCGTCTCAGGCTTGGGAGGATCTTTTTATATTGGAAGCATTCAATACGCTGAATGAAGGTATAAATATCAAAAGGAGGGTTTCAATTCTGCTGATGGAGATTGAAAATAATAAGTCTATGCGTAGCTTTGAAAGACTTTGTTGTAGAGGTTGTCAAGGTTTTGGAAAATTGCATAATTTGTCTTGAGTTGTCTTTTGTTTTTACTTTATCTGTTTTTTGGTTTGATTTTAATTTTTTTTTTTTGTCAGGAAAAAGTATATCATATCCATTCGAAGTGTATTTCACACAAATAAATAATGAAAGTTTGCAACACAAAAGAGGAAAGGTTGTTCGCCCTACATGGACTAAAAATATTATAAATATTTGTTTTCCTTTTTCGAGTTAAGCCTTTTTAGTATTTTTGTTGGATAAATCTGAAAAATCTGTTTCGTAGAGGTCGTAGATACACACAAAGAAAGACATCACAGGATGAACCTATGTCTCCTGTCAAAGCTTGGTGTATAAAGACCTAAGTACAGATAATGGTATACAATAATAGAAGAGAAAGCCACATATTCAGCAGAAACCCTTTTCATCAGGTTTGACAATATGTACCAACCAACCCAGCATCATAAAGATTAGAAAGTCAAATAAAGTCATCTCTTTCGTTTGTGTTTTAGAAAGGTCTTTTGGCAATTTTTGTATGAATAACTTGTTTGATTTTGTCTGTCAACTCACGAAAAAAGTGACAAAAGGTACAAAAGGCTTTTAAGCAAAAAGAAGTCACAACCTTTTGCAAACAAACCTGGCAGATTTCATGACTTCAAAATTAACTTTTTTAACCAAAGTCGCAGTGGTAATTGTTCGGTGGACGCAAAGGAAAAAGATTCCTTAGTCACGTAGAAATTAGTTGTTCTCTATTTGTAGACAAAATTTATTAATCCCAGAGAGCACTCTCTTGTTTCGCTTGAACTCACTTGAACTCATAGATTTTGGATATCTAAAATATAAGTTATGTGTCGAAATGAAGAAACGAGTAACGACTCGACTGTTCCCACCAAGGCACTATAACGATAAGACGGCAGATAAAGAATTCTCTTGGTGGAATGAAAGTTGTGTGTTCTAGTGAAATAGCTATTTACATTCTTACCCTTAACCGATTCAATCGTAAAACTCGCTTCAAGCATGTCTATCAATTTTCCCTTTAGCCCTTCTTCAGGTGTACTGTTAAATTCCGAGACTCTTCCCTTAGCAGTACTACACGAATGTGGAATTCTTTATACTGGGCCAAATAATTTCCTACCATTGCGATTTTCAGACATTTAAAACCAATTTGCACCGATAGTCCTTTTGAATTTCTTCCAACTTTTCTAAACGCTTGCTCTGCATTCAAAAAACTTAAAGGTTATCATAATCCTTTAAGTGAGCGCAAAATATAAAAAATAAACAACATAATTGTTAAACACTTTATACGGACTATTACGTCGTAGATGAAGCTCAGAACCGGTTCAGCAATATCTCAACCTTTTAAGTTATATTTAGGGTCCGGGCCTTTAGGTAGAGGGTTGTGAGTAGGAGTAACTTCCTAACTCGGAAAATAAACTCGATTCTGATGTTGGCGAGTATTTCAAAGATTTGCGGTTTTGAGATAAGACGAAGAGTTTAGGCAAGAAGTTTTAGTTTTTGGAGTGTAAGCGAGTTCCTGGTCAAAATCCTCATCACAACCAAATTCAAGAACATAACGTTGACCTACACATGTTCACGATCCTCTAAAGAGCGAGCTGACTTAAGCAAAAAAAATAAGGATTCTACGCTCTCCAACAGAACACGAATGATATGTCCCCGAAATTCGACGTTTAGATTGTTCTTGGCGACTTCAACGCTTGTCTCGGAAAATAGGGTATCTCTGTTCAATATAAGAACACATAGCCTGCACGACTTAGGGGACATTTGCTACACAGTAATTACCGAAAGGGTTCTGGGGGGTCTCTCGATCAACGAAACTTCAATCAAATTCACCACATTCCGAGAGACGCAGACATTGCTTCCATATCTTGGGTGCCCGAATATTCCGAGATTCAACATATATGTAGACTTGTTGTAGAAGCGGTAGATTAGGTATGCAGATATCCATGAACACAGCCTCTTGCGAAGCTATTATATAGCAGGGATCAATTCATGGACCAGACTTCTAGAACATTTCGTCCGATGGCATATGCCAGATGATACCTTTTTGGTCAGTTCTGCAGATGATGTTGCCTCAGTGATATCGGCAAAAAATACGAAAGCGAGCAGTGGAAACTGGAACAGGTAAAATGACGAGTGCAGTTCTGGATGGGGGAATACGTGATAGAAAAAAACGGAAATAGTTCTTTTGACGAAGAAGAGGATTACTTTGTCAATCGATTTCCATCTCGGCTCTAAAGTGATATGAAGCAATGAAGCTGTGAAGTATTTGAGACTGACTCTCAATTCCCAATACCAAACTTACTTCTCCAGATAAATAATACAGCAGAAGGAGCATTGAAAGTAACATCGTCGCCGAGCAGACTTATGGCGAACGACGCACTGTAGCCCATCACCCAGTAAGAGAAGTCCCCTGATTGGTGTCAACCACGAATACTACTCTTCTCTATAGGTGTGATATTTGGGCAGACACCTTTTTACAAGAAACTGATGACAGCAGTATAGAGATGCTAGAGTAATTTCCGTCCGAACGGTCCCAGAACCATCCGTCTTTGTAGTCGCAGAAATGGCTCTCATCGATCTCCTAGCGGCAGGAAAGAAGCACATCTGTAAGTTGGAGTCCAAGCAAAGCAGCTTACGAAAAAGAAGTGGCATAGTGTTGCAGCAGGGAAAGCCGAGGAATATGGACACCGATTCTTACCATGAATGTGTCCGATTGGAATAATCACAAACATGGTATGTTAATTACTACGTCACACAGTTATTTATCGCACACTGTCTCTTCAACACCTTACTCTACAAAATCCATAAAACAAACAATCCAGCATGCCAGTAAGGGAATCCGCCAGAAGTTAATGCTAACCATCCACATAGACATAGTCCAGAAAATGCTGCATAGTTACCAAATCTGTAGCTTCACAGAACATATTTTCTGAAGAAAAAATATAGAAAAAGAAAACTTTTGTGAATCAGTTGAGTCTGAAAGTTGATCTTGCAAGAGAAACATGACAAAATCCCCAAAGTTTTGCAAGGAGTAGTTCCAGAGGTGTGCTTAAGACGCCAACAAGGCTTTAGAGAGTTATTAGTCGCGTATGCTTTATTAAAACGAGTCCAGCTCAGGTGGATAGTCAACGCCAAGCCTTCCTTATTGTGCATAAAGGATTCCTATCAGCTGTCGCTTAAAGGAAAAAAAAGTACTTAAGAAGGACCTTGTTGTTACAAATCTCTATTTTATTTTTCATTATTTTCTGTTGCTTTAACTTTGTTAATAATTCAAAATCCACTAGACTATTAGACGCCATAAAGTGACATATTATCTGCGAAAATGTTAAGAACTCCTCTAAAAATTTTCATCTGAGAAAACTGTCATCATAATACTGATCATCTTAAGACAGATATGTGAACATAAATCTTTGCTGTTTTACTCCTCGCTTCGTCGCCTGTCATCTTCCAAACAAGAAGAAATTATTAAGATTAACCATTTTAAAAAAAGCCTCTACCATTTTTGTGTGACTTAAAATATCGCTCTCTAGCTAAACTCGTATGACGTTAAAAATTGCCTTTCTTACGCCACAAAAACAAAAAAACTGCTGATTCACGCGTAAAATGAATGAGATTTATGTCTAAAAGTAACTGGCTGTAAGAATGAGCACTGAAACCCAAAAGCCATAATGGTACCTATGAGCTTTTACATCAGCACCGTGATATCTGAGTGTAACAACTATGTAACCAACCATCCAGCAACGGCCATAAATCATAAATCATATTCCCTGTCTCACAGAGAGCACTATCGCCCGTTATAACTTGTAATAAATTTTCAATTTTCCCCCAAATAAAAAAATAGAAGATGAACAAAAACTGAAGAACAAAAACAAAAACTGATTAAAATGTGTTTTTGGTTCGCGTTGCCAAGAACAGATTGAAAATCATAAATTTCTTACAACTTGCCATTCTTGACCATAAACTTTATTTTGTTGTTGTTGTTGTGTGTTGCCTTGTGCCAATGTGCCTCGGTCATGGATGACTCTGTTGTTTTAACCTTTATCACTATAAATCCCAGCTTTCCTGATGCCAAACGAATTACATTCTCGCCAATTGATAATTTATTATCCCATCCCCTTGAGAGGGTGTTGGGTGCCCGAAAGATGGGGGCGGTGCACCGGCTGCTGCTGCTGCTGCCTGCCCACCCCAACAATATAAAACATCTGATGCATTTTATTTTTTGTTTTGTCATCTAAATCTTATAAATTGTGCTACTGCATTTTGTTTTTACGAAATACATTGTTGCTCTGGGTTCCTTATAAAAATGCTTCAGAAGTTGCATTTATTCGAATAAATTTCTCAACTTTGGCTAAGATTCATGACATAGAGGGGGCGATAAATCTATTCTGCTGCACAAATTATTTTCCTATGTCACTCGCCGCGCCGCGCCGCTTCACTCTTGTGTAGCTTCTCGGAAGATGGTGCCAATGAGTGTTTCTGTGTGCCTTTAATGTGGTTGTTGCTAAATGTAATTTCACTTTCATCTTTGTTTTTTGTTGTTGTTAGAATTCGTGTGTTGATGTAGTGTAGCAAGTTATTTTTTTTTGTTCAGTGCCGGATTTGGAGTTAAACGAAATATTCAAATTCTAACGGCGGCTTTTTTTACGGGGCGCCAGAGAAAAAATCCTTTTAAATTTAAAGTAACATTTTTAGTGCGGAAATTTGGTTCCAAAAATTCAGTGTTCCAAGCTTTACTTTTTAATGTTTGGTTTTAATTCCAACTTGCATTGTAAACATAACTAAAAACTCGCAAGTATTGAGTCACCTCAGCTCCACCATTCTTAAATCAACTTTAGGAGAAGAAACGAAACAAAGAGCTTCAATGAATTATCCCTGTTAAATCCTAGATAGGAGACCTTTTTCGAATAGCACTTTTGAAACTCAGGACATGTGTCGATGCAGAATACCCATTACAATCCAAATTCAAAATATTCCACTTAAGAGTAGAATGCCTTTGTCAGAGGGCCTTATTAATTTTAGGACAAACAGATTGATTAACACATTTAAACCCATACGAAAAAAAGAGATTGGCTTTCAAAAGCGCGAAGAACCTCCTTGTAGCAGAAACCATTGAGAATGAAACCACTAGGTGTGTTTTATTCATTGCTGCATAGCCAGCGCAGCATTCAAGTGCGAATAAAATGATCAAACTCACTGCATATGTCAATTTCAATTTATATTTCAATGTTGGCCATTATTATAGAAATTACCAAAATCTGATGTCAAAACTTATGTACATATGTTTATTTCTAAAATTTAATGCATAGCGCCATTTTTATTTCAATAATTTAAAGTTCTATCACCAGCACAACTGTCATTTTTTTACTGGCTGTTTTTTCGCCAGCAAACAAATTGTTGTTTGTCCAGGGAAATTTTGCTGTGCTAGCTATGCAGCAGTGAATAAAACACACCTATTGTTGACAGTTAGAAGATCGGGCACTTTTATTGCTTTGGTATTTGTCAATGCCTTTTTGGTTGAACAGTCATTCATAGTCCACTGGCATACGATTCAGAAATAAAATGCCCAAATTGTTTGGAAGACATTCTGCTAACAAGAGTTTATAGCTTTCTTATGGCAATAGCTGTAACTTTCATAGTATCACGTTCGGCAATAGCAAATCCAGGTTCAGTTTGGTCAGCTTAGAAGGAGTGATGATACGGCAAGATTTACCATCCCACATAGATCTCAATGGATCCATTGGGCTTCGCAGAATAAAGTAGTAAAGGGTAGTTGTGAGTAAGAGGAGGAAGTGAATTGAGGGTAGTTAAGGTACTTCATACTTTACTGAACTATTCAGAATTCTGAATTAATTTTAGGATGTTTCTTGGTGACAGGAAAGAGATATCGCTTAATTCGTTGAAGAAATATTCTCCGACTGCTGCTTTTCTGCTTCTGGAATACCGCATCACATAGGAAGTGACATTAGGCCTCCTTTGTCTCTTTATCGCGACACTCCCTTCAAAAGCCCGACGATTTTCCCGTTGTAGCGACCCGTTAGGACTCCAATCAGGATGGGCAGATTGAGGTCTTAAAGTAGTTTCGAAAATATCATATAAATTGTCAGGTGTTATGGTGCCAATAGATACGAAAAAATTTCAACATTTCTGTCACATTTAAGGCATTCAATGCCAAAATCGTGTCAAAAACGTTGGTTTCAAATTGACAAACAATTTCCCAAGAAACTTGAAATGATATATAATATAACACATTAAAAAATCTTGAGTTCTTAAGTCTATAAAATGTGAACCAGTCAAAGAATTTTGATAAAAATTTTCAGACACGATTAAGCTCACTGTCAAACCCACTTTAAAAAAGATTTCATCTATTCATCAAAGTTGAACAAATTTAGGAGCATTGTTTCAGAAATATTAAGAGTATTGTTATTAATTTATAAAAATTATTCACACAACATTTTTTTGCCGCACACATTTTTAAACGTTTTTTGTTCGACCTTTGAAGTTTGAAAAATCATATTTTTGATAGTGTTTTAATTCAACTTCGATAAAAAATATTATATCTGATCAATAAAAGTAAAAATTCTTCAGTTGACACAAATTTTTTGTTCAATTTTTAGGTGAAACAAAATATTTTTGAAATACGTTTTTCTTTTCTTTTTTTAATTTTTGCATTTCAGAAAGATTTGGACATGAATGTTAAACAACCTTATTTGAATCCAAGTTTTACCCAAACACTTTAGAAAAACATATGGTTGTAGGCTTGAATTTTTTTTTTTTTAACTTTTTATTTGGACAGTCGAAAAATATATTTTTCACAAAAATACATTCCTTATTTTGACCCCATTGAAGAAGGTCCTCATTAAATAAAAAAAAAACTGGTTCAAAATGATAAAAATTTATGGAGACTTTTTTCTGATGTAAATCTAAAATTAAACGACTGACAACTTGCCATAATTTCATTTAATTTTACCACATAAATGGCACCCTGCAACCATTTTTCATAATACTTATTACATTAGGTACATTTTCATAAACATTACAAAAGAAAGAATGAACTTGTTCATTATATTCTGGCATATTGCCAGTATCTTCAGAGCGACATTAGCCGTGTTTTTTGAAAGAGTGAATAGCCAAGTTAGCAAAATTGTACATGCAAAACAATAAAAACATCAAGAGTGAATATAATTTGGTCAGCAATCAAAGTGAATATAGAATGATTAAAAATTGTTGATATATTGAGATGTAGATGGCGCTTAAATCGAGTGCAGAAAAACATTTGCTTGGTACTGGAATGTGTTCTGGAATGCATCTTTTTTTCTCAGAGACTTTTATTATGTCAAGACATTTGGAAATAAAGCTTCATGTCTATTTTCTAAAAGACGTACAATAAATCTCAAATGTCAATTGATTGAAAAACTTCTGAAAAATCGAAATTTTTTGCATTTTTTTGTTCAAGAAAATTGCGATTTTAGAGCTTTTGGAAATCATCTAGAAAGAGATACTTGAAATAGGTCAAAATATAGTATATTACCCATCTCCCAAGCCGTAAACTGTCAAATTCCATTGGAGGATGGCTGAGATCTCTATGGATTTAAAAACATCTACAAAACCTTTTTTTTTTTTAAAGAAAAATCGATTTTTTCGCTCATTAAAATTGAAATTTACGAACTGGCAAAATTCGTGTCAAACTTAGAGATTAAAAGAGTTATATATAAAAGTGAATATAATCGATTTTTTTTTTTCAATTTTCTTTACTGAGTGGCTATCAATTTTCAATAAAACACGGCTATTATTAGATTTCGTGCATTTGTGTATCATTATGAATGGATTTCATCGACTGTTATGTATGACAATATTATTAAATATATTATATTAAATATGTATGACAATATTATGGCATTTTATCAGTTGTGTTGATATACACTCGCAATAATTATACTCAATAGACGTAAATGACAGATTGTCATAAAGTGTGTTCTATGTCAGCAATAATGACATAAATTATGACCACTTTTTTGTTCGTATAAAACCAAATGAATTTGTTTTCAATCGTTATTATTAATTTCAATGGTTTAATTCAAAACTAGAAAAATAAATTTACTAAATCCGCCTCTGCTAAAGAACCGCCATTGAAGGGGTTGACGGTAAGGCAGGCAGACAAGCGAAAAAAAAAACGAAAAATAACGAGTATAATAAATTAGTAAATATTGCAACTTTGTTAATAAATGTTGAATATTACAACCCCAGTGCTTATTATTTTTTATGTATAATAATTGACGTTTGGTAATAAGGTGCTGATGGTGGCGTTGATACGGTTATGGTTGATTAATAGCTGCTGATTTTTATTGCAATTAATTTTAGAAAATAATTAGGTCTCCAGATTTTGCGGTGCAAGAGACGAAATCAATTGATTAAAGACTTAAGCCACGACATGAACTGTAACAAAGTATTTCCCTTAGATAATTCAACCGTAGTACTCGCAAAACAGGCATTGCACATCAGTTTACCCTCGAGCTAAGTTTCGAAACGTACTGTCAAGTCCAGACATTATTTCCTTAACCTGACTACACGAATGTGGAATGCTTTACCCCTAGTTATGCATCAGCATCTCCTCTTAAATTCTCTCCAATTTTTCTAAACGTTCGCATATTCTATGGGTAGTCAAAACCCCTTAATTGCGTGTTAATGTGTTCCTCTCATTCAGATTGCTTTACTATTTTGTAGTTTAGGAATATATTATTAATTTGAAAGTTTAAACTTTTTTTTTCTCGGATGTTAATTATTTTAAATTTATATATATTTTTCACAAAAATACATTCCTTATTTTGACCCCATTGAAGAAGGTCCTCATTAAATAAAAAAAAAACTGGTTCAAAATGATAAAAATTTATGGAGACTTTTTTCTGATGTAAATCTAAAATTAAACGACTGACAACTTGCCATAATTTCATTTAATTTTACCACATAAATGGCACCCTGCAACCATTTTTCATAATACTTATTACATTAGGTACATTTTCATAAACATTACAAAAGAAAGAATGAACTTGTTCATTATATTCTGGCATATTGCCAGTATCTTCAGAGCGACATTAGCCGTGTTTTTTGAAAGAGTGAATAGCCAAGTTAGCAAAATTGTACATGCAAAACAATAAAAACATCAAGAGTGAATATAATTTGGTCAGCAATCAAAGTGAATATAGAATGATTAAAAATTGTTGATATATTGAGATGTAGATGGCGCTTAAATCGAGTGCAGAAAAACATTTGCTTGGTACTGGAATGTGTTCTGGAATGCATCTTTTTTTCTCAGAGACTTTTATTATGTCAAGACATTTGGAAATAAAGCTTCATGTCTATTTTCTAAAAGACGTACAATAAATCTCAAATGTCAATTGATTGAAAAACTTCTGAAAAATCGAAATTTTTTGCATTTTTTTGTTCAAGAAAATTGCGATTTTAGAGCTTTTGGAAATCATCTAGAAAGAGATACTTGAAATAGGTCAAAATATAGTATATTACCCATCTCCCAAGCCGTAAACTGTCAAATTCCATTGGAGGATGGCTGAGATCTCTATGGATTTAAAAACATCTACAAAACCTTTTTTTTTTTTAAAGAAAAATCGATTTTTTCGCTCATTAAAATTGAAATTTACGAACTGGCAAAATTCGTGTCAAACTTAGAGATTAAAAGAGTTATATATAAAAGTGAATATAATCGATTTTTTTTTTTCAATTTTCTTTACTGAGTGGCTATCAATTTTCAATAAAACACGGCTATTATTAGATTTCGTGCATTTGTGTATCATTATGAATGGATTTCATCGACTGTTATGTATGACAATATTATTAAATATATTATATTAAATATGTATGACAATATTATGGCATTTTATCAGTTGTGTTGATATACACTCGCAATAATTATACTCAATAGACGTAAATGACAGATTGTCATAAAGTGTGTTCTATGTCAGCAATAATGACATAAATTATGACCACTTTTTTGTTCGTATAAAACCAAATGAATTTGTTTTCAATCGTTATTATTAATTTCAATGGTTTAATTCAAAACTAGAAAAATAAATTTACTAAATCCGCCTCTGCTAAAGAACCGCCATTGAAGGGGTTGACGGTAAGGCAGGCAGACAAGCGAAAAAAAAAACGAAAAATAACGAGTATAATAAATTAGTAAATATTGCAACTTTGTTAATAAATGTTGAATATTACAACCCCAGTGCTTATTATTTTTTATGTATAATAATTGACGTTTGGTAATAAGGTGCTGATGGTGGCGTTGATACGGTTATGGTTGATTAATAGCTGCTGATTTTTATTGCAATTAATTTTAGAAAATAATTAGGTCTCCAGATTTTGCGGTGCAAGAGACGAAATCAATTGATTAAAGACTTAAGCCACGACATGAACTGTAACAAAGTATTTCCCTTAGATAATTCAACCGTAGTACTCGCAAAACAGGCATTGCACATCAGTTTACCCTCGAGCTAAGTTTCGAAACGTACTGTCAAGTCCAGACATTATTTCCTTAACCTGACTACACGAATGTGGAATGCTTTACCCCTAGTTATGCATCAGCATCTCCTCTTAAATTCTCTCCAATTTTTCTAAACGTTCGCATATTCTATGGGTAGTCAAAACCCCTTAATTGCGTGTTAATGTGTTCCTCTCATTCAGATTGCTTTACTATTTTGTAGTTTAGGAATATATTATTAATTTGAAAGTTTAAACTTTTTTTTTCTCGGATGTTAATTATTTTAAATTTTTTTTTAGACTTTTCGCAACTTACCTCGGTAATTTTTTAGTAAATATTTATCAATATCTTCTTGCCGACACGTTTCGAAAAAATTTCACTCTTCGTGGTCACGGGATTAAACTGGTGTCTCATGGCTGTTATTAGTTATTCTACTTCTGAATATGTACTTATTACGAGTAGTATTAAGAAAATTCTCTTCTTTTTTAAATTTTCAATTTATCTTACTTTTTTTTTATTTCAAACAATTTGTACTTTTTTATCTGCCAATGAGTTTATTTATCCTTGGGTAATGAACAAAAATCCTAACCTTGACCTCTAAATGTCTATTTAAAATGTAGATACTTTAAACAACTCAACACCAAAAAAAATTCTTTTGCGGTTAAGATTATCCTCATCAAAAAAAAAAAAAAAAAAAAACTCCTACATCTGAATCGATAAATCCCTCATCAATCAAAGACTTCGAAACAGCCATCCCATCACTCGATAATATAGGCTCAATAAAAACCAATGAAATTCAAACCTTATTTTGTTTTTAATCTTTTTTTTTTTACTACAGTAGAAAATAAGAATAAGAACAATCTGTGAAAGATGCTTGTGCTTCCCTTATTCCTTTGAAGTTAGCGACAACAAAGAGAAGAGATAAGATACGATGATGGTTATATTGATGTATATCATAGATAGAGAGACCTTCATCCATCTATCTGCCGCTTTTGCAAGCTCACGATTTATTAAACTTCATTGTTCTCGCGCACATTTTGTGATGTAAATCAATCAAGCGCGGGGGTGTGGAGGAACTCAGCAGAGTAATTCTAATATAGGTAAACTTATGAGGAAAAAGCTGATACGCAGGGCTGGATTTTCTCGACTTGCAGCTAATATTAGGACTGGGTTTGTACAGTAAAATATTTATCTAAAATTTACCCAAAACTCATCTTATAGTAAGCTAATTTACAATTTGCAAAACTTACTCGGTTAAAATTACACAAGTCAACTCGATTAAGATAAAATTGTTTACATCTACACGCGCGATTAAAATGGACTTTATTCAGTGGGTTGCATACATTTGTACTAAATTGCAATATCTAATCAATTTCTCAGATGCAACTAAGCTACATGGTTGAAGTTAAAAACTTACTTCATTGTTGTAAGCGATTTACTCGGTAGATTTAACCCATCTATATTTTTAGAGTAGCCTATATATTTAGCTCTGAGCAGTTTAATTACTATATTTTAGAAACATATAAAATCTGATTAGCTAATCTGCTATGTTGGGTTAACCAACTGACTCATTTGCAGTAGTCAGTCACTCGGTTGGGGTATTCTGTCTTCTCAGTTGGACTAGCGTATCTATTTTCATGTATTGTTACTTTATCTTTTGGTAGTACCCCTTGGCATAATGGTTAGTGCGTTGGACTGTCATGCGGAAGGTCTCGAGTTCGATTCTCAGCCGCTGGAAGAAAGTTTTTTTCAGGGGTGTACTGCCTCTTGCGAGGAATTGACAAATCCTCCAAGAGTATCTCTTGTCATGGAAAGTGCTGCTCATTAGCCGTTCGGAATCGGCAGAAAATTGTAGGTCCCCTCCATTCCTGGTAACACGCACACAGGAATGGTTGACAGTTGTAAGTCACTAGGTCCTGGTTCACTTCGAGCTGTTGCACCACCAAATTTATTTTATTTATTTAGTTACTTTATCTTTTAACGGATTTTTAATAAATTCTCAGTTGGAGACTACCTATTTGACTCATTTGGAGTAAATCGACTATTCGGTTGCTTTAGAGCAAATGTACTCGTTTACCGTGACTTACTTAATCTATAGCAGAAGCCAATCTTTTCAGCTAATTTAAGCAAATTACTCAATCTTCTCAGTTGGAGTATTCAATCTATTCGGTTGCTTTAACCAACTTTCTCATTTACTTCAATCAACCTTCTCGGTTGGAGTAGCTTATCAAGTCAGTTGAAGTAGCTATGTTAGTCGGTTGCTTTAAAGAACTTACTCCATTAAAGTAGCAAATCGTATTTAGTGGAGTGGCATATATATACACTTGGGTCGAGTAGCTAAACTTTATCGATGCGCCCCATGGACTCAGCTGGTTGTGTCTTGCAACTTTCTTCTGTTGCTACACAAGATTGGTATTTGACGAATTTTCATTCACATTGTACCATTTTTTTCGTTTTCGAATGTTTCCATGATCACAGCGCCTTTAAGGCTTCACTATTTTTGCCATTTGGCAATATGCCCCTGTTGTACGTCTGCCGATAATACTCCTTCAGATAAGCTGTTGCTAATTAGTTGTTCGTCACCTTAATGATTGACAGTTTTCTCTTCACAAAAAACGACTTGAGTTTTTATTTTTTTTTTAAATGTTACCAAACAAAGGAGCTTATTTTCTACCTTTTGTATTCTAACCCAAAAAGTGCATGACAGAAGTGAGACTTCTTCCCAAAAAAGGTGCGAATATGACTAATGAAGCAAATTGGGTTAAATATTCTAAATAATATTTTCTTTGCCGAACCTCTGCGTGTCTATGCATTAAACATTTTTGCTTATTGGGATTTTTATTCTTCAAGGTTATTTACAATTTGGACAAGAAATATATAAATTAATTTTGGACGCCTTCTGTTTGCTCTTGGGACCTTCTGTTATAAATGATTTCTCTGCATGTCTTGTGACCTTACATGAAAAAAAATATGTATATTCTCTAGCTAGAATTTATACGAGATACAAAAAAATAATGTGTGGGAAGAATTCATGGCTTTTCGAATAAGTCATTGTCAGGAAGACTTACCTAGTATTTATAGTGACGTTAATTAATGGTGTTTAGTGATAAACTTGCTTAACAAGCTTCTACTCATAGGTCTTTGGGTAAAAATCGGGTTTTAATTAAATTGTTATAAAATCGTATAATAATAAGTTAAGGCATTTGGTATAGTTATAGTTGAAAACACGTGTAAACTGAAGTGAGTAAGTAATTTTGTGTAATTATATGACCATGAGCTATGAACTTATTTAACACTTACTAGTATACAATTATTGGAATATTTTTAAAGGCGGGGCTGTTCTCTAGTCACAAGGGAATTAATTTTATTATTGGTTTTTGGTTTCGAGATCAAAGTTTAGATCTTTAGGAATGTTTGAAAAAATAATATATTTTTTGAAAATCAGAAATAAATTCGGGGTGCAACAGCTGGTAGTGAACCAGTGCCAAGTGACTCACAACTTTGTTGGTATTCCTTTGTGTGTTCAGTGTTGTCAACAGAAATGGAGGTTACTTTGAATATTCTGTCGAGTCAGAACGGTGAAGATGAGAAGGCTTTTTTTTCAAGACAAGAGATAGGTACTGTTGGAGGATTTTGTCATTTTCTCGAATGAGGTATAACCCCAAAAAATAAAACATTTTACGTTCTGTCTAACGGGCTATCCAACGCAATCATCTTAACGCCAGAGTTTACTTTATATTTAATAAATTGGTCAAAAGTCGGAAAAGCGGACATAATGTTTTTTTTTTCTTAATTGACAAAGATTGAGAAAGATAATGTATGCTTAGTTTGTTGCTAGTAAAAAGTTACACTTTGTAACATTTAGAAGATACATATTTTATGTTAAACAAAATTTGATTAAACTTCGTACCATCTGTTTTTGGTGGAAAATGTACTTGACGGAAATAGAATTTTAGCTTTGTTTTTTGATAAAGTTGTCCAATTTCGGACAATTTTACAACATTTATTTTGACTCTTTTTTGATGAGTGAAGAGCCACATTAAAGCCTTGGTTCCCACAAAACCAAGTTCATTTATATTTTTCAAAGATTATTTCCTAAATTGTCTATTTTTAGTCAAATTCTTAGTATAAGATGGTTTCAGGTCCGTTTAGTTATTGAGGAAATTGAAATTTTTTTTTGTTGTAAATTTAGTACAATCAAACAGTAATTTTTAATCCAAAACACTCTAGACTTAGAATTTCTTATTTCTTATTTTAAGGTATAAAACATGGTTTCGCAAAAATTACAACCCTCCTCCCTAGACCTTATCGCCATGTCATTCCTTTTTGAAAATTATCGATTTTTTAAGATTCGTGTTTTTATTGATCCAAAAAACAGTCCCTGTTGATGACAATTGAAGACAAGGCAGGTTTTACAAATCATTGCTCTGGGCAGTTATGAGCTTATAATATGATGAAACATATGCACGTGCTTCGTCCCTGATGCCGAAAATGTTAAAAAAAAATATTTCATTCGTCGAACTAAATCTTTAAGTAGAATGAGTAAATATAACCGTTTATAACACCTTATGAATATTTAATATTTAGAGTGCCATTGGATAACAGAAAATAAAGTGAAATTACCCCATAAAAATTATAGGGTATTACTCGTACTCAAGTATTAAAACAAAAATAAAGAAACAAACACAAAATATTCCATTATAGATCAACATCCGTATGGTGAGAGTTTGGCAGGGGGAAAATGATACCAAAAACCAACCAATTTATTTGCAATATTCAGCCAGTGGTATATTTTTCAGAAAAGAATCGTGAGAACACGTCAAGGAATTAGTGTTGCAAAAATAGCCAGATGCACTTCTAAAACCGATTGCTGTTTTGAATCTAATAGAGTTATGTCTTCTTGTTCGAAATATGAGTTGACCCAAGAGACGTTTTCGAACAATATTTCGTCTTCTTAACTTTTTTGCGTATCTCCTTGATACATATTTCAAAAACTAAAATAAATTTGAGCGCAACACTTTGCAGAAAGCAGGGCCCTCAAGACTTATAGCCAAGAATCGAGGGGATCTTAAATTTGTTGGCCTTTTCAAACATTTAAAATAAGAATCTTGGAGGTTTTATCACTTTCCTGCAAGAGGCAGTACCCCTAAAAAAACATTGTCCCCAGCGGCTGCAAATCTGTTCCATACCTTTCGCCAGACTGTCCAACGCACTAATCATTACGCCATAGAGTAGTTCAATCTTAAACCGGCACCAGATAATTGGGTATGAAAACTAAAAAGAAATAAAAGGAATATTTTTAGGGATGCAAATAGCTGTGATACAACTGATTCTCACTTTTGGCCCGATGGTCTGCTGGCTCTTTCGGATAAGACGTGTGAGTACTTGTGAATCATCGATAGATATTATAAGGCTATATCAGCTAGTAAAAGATATCATCATGGGCCTTATGATTTTGCCCAAATTCTGCCTTAAGTTAACCTGAATCTTGTCAATCTCACAACCTTTATCTTTCTAACAGCTTGGCATATTTTTGAACTATGAAAACGAAATTGATTTATTGCCAAACCTGTAAAATCATGGATTTGTTCACCTTGTTCTCCATAGGGTCTCAATGTGGACTCAAAAATTACAGCGCTGAATTTCTAAAAATATAATATCGTAACTTTTTTCTCTGATAGTTAAAAAAGATCCGTAGTGTACAATTGGCGCAGACGTCGCCATTTCTACCTATGACGTTTACTATTTTTGAGGTTTGGGAACCCTTTTATGATGCTTGTGACGAAGAAAGACTCATATTCGATGGTCTAGTTTTTCTGAGTCATTTTTTTCAATTTGCGTTTATAGAACTTTATAGAAAAATCTTCTTATCAAAAGCAAGGCCCGTATTACAGATTACGAAACGAAAGGCAAAAAAACGATACCCTAGAAAACGATAGTCAACACATGGACCGATTATGGTTTACGATAATGGATGCATCAAAATATTGCCTGATAAAATAAAAAAAAATCTATTTTTTTAAGCGCATCCAACTTCATTCTTTCAATATTTCTGTCAAAAATAGTACAAATGTATGTCAAAACAATGAAATATGAGTGCCAAAAGCAGTCGTAAGAGAAAACGATTATCGTTTTAAAAAAACGAGTATCGTAAAACGTAATCGCAATTTAACGATAACGAGGGATTTTAAATGATAATCGTAATTCGTAATACGGGCCCAGAAAAATAAATAATGGAAATTTTAATTTTCATAGTTCTATCAAAATTGCCTTTACAATTTTTTTAAAAATGAACACACAAAAAAAGATAAATCTCCTTACCCGTGACATAATCATGCCTTTAAGTAAAATTCGGTAAAAATGGTTTTTGAAAAATAAGTATACCCCTACGAACAGCGCCACCTTCCAGACTACTAACCAAACGATAGAAGTCCTTCACATATATACGACTACCTACTTATTCAATACACACATGAAAAATCAATAAAAAAATGCAACCGAAAAAAAAATATTAAATTGCACAAAATACCTACAGATGTGTTAGTACTCGTATGTCTATACCTACCTTTGTAAGGGAAAATAAAAAAAAAATATATATATTGAATTCGTAAATGTTCTGCAGTTGGTAACCCAGGAAACGTTTTTAACCTTCTTTCTATTGAGGATGGAGCTCTGCCTTTTGATTCATGACTTCGTGCGCCTGCATATCTATATACTACACCCATCCTATCTACCTTTTGGAAGCCGGAAGTTGAAATATAGAGAGTATAGAGGTGTGGCTTTTGCCACTATTCCCTTAGAGTTCAATGCAAATATCAGGCTTTGGCGCAAATAGCTCTTTTTTTCGCCGGTCGGTATTCACGTATATAGAAACCAGAGATAGGAGCTGGAGATGAAGATGAAGACTCATCCGTGGAGCACCTAATCTCGGGAAATTACTTCACGCGCACGTTTATCAAAACAAGTTCGACTCTTATAGTCGGGCTTCGTCGCATCGACGGCGCGTCGCGTCGGTTTGTCGGTAGTCAGTCGGGATCGAATCTTCACAACCGGTGGAGTTAGGCTAGGACCGCACTTGCGATTTCAATCGCACGATTTTTTAGTCGCAAAAATAGAGCACATGAATTTAAATGAGAATGAACGCACTTGCTACCAACAAATCATGACGATTTAAAAGTCGCAATTTGTTTCATTTTTCTTGCGATGCGATTGTCGTAAACTTAAATGAAACACATGTACTCAAATGGATATGCCCACACTTGCGATTTAAATTACTACGACTTAAAAATCGTAGTCGCAAAGAGAAATTGGCATGCACGCACTTGCGATTTTTAATCCACGATTTTTTAGTCGCAAAAAGTAAGACACGTGGCCTTAAATGTGAATGCACGCACATGCGACTTAAAAATCGCAGCGATTATAAAAATGAAACAAGTTCTATTTTTTCAAGCGATTTTTCTGTCGCTACTTATTTGTAGCAAGTGCGTGCACTCACATAAAAAGTAGTGTGTTTTATTTTTCGCGATTAAATAATCGCGCGGCAAAAAAATCGCAAGTGCGTGCATGACAATAATTTGTAGCGACTACGACTTTTTAATCGCCGCAACGAAAAATCGCAAGTGCGGTCCTAGCCTTAGATGGCGCAGATGGAGTAAAGGGGATTAGATTTGTTTCATTTTCGTATTTAATTTTTGTTGCTCATTCATTCTCTGGAGAGATTTACGTCTGGCTCTGTCTGGAGCTCTGTTGCACGGGGATTTAATGTGGATTCCTCTTCCTTTGGTAGACGCGATGAAGTGGAAGAATTACCAAAAAAAAAAGAGTTTACCTATTCGGTTTCATTACTTCAGGGTTTTTTTTTTTTCTCTTCTTAACTTTCTGTAAAGTCGTTTGAATACTTTTTTTTCTTGAGTATTTTATTTGTTTGTCTGGACCTTTTTTGATGTAGGTTTGGATTCATTTTTGTAAGGATCTTTCGAACATGTTTGCAATCAAGTAACAAGTACCAGTTTGTGGTTATGACAGAAGGTTTTACTTTTTTTTTTCTTTGATGAAGTTAGGCTGTTCACTTTTTATTCAAGGTAAACTTCTTTTTTTTTATGTCGTGATGTTTTGTTTAATTTTTTTTCTTTCTCTTTCTTATGTCTGGCTTCAGGTGTTATTTTATATAATATTTATTTTTTTTTTCTTGAAAAATTCAAAGTTAAATGATATTTTCTTTTTCTCTTTTCAGGACTTGTAAGGCTTGACGCATTTTGATATGTTTAATTTTTATTTTTTTGGTAAGTGAACATTTTTTTATTGAAAAATATTTATTCTAAAATACAATTCAGTAGATCACACTATTAAATATACATAATTTCACAAACCTTCCTTGAAATAATTTGTAATAACTTTCAGCCTCCTATAAGAGAATTTAAAGGCTGTCAAATGACTGCCAGACCCTTACTTAAACAAAAAAAAAAAACAAAATTGCGAGCGTAAACGATTTTGTGGAACGAATCTCCTTTCGCACCTCGTGCATTGCAAGATTCCTGAAGAACCTCGATATATACAAATTTGCTTTCCCGGATAGCATCCCTCCCATTGTTCTGAAAAGATGTTCTTCAACGCTAGCAAAACCACTGTGTATGCTCTTCCGTCTATTCTACTTCCTCTTTCCGAGTGAATGGAAAACAGCATTTGTCGAGCCTGTGAATCTTCTTGGCCTTTAAAGTATCGTTCCGATTGCACTTCTTTTCAAGGCCGTTCAAACACTGATTAATTGCGAGCTTAAAAAATATCTTGAACAACGGAAGGTTCTCAATACATGGCAGTACCGGTTTCGAAGAAATAAATCCACTGGTGATCGTATATTTCACAGAGCAGTGGAACCATCAATCTTTAAATGGTTTTGTAAGATTATTGCACTTGATATATCAGGAGCATTTGATAGAGTTTGGCATCAAGCTCTTTTATCGAAAATGCGTGCATTTGGTATTCAGAAATCTATTCTTCGACTGGTTAGAAACTACTTTTCGGACCCCTGAATACAAGTCGTATAAAATGTCTCAAGTCTAAAATTCATAAAAATAAATGCTGGTGTACCACAGGGCTCCGTTTTTTGTCCGATTCTCTTGCTCATTTTCATCAATGATCTTTTGTCTAAAACTTCTAATCCATTTCATTATTTTGCTGACGTCAGTATCCAGAGCTTTTCACATTCTTTTGCAGATTCACGTCCTTGTCTTTCGGATGTGGATTTAGAACGGCAGTGCATGACAAGCTGATTAAATTCTAATCTCGATAGCATTTTCAAATGGGGAATCATAAACTATGTAGAATTCTTTATGAATGCTGTCTTTTGTCGTTAAAGCGGAACACTATACAAATGCCGCTATCTATGAGTACCACTTGCATTGAGGAAACCAAACAGCTTACAGTTCACAGACCCCAATGTGTGGATTGACCACACATTCGACGTCACCAAATAACGCTGCTAAGTGTTTAATTTTCTTCGACGTTGCTATAAAATTGTTCACCCCTTCTGTTCCGGCTTTAGTATTGTCCAAAACTCGATTCCCATTTTTTTAAGGCAGGTGCTCCAATAACCCACTTGAGTCTCTAGGATATTATCCAGAAAAGAAAATTACGATATTCAGACATTCGAAACCAATGTGTATCATGGGGGTCTTATTTTAAATCTTCTCCAACTTTTCTTTAACGCTAACACTGTGCTCAAACATCTTGGGTCATAATTTCTAAAATGCGCGCGAAATAGAAAGTAGCCCAAATATTATTGGGCTACTATTACGCTCCGAATTTAAGCTACATACATTTTTAAATTCGGCTATCTAACTACCTGTCAACCCTACCGAATCCATAAGTCGACATTTTGAGTACGTCTGACTCTAGTTTCAGTTAAATGTGTATAACTATTCTTGAAACTTGAATAGTGAGTCTTCAACCACCGACCAAAATTAATTCAACACAAAATGAAAATTCCGATGCTTCAATCACAAATATTTGTAGACTTCGATTGATGATATTGACAAATTCCTCTCCCCGGAGTGACGATTTCAAACCAAATTCAATCATTTGTTCCGATTGCCTATTTAATTTTTCGGTGTATTACATCACCTGTCAGATCATTTTTCAATTGTCAAAAAATTATCATCAAGCCTGCGCTATGCTAATATTCAATTTATGCAAATTCGAAATATTATCGATGACAACAAATTCAATTCCATTATTCGAAGGACGATGACTTGTCGCAGATAAACCTGGCTGTATTCACAGACTCTGATGAATGATTCAAGCACGTGAATTTCAGTGGAACAACTTTACCAGGAATTCATTGATCTGATTATCTTAAAATATGTGCAAGTGGAATTTTGTTCTGCTTAGGAAGGTTGAGAGTTACCTTCTTTTTTTTTTTAATTAATTTTCTCTCGTTCCGCCGTCTTTGTGTAGAGTATCCTTTAACGCAACTTTGTGACTTGAATAATCAATTCTTCTCTTGCGTTTATGTTTTTTGTTCGCACTTCAAATATTAATCCCGAAGGTGCTGTTAAATGTTTAACCCCGCCCACGTTTAGACTACGCAATGTTCATTATTAATTAACATTTACACGGTGAGTGCCTGTTCTTTACACAACAGGCAAAAAAAACCAAGCGGAATTCCACACATTATTTGAATTTGAATGTGTGTTTTACACTGCATTGTATGCACAGAAGAGAATATTTTGCAGGCCCTGAAAACCTAAGCTACACCTGAGTACACAAAGCAAGCTATAACAACAACCTTACCTATGCAAAAGAGTTTTGATGTCAAATGCCAATCATTTTCCCATGCGTCTTGTGTTCTATACCTTGTGCGTCACACGGGGCGTCGTGACAGAAGTGAGGGCGTTGAGCCCTGTCGCCACTTATTTATGAGCTGCACTTCTGTTCAATGCCAACATACTGTGCGCCAAACCACCACCACAGGGTGCTACGTGGAATGCATTTTTGGTTGCAACTAGAAGCACACAGAAGTTGTGCGGTGTATTGAAGCCTATAGATAGATGTCTTTCAAATAATGACTACCAGATGACAGGACATGCATCGCTGATTTTTCGTTCTCTCATAAAACAAACCAAATAACTGCTGCTAAAAAATACACACTGTCACCATTCCGATTGGCAGTTTTCAATACCTTACGATGACATTTGTGATTTTAAGTTTGAATAGGAATATTTATTTATTTTTTTTTTTCGACGTCAAGTCATGGATTGAACTGAGGTGCCATTCCAAAATCAAAAATCGTTATGGTCAAAGCCTCGAGTGCAGTCAAATCTACATTGACAGTTAAATGGCATTAGAATAATTGTTAAGGGAAGCTTTGTGAATGTTGAGTAGTTAAAACCGCATTTTTTTAAAATTACAAATGACTGCTAGATGCGTTCCACAAATTAGTTCAGTTTTGGATTATACCAACATAATTATGTTAATACATCAGGCTTGTTTATGAAGTTCGAGCCACAGTTCAATTTAAGAACCCCATTTTTCCTTGGGTGGTAACAAAATATGGCAAAACAATCAGGTTTTGAATTCAGATAAAAAGATTTGAGTCAGTTGGAGCTCGAAATCAATGCGCCAGACGTTTTTCAAACTGCCAAATGTAAGCTAGAAACTCTTCCTTAACTATTCGAAATATATGATGTTTATGTACATACATTGTTGATTCGGAAAAAAACTATTGTATTTTTTTTAACAAATGAAGTCTTAGATTTATCATTCAATTTTATGTACATATATCAAATTGTATCGACTAAAAAAAATATGTCCAATATCTCTTCACCAATATTTGTCAACCTACCCACAGAGATCTTCTTTGGTCTAGATTTTTTAGAAGTTTTTTTTTCTAAATATATGTAAGTGATAAAAATTTTCTAAGCTCGAAAGACATCGAGACACTTAGAGAATGAAACTTAGTTCCCTATGTGATTACATGAAAACAAATATCTGCCAGATGTGAATTAGACAAAAATGTAATTTCATGAAAACTTGATTGCGATGTTAAACATACGTTCGGTTTTAATTTAATGTGAGTGACAATAAGATCAAAAACCCAGACACCATACGTTTTTCAAATAAAGCTGCCAGATGACTTTACAATATTCAATACATCGATTTAAAAACCAAATTCTTGTATCTCACTGATAAAATCAGCAGAATATGAAAATTAGAGTTCTTTGACATTTTCCCAAATAAATGTCAGACGTCTGTCATAAAAAAACTTTTCGAAAAATCAAAATTTTATAAAATTCAATTTTTTTTATTTCGATTTAAAGAAATAAGGTTCAGTTTGTGTTCCTTTAAAACTCTTATACAAACTATAGTGTGCAAAACGCTTGCCAGATGTTTTGAAAATATTCCTCAAACAAATTTTTACAGTCGGTCAAGTGATATGATTTTGTTATATGAAGTAACTTAACTATACGTGTATGAAAATACACGCCAAACGTCTGCCAGACGCTCTGAAAAAACTATCAACTATTTGATTTAGTTCAAGATAATTTTTTGAATTTAACCGACTGGCTGAAATTTCCTAAAGTTTCAAACGATTGTCATCAATGTAATTGGATTTTATAGAAAAATTAGAAATTAGATTTTTAGTCTAATTTTATCATCATGGGTGAAGAGTTTCATTCAAAAGTTCGAGTCAAGTTTTGAGGTTATGTAAAGTTTTATAATTTGGTTTGTGAAACATGCACTGCGTGCCGGTCGTAATTTCGATTCCTTGGCTTAGCATAATCATTTTCAAAAATTACTTCAAACTTGCAATGCAATAAATTTGGCGTTTGCGCTCGTTCTTCTTGATGTTGCTGTAAAGGCTATTTCATCTCATCTCAAATTACTCATAATGTACTTTTTCTAGCTCGTTTGTTTGACCCATACTTTGAATGACTCGAATAATGCCATTTACTGTAGTCTTTGACTCCATACTAAGACAGTTAGTGCTGTATCAATCAGGATCGATTCGATTTTTTTGATCCGATCATCGGAAAGTATTGATGATCGAAATCAATCATTTTAATCGATCTCAATCTCAATAATTTAAATGATTCTCGCTTCTCGATTTTCTATTTCAATCTCAATCATTTCAATGAGTCTCGATTTTCGATATCAGTTAACTCGATTAACCATGATTTACTCGATTCCATTTGTTCTGCCAAACGGCCAAACGGACGATGGACTGGAATTTCTGGGTTAATCTCGGCATTGAAGAACATGATTGATCTAGTTGGTTGTTGATGTTGTAGGCCGAAAAAAAACAATTGTTGGGTTGAACTGATGTTATTTGATGTATCAGGATCCTGTATGTTTAATGTGGATTTTTGGACGTTTCTGAATCCATCGGCATCGTAGCCATCCTTTGATGGAATTTGACAGCTTATGACTTGACAAATAGAGGATGAATTCGGTTATGACGTACAAAGTGTATTTCATACAAAATGTCAGCCGAAAGCCCTAAAATTGCTCTTTTCCGGAGCAACAAAATTTGTTTATTTAATATAAAATCTTTTTTTGACACTTTTTAATCCATGTACAGAGTATCCATCATTCGATGTTATTTGACAATTTATGGCTTAGAATAATAGTGAAATAATAATAATGAAAGAATAATAATGAATAATAGAAAAATAGTGATTAATAATACATAGATGTTTTATTGTAAAGGTTTGTCTGACCTTATATATTGAGTATTTTAGAATCTAGAGCACACATCAGAGCCTAATCTCCTGCAATGCAGAGATAGGTACTCTTGGCGTAAGCTGAGATGGTTCCAGAAACTCTGTTATTATTATAATAATAGTGTTTTGTGAGAACTATCAAAGCCACAAGTCGATCGTATCATCGAAATCGAAATTAAAATCGAATAGGAACAGTATTGAATCATTTCAGTGAATACATTTTCGTAATCGATTGTTGAACGATTCGATCATTTGAAATGAACGATTTACACAGCTCTAAAGACAATCTCACTTATTTGACCAAAATGGAGTATAATCAAAATTTCCTTAGTTTCTAAGCCTCATAAAAAATTTCTTCAAATAACTAAGTTCTTCACTTCGGATCTCTATGGTAAAAGTGTGGTGTAGGTTTCAAAAACTTGATGTGTTCAATTCTGAAAAAAAAAATGTAATCCCTACAAGACTAGGGTTTCCTTCTGCTCCTTTCCGACATCTGAATGAGATACACATGACCTTGTGAATCGCGTCATTATGAAACTTTCATTTACTATGTATCGTGTATAACTCATCAGCTCTAGATATGATGTCAAACTTAATTTCGACTGAAATTGGATTTAACCAGAAATGTTCCTAGTTTCTGAATAAAATCAAAAATATCTCCGACTCAATTAAGGTTATATTTGTCAAGTCGTTAAAGTAAAACTGTGATGCATTTCATAATTCGCTTATCGTTTTAAATAAAAAAAAATATTATTCAATCGCTGTATTATTATGAATGATAAGACCTTTTAACAGTTTAACCATTGACCATTAAGCACAAACATCACTTTGATTTTGAATAGCGCAAATCGCGTAATCGTCATGATTTACAACAAGTTCATCAGAACTGATTTGGTTCATATTTTCTCATAAGTCAAATTGATTGAAAACAAGCTATCAGTTCACTTTGTCTTGAATAGTGCTAATCGCGACATTATGTTCTAAGAACTTTACTATTCGTATTCAGCACGTATCATTCACTGAATAAAAACTAACTCCATTCACTGAATTCCTGTTTAGACTATTATAGCTCCTTTGTTTGGTTACACCTTCACGTCCTTAGATACCAAATTGAGATTAAAAAAAAAATTGATTTAAAAAAAAATCGGTTTGAAGACTGGAGGTTTTTAAAATAAGGGCTCTTTCTCATTTGACCTCTGACTCTTTGTTTGAAAGAATTATTTATTTATGTTATGATTTTAGAAGAATTTTAATGGGTCGTGTTATCTCGAGTTAAATTCCTTAGAGAATATATGTATGTCTAAAACTGAAATAGGACATATTTTGAATAATAATAATTAATAATATAATTAGTATTGCTCACATTTTCCCCAAAATTTCAATATCTTTAAGATAATTTCTTTGCTATAAACTTTTTTGCGAAAATATTTAAAAAATTTTCTTTCTTTTATTTTCTATTTTATCAACGAAAATAAAATAAAATTCTGATCTCATTGACTTACCACACAGCATTTATAACAACAAACGCCTCCATTGCTTGTTAATCTCCTTAGGAATCCTTAAGAGAGACATTTTACAATCCTGAATGTACATAAACTCATTTCATTTTTTTGCACTTAGCCTTATGTTGGCTTCTTTGAAGAGATTACAATGTGAACTGAATATATCCTCTTTTTTGTTGATTTTTTTTTTTTTTTTTGATTTTTTTCATTTCTCAAATACCTCCTTGTTGTCATGGTAAATTTTGCCCCCCATCTTTCTCATTTGATTTCATCTTAAACAGAAATGAATCTGGCAGAACATAGCAAAAAATAATGTCAATAAGCTCACGTTGTGGTGTTGTGTTCATTTCCTTAATTTAAAATTGAAAACGATTATGGCAAGAAATAGTTTTCTTCAAAATGGAGAATCTGTGTGTTACACTTGCCAAAATTGAGTAAACCTTGTTAACAGATAAAACAACCAAAAACAAATAAAACAGTTTGAACATTTCTGTCACATTCTCGAAAGGGTACTTCTTCTAGCTATTCTATCGAAAAGAGAGTTGCCACTTTATGTTTTTCTGAAAATATGTTCTCCGATATTATCTTTTGCTTGCTAAACTCTACCAAAGTCAATTCCGTAGGCAGACTTGTTCTCGTTTTTAAAAAACAACATTTGCATTCTTCAATCATTATTCCTTTCTAGTGAAAGTAAAAATCTATGCATTCCAAAATCTATTACAAAAAGTTGAAAACTGAAATATTTTTGTAGATCAACTTATTCAAATATCAAAACTAAAATTTGGAATCTTTATTGGATGACTTTGTGTGAATATTTAATGGTCACTAGAATACTTCAAGCGAATATTCAAGTGAAATGAACGAAAAGAGTTGATTTCGTTTACAAAATGTCGCGTTATTTTGTATTCCTGGCTTTTGCACTAGACAAATTGAAGGCATAGATTAATTATTTATAACCAAAAATTGCACGTTATACACTCACATTGATTAAGAACCACTTTTCTCAATTTCATAGCAAAAACATCAAGAGTTCACAGCTTTTAAAATGTTTCCTTAGAGAATTAGTTTTACTTTTACCATACCAGCGTTGTCTTCCGAACAATTATAGTAGGGATTCTATCCCTGTCTGCTAGTTTATTCATACGGAGACCTTTTATTACTTTCCTATGTGCGGATAATTATGGACATGTATGATGGAGCAGTTACTAAAGTAAGATGCGCAGCTGGAGTCACCGAAGAATTCGAAATCACAGTAGGTGTACACCAGGGAAGTGTCTTGAGTCCCCTGCTCTTTATTACAGTTCTTGATTACCTGCTTGAAGGCAAAGTGACGGATCCAAAAGTACATCAGTTATTCTTTGCTGACGATGGAGCCATCATAAGTGTAGACCCGATATCCCTACAACGAGCACTTGACGTATGGGTGGATGTTCTAGAAGGAAGTGGGTACCGCATAAGCGCGAAAAAGACAGAATACCTATGCTGCCCATTTTCTGATCCACACAGGCCTATTCCAGACATTTATTTGAATGGAGTAGTGCTTCCCAAGTGTGAAAAGTTTAAATATCTGGGGTCTATGATAAATAACGAAGCTACTTGTGATGACGATATCAATCATCGCGTAAGCGTAGGGTGGATGAAGTGGCGGGAAAATTCTGCTATCTTCTGTGACCGAAAAATGCCCCCTAAGCTGAAAGGAAAGCTCTACACTTCAGTTGTGCGTCCAGCACTCACATACGGTTCACAATGTTGGACAATGTACAAAAAGTATGAGAGTAAACTAACGGCAGCTGAGATGAAGATGCTTCGTATGACAGCAGGAGTTACAAAGCTTGATCGAATTAGAAGTACGAAGATCCGAGGAAGCCTTCATGTTAAGAATACCATTTCCCAAAAAATTGAACACGACCGACTCAGTTGGTATTGCCATGTTCAAAGGAGAGATCCTGAGAACCCCGTCAAAAAGGCAATATCATACAACGTTCCAATTCGGAATAAAAAGAAAGGTAGGCCTAAACACTCCTGGTACAAACAAATGCAAAAACACCAGCATTCAGTTGGCCTCAGAAATGGAACAATACAAAACCGGGAGGCTTGCCGCCGATTTCTGAGGTCAACCCGGCGAACCCCACAGGCGGATCACTAGTGTGAAGCAGATACGTGGGAGAGTTATGATCCCCTCGACATCGAGATCATAACAGCGCCGAAACAAAGGAAGAAGAAGAAGAAGTCTGTTCCGCCTTAAGACGATAGTGCCCTATCGAGGCTCAGAACTATGAACATATCTAGAGTCCTAGTGGATGAAGCGACAACGTCAAGAATTCGAGTTGGCACTCCAATAAGCTGGCTAAGGTCTGTTCGATTATCGCAAAATACTGTTCCTCTTGAATGAATAAATTGGGGTATAAAAAAAACACTGCGACCTAAAAGATCTATTGTGTCCCCCATCTAGAACTGGATGAGGTTGGCTCATCATTACAATTCTTCATCCAAATTTGTTCCTTTGAGGAATCGAAGTATTTGGAGTATTTTAAGGGATGATAATTCACTCTCTTTTATGTGGTGCTTGCCCAGATATCTGTGCCTTTGATGCACTAGTCACTAGTGCATCACATTCCCCCAATTTGTGGTCAAGTGTCTCTTCGTGAGTGTTGCAGAATCTGCAAGTCGCGTTGTTAACCAGGCCAAGGATGTTGAGGTGTCTTCTCAACCTACAGTGGCCTGTGAGAAGCCCCGTGATTTTGCTGAGGTTGTTCCTACTTAAGCTAATCCAGGTTAGAAAACGCTCTCGGTTGTAGTCCCCGAGTAGGAGTTTTGCCTGTCTTATCTTAGGGAGTTCTTTCCAGATTCTGTTCTGTTTTGATTTTATTTTTAATCACGTTTTCTCCTATTCCGCAGTAGGGCTCTGGCCCTGTAAGGGGTGTCGATGCACCTACTTTTGCTAAGGAGTCTGCCTCTTCGTTACCCTGGACACCAATGTGGCCTGGTACCTGGTACCCAATGAAGTGTGACAGTGTTATTCTTGCCCAGTTCATTAAGCTTTATCAGGCATTCCCAAACAAGTTTGGAACTAATGGCGTAGGAGCTTAGTGCATTTAGTGCAGCCTGACTGTCTGACATGATGGCAATGTTTTGGTTTTTATATTTCCTATCGAGGTTTCTTCCAGCAGATATGCCTATGGCATTTACTTCTGCCTGGAATATGCTAGTCGACTGTCCCATCGGTAAGGAGAGTTTAGTCCTAGACCAAAAACTCCATCACCAGTCCCTTCAGCTGTTCTCGATCCAACAGTGTGACATTTCTTCAATAAGCTGAAATTTAAATACATTTTTTTCCAACACATCTTCTCAAACAAAATTATACAGTGTTGTACAAATATAGGAAATACATGTAAAGGAATCTCTCATTGGCACTTGACAACCTTGAACTTCCATTGCGAACGCACCCAAAACTTATGACTCCTCTGTCGATTTCGAAACATTCAGTAAAAATAATATTTTCAACACAAACGAATAGCGTTTACAAAAAATAAAAATTTGTTAACAAAATTCCAGGTCGGTGGCGGCAAGTTTAAGAACGTTAACGCCAACTTTTGGTCATGATACTCGACCATAGTAGACAAGCAATTCATAGTCTAGTGAACGAATTTGAGTTTAAATTTTCTCGGCTAAAATATCCCCTTATCTGTGAGATCACAGGTTAGCTTAGGTGCAGAGAATATTACTGCCGTTCAGGCGGCCGTCGACGTCGGTCGGCGTACTTTCTCAGAAAAGGCTTTAGAAATTTTAGAAGAAAATGACCGATTTCATCGCAAAATCATCTTCAAGCAATTTTGGATAAACGACTTCATCTCTAATCAGAATATGATATGTTTGTTATTGGTCACGTGCTTCAAGAAACACCACTTCATCCATAAAAATGATGAAAATTAAGTTCACGTTACAGTCAACAGAGATCGCCACAGAGATATGTTGCAACGTTATTTCCTTGCATGGAACAGGCTTTAATGATATGTGATTTTGACAAGACCCCCTACTTATAAGGGGTACTTGAAGGCAAAGTTGTGTATAAACAAACCAATCCAAATCACGATGCTTAAGGACAACATAAGAAATTGCTGAACGCAAAACCCGATATCTGTCCACCTTTAAAGACATCTTCCAAATTTCCTATAAATAGGCAATAGCAATTTGAAAAACTTCTTTTACAAGTCTTGTGAATTTCGTTTCTTGTTTTAACAGAAATTTGATCCAAGTTTCTTATATCCGTGTTGAACTGTAGTTTTTGAGACTTATTACTTAAATTGAATTTCAATCTTTTTTAAATAATGCATAAAATTTGTTCAAGGAATTCTAAAACTGGAAAATTATCGAAATTTGGGGATTTTCTGTTGTTTAATTTCCAAAATACGGATTTAAAGATGAAAACAATTTTTCTGTGATTTGTGAAATAAACTCATTTTTCTCCATATCAGAAACGTAGTACCAGAGATATCACTTTTTCGTTGGAAACTAATTCCTCTTCCTAAAAAATCCAATGATTTTTTCGAACTATTATTTTCTGTTTATCTTTTTTTTTTAAAGTACATGATTCTCAAGAAATTGCTCAAACTGGGACGTATTAGTTTGAAAAGTGATATTTATTAAGTACAAAAATTCACTTTTCAAAAAAAATTTAAAACCTTTGAATATGTTTTTTTCTTATGTTCTAAGATAATTTCAAGAGAATGGCAACTCTGTCGAAGATCCCTTGTTTGTTTGAAGCAATCCATGAGCAATGTTTACATCAACTTTCATGTGGGAGACGCGCAGCGCCGGATTCAATAAAGCGTATTCATTGTGTGCTCCCGTTTATGTTTCTTATGTCGTATCGTGTTAGCCTAGCCATCACAACAACTTGCCACTGTATACATTTTAATACCTCTATACCTGCCTAACCTTTGTACCTACCTGCCTTTAAACGAGTATACAAAAAAAAAAAAGAATATAATTCCAGAAGCTTATATGAAAGACGGAAACATTGTTTATGCATGTCATCCGGCCCAAAATATGATTTCGTTCCACGAATACGTTTAAAGAACAACCAGCAGCAGCAATATCAGTGGCGCGAACGTGATAACTTAGTTTGTGCCATCATGAGGTACATGCGCCGCTACATATCCCAATCCCATCATCGGGAAGGCGAAATCGTTCGAAGGAGCACAATTCACCTGACATGTCTTGTCTGGGCTGTGTTCAGTTGGCCATAGGAGAAGTTGTCGTCGTTTATTTTGGACGAGGAAGGGAAAAGATTGTTTCGGTTAAGCCTAGGGCTTGGCTGCCAAACCAATGAATTGGGAGTTAATATACGTAAGAAGGTGGTGTATGACGTCGGGCACAAGCTGCTCCAAAGAACCGGATACACGTGAATAATGTGATAGTGTCATGTGCCAAAAAGTTGGATACATCGGTAGCATGTGCCAAAAATGGGAATATCTCTTGCAGTATTTATTCATATTTATGCTTTAGCAGGCAGGCAGGGAGTTGAATAGTAATTATAATATTGAATGAAGCCTCATCAACTCGTTAAACTTTTAGGGCTTTCCATAATCAAGTTCATCGTACCACACCAAAATGCATCTCTTTCCTGAGTGGTTTAACTTTCCCACCTCTATCTACTTTAGTAATCCATCAAAAACCTCATGGGGCCAAAAGTTCCCTCAACCGAGTGATACTGTGTTCGGTACAATTTGTTACATGAATTCCATCGTCGGGGCTGGGACACACTGATTGCGAAAGACCTTCAAGTTCTTATGGCTACAATTACGTGACAGTATACAAAAAACACGTGATTTCACAGCTCTTTGGTTTCCATCTTCTTCTTCCTGGTGGATAGGTTTTTTTTTTGTTCGTTTAGTTCTATAGCCGTGAGGGGTCTTAATGACCGAACACCACCAGCACCACCATCATCATCATCATCTTGTAAGGTCATTGCCATTTTACTTTAAATGCGTTGTATGTACAAGTGGGAAGATGGTGTTGATCGATAACTTCAATTAGAGCCGTTAGTGAAGTTGTAGAGTGCCTGTCGTCTGGTGATCTCGGTGACCTGTGTAAACATCCACGAGCTACAGTCATTTAGAGATAACGGTAAGAGGAACAGAAAAAAATCACAATGAAGAAATTATTTCGCTGGTTTTCTTTGTACTGTTTAGTTTGGCTAAAAGGAAACAGAGTTGGAAAAAGTTCGGTCTGAGATCGGAGACTAGTGATTTCTTTCAAGCGGTAAATAGAGAGAAGCGACTTATTCCACAGAAATGTATGTATATGGATATTGAGTTGGTGTCTCTGAGACGGAAGAATCCGAGTTGGTTGAATGTTAGTATTGTCAGTGGTGAATTAGGTTACCGATACTGCCGTCTTGCAGGGACTCTTATCGATGTAAAGAAGAGTCTGGATGGGATCCAAATAGCGTGATGAACTAGGCTAGTCTTGTCTGGTGTCCGAAATTAATGAAACACTCGTTACTTTTCAACCCTCTTACCTAATCTCCGTTAATCTGGGATTCTTGAATCAGTGCTAATTCTAACTTGTCAGGATTGTTGCTTAGATAGCTAATGCTACCGTTTCGTAATGGATGCTTATTTGATTTTTTAACAATTAAGGGGCAATGGTCACTATGTCTTGCAAAATGATCTTCCTCCTTTTTGCTGCGAAGCAGTTCTTTGTGGTTGACTCAACTTGGAAAGAGGTCTTTGCGCTCTCTCTGTGTCTGTAGCACCAATTTCCATGTATACGACCTACACTGTCTGGAAATCAGAAAAGGATTTTTGGATTCGTGTCAAGTAGGGGTAAAAGGGAGGAGTTTAACTGGACAGATTTGGTGTTGCAGATCGATTCCTAGGTTTCTCACTTTTAGATTATCCCGGTGCAAGCCTTATAGACACGTATTGTCGGATTGTCTGGCTCATAGAAGCAGCTTCTAGCTATTGGTTTGCTGAGTCTTTTAATGAATTCCTTGCCAAATTTTTAAAGTTGATTATCTGCTTTCACTTTCCCTGATTTTCTGCGTTAAACGCCATCGTTGCTGATCACCGATCTTACTGTTCAAAACTCTCCAGGCTTTAATTTATAGCTCCTGGATTTGAACTTGAATGTATGCCATTAATTGATGTCTACTTCTCTTTACTTCTTGGTTAGACAGCGTGATTGTGTTGAACTAAGGGATGATTACCTTTAGAGTGCTTACTTTAGGTGCATCAACTTCAAGCCAATCCGCTGTTTATTTTAAATCAGACCAGTTCTGAAATACAAGATTTGGAACTTCCTCAATAATGTTTTTTTTCCATTTCCGAAAGTATTTTTGGTATTGAAATTAAGTCCCTTGGTAGAAAAGCAATTTTTAAAATCATGCCATTCATAATGTTTGGAAGTCATGATCTTCTATTGATGTTTGGCTGGGTCTTCGGATTCTTGTCTTTGGGTTGGAGTTTTTTAACACCTTTTTCCTATAGCTCGTACAAAACTTTAAAGTTCGTATTTGAATTGAATCTTAATTTCACCCGCCTATTTTTCCGGATATCCTCTCAGAAACTGACTGATGTTGATGTTGAATGGGTTTTTCGTTGATTTATTTTTTAAGATTAAGATATGGACCTGCTTATTGACGACCTCAAAGCTACGAACTAAGAAACTAGTTCCATTGATATCCTATGCGAAGAAAACACACAAAACCAACTTTCAGCCATCAGTAGTTCAATCAAGTAATTGGATTTTTGTGGAAAAAGATATAGAGGTTGCAGCGATGAAGTGATTAAAAAAAGTGATAATTTTTTATTAAAACGGATGCAATATCCATGATTATAACTCTTCAGTATTTGTGCTACAAAGCTTATATTTAATATTATCTTGAGAAGGTATTTAAGCCTTTGAAAATCTTGACCTCTTGTAAATTATAAGTAAACAGTAATATGTCTAATTCCGTTATCACTTCCAGGTTTGTAGCACTTTTAATAGTTCCGAAAAAAAAAAATCTTTTAATTTGCGAGCGTATATCATCTGTGCAAGACCCCCTCCATTATGTGTAAGCTTATAAACTTCAAGGTTCCTACCAGAAGATTTCTGAAAATACTTTGTGACGTAGACCCAATCAAAAACATCAATAGAAATGTATATTTTTGAAATTCAGGGAGCTATTTTCAAGACGTCTAGAAAACAATACAATTTTTGAGCTTTTTACTGACAGTTTGGGGTGGATCTCGGGCTCAATCCACAGCAACTTCAGCTAACTTGATATCTACGAGTATAGCTAATACACCCGAGTTTCTCAAGCTGAATTGATTTACCTAAATCCCCTTACACCTGCAATAGTCTCATCGAGCTATAATCACTCACTTCCAGCTTAGATCTATTAAATTTTGATGTTTCAATTCTGTGTCGAATTCATAGAAACAACCACAAATGTACAATTTCAGCTAAATCTTCGCTTAGCTCCCATTTCCGGGTTAATCTTTGTCAAAACTTAATTTAGGTCTAGGTATAAATCAGTCATTACATCATCGCCAACACCACCTTTAGTATTTTTTTCATTGCTACAATTGCTTATAATTCGTATATCTGATCAAGCAACACAAAAAAAACGACTTCATTTAATGTAGAGGCCTTTGATTTTAATATAATTAATTTTTTTTTGTCTATTTCAAATGAGATAAGGATCCAAAATATATTTACACACCTTCTGCTGTGACAAATGGATTACCATTAACGAATAATGCCCAAGACGAACCCATTAAGATAACAATTCTAAGAGCTTGCCAACATAAACCGCATGCCTAATTGCTTCCTAAGGCCATAACACAAAGTGGTTACACGGACCACTTGCGGGACACACACCTGAAATTGGATCAACAAATAAACAGCTACAACAATAAAATGTCTTTATTGTCACATACGGAAGAGGGTGGCATTGCGATAAGATTTTTTTCGTTCATGTTGGTTTTGGGCAGGTCTTAAATGAGTTGTGTTTAAGAATTCAATATAATAATTAGGCTTAGTTTGTTTGAATATTTGTATAAGAAAAATCATTATAATCACCATTAGTTGTATCATGTTTGTTGAATAGAATAGGATGTTGATTTAAAGTTATGAAAAATTAACGATACCCAATTTACAATAGTCAAACCACAGATATCTATTATAGGAGAGTTGAAGTAAGTCTATTAGCTATGTGGTCAAACAAAAACGATTTATAAAACATTTTATGACAGATGTTTGATATGCTTAACGGAGTATAAAAAATATCCAACTTCTTTCATAAATTTTTTTTAAAATTCGGTTCCAATTTCAACGAAGGCGATAATATTCAAATTGCTTTTTTTGGTGTCGAACTTCAATATCTTGGATTTTGATAAGTACTTGCTTGCTAGTGGATGCAAGATGGATTACACTTTTTCGGTCGCAATATACATATATTCATGGCTTAAAATCTTGGTTCAGTTCAATTTCAAGACCACAAATCCACATTGCCTCTTGAGTTGATTTCGAAAGTCCTTATATTCGGCTTCAGTTGCAGATAGAGCGACAGTTGGTTGATGTAACCCTTGTTTTCCAAAATACGGCGCACTCCTTGTAAGACAAATTATGTATCCTTTAACCGAATCATTTGCCCCGTCGGAAAAAATTTTAATTCAGAATTTCCATTTTTTGAAGACTTCAATTTTGCTGCTTTTTTTTTCCTTAAAGATATCTGAATATCCTCTTGACAGCTGCCCAATGTTCTTTATCAGGCCAGTTTTTGAATTTGCTTGATTTGTTAACTGCAAAATAAATATGTTCCAATAGCTTACTGCTAGGGAACTTAAGCCACTTCGTTTTCTTCTTCCGGTGGCTTAGCTGACATGTCTTTTGAAAATTTGGAGTTGATGTAGGATCAGCATTTCTCCCTAGCATTTCCAAAATGTATTTTTTTTTGGTCCAAGCAAATACATTCTCTGTCGCGTGAAATCCGAATTCCTTAGCATTGATTCGCTGTTCCGAAGGACTTCATTTTGAACTTTTTCATTAAATTGGATTTCAGAATTGTATTGGTAAATATTGATTCCTATCGGGAATCTCCCTGGAAATTTTGTTTCCCTCGGAATTTTTTGTTCCTACGGAATTTTTTTCTTCAATCGTGAATCTCCCTCGAAACTTTTCCCCTCCGATAAAAAAAAAGTACCATACATCTGTTGTCGAAAAACACCTTTGAATTAGGTATGTGTAGTTAAAACAAGAACATTAAAATCCCCCAGAAATGGAAGAAAATCACGATAGCCATAAATTACGCGGGAATATTTCGAACTCATTCACGATCGCGATTTTCCGAAAATGAGAATTCTTCCCAGGAAATTTTATTCACGATAGCCCCCATTAGGATATTATCTACGTATATTGCTAGAAATGTCATACTTGAACCTCTACCATGGAAATAATATATGCAAAGACCCACTTCTGAACGTTTTATTACAAGCTTTTGATGGAAAACTCGGTCCAACTTAGTGTTCCAAACTAAACTTGATTGTTTCAGCCCACAGACGGTTGGTTTGGTTTCCCAAGATAGATATCTTCACACAACTCACGTTAAAGAAAAGCAGTTACAGCATTCAATTGCTGAATTTCCAAGCTATATCTTGCTGATAAAGCAATTAAGTACCGAATCGATGAGTAGCTGACTTCGGGGGAATATGTTTCCTCATAGTCAATACCTTTCTTTTGTGTTAAACATTGTACCACTAAACGAGGCTCCACAACCCGTCATCTTTTTCCTCCGATATCCAATACCTAATTAATATTCTTTTTGACATTATTTTTTTTTTCATTTCACATACTTAATTTTCATTTTCCATGAAACCTGTACAAAGGAATATGTTCCACAATTTTTTCCATACATTGCTTAAAAGAACTCTGGAATGTGAACTATTAAAATTATAGTATTGTGTGGAATTTTAATTTTTACTTGAAAGTCTATCCAGTCGTGAAATAAATATTAAAAACGTTCGACAATCTACATATTTCCTATTCCATATCTCAGTTTTACGAGCATCTAAAAAAGTCTAAGGTAGTATAAAACTTTAATAAAATTTATCAATCTCCCCATTTTGTCCAAACATGGAAGCAGAGAAGTCAATTAGGTAAATTTAACGACTGCTTTTTTCTATGGAAAAAACATCCCTCTCAAACTTTCCTTTGTGCGTATTGTTGGCATTAATTGAGAGGGTCTACAATTTTCTGCCGAGTCTAAATCTCTTAAACGAGAAGTACTATTCACGACAAGAGAGAATTTCTCAATTCCTCTCAAGTGTCCGTACCCCTAACAAAATTTTGTTTTTTTTTTGTATGCTTTGCTTAAAACCTTCGGGGTAACAGTCCAAGGCACTTACTATTGCGCCAAGGGGCACTACATTATTATTTTTACATATTTATAACCTTGGTTCCATCTCAATGGGTGTCAGTCAAGTTTGTCTTTCCAATATTTTTATCTTTCTATGAAAAACAAAAAAACCACCCACACTCTAATATTTGTGATATATTTTCCTTTTCCGAAAAATATATATTTTTCTTCTCTTCAATAAAAACAATGGACCGCATCGATAACCTTCCGCTCTCTGCTGTGCGAAAAGTCCCATCATCCGCCATAAAAATAACCCAAACGATTATTGCATCGATGATTGTGTCAGTTAAATATATAAAAACCTCATACTGTTTAGAATCAACTGCATTTTTATGGTTACTGCTTTTGTTTGCTTGCCATAAAGTTTAGAGACAAAAAGGAAAAGAATATCCAGAACCCATGTTGCCCACATCACATGGGGCGGAAATGGACCCCCCATCACGCTGGCTTGAAGTCTTGGAGCTGGTTTCCTGCAAAAGACTCGTATTGGACAATGATGACAATTCGACATTTGGCCACAAGTGCAGTAGACTGGTTGTCGTGTTTTTCTCCTGTCCGCCTGTCGATGAGGGTGGTATTTTTGGTTCAGTTTTGGTATTTGTGCTTCCTCAAGATCAGGCTTACAGCTAATGGTTGCAATTTGGCTTTGGATTTCGTGGACGTGTCAATGCGCCATTGTTGCTCTCTCTCTCTTTCTGGTCGATATATACTTGCGGGGACACAATTTGCACAAAACCAACAACCAAAGAAAGCACACACGTTCAAATAAAAAATTGTTTATTTTTCTTGTAAGAATCCTTTGAAAATTGCAAAACAAACAATAAGCACTTTGGAAGCAGGGTATTGAGGGCCATCCCCATCGTACGATCTTGCATCTTCTTTAGCCAACAACTAGAGTGCCAATATATTATTTTGGTTGGAGGCATTGGGGTGTGACATTCAAGAGATATTTTGCCAGCTACCACTGTGATGGTTGATGGAGACAGGTGGTAAACCATAGTTCTGTTTCCGTAGCTTATGCGGAACAGGAGATGCTGTGGTGGGATGTTTGCTTTGTGCGAGGATATGTCACTCTCGTTATTAGGTTGACAGTTAACTATTTTCTTCTTTTTTATTTTGAGATAGGAAAACTTTTGGACCGAAGTTGTTGTATGAGTAAGTGAAGTTTAATGAAGGATAAGCTTAGGTATTATTGCTAGAGACTCTTCATTGCAGTTTTATAATCTTATTATTGGGAATTCTTGTTCATTGTCATTTAACAAGAGGTGTAATTTTAAAACTGTCAAGCAATAACGTCATTGTTTTCGAGCTGTGTGGTTAGTGGAGCCGCTCGCTGAAATTAAAGTGGTCTTCGTCCTTTGAATTAATATCAGCATCTTATAGTCAGGCCACATCGGTCGGTAAAACCATCCATTCACTGGGACAGTCTTCAGACCACACCGCCAGTTGACGATGAAGAAGTTTTTCCAACGTTATTTCTTTTGGGTATTTCGGAGCTCCAGATTCAAAAGTTCTGCTTTTTTTCGAAATAAGCTTCAGCACTCAGTTTTAGGTGTAAAATGAAATGTTGTATTCGACATAGCTAAAACGTAGCGAAATATTTGGGTTTTCTTAAAAGAGGCAAGCGTTCAGAATAGAAGACACATCCACTATGGAAACTTTTGTTTGTCTTGGACATCGTCGTAACGTTAACTGTCTTTCCTTGTTTTATCGTTTTTTCTATCAACAGTGTTTAATAGCCAGTTGCATTCCTTCTCTCAAACAATTCCTCCGTAATACTCGTCTAGCTCCTTCTATCAGGCGGAACAGACCATCTTCGTTTCAGTAGAATTGTGTCCCATCAAGATCGAAGAAATAGAGTTACTCAGGAGAATCAGTTCTGGTTGATATTTAGGCAGTGGAGAGTAGTCGACTTAGATATATTTATTGTCATCGACTTTACCGCTTTAAAGGAATAATACCTTGAGATCGATTTTTTTAAGAAACCGTAATGCGTCCTTAAAGTACCTCCACATAATACCGCACTTCTAAATACTCTAGTAATTTTATACAAAATGACTTATTACAAATAATCACGTTGATTTATTTATAAATTCACAGTTCTAAGAACCCCAAACACGGAATAACCATATAAGTAAAGGTAACCGGATAACGCGCACCGAATATTATTATTCATATGCGCCCCACATTCATATGCTAATATGTGTGTGAAATGATGCATGCGTGTCAGAAGCTATCCTTCGGCCAATTATGGCCAATGACAGTGCTGTCACGTTTGTGGGAAATTTTCATGATGTTGCACTACAAGCCAAAAGTTGTCGTTTTTTATGCTTTTTCCTTCAACGTCTACTTTAGCAAATTTTTACATTCAACAGGAGAACATAAAAAAAAATAAGGATTGCGTGAGAGAGGTCACTAAAGGAAATTATAATAACTCGTATGTGTGTTTAGCCTTTCATTTTTTATTTGAACAGAATATAATAATAATGGTAACACATTTTCTCGTTTAATTAAATGCGGATTTTATGGCTTTAAGTGGCAATTAAAGCAATAAAGTCGGTTGTTATCGCTACAAGTATGTGCTTTTATATTTTTTGTGGAAAGTTTAATAACTGAAGCCCCGACCTTTTGTTTAAAATTTTATTTGTTTTCATCTCATAGAACTGTCAGGCTAAAATTTTTAATTCTATTTTTTCAATAAGTCTCAAATATACAAAAAAATTCAAATCTCATCTCCAGATCTTCACAAAAATTCTAGTAATTTCTAGTTTCTATTAATCGAAAAGTATGTAACCCAAAATAACTTACCTTGAAATTCTTAAATTAGGATCCTTTGAACCCTGCATTTAGTGTTCGAAAAACCAAAGGGCAACAATGTTTTAAAAAATCAAACAGCAAAAAATGGACATTTTATTTAAATAAATTTTACATAATTTCCATTGATATTATTTTGGAGGGATTTTAGGGTAATATAAACAATAGCCCTTTTATTTTCCTGTGACTTTAAGACCTTAATTATAAAAATCCAACCATTACAACTCAAGTTATTAGCTTCAAGTTCGAACCATTTCATTTTCTTTAGCGTGTGTTACACTCAAGACATCTTCTTAGTCAAAAAGGGACCCAAAACTATTTTATTCCCATTTTTATACACGGACAAATCTTTTTGTTTCGAGTATTTCACAGAAGAAAGAAAAGAGTTTTTTGAAAAGAGAATTCGAAATTTGGTTGGATGACATCAATGACTATAAAGATTGATGAATTCACAAATCTATTTGACAACTTTGCAAGAACAATTGCAAGGAAAAGTCAAATAGGGTCAAATTGGACGATCTTCGTGGCCAGTTTACGTTGTCTCTGCGTGAGGTAACCATACTTTCAAATCGCCCGTTCATTACGAGCATTGTGTGTCAAGTAAAGACGTCCTGTTGGAACCACATTTTTTCACATCCAATTTGGGTCTATGTTGATGGTAATATCAATTTCCATCATCGTTTTCGAATTAATGTGGCCCAATGATTCCGCCGCCGCGCCGGGTCAGAATCCACTCCAAACAGTGACTTTTTGAAGCTGCATAGCCACTTAGTAAACTTGGTATGGATTGGCATCGTTCTAAATCTGGAAATTTTGCTCCAAAAATACGATTCTTCTTCTAGTTCTGGAACCCAGCTAGCGAATATTTCCACATATTGCTGGAGGCTGTAGCTGGTTATGGTGATTAACCTTTAGTGTCTGAAAAACAAAACACGAATAAAATTAAAATTATCGACATAAAAGAACATGGTCTCAATGAACTGTCAATTTTTACCTGTACCTATTTAAAACTCCTTTAAAAAATTCGACCTGTGTAGAATGAATCTCTTTGAAGCTATTATCACGATATCATTAGTGTAGAGGACAACTTGAACAACGCTTAGACTAACTAAGACTAAAATATGCGCTCTTACGGTCTCTTGTAGAGAACAGTAGGGCCCGATAAAGTAATTCAAATTATCTTCCAAATATCTGAAGACCAATTCTGCTGGGCTTTTTTTAGTCGAAGCATCCTCCTTCTTTTTTTTTTTTAGAGAAAACAGGATCATTTTCATTCTGAAAGCCGGTAAGCCCACTTAAACTGAACCACAATATTTCAGGCCAACAAGTCTGTCTTTCTTTCTTTTCAAGACCTTGAAAGTTGCACATCTGTATCATCTGATTTGAGCGCTCTCCATTGATGGTGATGAGGATTCCAATGGCATCGTCGTTTTCGTAAAAGTAAGGACACATGATGCCGAACGGCCCACAGTCCACACGAAAAACTGACTTTGTTTGTGGATACACGCCACTTATTGAAGCTCGTGTGGATTGGGATCTTCCCAAATCTGGCAATTTGCTTCCTGGCGTTTCCGTTCATCTTAAAATGGACCTTATCGCTGAAGTTTTTTTCTTTTTTTTTTTCTGAAACTAGGAAAATTCGCAACAGATAAAACAGCATGGCTGCCATTAACTGTCACAATCTACACGTAGCTATTGCAAAAAATCCAATATTTCTCTGTGGTTTGGTGACTAGGTAACGCTGCTTCAAGGATTCTTCATTTCGGTGATAAAACCAACAGATCGACAGTTTCTCTACTTTTCTTCATAAAACTTTCCGGCTGTTGTTTCAACCTCTTTGAGATCGTAGGCTGCGTAAGCCCTCTTTCTACTACGCATAATCTACTTTCTCTCTATCTCTCTAAGATCTTGATGCTCCTGTTTTGCAGCAAATTCAAATGATCTTATTCATTATGTTGAAGGTGTAGTACCCTTTGGCATAATGGTCAGCTTGTCATGTAGAAGGTCTTGGGTTCGATTCTCAACCGTTGCAAAAAAGTTTTTCAGAGGTGTATTGCCTTTAGCGAGAAATTGACAAACCCTCTTAAAGTATCTCTTGTCATTAAAACTGCTGCCGGTCGGAATCGACAGAAAATTGTAGATACCCTCCAAACTTGGTATCACGCACACAGAAATGGTTGAGAGCCGCAAGTCATTGAGTCCTTGTTCTCTTCGAGCTGTTGCACCACCAAATTTAATTTAATTTTTTTCTCTGTTGAAGGTGAATACTCAGCGGATAGCTCCTCGCTCAGGTGCCTTCTGTTTTCTTTGGCAACTCCAAGTGTGTTAAGGAGTCCAACGTCGAATTTCTCCTACCTACCTGAAAAGATGAATATACAAAAGTTTTTAGCTTAGAAACTGTCGTGCAGTTAGGATTGCAAATACCTTTTCTGAATAACATTATTTCAGAAGTATATGCATTCCACACTAATATATTCATGATTCCTTAGAATCAACGGACCTAAGACTATTCTCAAGCCGTATTTATTTAAATCAAGTTAATTGAGTTCCTTTTCCGTATATGTACTTGTACATGATGTTAACATTAGCGTACAAACATCTTTTAACTGTCATTCTGTTGGAAATGTTAAATCTTAATCCAATAATCAATTTGGCAAGCGAACAGCACTAACTCCATTACCATTTACACATTCATTCGTCACCCCCCCCCCCCCCCCCCTCACTCCACCCCTACCAAATCACATTTGCATTTGAAATCATTTTCATGTTTCATTAATTCTAATGGCTTGTCGTGACTTGGTGTTGATAGTATTGTGTGCTGCCGTCTATGTGGAAAAATGTATTTCAAATCTCAAAAAAGCGGCGGCGGCGGTTGCTACTCCTGCACTGGGGAGTAGGTCCTTCCAACTGAAACACACACACAAAAACACAAAAGAAAAGTTTTATTTTTCTTGAATGAGATTTTTGCAAAACTTTGAAATGAGGAAGAATATTGGAGGATTTGGCACAAAACTTCCATTTAACTTTGTTTCCAATTTCGTTTCTGTTTTTATTCTATCTTCTTCTTCTTCAAAAAAAGCTTAAGCAATAAATAATTTAAAAAAAAAGAAAAACCTCAAAAGAAAAGAAAGATTGTTTATCTATGTGATGAGATTTTTGGTATCTTCTTTCGTTGAAAAGAACAAACAAAACATAAAAAATTCTACAACATAACTTTTGTCTAACTGTTAAAGTGAAGAACGGTGAAGAAGGGTCTTCTTGATTTTTGTTTTCTTGAACTAATTACCTAGTGGTCCAGAGTGCAATGTCTTTGTCTTTGTGTCTGTGATGGTCGTTTGTATGATTCGGTCAAATGACCAAGAATAGAAGATCAAGAGATTGTGAAAAGAATAAGAACTTCCATTCCATCATCATCATGGATGACGAACGAAGAAGAAGAGACTTCAAGTTGCCCAGAGAGCTGAAAGTTATTTTTATGACATAGTAATTCCATTGTTTGAGTTGGTCGTCGTTTTTCGGATGGGAAAGTATTTTTCATTCTTTTCTGGATGAAGAAGGTGAGTTCTGGAGGAGTTTTGCTCCAAGTCCAAGAGAAGTGCACAAAGAGATTGTTTGACTTATTCATAATCATATAGACCTTTTGTGAGAAGTTGGATTTTGAGAATCAAATTGTCTGTCTGTCTGTCTGTTTGTTGGGAATTTATTAGATTTTACATAAAAAGCTGTTAATTAATGAAGATATTTTTCGATGTCGTTTATTTTCTCATATTTCTTGGGGCTTAGTTAGGCTAACTGGACTTGATATTCTCAGATGAAAAACATATCACGGCACCGGTAAAGAAATCATATTCTAATGGAATACGTTTAAGCCAAGAAAACCTAGCTTAGAATCTTCTCATGGAAAAAAAGAATTTTAAAAAGTGAATGATGGATGTTGCTCATGACGGAATAAAGCTTTTGAGTATTTATTTCTATTTTTTAATTTAAATAAATATATACCGGAGGACCGCAACTGAATTTTAGTCGAACCAGTTGGATAGTTGTAACGTTCAGATAATCAATAACTTTTTGTTGACTGCCATCATGTGATATTTTTGACATTTTCCCATCAGAATTAATTGCACGCTTTGTCATAGAGTACCTAACAACCTACATTTTAACACATGTTGTTGTTATTAAAATTTTGATTTTTCATCGAACTGAGGATGGAGTTCCATGCAAACCGTATCATGTCAATATTAACGTGCCTTGTAGAAATTAAAGGACAATGTTTTTAAGCGCAAAATCCTAGAGAACAAAACTTAGGAAGCTCTTTTAGAAAGTTCAAAAAATAATAAATTAATAATTATATTCGGAGTTCACTCGAACCATGTTCGAGAATTGTCAGGAACATTTTGGTAACGTTAAACTTTTAACATCTATATTCACAAAATGTACACAATTCTATTGGGTTTGACAGAGTTTTGAAGTTCTCTGTTTGAAGTTCACAAAGTCTGAGTTAATATAGTCGGAATTTTTCACTGCCAATTTTCTTTTTTGTTGTAATCGGAAGAGATTTAGATATAAATCGGACATGTTCCTTCCTATTGCACAAGATTTTTCGGTTCAGCACACGAAAAACCTGCCAATTTAAATCCAGCCAGCCAAACAGATGTCATATTCTACCATTAACAAAATGCATATCAACTCAATTTCACATGTGTGAATTGCAGAAACATAGTGCATTTGAGTTAAGAAAATAATCTATCCTATTTTCTCTTCCCATTTCTTAAAAAAATGTAAGTTTCACTTAACTGAGTAGGGCTTGGGAACAACTGAGATTTTCATCAAAACGTCAAAAGAGAGAGAGAGAGAGAGAGAAAAACCCAAAGATACTTTCTTGAAAAGTACAATTACAAATGGGATAAAGCTTTTTACCAATATATCCCTCTTGTTCTTGTTTGTTCTTAAACTTCAAAATCTTAACTTTGATGAAAATGACATTTGTGTATTCTCTTCTTGAAAGTTAATACTGACTGTAGATTGTGAGCTATATGTTAGTGATACAAAGTAAAACCTTTTATTTTCGCTGTCAGATTCAACAAAGTAAAGCCTTTCATTTTCTCTGTCAGATTCAACAAAGTAATGACCAACACTTTTGTAGTTAATCCAGTTAATATCCAATCTAAAATAGAACCGATAGTGCTTCAGATTGTGTACTAAATTTTTCTTAAAATTTTTATAAAAAAATTAATATGCAAATTGTTAGTATTTAATAAAATTTTTATAAAAAAATTAATATGCAAATTGTTAGTATTTAATAACATAAATTTTAAAACGTAATTTAAAAATTTAATCCTGTATTGGTTTTCAAGATATTGAATTTTCAAAAAAAAAAAAATTGTATAATTTTTTTTAAAAATCCAAAAACTATTTTTTGGAAAAAAATTTTAGTTTATATTTTTTAAAATGCAAAGCAGCTCCAGCATAAAAATTTTGGTTAAAATCGTTAGAGTCGTTGGTGAGAAATTCGAAAATCAAAAAAACGGTTCTATGACAGGTACCCCTAATAACATTTCGCCCCAAATTTTTTTCTGACCAAAATGTTGTCCCTGTCCATAATATCACACCTAATTTTTTTTTATCAAAATCGTTATAGCCGTTTTCGAGATAAATAAGATTATGCATTACGGGTGTATGGGGGGTACCGTTTGTTTTAGAGCTAAAAAAAAAATTTCAATTTCCCCTCTAGGGAATCACCGAAGACCCTTAAGTACCGAGTTTGAAGAAAATACCTCCAGTAGTTTAGGCTCTAGTTCGAGGTACAGACATACAGACATACAGACAGACGGAATTGCCGGACCCACTTTTTTCGTCTTCGCTATCATCGTAATGTCAACTTTGATCAAAATCTTGAGTTCGATTTTTTTTCCAAATGCAGAACTTGCCCTATAGTACCTATATCGCAAGTAAAAATGACATTATTTTGAAGTCTTAAAAAAATTAACTCAAGGCATTTTTTTTCTGGACTCTTCAAATGTTTGGGAAGATATTACCTCCTCTTCTGACTATAACCCAATTAAATTAGACTCTAACTTGAAATCGGATAAAGCTGGATTAAAGTGGACAGCTTTGTCTTGATGTCTTAACCGTATTCGGAAAAGTACCCACATATGCTCTGAGTTTTGAAAACACACCTTTTCAATGTTTGGGGTTAGAATAAAGTAGATTTTGTAAATTCTTTAGAAATTAGCAGTTTTTTCCCAAGAAATGTCAAGACAAAAACTGTATCTCATAGAATTTAACATAGAAAAGAGTTTAAAACTTTATCTTTTAGGAAAAATAGATTTTGGGAAAAACCCCACTGCCGGGGTAAAGTAGCTAAATACATATATTAAGCCTTTTCGAAGCAAAATTTTATTAGTTCGTTGCCACTATAATTCCTCCAAATGCCATCAAACTCACGCTGAAACGAAATTAACTACCTAAGTTGCGTGTCAATTTTCTAGCATTACGTGCTATTAAATCATCATACAATCATCAAATGAGGCTTAATTTTCTTTTTGTTCACTCAGCCTATTCATCCTAAATTGCAACACGTTGCCATCGAATGCATCACGCGTTCGACTTGGACATACACATCATTTTAAGCAACACACACCGTCAAATTAATTCGTTTAACTCAATCAATTAACCAAAGTATACAAAACTGTGGGACCCTGTCAAGCTAGCCAAGCTAAAAAAAAAATCATCACAAAGCGCAACGTACTCGGTATGAATTGCTTCATAATAATTGTTGAAGCAATTAATTGCTAGTTTCAACTCTTATGTACTCTTATCCTAAACTACATAGGCGGCTGCGACGCGAACGTAGCGAGTCGAGATAGATAGCGCGCGGCAACAAATTAAAAGCAACAAACTAGCAAGTTTTCAACAATTGCCTGCTTTATGCGCCATGCCACTTAAGCCAAAAATCATCTAAATACGATGTTCCTACTGCTTCGCAGCTTTTGCTTCTGCTACCTTCGGCCTGTCTCTCGCTGACGAAATTGCAACAATTTGTGTTGTTTAATTTTCTTGGAGTATTTGAATTTTTTGAGGCAATCGAGTGCAACAGCAAAAAAAAAAATAATAATACAGAAAAAAACCATCAAGCCAGAAGCGACTTGAATACAACAATCAAGTAATCAATTAGCTATACATCCATTGGATTGCATTCAAATTGCATGAGATAATCATTGATGAAGCACATGTGTGTTTAGAGGGGGCTAGCGACGTGCGCAACAACATGCAATCAATTGTTCGAATGCAACGAGTTTGACTCTTTTTTTTTCATTTATTCTCTGGTGCTCCACCGACAAACCGGCTGACTGATTCATGGAGCCATCGATGCGACATGAAAGATTACCCAACTCAACCACACGCAGAAACATTGTTCTCCACGCCATCTGGGTGTGCGCACGTGTAGCCCGCCTTTTTTCTTTTTAAAACCGACGAGACCGACCTTCCTTAAAAAAAAAAAAAAAAAAATATCGAAACAGAAACTTGAAAAAAGCCTCACCTTAATAAAAAAAAAGAATCTTATAACAGGATGAAAAATATTTTTATTTTTATTTTTTCAAGAATAAAAACGTAGGCGGTAAGTTTTGAGGTCTTAACTTGGGGCTTAAGTTCTCTCAGTCTACGGTAGCCAGCGCTGAGTTGCGCTGTGTTTGTTGTCATGTACCGAGTACTTGAAACCTGATATCCAAGTTATACTCGGTGTTTATTATCATCGCCTTCATCTCATTGCAGATACTCTCGAACTTCGGTTGTGCCTCGAAAAAGCTTAGCAAACTTAAACAGAATAAGAAAAAAAAAACATCTCAAGAAAAGTGAGTGACTTTGCGCGTGCTCAGGTGTTGTGAGATTTTTTATTTTTTATCTGCTGGCCGAAATCTTCTCGGATTTCAGGTTCAGAGACCCATGCGATCGACCGACGACGACGGTGGCGGGCGGTGACGCGGCGCAGCAGTTGACGCTACGAAATAAGATTCGGTAGTGATTTTTGTTTTTTTTTATTCAATTTTCCACTTGAAAGGATTTTTTTTTTGTATATTTTGCTTGGAATAAAATTCTTTTGTGCTATGCAGTTCATATGGAGTGGATAATTACATCATAAGAGCCTGAATGGGACTTTAAAATGGACCCAAAGTGTAATTCGAGATATTTGGCGGCTTGGGCTGAGGTGAGCTTGCTTAGATATTAATGCAATTGTCTTTTTATTTGCCAGTTTTTTTTATTGTTCAAGACTTATGGTCTACGAATTTAAATTTAAATACTCGTAAAATATATAGAAATGACAGTGGAATATTTCCTGACATTAAAGTTTTTTTTTTCAATAATTCGAGGTAGTTGCAAAGAGGCTGACAGCAGTGGCAGTTACGAACTAATTAGGTATTACCATTCTTTTTTTAAATGATGTTGACCATGTCTTAGTGATCTCTTAACAATTGAGTTTCAGATTTTTAAAGTTTTTAACTTCGTCAGCAAAAACCAGAGTCCCAAACTGTGAAAGCCGAGGGGCAATTTGTCCCATAACTCAGGACCTTATTTTTTTGTATTTAAATGTCATCCACTAAATATATCAAAGGTTCTGTAAGGCCAGATTCACACTGTTGTGCCGATCTCGATACGATCAAATATTTTCACACAAGAAACAATGAGAGGATCGATAGTATGAATGTACTCATTTCTTCCGTAAGGTCTTACATGTAGACCGAAAAAACAAACATGTAGACCGAAAAAACAAACATCAAGTCAGAAGTGATATCCGTTTTTGTTTTTTTTTTTCTTTGTGCAATTTTTTGAGAAGTTAGTGTTTATATCCACTTTTTAAAAGTCACTCTTCAAATTCCGAACGATGTTATATTTTGCATGCTAGACGAGCAACAACAACCCTTTTGCTATTTGCAATATTTGTTCACCTTTCTTGAAACTCTCTTTTTGTGATGACGATTTCGTACCTTGTGCCAGCAACTTTGCCCAGTTAAATAGCTTCTCTTAATGAATAACATTGTAATCACAGTTGAGGAGCTTAAAGAACGTCTTTTAGATTAAGACAAATGGACTTCGACTTGACCTGACGGAAACCCTGGTTTTCTTTTGAAAAAATCTTGTATTACTCTGGCGACTTCAATAGCATATTTATTTCAGACATTTTTTTAAACAATATATACTTAGTCTAAGAGCTATAATTACCTATAGACTTAAATAAATAAATAAACAGATTTTTCCTAATTTTTGGAAACACGCATTTATTACTCCAATGCACACAAAGGGTAATCAAAGAGATGTTTCAATTATAGGCCAAAAGCCAGACTTTCCTGTTGGTTGTTTTTAAGGTTTTGTATCAGCTGTAAATTTTTCTGGCCATTGACTAACACGGGCTTATGTAGATAAAATTAACTGTTGTTAACGTCATTTACAAAGAAAACTGTTGAGAACGACTGGCCCCATCAAATTGATTGTATCTATACAGACATATGTAAGACCTTCGACAAAGCGGACGTGTTCTTATAGTCTTATTATATTCAAACAATTATCTTTTGGCTCCCCTTTAGCGTTAGTTTAATTGATCAGATCGTATTTGAAAGAAAGGACTTACCAAATTCTTTTTAGATTAATTACTTTCGATTCAATAAACGTGGACTCAGGTGAACCTCAAAGAAACCATCTTGGTCCACTACTCTTTATATTTGCTATCAATGACACCTCTTCACTACTTGATTTCTACTCGAATTAACTATTGAAAAGCGTCATTGAAAGTAAATCTAAAGAGTACTGGACCTAGATGCCTACCTTGAGGTTCATCAAAATTTGTAGAGTGCTTGTGTACGGTGATGATAGTAGATTATTTTAAATCATTAGAAACCAGTGTGTGTCGCAATGCCAACTGCAGGCCTCGGAAGAAAAAAAATCAAATATTCACCCGAAACCTTGAACTTATACTCCACATTGAAAAAAAGTAAATAAGATCAATACAATCCTTGGCTTTTAACATTGGAGGAAGTCTGTTGAACTGTACTGTTGGCTTATATAGAGCTAGTGCCTAAAAGAGTGGTTGGATTTGCTTCTAGGTTTTGACAGAAATTTTGTATTATTATCATTTTTCTTTCTCATCATCTACAACGGAACGGGTAGGTGAATTTCAACTATTTTTTCTTCTGTATTAATTTAAAGGCAAACGTCCCAAACAATTTTGAATAAAATAAGGAGCTATAATTTCAGTACCGCGATAATGAATGTCACGGTGAAAGTCTGGGAACAATTCTTAGCAGCTGCAGTTTTAAACCAAACAAATTTTCTGAGGTAAAAACAATTCTTTCTAGAAAAGAAATTGTCGTTCCCTGAGTGGTCTAACAGGAGCGTAAATAGGAACTTGATATATAAGATAGGCTACAAACAAATCTTTCAAGAGTATTTCTTTTCGTGGAAACTGTTTTTCATCTTAGCCTTTCGGATTTGAAGGAAAATTATTGGTCCCCTCCTTTTCTGCACCCAACACGCTTACAAGAATGGTTGATAGTTATAAGTCAGAAGGTTCTCTTCAAGCTGTACTAGATGCGAGACCCTTTTTTCGTGTTCCAATTCATGGTAACAATCTAAATCTCGAGTACGATTTTTGTTTTTCAAATGTAAAACTTGCCCTATAGCACTACCTATATGGAAAGTTAACATTTTTCATGTGAAACAGTTTTGACTTTTCAGTTTGATGTTTCACAAATACCGATTGATACTTGTCCACGCCTAGTTCGAATTTCGAATAAAAGTCACAATATTTCACAAGTAACAGTGCAGAACACAAATGGGCCTCCATATAAGGTATTTAAGGTTCGTTGAACTTTGGGTTCATCAAGGAGAACACCAAATTTTATACTTTGACAAAGAGTCCATTTGGATTAGTATTTATCTACTTTTTTAGACTTTTGGCTAAAATTGAACAAATTCCTTCGAGCTGGCACATTTCTTCTTTTTTTTTAAATTTCCTCAGTAAGACCTCTTCACAGCTCATAAATTTATCATGTACTTGACCCCGAAGTACCCTCAATTCGCTTGGGATGTTTTGAATGAACATGAACAAAACCAATCATTTTGCATTTTCTAATTTCTTGAAATACTCAAAAACTTGTTTGAATGCATTCGTGCTTCCAAAATCATTCAAACAAACAAAATTCTTAGAATAATTTCTTTGTGCTTAATTCTCCGAGATGCAAACGTCAAATCCAGATATTTAATGTTAATTTATTTGATTTCAAAATTAAATACCGAAATATCTTGATAATTGTTAAATCCAACCTGAATTCAAGAACTCGAGGACTCAAAACAGCAGCAACCCCATCAGTTTAATTACAGTTTACATTCGAAACAACGAGAATAGCCCTTATTTAGGGTAAAATTGTTTGCAGATAGATAGGTATGTGTGCATATGTATAATGAAGATGTGGCTTTGATATCAACATCCATTTATGGAGGTATAGTAGATATACATAGGTGAGGTTACCAAACCAACTCCACATATTTCCAGCTATCACATTTCCGAAAATAATTAAACTCTCGAGCTTTTGTTTCTCGGCATGATATCCTGCCACCTGCAAATGCAGATAAAACCAGTCCTTTTCTCTTGTTATATGGGGAATCACATGTTTTGCAATTCTATACACAACCATAATCACCAATTTGATGATGACGACTATACGACTCCTAGACCATACTCGTATGCCCCTGCCCTCCCAGTTAGAAATAAACATGCTTGTCTTATCGTCCCTTGATTGTGATTCGCCCTTGCCTCTGCCACTGCCGCCGGCAACCCAATGACTATCCTGAACGCCTGATCCCAATACCGACACCGACCGTTGAGAATGTTATAAAATTTACAAAATATAATTACATAACATTGTAAGTCTAACTTACCTGCCACAAACAGAAGCACCCATGCAGGACAAACTCAGCTCACATTAAAACTACATAGGGAGCCTCGGCCTAGCTGTAGCTGTATGTAGAGCTAGAGACAGGATAACGACATTTCATGTAATCGTGATGAATAATTGGATTCCAACATGCCGAGGACATTTTCCATTATTATTACATGTCATTGTGAAATCGGGCAGAAGGGGACACCGTTCCACCCGTGTAAAATGTAATATTAACCTACCGGGGAGCATGTAGCGACAACTGGGTTTTTTGTACATACAAACATATAGATGTGCATGGATACAAATATATAAAATACCTGTGTGTCTGCCCCATGAAACATGTGCCTGAAATGATGGCAACACAAGAAAGCTCCTCCTCAAGGCGATATTCATTATTACCTGAATTGAATTAATGCAGTTTAATTGAAATTTCACCACAAAGATTGAAAGAGACATTTGCTGGGCAGAAGCAGGAGGAGTCTTAAATTAATGTCTGTCTGGGCAGACACACGGCCATCCTAAGGCTTCGTTTTACAGACTTTCCAGTTTCGTATCTGCTGTTTGTCTAATCGAGTTAGTTTATTTTTTTTTATTAAATTTAGCGGGTTAAAATGTTATTATAATTTTATTTGCGATACCTTCACAGGTAAAGTGTGTACTTTTCTTAAATTTATTCAACTTAAACTGAGTTTTTGACACCGAGCACCCACAATACCTGATTTCCATAACTCTGGGGCGGAATTTGGTCAATTGATGATTATGTAAGCTTTGAGGGCAGTGGTTTATTGGCATAGATCTGTAACTTAAGCAAACACCACAAGAAGAAATTTGACATTGCCAAATCGCACGATATCGCTGGCCAATTTACATCCCCTCTGCGTTTGATAACTATGTACGGAAATCGATCGTGCTTATTGTCCATTTTGGCACGGGATGTATGGCACGTAACGTCGAGTCGTCCTGTTGAAGCCACATGTCGTTGGTGTCCATTTGATGCCACAATTGGTTACCCCATCGACCGATATTGCTCGCCGTGCACAGTGGTAGCCTGGCCAGTGGCCAAGTTTGTCATTCTCAAAGAAGAATGGACCCATGATGCCGGTACCCCCCAATTTCCACACCAAACATTGACTCTGATAGATGCATTACAATTTGGTGGATTTCATTTGGATTTTGATCTTACCAAATTCGATAATTTTGCTTATTGATAAACCCTTTCACCACGAAATAGGCCTCGTCGCTGAACATGATTTTTCGACCGAAATTAGGGTCAACTCATAACTGCTTGAGAGTCATTTGCACATGTTGTTGCACGCTGCATATAACTAATGTTGATCAGGCAAGACAGACTAAAAATATATCAACCAGTTTGACAGATGTCAAAGTTCGTGAATTTCTTTTGGAAAACCCATTATTAAAATTGAGTCTTAAAGCGCATTTTCAATAAATTTGGGAATGACAGGTAAAACGTTTATGAAAAATTGTTAAGGGAGTTTTTGAATTATCAATTGCATGTGCCCCACGTTTTTCGTTTTGAACATTTAAGGGCTAGGGTCAATTATTTTGTACTTTGGAGTTCGTTTTAAAAATCGAATTTTTGTAATCGATTCGATATTCTCTCCCAGCTGTGGAATTTGGGTCGTCTTCGTCGTTAAACAGTTAGGAAAAATGTTCTTTGCATATTCTTAGCATTAATTGTGGTTCCTACCACTGTGTTACCTTAGTTCTCCTTGCAGGCTTCTGTTCGGGTTCTGTGACCGTGGGAATTGTTTACCTTTTAGCTCATTTCTCCTATGGCACTTCTCTTTTTCCTCGATCGCGTGATTTCCATGCTCCTTCTATTTCCTTCTGAGAATCTGGTGTTTCTCTCTCGTCTTCTACTCGCAGAGCTCGTGAGCAGTTCTGATCCTTCTGAGCATCGCCGCTTTGTACGGCTCTTGATCAGCTGTAAACCAGGAGATTCGTTGTGTAGGTCGTGTTAAGCTCACCACATCAGAAGCGGAATCTCTAATGGGTGCTTGCCAATGTTGTCACATGTTCTCTTTATGCTGGTGGCATATCACTTCTTAAGAGGTTGTTTGAGAGTCCGAGAAGCACCTAGAGATATCTTGCGATTGTGACCGTCCAACGTCGAGGCTTCCGAACAAAACTTTCTTTTGTATAGACTTGGGTCGGCATATTCGCAACCAGGGCTTAACTAAAACAAGGAAGCAGTCCGTGTTCATGTTGGCCCCATGGAACCTACCGACATCCTATATACATATTGATGAAGAGACGTTGAATATGTCGTAGAAGCCATTATAAGGTGTTCACAAAGTTATTCAGCCTGACTTGAACTGTAGACACCACCGATGATTTTATTTGAGGAATTCCTCCGCTGCTGCCTGGATGAAAGAAGAGGTGTCTTAATAGAAACACCACCCCCCTTCTTTCGTTAGCTGCCCAACCAACAACCTTCCATTGAGATCTCCAATTGAGTTTAGGTACTAGGCACCCGATGTTTCACCTAATAAAAGAGTATAATAGTTGATATTTTTCGGTTCACGTTCCTACCATTTGAACACCAATTTTTAAAAAAAATCTAAATAAGAAAAAATACTTCTTTTTTATAGAAGTTGTTATTTATTTTGGTAGCTAGTATGTATACTTTTAAATTTTTTTTTTTTTGAATTTTCAAAAGCGACTGAAATCTCAAACGAAAATTCTTTCGACTTTGTCGTTTTTAATTAGTAATGTATGACTTCCAGGATCTTAATACCTTACTCACTTATCCTCAGCAATTCAGTAATTTCAAAAGGGAAACACTTTAAATTTAAGCTTCCTATAGCTGGATAGAACTGAGCAGCTCTTACGATCATCTCTTTCATATTTAAACAAAAATAAAATTAAAAAGCTTCCTGTTAATGTTATTTAACAAAAACACAAAATGATGAAAAAAATTCAATCACAATTGTAGCGTCTTTTTAATCCATAAAATAGCTTTAAGCCTTATCTCAGCGAGTTGCAGCGCATAGTCCTCATAATAATTAATTAATGAACAATATTAACATTCCATTAAAATTACATTCCAACCAGAACAGCACACAGCCCAACCAATGACGATGACGACGACTCCAACGAAGACTAGATACGCAACGCAGGCGATGATTCCCCGCCACTACCCTCCGAAACCGATGCCGTTTCTGATTTTCCCGTGCGTAATGGTAATAACACCGGAAAGGAAACCATGCACAACCTCATCATAATCCGAGGCATCTGGAAACTGCTGCTATTGCAAGTAGCAATGCACAGTATTTCCGCCTCGATATTATATGAACATATTCCTACATATACATACATATACCTCCTCGCATATGAATGGAAATTAATTCGTGCAATTCCATTTTGAATTTCCAATTCGAAGCGAGATTATCAGCACCACACGGCTGGCATTGGCATTGGCATCCCAGATTCGTAGCCATTTCGCCTATGACCCAAGAGCTCACCATGCACCATCTTTCTTTGATTCACTCTGAATCAATTTTTATTTCGTAATTATCATTTTCCAGATTCCATTTTAACGCCCTTTTTTAATGGGTCTCAGCATATATACCCTTACTGCAAAGGCTAATGCATTAATTCCAGACTAAAAGCATTCTGCAATCGCTGGGGCACCATCCACACAAACATTGCTTTAATGACCAGGATGAGGAAATGCAATTATTGTTATGTGGGTATATGTGTCGCTAGCAGAGGTTTTATACCTTGAAGGTGTAGGTTTAGTGATGCAATAGTCTCAGTCACCTCTGCAAATGCAGAAGGCAATCATAACGAAGACTATAAAGTCTTAAAGAATTAATAAAATTATACTGAAGAAACAACTCTTGAAATTCGTAAAAGCTGATGTGTACAGCAAAGCCTTTTATTTACCTGACATCTCAACGACTCAACGTTCTTGTGGTTTTTCCATCACCTCAAATCCCTATTGAGAACATTTGAAAACCTGCATTTAACTGGCAGAAAACAGTAGCAGAGGTTAGGTCGCAGCAGGAAAGCCGACACACTTAGACCAGTATATTGTGATACCATATTGAAACTTGGAGACTTTCTCCCTAATCGTTTAACCAATTGGAGCTCCTTATGAAGCGAGCGAGATTGTCTTTATCTATATTTGCTAGATCACTAGGATCATTGTAGTAGAAATCTCCCAAATGGAGTTTACGTCTTTCGGATAAAGCAGGAGAAGTACAGAGAAGGTGATGTAGTTTCTGAAGAAATCGTTAGAATAAACTACAAGCCGCGATGCGTGCTTGCCTTTTAAATAGTTTCCTGTTAAAACACCGATTACGATGTTTGATATGCTTAAAGATATTAAATCTTTGGAGCGCTTCATATCCAGCACTGACTCAAATCTGTTTTGTAGCCAAGCAATGGTGATATTGTTCCACCTAAGGTTTGTTCTCTGTATAGCATCTTGTTTTAGCATAAGTTTACACGTGGTGAATATATTTGCATTATCTGGTAAAGGTATCATTGTTCCCGTTTTGACGAGTTCGTCAGCTTAATAATTTCCTGAAATTTACCTGTGACCCAGCACCCAGCAGAGGTGAATGTTAAACTGCTGCGCTATCTCAATCAGAGACAATCGACAGTTAAGGGCTGTTATTGAGCTGGTAGCGACAGAGTAAGTGATTCAATGGCTGCTTGGCTGTCCGAGAAGATGCGGGTATCTTTATTTCATATCACGTTTTCTTTATGTCAAGTTAGAACTTTTTTTATCGCTGGAGTTATTAGAAAGATGAAAAGAGAGACTTAAACTGTCTGAAAATGTCTGAGCTCAGACCTCAATCTACCAATAAAATCACTAGTTTTTGATTCATCGGTGTAAAAATTGATTGAATCATCTTCCACGAATGCCAAGTCTTTCCAGATTTCTCTAGAAAGATGGTTACCTGAAATTGTGTATCAAATGAATATGAGGTATGGTCTAATCAATGCTGTTGGAAGAGATCCGAATGAATTCAGAATAATGGTGGTCAATTTCATTACTTAACCACTACGAGGAGACTTTTAACTATCTACCAGAACTCATAACTGTTGGTTTTTGTTGAATTTATGACTCTTGCTCTTGACCTGCTGTCTCAATGCTCTTGTTATATAACAACTACTGTTACTAAGAAGTTTCCGAGGTCCCTCTGGGCAAATAGGGCATCAACAACACATGCTCACCATATTGTCCAGTTTACTATAAAACGCCTTCGCCCTCTCCAGCTCTTTCTAAGTGCACTTTTTTTTATAATCGGTGCACACTCAAGGGGTTTTTTGTATATCCTTAATATGCCAGAGACACAGTATGAGCATTAAGAAAAAAGGGGGTAGGGTTAGAAAGGAGGTGTCGTGATTCTTCCTCAACTGTTCTGTGCTAAGTCTGCTATGCTCGGTCTGTTCTTTTGCCTCACTCGTTAAGAGTTCCATTACATGGAGTGATTCATAGTGTGATGACTCCACTGTCACTTCTTCATTCATAAATTATATCATGTCCTGTTTTTATGTGAAGCACTGCGTGTTCATCTCCCAAGTGTTGGGATTGCGTTTCGTTAGGGTAAAAATACTCCCAAAGTTAAACTTACCTATCTATTGTCAAAAGACGTTAACTTTCAAGTGATTACAGTACTTCCAAGTACTGCAGCCTTAGAGCAGTCTTCACGCGATTAACAAATTCGAAGGTGGCTTTTTCGATACCTTCAATAGTTCATCGAATGCAGTTTTCGGCTTCCAGATTCTGTACTTACATACACTTCGTTGCCACTGTCCAAAGGAAGATTCATCTCAGAAAAGAAACGCTCTTAAAAATTTTTGAGCTCTTGCTAAGCACTGTTTATTTGTATAAAATTTATAAATGTAAAAAACAAAAACAATTCATTTTAAATAATTTATTTGTTGATAAACATAATAAGTCAGGTTTCCAAGTCCACATAAATGGATCGTCAGTAGGCAGTTCCGGTTCTGAAAATAAAAAAAAAAAAAACAATCACTTAGTCGCAAAATAAAAATAATAAAAATGGGAAAAGATTAAAGGATAAGAAGGATACGCAAATATTTGCACATTCTGAAGAGAGCGAGACACTACATAACCAAATTGTAATACTTGCATTCCCCTCTGCAGTGGAACCACGACGCGACGGCTTGCCATACACTCCTTCGCCTTCATTACTAAGGTGAATGGACAATTCTGCAGGCTCACGCCTGCATATTTTCGGCCTACCTTTCTCGCAACGCTCACGTGGAACCGACTGCATATCTTTCCCACTCTCACCAGCTTGAGTGCAAGCAAGCATCTGGTAAATGGAACTATCTAAAATTGTCCGCGCTTTAAAGGGGTTTTGACTACCCTTAAAATATTAAACACAGTGCCAGCGTTGGGAAAATAGAGAAAGATCTAAAAGGAGATACGAGGCACATTGGTTTGAGAAGTTTGAAATGTTACCTTACATTTATACTTGTATTGTGCGAAAGCTGTCACTCTCCCTAATTATGGCAAACCTGATTACTTATTGATCTTTTGATATAACGTTTAACCTGTCATCTCATGGAATTTGTGGTAAACCTTCTGCCTCATGGATCTTGTCGCAAAGCTGAATTCTTTAGATTTTTGGCATAAACCTGCTACGCCCCGTTCCTTGATTTCAAAGGTCACCACTTAAATCTTATGATTCACCTGTCTTCTCACAGATTTTATGGTAGGTAAACCAGGAAGGTCTCTCACAGTTCATAAGTTGTAGTCCCACATTTCACTTTTTTTTGTGAATATGATTCTCTTCTTCCATCTCTGGGTTTTTATGCTAAACGTGTCATGCCAGTTCTTCTAGTCGCTCGGTACTTGTCGGAAACTTATCATCTCCTGATTTTTATGGTAAATGTGTTCCCTGTTTATTTATTATAAATTCCCAATTCCGAAGAATATAAATTGAATTTTCCAGGAAGAACCTTTGGTAGAGACAGTTTAACCCTAACCTAAGCCCGACAAGTAGATTTTATTCTAAATAAGATGAAAAGCTCAACACAATTCATTCCATTATGGGACCGAAGATGACGGCTGTAAAACTTCCTTCTTCCTTGAAGCCAACTAGGTATAAAGGAATTTTTAATTATAATCTCATTTATTAAGTAGAAATAGGATGAAAACCTTTTGAAACATAAACTCAAACGAACTAACAAATGATTACCCAATCTGGCACATAATTTTAATGCCGAGATATCCTTGGAGAAAGGATATCAACAATTCTCAAAAGACTTCCAACTCTTATTTTATAATTGAGTTGAAATTTCTCATTCAAAGTGTAGTATAAAATCCTATCCCACAACTTTACGATCTATACGATATTAAGCTGTACAATATTGATTAACTTTTCTCTCGTAGTCTACGACCGCGTCATTGTCCTTTCGTTGTCAGTTGTTGTTGTTGGTTGCCATCCACATCGAAATTAACTGGACATGGGGTATTAATTTAATATGATTTCTCACAAAGTGCCATTCTATAAGCAGTTTATAAAGCGAGTGATGGTTAGTGTCACCAGAGCACAATTAATATTTGCATTTTTTTTCTTACCAATACTAGTAATTGGTAGTTTGCATATCCAATTCTTCCTACACTTCCGGGATAAGCTTCATGTTCCAGTAGGAATTCGATTTAGAAACTTTTGAATAAACATGTTCCACCTATTAGTATCGTCGTCGTTCCCTGCCTAAGTCCATTGAGACACTTTCATTTTTTAAAATGTGGTCAACTTTTGAACAAGTCTCCTCGAATCTGAACAAGTCCAGAATGTCTTGTTTCTGTGAATCTTAGCAGAGAACTTCTGTTTTCCGTTACAAATATAAAATCTTCTAACCTTATAGAACTCTCTCTATAAAAGAAGAACATCTGGTCACCTTAACCATGGCGCTTGGCATATTATCCTATAAATATAAAGATTTTCCTGTCGCAGTTGAATATTCTACTCCTTCTGAGGCAAAGCACAATTACATTATTAAATTATTTAAATTCGAAAACACATCAGTTACGTTCGCTTCGAGTGCATTGCGAGTGCCATCCCAGCAGCCAACAGTGAGTGCATTTCCATTTCCATTTCCATACACATTTTAACCAACTTTGAGTAATAAAAAATTAAATTATTCCCAGCACCGCACTTCGCTATTCGACGACCAAAACGATTACAAAATTAAATGAAGCCATTCGTACCCCTAACAAGTTGCCTCAACCCCCAACCTCGAGCCAACCCCAAGTCCATTTACGGCCGCCCCAATCAGTTCCTTAGTCATATAAATTTCAAATTAATTCAAACGAGGAGCATGTTATTCCTGTTTTATTAATTATTATTATTGTTTTTTTTTTTTTGTTGCGACTACATGCTCGTATCTGAATATCTGAATCTGAATGTGTATTGTAACTGCTGGCCGAGAACGGGCGATGCCGATGGATGGTGCAATGCGCACATTGAGAAAATCGAATTAAAATCCCATTTTGCAATTAGTTACTTGTATAACATTTTATGCATTTGGCTTTAATTTAATGCATTTAGCAGCGCAGTTGAGTGCAGGCCACACACATGCACCAAATGGCTCTTATTCAACGTTTAAAATTTTAAATGTTCAAATGGGGAATATTGTATAATTTGAAACTTTGACCTTGGCGGCTTCAACTAATTTGCTTTAAGTGACTTGGACATGGACGAACACACTGACTGGACATGCATCAGTGGATAAAGTGCCATTTTGATTAATTTAAATATATAGCTTGGTGTGCACGCCCTCTGGTGCTGATTTTAAGTTGCGATAGTATGATACGGAAAAGTGATGCGTTTATTCCATTAAACTATAGGTTTATAGGTTTCGACCAGGCTTTTCCACCTCTTAATACCCAACAATGTCTTTGGGTGGCGATATTTCAAATACCCTGGTAATCTTTCTAAGAGCTATCCACACCTAAAAACCATAAGTTTCTGCTAGGTTTGACTCTTGAAATATTTCTATCCATAGTGATTTCACTGATTTTTGACCTCTAACTACCTTACAATGTCTTTGGGTTCCGATAGTTCAAAAACCAAACATTGTAACAGGTTGGGGTTATCAAATTCCCTAATTAACTTCCTGAGAACTATCCACTGGTGAAAACCAGAAGATTCTGCTCGGTCTTATTTTTGAAAAATGTCTATCCATTGTGAATTCACTGATTTTCGGCCTCTAACTACCTGTCTAACACTGTCCTTGGGTGGCTATATCTCCAAAAGCAGACCTTGTTATAGATTGCGGTTGTCAAATACCCTGGTTAACCTTCTGAAAGCTAACCATTGGTGAAAACCAGAAGCTTCTGCAGGGTCTGATCCTCGAAATATATCTATCCCATGTGATTTTCGAGAGACAGACCTCGCAGAAGCCGCTGGTTTTCGCATCTGGATAGCTCTCAGAAAGTTAGCCAATGTATTTGACAACAACAACCTATTAAAAAGCTTGGCGTTGGAAATATTGCCACCCAAAGACAGGGTCAGGTAGTTAGAGGTCGAAAATCAATGAATTCACTTTGGATAGAACTATTTCGAGAACTAGAGCTCGCAGAAGCTTCAGGTTTCCACCAGTGGATAGGTCTCAAAAAGTTAACCAGGGCATTTGGCAACCACAAACTATTGCACAGCTCGGTTTTGGAAATATCGCCAACCCAAACGCAGTGTTAGCTATTTAGAGGTCAGTAGAGTTGAGCTTCCGCAAGGTCTGGTTCTCGTTATATTTCTATCCATAATGGTTTCACTGATTTTCGAACCCTAACCACCCCTAGCCCCTCGTTTGGGTTAGAAATATTTCCAAAACGGAGTTTGCAAAAGGCTGTGGTTGCCAAATACCCTGGGTAACTTTTTGAGACCTATTCACTGGTGAAAACCAGAAGCTTCTGCGAGGTCTGGTTCTCGACATATTTCTATCCAAAGTGAATTCATTAACTTTCGACCTCTAACTACCTAAGCCTGCCTTTGGGTAGCGATATTTCCAAAACTAAGCTTTCTAGAAGGTTGCGGTCATCAACTACCCTGGCTAACTTTCTGAGAGCTAACCATTGGTGAAAACCAGAAGCTTCTGCAGGGTCTGATCCTCGAAATATATCTATCCCATGTGATTTTCGAGAAACAGAACTCGCAGAAGCCGCTGGTTTTCGCATCTGGATAGCTCTCAGAAAGTTAGCCAATGTATTTGACAACAACAACCTATTAAAAAGCTTGGCGTTGGAAATATTGCCACCCAAAGACAGGGTTAGTTAGTTAGAGGTCGAAAATCAATGAATTCACTTTGGATAGAACTATTTCGAGAACTAGAGCTCGCAGAAGCTTCAGGTTTCCACCAGTGGATAGGTCTCAAAAAGTTAACCAGGGTATTTGGCAACCACAACCTATTGCAAAGCTCGGTTTTAGAAATATCGCCACCCAAACGCAGTGTTAGCTATTTAGAGGTCAGTAGAGTTGAGCTTCCGCAAGGTCTGGTTCTCGTTATATTTCTATCCATAATGGTTTCACTGATTTTCGAACCCTAACCACCCCTAGCCCCTCGTTTGGGTTGGCGATATTTCCAAAACGGAGTTTGCAAAAGGCTGTGGTTGCCAAATACCCTGGGTAACTTTTTGAGACCTATCCACTGGTGAAAACTAGAAGCTTCTGCGAGGTGTGGTTCTCGACATATTTCTATCCAAAGTGAATTCATTAACTTTCGACCTCTAACTACTTAAGCCTGCCTTTGGGTAGCGATATTTCCTAAACTAAGCTTTCTAATAGGTTGCGGTCATCAACTACCCTGGCTAACTTTCTGAGAGCTAACCATTGGTGAAAACCAGAAGCTTCTGCAGGGTCTGATCCTCGAAATATATCTATCCCATGTGATTTTCGAGGGACAGACCTCGCAGAAGCCGCTGGTTTTCGCCTCTGGATAGCTCTCAGAAAGTTAGCCAATGTATTTGACAACAACAACCTATTAAAAAGCTTGGCTTTGGAAATATTGCCACCCAAAGACAGGGTTAAGTAGTTAGAGGTCGAAAATCAATGAATTCACTTTGAATGGAACTATTTAGAGAACCAGAGCTCGCAGAAGCTTCAGGTTTCCACCAGTGGATAGGTCTCAAAAAGTTAACCAGGGCATTTGGCAACCACAAACTATTGCAGAGCTCGGTTTTGGAAATATCGCCAACCCAAACGCAGTGTTAGCTATTTAGAGGTCAGTAGAGTTGAGCTTCCGCAAGGTCTGGTTCTCGTTATATTTCTATCCATAATGGTTTCACTGATTTTCGAACCCTAACCACCCCTAGCCCCTCGTTTGGGTTAGAAATATTTCCAAAACGGAGTTTGCAAAAGGCTGTGGTTGCCAAATACCCTGGGTAACTTTTTGAGACCTATTCACTGGTGAAAACCAGAAGCTTCTGCGAGGTCTGGTTCTCGACATATTTCTATCCAAAGTGAATTGATTAACTTTCGACCTCTAACTACCTAAGCCTGCCTTTGGGTAGCGATATTTCCAAAACTAAGCTTTCCAATAGGTTGCGGTCATCAACTACCCTGGCTAACTTTCTGAGAGCTAACCATTGGTGAAAACCAGAAGCTTCTGCAGGGTCTGGTCCTCGAAATATATCTATCCCATGTGATTTTCGAGGGACAGACCTCGCAGAAGCCGCTGGTTTCCGCCTCTGGATAGCTCTCAGAAAGTTAGCCAATGTATTTGACAACAACAACCTATTAAAAAGCTTGGCTTTAGAAATATTGCCACCCAAAGACAGGGTTAAGTAGTTAGAGGTCGAAAATCAATGAATTCACTTTGGATAGAACTATTTCGAGAACTAGAGCTCGCAGAAGCTTCAGGTTTCCACCAGTGGATAGGTCTCAAAAAGTTAACCAGGGTATTTGGCAACCACAACCTATTGCAAAGCTCGGTTTTAGAAATATCGCCACCCAAACGCAGTGTTAGCTATTTAGAGGTCAGTAGAGTTGAGCTTCCGCAAGGTCTGGTTCTCGTTATATTTCTATCCATAATGGTTTCACTGATTTTCGAACCCTAACCACCCCTAGCCCCTCGTTTGGGTTGGCGATATTTCCAAAACGGAGTTTGCAAAAGGCTGTGGTTGCCAAATACCCTGGGTAACTTTTTGAGACCTATCCACTGGTGAAAACTAGAAGCTTCTGCGAGGTGTGGTTCTCGACATATTTCTATCCAAAGTGAATTCATTAACTTTCGACCTCTAACTACTTAAGCCTGCCTTTGGGTAGCGATATTTCCTAAACTAAGCTTTCTAATAGGTTGCGGTCATCAACTACCCTGGCTAACTTTCTGAGAGCTAACCATTGGTGAAAACCAGAAGCTTCTGCAGGGTCTGATCCTCGAAATATATCTATCCCATGTGATTTTCGAGAGACAGACCTCGCAGAAGCCGCTGGTTTTCGCATCTGGATAGCTCTCAGAAAGTTAGCCAATGTATTTGACAACAACAACCTATTAAAAAGCTTGGCGTTGGAAATATTGCCACCCAAAGACAGGGTTAGGTAGTTAGAGGTCGAAAATCAATGAATTCACTTTGGATGGAACTATTTAGAGAACCAGAGCTCGCAGAAGCTTCAGGTTTCCACCAGTGGATAGGTCTCAAAAAGTTAACCAGGGCATTTGGCAACCACAAACTATTGCACAGCTCGGTTTTGGAAATATCGCCAACCCAAACGCAGTGTTAGCTATTTAGAGGTCAGTAGAGTTGAGCTTCCGCAAGGTCTGGTTCTCGTTATATTTCTATCCATAATGGTTTCACTGATTTTCGAACCCTAACCACCCCTAGCCCCTCGTTTGGGTTAGAAATATTTCCAAAACGGAGTTTGCAAAAGGCTGTGGTTGCCAAAAACCCTGGGTAACTTTTTGAGACCTATTCACTGGTGAAAACCAGAAGCTTCTGCGAGGTCTGGTTCTCGACATATTTCTATCCAAAGTGAATTGATTAACTTTCGACCTCTAACTACCTAAGCCTGCCTTTGGGTAGCGATATTTCCAAAACTAAGCTTTCCAATAGGTTGCGGTCATCAACTACCCTGGCTAACTTTCTGAGAGCTAACCATTGGTGAAAACCAGAAGCTTCTGCAGGGTCTGGTCCTCGAAATATATCTATCCCATGTGATTTTCGAGGGACAGACCTCGCAGAAGCCGCTGGTTTTCGCCTCTGGATAGCTCTCAGAAAGTTAGCCAATGTATTTGACAACAACAACCTATTAAAAAGCTTGGCTTTGGAAATATTGCCACCCAAAGACAGGGTTAAGTAGTTAGAGGTCGAAAATCAATGAATTCACTTTGGATGGAACTATTTAGAGAACCAGAGCTCGCAGAAGCTTCTGGTTTCCACCAGTGGATAGGTCTCAAAAAGTTACCCAGGGTATTTTTCAACCACAGCCTTTTGCAAACTCCGTTTTGGAAATATTTCCAACCCAAACGAGGGGCTAGGGGTGGTTAGGGTTCGAAAATCAGTGAAAGCATTATGGATAGAAATATAACGAGAACCAGACCTTGCGGAAGCTCAACTCTACTGACCTCTAATTAGCTAACACTGCGTTTGGGTTGGCGATATTTCCAAAACGGAGTTTGCAATAGGTTGTGGTTGCCAAATACCCTGGTTAACTTTTTGAGACCTATCCACTGGTGGAAACCAGAAGCTTCTGCGAGCTCTGGTTCTCTAAATAGTTCCATTCAAAGTGAATTCATTGATTTTCGACCTCTAACTACTTAACCCTGTCTTTGGGTGGCAATATTTCCAAAGCCAAGCTTTTTAATAGGTTGTTGTTGTCAAATACATTGGCTAACTTTCTGAGAGCTATCCAGAGGCGAAAACCAGCGGCTTCTGCGAGGTCTGTCCCTCGAAAATCACATGGGATAGATATATTTCGAGGACCAGACCCTGCAGAAGCTTCTGGTTTTCACCAATGGTTAGCTCTCAGAAAGTTAGCCAGGGTAGTTGATGACCGCAACCTATTAGTAAGCTTAGTTTTGGAAATATCGCTCCCCAAAGGCAAGGCTGGGTAGTTGGAGGTCCAAAGTTAATGAATTCACTTTGGATAGAAATATGACTAGAACCAGACCTCGCAGAAGCTTCTGGTTTTCACCAGTGGATAGGTCTCAAAAAGTTAACCAGGGTATTTGTCAACCACAGCCTATTGAAAACTCCGTTTTGGAAATATCGCCAACGCAAACTAGGGGCTAGGGGTAGCTAGGGTTCGAAAATAAGTTAAACCATTATGGATAGATATATAACGAGAACCAGACCTTGTGGAAATTCAACTCTACTGACCTCTAATTAGCTAACACTGCGTTTGGGTTGGCGATATTTCCAAAACGGAGTTTGCAATAGGTTGTGGTTGCCAAATACCCTGGTTAACTTTTTGAGACCTATCCACTGGTGGAAACCTGAAGCTTCTGCGAGCTCTAGTTTTCGAAATAGTTCTATCCAAAGTGAATTCATTGATTTTCGACCTCTAACTACCTAACCCTGTCTGTGGGTGGCAATATTTCCAACGCCAAGCTTTTTAATAGGCTGTTGTTGTCAAATACATTGGCTAACTTTCTGAGAGCTATCCAGATGCGAAAACCAGCGGCTTCTGCGAGGCCTGTCTCTCGAAAATCACATGGGATAGATATATTTCGAGGATCAGACCCTGCAGAAGCTTCTGGTTTTCACCAATGGTTAGCTCTCAGAAAGTTAGCCAGGGTAGTTGATGACCGCAACCTTCTAGAAAGCTTAGTTTTGGAAATATCGCTACCCAAAGGCAGGCTTAGGTAGTTAGAGGTCGAAAGTTAATGAATTCACTTTGGATAGAAATATGTCGAGAACCAGACCTCGCAGAAGCTTCTGGTTTTCACCAGTGAATAGGTCTCAAAAAGTTACCCAGGGTATTTGGCAACCACAGCCTTTTGCAAACTCCGTTTTGGAAATATTTCTAACCCAAACGAGGGGCTAGGGGTGGTTAGGGCATTGTATATATAAACTATAGTACTCTCATGGAACAGAAAAAAGTGGTATGGAATACACTCTACCGAGGGCGCTGTCGTAGGAAAATATTGTCGTGGAGACTTTTGATTTAGGGTGGGGTAGTAATTGAGGAAGAGCGAGAAAATTTTATCAGCTCTGGCAATGAGAAAGACGAGAAAGAGAAAATAAAATTTGTTTTGTATCATTTTCCTTTTGAGGGATCTTCTGTGTGTTTTGTTGTTATATTTTTTTGTCAAGAATATTTTTTGTTTTGTTTTTGCTATTTTATACGCAACAAAGCAACGTTGTTCAATTTCGGCATATCTAACCAAAATACAACGTTGCTTTTTATTTGTATGGACACACATACCTATTTGAATAGATGTAAGTAGGAATAATTTTGAAAATTGATTCTTTATAGGATTAGGCTTTTTTGAATTTTATAATATCTACATAGGTACTTTATCTTAATATATTAGGTAACTTACCAATGTTTATTGCAATTATTATTATTTTTGTTATTCAAAAGTATAATAATTGGTGTAATTTTGAAGAACAAAAATAATAATTGCAATCAACTAGGTTAACTGCCTACATTAGATGCCGTGGGTGGTTAGGTAGTGGAAATTTTTTTTTTTGCAATTAATATAATTATGTACATATGTATGTATATACAAAGGTATAAAACTATTTCTTTAAGAAAATCTAATACATAGGTACGTATACCTACCTATATTTTTATTAAAGAAAATAGCTTTTTCGTATGTACATACATACCTATATAAAATATGGTATATGGTAGAAAAAATTATTTGTATTCGTTGATAGGTATTTATATAATTAAAAATAAAAAAAAAAGAAATTTGATATAGGTATAGAACAGTTTTTAAAATTTATTCATACCTATAAACTTTGTTTGCAAAAAATATAGAAAATTTTTAATACTTTTTATGTGTATATAAACAATTTCAGAAATTTATAAATATTCACATAAAGCAATTGTGAAAAAAAATCAAATAAGTTTTTCGAGAAAAAGATAATTTTAGAAAACTTAAATTAATTAAAAAAAATTAGAATAAATAGAATAAAATTATTATTGACATAATATTTTTAAAAAATCAGTTACCTTTTTTGGAAAAAATATTTTGTATGCATTTACATACCTATTGCTTATAAGCAATTTTAGAAAAATAAAAAAAAAGAAATTTGGTGTCAATTTAAAAAAATTATTGATGCACCCCACATGAAAAACTTAAAAATAAACATTTTTTTATAAAAAATAGTTTTTATCCATATATTTTGTAAAAAAAATAAGATATTTGCCCTGCGAATTTTGAACAAACAAATATTTCTTTTAATGTTTGTCTACGAATTTTCATCAAATTTGGAAATTATTAATTCATTAAAATGTATTTTGTTAATATAAATATAAAAGGTACGAATTTATGCAAACAAAGTTTAATAAACCTTTTATTATTAAACTAATTTTAAATGTAAGAAATTTCTTTAAAATTGTTCTAGAAAAAAATTTGGGATATTAATTTGAAGTATTTAAAAATAAAGATTCTAAGAAATATTTTGAAAAATTAATCGTTCAAACTTTTTTAAGACATTGATTTTTCAAAAAAAAAAAAATTTTAGATAAAAAAATATTTTTCCGTTTTGTCTATCATCGTAAAGTCAACTTTGATCAAAATCTAGCGTTAAATTTTTTCCACATACAAATCTTGCAATTATGTAGGTACATAATTTTGTAAGTGAAAATAAAATAAAAAAAAAAATTGGTACACCAACCTTAAGTTTTTATTATTGTACGAATGGAAATTAGGTTTCGAAATAAAATATTGAGCCGTTTTTGAGATATCGAATTTTCCAAGAAAAAAAAATTACTTCTTTCCAAAAATTAAAAAAAATATTTTTTTTCAAAGCTTTGAGACGCAATGTTTTTAAACTTTTTGGAAGCATCTATATAAAAAATTTCCATAATGAGAAAATTGTCAAATGTCAAAATTTGGAAAAATGGTTCTATGGTAGGTACAAGCTGTGGCACGAGTACGATAACTTGGCCGCCAAGATTTGATGACGGATTTTTTTAGAGGGGTCAAAAATAAGCAGTTTTGGTAATTTTCGATTTTCTCAAAAACTAGAAGACATAGAACCATGCGAATTTTTGTGTTCGATTAAAAACTGATAGATACATGGAACACATATAAGCTAACTTACAATTTCATTTCACAATTTTGAAAACAATCGGTCTAAACTTTTTTTTCACGTTATTTTATCAAAATTTGGACTTTAAATGCGAATTTCTCAAAAACCATTTACATGAGTAATTTAATTTAAATACAGGATTATAGAACAATCTTCTGGCTTTCAAACGCAATATAGCACTTTATTGTAAGTGTTGCCGTGGTTTTTTAATATTTTTTTTTTTTCAATTTAAACCATTTTTTCTAAAAGTGCCCCTACCTCCTAAACGGAGGTTTTCTCAAAAACCAGAAAACATAGAACCATGCGGTTTTTTATGTTCGATTAAAAACTGATAGGTTCATGAAACACATATTAGCTAATTTACAATTTCATTTCATAATTTTGAAAACAATCGGTCTAAACTTTTTTTTCACGTTTTTTTATCAAAATTTGGACTTTAAATGCAAATTTCTCAAAAACCATTGACATGATTAATTTAATTTAAATGCAGAATTATAGTACAATCTTCTGGCTTTCAAACGCAGTATAGCACTTTATTGTAGGTGTTGCCGTTGTTTTTTAATATTTTTTTTTTCAATTTAAACCATTTTTTCTAAAAGTGCCCCTACCTCCTAAACGGGGGGAGATAGACCCCCCCTCCCGTAGTAAAAAGTGCTTGTTTTTGACCCCACTACAAAAACCCGTAATCAAATCTTGGCAGCCAAGTTATCGTACTCTCCCCCAAGCTGTAATATCTTAATTTCAAAATTTGTTTTATTAAATTAAAGATCATACAAAAAAAAATTTATCAAAATTCCAGGCGCCGTTTTCGAGAAAAATACGATTTTTAAAACCATTTTTATTTTTTTTTTACATTTGTATGGATGGTACCTTTATTTTTAGGTAAAATAATTTTTTTTCTCACATCTTGTAGATTATATTGATAAACTTTTATTTATCAAGTTTAAAATAAATCTAGCATGGGGTTTTTGAAATATTGAGTTTTGAAATATTTATTTTAAAAATTGAAGAAATTTTGATTTTTCATACATTGTTTACATTGGCGCCTGCCAGGTGACTTAACATACCCTAAGCGGAGCGATGGAGTCGCGTGAAAGGGTGTGTCCCCGAAAAAGGGACTTAAAATTCTTAAGTCCTGCAGAGCGGGCCACCCAATGTACTTTTAAATATGATTTCTGGCTAAACTAGGCATCTCAGCGAGTTAAAAATTGCATATTCAGGATCTAGGGAGTGCCACCTTTCAACCCACGTATCGCATGTAACGAAAAACAAATGTTTATCTTTAAATGCGATTTGCGACTAAACGGAGCTCCGTAGACCCCCCAAAGTTGACTTTTTCAAACGTGATTTCTGGCTAAACTAAGCATCTTAGCGAGTTAAAAATTGCATACTCGTGATGTAGGGAGTGATGTATCACATGATTTTTTTTTTGTTATTTTACATTTCTAAATTCTACTTCTCAAAATTTTGAATTTCAAGATTCTAATTGATAAATTTTAGTTTTCAATATACTACTTGTCAAAATTAAAGTTTTCAAAATTCTGCATTTTGAAACTCTACTTCTCAAAATTGTGCATTTCAAAATTCTACTTCTCAAAATTCTGCATTTCCAAATTTTACTTACTAAGTTTTGTGCATATTAAAATTTCCCAAAATATGGTATTTCAAAATTTTACTTCTCAAAATTTCTTTTTCAAAATTCTGCTTTTCAAATTTTACTTATTAAGTTTTCTGTATTTCAGAATTCTACTGCTCAAAGTACATTTTTCAAAATTATATTTCCCAAAATTTTGCATTTCAAAATTTTAATTCCTAAAATTCTGCATTTCAAAATTTTATTTTCTAAATTTCTGAATTTCAAAGTTTTGCTTTTTAAAATTTTACTTAGGTGCTAAGCTTTCTGCATTTCAAAATTCCTTTTTCAAACTTCTGTTGTTCAAAATTTTACTTATTAAGTTTTATGCATTTCAAAATTTCATTTCCCAAAAATCTGCATTTCAAAATTCTACTCTTCAAAATTTTAGCTTTCATTATAATTTTTCTGTACCTATTTCAGAACTCTAATACTCTTATTCTCGAAATTCTGCATTTTAAAAATCTGCTTACAAAAATAATTATCTAACTACCTATACAAAAAAATTGTTCTGAGCGGTAAACGTGTATTTGAATTAAAATCCTATACTCGTACCTACATACATATATTTATTTGCTCCAACATATGTAGATACAACACAGCGAACGAAAAAAATAAAACCTTCATTCCAACAATATACCGTTTTTCTCTATGCGTGAAGCAAAAAATGCCACATCATACTTATTTGTATAGAAAATGAATAAAAACAAAACAAAAAATAGCTTTCTTGTTGTCGCTTTGTTCTGCACCTTCGGTTTGCTTTTACCGAAAATATTATCACCCCTTCCTGATTATCGTCTGTCCTTACTCTCCACAACTCTACGTAAAAAGTTATGGAATACGCTCGTATGGCACCGCGTCGTTCGTTCCTCTTCATGAGAGTACTATAGTTTATATATACAATGGTTAGGGTTCGAAAATCAGTGAAACCATTATGGATAGAAATATAACGAGAACCAGACCTTGCGGAAGCTCAACTCTACTGACCTCTAAATAGCTAACACTGCGTTTGGGTTGGCGATATTTCCAAAACCGAGCTGTGCAATAGTTTGTGGTTGCCAAATGCCCTGGTTAACTTTTTGAGACCTATCCACTGGTGGAAACCTGAAGCTTCTGCGAGCTCTGGTTCTCTAAATAGTTCCATCCAAAGTGAATTCATTGATTTTCGACCTCTAACTACCTAACCCTGTCTTTGGGTGGCAATATTTCCAACGCCAAGCTTTTTAATAAATTGTTGTTGTCAAATACATTGGCTAACTTTCTGAGAGCTATCCAGATGCGAAAACCAGCGGCTTCTGCGAGGTCTGTCTCTCGAAAATCACATGGGATAGATATATTTCAAGTATCAGACCCTGCAGAAGCTTCTGGTTTTCACCAATGGTTAGCTCTCAGAAAGTTAGCCAGGGTAGTTGATGACCGCAACCTACTAGAAAGCTTAGTTTTGGAAATATCGCTACCCAAAGGCAGGCTTAGGTAGTTATAGGTCGAAAGTTAATGAATTCACTTTGGATAGAAATATGTCGAGAACCAGACCTCGCAGAAGCTTCTGGTTTTCACCAGTGAATAGCTTTCAAAAAGATAACCAGGGTATTTGGCAACCCCAGCCTATTGCAAACTCCGTTTTGGAAATATCGCCAACCCAAACTAGGGGCTAGGGGTAGCTAGGGTTCGAAAATCAGTGAAACCATTATGGATAGAAATATAACGAGAACCAGACCTTGCCGAAGCTCAACTCTACTGACCTCTAATTAGCTAACACTGCGTTTGGGTTGGCGATATTTCCAAAACCGAGCTGTGCAATAGGTTGTGGTTGCCAAATACCCTGGTTAACTTTTTGAGACCTATCCACTGGTGGAAACCTGAAGCTTCTGCGAGCTCTAGTTCTCAAAATATTAGTTGGATGAAAATATGTCGAGACCCCGCAGAAGCTTCTGGTTTTCAGCAATGGTTAGCTCTCAGAAAGTTAGCGAGGGTAGTTGATGACCGCAACCTATTAGAAAGCTTAGTTTTGGAAATATCGCCAACCAAAGACAGTTTTCGACGAGTAGTTAGAGGCCTAAAATCAGTGAATTGACAACGGTTAGACATTTTTCGAGAATAAGACCGAGCAGATGCTTCTGGTTTTCGCCTGTGAATAGGTCTCAGAAAGTTCATTAGGGAATTCTACAACCGCAAACTATTACTATGGTTGGTTTTGGAAATATCGCCACCCAAAGACAGTGCCAGGTAGTTAGAGGCCGAAAATCAGGGAATGCACAATAGAGAAACACTTTTCGAGAATAAGACCGAGCAGAAGCTTCTAGTTTTCACCAGTGGATAGGTCTCAAAAAGTTAACCAGGGTATTTGACATCCGCAACCTTTTATAAGGCTTGGTTTTTGAAATATCGCCACAAAAAGAGTGTTTGGTAGTAAGGGCTCGAAATTCAGTGAAATCACGATTTGAATGGAAATATTTCGATAACTAGACCAAGCAGAAGCTCCAAGTCTATTAAATTCGTCGAATGGTGAAATTTTAGCAACCAAGACTAGTAAGGGCTTGCAATGTTCAATATTGAATTGGGAATCAAAAGACCTTTCCATGGATCTGCACATCTTTACAAATTTCGCTAACAATTTTTCCGACAAATCATTAAAAATGCTAATTAATTTAGACTTAATTCATAAATGTTCATAAAATTCAAACTGAAAATAGAACTTTTGCCCGTCAAGCCCCATCCAAACATATAAACTATTTCTGCTGACGAAGGTGTTAAAACTCAAACATACTCGTTAACTACCAAAGCAACGCAGCAATTATGTATATGGTTTTTGCAAAGTTAAATGCATCGCCATCAATAGAAGTTATGTTATATAGCTTTGGGTAAGGTTAGCCTATACCACGTCGGTGTATATTTAAACCCTAGCCTATCTACATTCATGTCTAGCTACAGCTTAACTCCTCATATTGCACCAAAACTAAACAAAGAAGGGCAACAATAATAATAAAAAAAAACAACAACAAAACAAGAAAAAACCCTCAGCTGCTGCACTCCCTTGGAGCTTGAGTACATTTATGAAACTTACACCGAACACTGACGTGGATTGATTGAACAGTTAGGCTGGAAATTTTAATTAAAATGCAAATATACATGCTGCTCGCTAGACTCTGGATGTGCGGAACAAAGGAAGGCAAGCCTATAAAAGACTGACCATAAACCTACATAGATGATGGGTATGAGACGTGTGAAGTGAAGGTTGAGTGCATATACCTACACACTGCATCGGTTGATTACAGGCGAATTTTATTCAAACGAATTTTCTAAAATCGGATTCGAATCCAGGGTCTCAAAAACCTTTGAAAAAGTATAATTTTGTTTGTATCAGAGAAATTGTGCTAACAAGTACATACATGGAAATACCCCGTGGGGTAATGAGTGCTGTGTTGGAATGTCACGCCGAAGTGGTGGTATCGATTCCCAGCCACTACTTACTTAAAACAAAATAAAAAGGGTACTGCTTCTTGGGAGAAAGCGACAAATCCTCTAAACGTAAGTCCTTTTTCATATTATACAAGCACTCAAGGGGTTATGAATACCCTTAAATGTTAAACACAGTGCGAAAAATTGGGAAAGTAGGATAGGATTAGAAAGGAAATACCGATGCACATTGGTGTTGAATGTCTGCACATTACAATGAGTGGAAACATTGAGCCAGGTTAAGCATTCCACATTCGTGTAGTGTGGCTAAAAAAAGGAATATCTGTACTTGACAGTATGCTCAAGGGTAAACTGATGAGTATTCCTAGAAGTACGGGTATTACATTAGAATTAATTGAGGGGAGGAATGCAACTGGCTTTATTTCACTAGAGCACTGTTTACGAAAATAGCGATCAAATATTGATAGACATGAAACATTGTGGCGGTGCTGGGGAGATACAATTTAAGACAAAATAATGCATCTCATCTTAGTAGTTCAGATGCGGCATAAAATTGTATTTCCTCTCCGTCACCCGGCACCCTGGTTATCTACGAGCTGTTGTTTTCACATTACGATCAAATATTTATCTAAAAAAGAATTACGGCATCAATCGAGTGACTTCGAGTGTTTAATGCAAATGTTCAAAAGGTAAATTTCTCATGCAATCTACCGAAGAAAAAAACCGAGAAAAAAAACAACAACTTAAAAGTTTGCCAGCTCGTTTGATTATGGCCCATCAGCCATCATCATATTGCCGGCGAACGCCAATATGCAATATGGTTGGTCAGTCTTCTCATATAGCCTTTTGGATGATTCTTTGGTTAATGGTGTTGGCGGTAGATCCTTTGTACTTGCTTCAGTTATGGCATCCCAGCACGTTCTGTTTGCTTTATTTGCAGTAGAATTTTTTTTTTTTACTTTATGCACTGTCTTTTGTTTGCTTCGTATCTATCGATGAGGCAAATGCACAGCAGTGAATATGCACACAAAATAAAATGAAGTTAACTAATTGAACATAGCCCGGTAGGAAGAACAAACAGAGGAAGTGTGTAGGAATATTCACGTGTTGAAAAGTTCTCTTTAGTCTATGCTTATACATAGTTATGCATATCGTCATGCAGATATGCATCACAGCAAGAGGAAGAGGAATAAGTTGTTGGTTGGAGTTAATTGGTTCAAAAAAAGTACATTGTGTTACTTAAAGAGATATATGCTTTGTGATGAACTTTTAGGGAATATTTTTAGGAGGACAAGTTTCCAGATGAATGAGTTAGCCAATTAATTTTGACTTTTTTTCGAAATTTTGACAAGTCTGGTAGATCATTTTATATTATACCTTCTAGGTCAGTCAGCAGAGATGAGTATTCAAAAAAAAAAAAAACAAGATGTGTTTGTTACCCTAAAGTCTAATGGAGACTTAAATACTGGGGTAATTTAATGTGGTAAGTATTTGAAAGGGAAAAATTGATGAAAGTGGAAGTATAATGAATTGCTATACGAAGCATGAGGTTCAAAGGTGTTAGCTACTTTCACAACTTGTACAAGTTTTCTTGGGCTGGTGTTTACGGATATTTTATAATGATGCGAAGGACAGTCAATGTTGCCAGCGAAAAGCAGGAGATTGAAGACAAAATCAGCAACTTGACGAGTTGCCTTAGGCGGTCTTCATACATATCTTGGAAGGTTATATCTTTCAGACTAGGAAGAGAACGAAAAGAGAAACCATAAGTAAGTATTGAGATGAGTAATAAGATGAACGGACTTGGCTGGCATATTCTAGAATAGGCCTCCTTTTTCAGCCATCATAGTCATAAATCGAGTATCTGATGATAATGAGGGCGTAGCTCAAAATACATTCAAGAGGTGGTTAATATGGAGCAATATTGTTGAACAACATAGATAATTTTATGGGATTCAGAATGTTCTCAAAAAATGTAGAAAGCTTTACAACATGGTTTGGATGGTAAGGACTGAAATTAACAGAGTCTCGCCAAAATTAATTGAATTCAAAATTTAGTTCGATACCACAAAAAGAAAAAAAGAATGCGGTGAAACGGAGACAGAATGCCCAATCGAGAACAAACCTCTACTTAGTTATAGGAGTACGATACTAAGACTATACAAATTTTTCTATTGCAATAAGACTTAAAAATTTTTAGTCGTTTCGTCTCGCGGCCACCTCTACTTTAGACACCTATGATTGGGGTGATATGGGATTCCAGCAGTTAGGCATTTTATAATCTAAACTGTGCCTGAAAAAATTGACTTACTGAGGACTCGATTCAATGACAACATTAAGTGGAAAAGCGTCCAAAATTAATTGACAGTCGACATCTTCATATTTGACACAATTCGATTTCTCGATAGAGGCAATATGTTAAGACTTTTGTGTATAGTCATAAACCCAAAACTTCGAAGACCATGGAACTTGTGATCGACAACGTAGTTCAGTACGTGATATAGAAGATTTAATAAGTTTTTGGTCTTACAATGTGCTTCAAACTGATATACGATACAATAGGCACGCTGAGTCCGTAACATTCTATCTACCAGTGTATATTATCTATCAGACGAACTTAGTCTACGATACCAAATCTTACATAGAGGCCCAGAAATACCAAACAAAAAATTGGAAAACAAAAACTGTGAACCCAAAAAAAACTCCAAAATCAAAGTCCAAAATCTACAAAACTTATTTTAAAAAATGAAAATTATTTGTCGGAATAAAGGAAAGACGTAAAGTCAAAGGGGCCTATCGGCAATCTCCCTGGAAATTTTGTTTCCCTCGGAATTTTTTTCGTCAATCGTGAATCTCCCTCGAAACTTTTCCCCTAGGGAAATGGGAATTCTTCCCAGGAAATTTTATTCACGATAGCCCCAAAAGTTTGAAGCACTTCTTCAACATGAACCAATTTGGCAGAAAATTAATCCGGACAGGATTTCAACCATCTCCTATTCAAGCTCTACAAGCTTGACCACACTGCTTCCAGTAACTGAGAAAAGGCACTCATGGTGCTCAAACCGTTAAACCGAAAGTTTTAGACTTTTTTGTCGAATCGAAATTGGAGTCTGAAATTCGAAAACTCTTTTAGCTAAAGCATTGCTGTCCATTAGCTCGATGGGACCTATTCAATGCAGTTTTTGACATCATGATACAGGATCATAGAACTCGAGCTTTCCGCCATTGGTCTCCGCGCAAACAGCACCAAATATATGTCCAACAATTTTTTTTGAAAAAGCCTAGTATTCGCTTTCGTCTTCTGCTAATCATGCAGCACTCGGTGCGTAAATGAGGGACAGTATTCGAATTTTGCAGAGCGTGAGAGTTTTAAACACAAACCGAAGTAAGGAAAGTCTCCTAGGTTAATTCTTCGTCGGCTCTGCATGGAAGTGTCGATTTTGTTTCTCTGTAGAAGAACTTCTTAATTATTTATAAATTCATGATATCAATATTGACTTGTTGTCCTAGTAGCATTTAATTGGGCTTGTCCTTGTTTTACTTTAAAACCAATAAAACCAATAATGTGCATTAGCCAAATTTGGCTAGAAAGGATTATGCTACCGATTGGAATTTCTTGGTCAACTTTGCCTCATTAAGCTTTTCGTTCAGGTATGCTCTTCCATTTTGAAGTAAAGACAGCACAAAGATATTTCCTAAACCACCTCAATCAACTCGCTATCGAGTTTTCATTTATCATTCAAGCAATTTGGAATTGCCTCATAACTTCATAATTTCATAACTTAAAACTTTTCTTAACCACTCTAAGCAACTAATAAAGCAGAAAAATCGATAATATTCAGGAAATTACAAGATCCTTTACATAAAACAAAGCTTCGATGAGCATTCCATCACATACAATACCTCCAGACAACATCTGAATTAAATCTTCTATAAAGAGCACAAATAAAAGAGGCCTTACTGAGCAGCCCTGCATCGCTCTGAAAAAATAGTTAATTTTACCTCATTAATTTAAAACGAGTTATGGAATTAAACACACTGTATCGCACACTGATTCAAAGCCAATAAAGAAGAAATCACTTTCAAGCCGACCTAGAATTCTTTCAACAGTTTCCTCTCTTTAATCTACGTTAATAGTCGTCACACATATAATTACTACAAAAGTTGTAAGCAGAAGACATTGCCAGAATTATTTAACCCAAATACGACTCGTAAACAGGGACTTTCAAATTTCTTAAACTAAGAAGATATAAAAACAAATATAAATCATAAGCTGAGGGATCTTCGGATACCCGTTATATTATTCACCAATAAATATAAGCTCCTATAAACTTTAATCCATATCATCCTCATCTGTTACCTATACCAAACGAAAGAAAAAAAAAACACCATAAATATAAAACTTTTTAAGCAGCGGAATTTGATTGCAAGTCGTAAAAATCATCGACTTGAAAAGATAATTTATTATCAACTTTTATGTGGATTTATTTCCACTGCGCGTGCAATATGGGTGTTATCTATAGAGTTGAGAGCGTAGCCAAAATCAATGTCATCATTGGTCATTATTCGTCTTTGATTTGCATAATTTAGAGACTCTTTCAATTCTATTTTCGCCTACTGCCATTTCGTGGATTTATGGGCGCAAGCATCCATTCGTCTTCGCGTGGATTTTCTCGCTAAAATGCTAAAATCACGATTAACGAAAGGAAAATATAAATTTCAATGCTGCGACGAAGAGCTCAAACTGTTTGCCGGAAAATATTTACGATGATGGAGTTTTAAGTGATTTTTAACGAGCGTCAAAACACTTCTTTTATGTTTTCCGAAATTGGAGGGGGCAAGTGGCTATTCTTAACTGGCGCAGTGTGCGGGGGAGCAGGGGCTTGAATTTGTCATAGTTTTGTTTATTCTCTACCGCTATTAAGCGATTTATTACAAAGCCCCACCAACGCACCTTTATTTGAATAACTCAATCTTTGTACCTGGTGCCTCCTGAAATGTCGATACGAGGGTTCATTCTTTCATCCGGCCGCATGAGTCTCAAATCGATTTTGTCTATTTGGCAACTTTTAAAACCCCACCGACCAGAGGTAGCAGCAATAGTATAGTTAGCGAGAAAGATACAGTGGCAGCTCCAGCTAAATGAATATTCTTGCTGCTGCGGCTGCTGCTGGCCGAAGCAACACAACGCCTCCTCTTAAAACAAAAAAAAGTACAACGACTTAGTTTATGATCCAATTTAATGGTAGCGCACACCGATCACTGGGCAATCAAAATTCGATTAAAATACTCCTCGTCGTGCCGGCGGCGGCGCTGAAACATAAAAATATTGCTATGTTCGTTTTCGTCGGCTCGAGACCGAGATTACAAATAAAAACAAAAATCGGTGTGGGTTGTTTTTGAGAAGAAAAAACCTAAAAGCTTAGCTAAAGTCAATGCGCGGTTAAATAAATTTTGTTAAAAAATCATTGAAACGCCAAAAGTTTATTGCACAAAATCGTTTCAGCAATTTGTAATAAATTTTATTCTCTTTTTGTCATGAAATTTATATCCTCTACTATATGCTTATTTTCTTCTTAAAAGTTTGTTGTTTTTTTTTTCTTTTGTTTTTATCTTTAATGGGTAATCGTTAAATGTTGTGATGATGCTTTTAAGAGCGAAAGTGTATTTGAGGATGTCGTAAAGCTTTGAAATGATGATTTTTGATATTTTTATTTCTTTTTAGAAAAAGAGAAAACAAAAAATGCGCGAAAAGAGAGCGTAAGGTTAAGGGACCATTTTAAGACAAATGGTTTAATGGAGCGTAACTTCTTTACTTTACTCCTCTTTCTAAAGGGCAATTATTGGTTTCGTGTTACGAAAAAAAATCCAGGTTTTAATTATCAAACTTAACTCTACTTTAATGGAGAAGTTCAACAAATATTTTCGTCCGGCGTTATGAGCATCTGTGCGTCTTATGTTTCTGCGTTTGTTAGTCGGGGCATCTGAGCCTGTAGCTTCACGAAATGGGTGGACTGATTTGCTTGAAATTTTGTGATTGGGGCAAATCGAATTTTTCCTTTACCTCATCTAAAACAAGTAATTGTCGCACATCGATTTTGGTTTTGTCAATTTTTCTCGAAAAGTGCTTTACCGATAATGATTAAATTAAATAGTCCCAATAAAGTGAACAAATTGTCTTATTTAGGTATTATTACCGTACAACTTGTAACTGCCCTGATCAACTTAGATACAATTAGACTTAATTTTTAGTCGAACAAATAATTACAAATATTCAAAACAGCATTGGACTTATAACTAACAGTTGCGCACACACCAGTCAAAAAAACGAAAAGGTCGCATTGCAACTTTCCACAATAAAATAAAAAGTATATGGTCTAAGTTGCTGCCCTGCGGTATTCCAGAGTTAACGTTAAACATTTTAGAGTAATGACTAAGTATTGTCAATTTTTCTGGAAAACTACTTTACCGATATTGATGGAACCAGATACTTGTAATAAAGTAATATTTTTGTATTATTTCCGTACATGGCGAAACTGCCCTGCTCAACTGAGCTTCAAATTGGCGCAAAAGTACTTTTAAATAGCACAAATATTTATAATTTAAAACATTTTTTAAATGAAAATTATTCTTTATAAAAGAAAGATACGATAAACGGTAGTAGGTATAACCTAATCAATTATGCATTCCATTATAGCTTCAAGTTCAAGTTAAAGCTTATTTTGCTTATTTGTTACCCATTTAGGGGGTTTTTCAATAAGGACAAGTCAATGTCAAAATGGAATAAAACAAGCCGCGTGTGAGGTATAAGCGAATCCGGATCCAAGAGGCCCAATATTTAATGATTTTCCCGTATATATCGGGCTAAATTTGAGCGACGACCTGGATTATGTTTAAGAAACGGTTTATCAATTTTAAGTTCTCGTCCCCAAAAACACACCCTTTATAAACCTATTTACCCTTGTTTACCGTACTTCATTACAATTTGAAAAAGCTTTCTTTTAAAGAGCAGCATTTTTTTGCAATCGACCGATTACACTAGGTAACAAACTTTTAGTTTAAAATGGTACATCTTATGCAAAATAACTTTGCCCCATTTTTGATGAACTGATTTCGAAAACGATGAACGATAGACCGTACTAATACCTTAAGTAACCTTCTCTAACCTTACGGCAACCATTTTTTTGTGCCTAAACTTAAGAAGCGTATTTCTAGAATGTTATGCGAAGCTGTTTTGTAACAAAAGGAGCGTAAAATTGCCTTTGTACAACTTAGAATTGAATTGGCTTTATATATAAGTTAAAGAACAAATATGTAAGCCATTCAAGAAATAACAGACCAAAAACAGACATATCACTGGCATGAGATAATAATGGAAATTATTTTTTTTGTATTTGTCAGCATTACGAAACTAACAGTTTCTACCACACAAGTCAAAAAAATCACATTGCAACCCTTCACAATCACGTGAATTTGAAAAAGTTTTGAAGCCTACATAAAAAAACATTTTAAATAATGCTTCAACACAAATGGTAAGTCATTTTTGAAGAAAATAACAAGTATAGGACTTAAATGGCTACCCTGTGGAATTCCAGTAAACGTTATAAATTTTAGAGGTATGACCATTGAAAATTACCGAGTATAATCTTTTATATAAATAAGACTGAAGCCACTACGTTCTTGATTTCTTAGTTTTAAGAGCAATACTCGTAACGAGAGATTATCTAATCCCTGACTAAGGTCAGTGAAGATACAATCCACTTCAGTTCTATTTTTGAAGAAATAAATACAAATTTTCAGCCGATCACAATAGAAAGAATGAGTTTCTTCATGATGATCATGATCTTAGCCTGGGATCAGTTGTTATGAGTTATGATTATTGCAATAAGAATCATGATTGCCTGTGAAAGAACAAAGTCGTATACTCTATCTGGTTCTACTGACTTTGTTAGCTTTGAATTGGCGATGAATTTTACTATCTTCTTGGGATTACACAATTGATTGTCGTGCATTGGCCCACTTGTGGGATGAGTGTCATCAAATTTGAAAAATATTTCAAAAAGCCAAGATAATATTTTTTTTCTCAAATTTATTACAGTTTGAAATATGACAGCGTCAAAAGTATCACAATCGTTAGTATCATTGTTAAAGGCACTTTGAAAAAAGATTGAAAAAAATGTGCTATCACATCAGGGTCATGACTAGAAATGTCGATTGACTTGAGAACAGACGGATAAGGAAAAAACTTTCTTTTACTGTTTATGAATTTCCAAAAAATATTTCGGACTCACTTAACAGATTCTTCATCAATCTTTAAATTAGAATTTGTCATTGTGAGTTGTTTTTTTTAAACTTTTCTCAAGAATTTATATGACTGCAGAATTCACAGACTCTCAGTCTTAATGTAGAGACAAAAATTCAAAAACAATTTTTAAATAAATAAAAGTTAAAAAAAACAATAGGTAGGTAGGTACTCATAGGTATGAACAAATTTTCGTGTAAGAATAATTTTTATAGAATTTTAAGTGCCCGGGTAGCTCAGTTGGTAGAGCGTTGGACTTTTAATCCAACGGTCCAGGGTTCAAGTCCCTGCTCGGGCGATCTTTTTTTTTATTTTAAATTATTCATAATCATTAATCACAAAACAATTTAAGAAAAATGTTTGCCAAATGTATTAAGTCACTGAGATTTTTCCGGGTAGCTATAACTGCCACTCGTCCGAGATAATAATGATATTGAGTCATCGTTAGAAGAATGAATCAATTATTTTTTTTATAAGACAATGTTGCTGTGTCATAGACAGAACATCTGTAAAAAAAATAACCTTTTAGTTTTGAGCTTCATTTCAAATAGTTTTTCGGATTGTTGTTAGTGGAGAAAACATATATTTTTTCCTTTGCGTGTTTTACGTTTGTTCCTACTTCGAAAGCAAATCTTTCTTAAAGTCTGAGACAGGCTCCGGGAGGTTCTTAACATCTCTTTTGTGGAGGAAATAAAGAAACAAGCAAACCATCTAAAAGATCGATTCTGAGTTCAGAAACGAATTAAATATCTCATAAAAAAAAAATTGGAAGGACTAAAAGGCTTCAAAACGCTGACAAAGTTCAATTATTGAATGGTGACATACGAGGGAAAATAAAAAAATAATTCGAAACTAGATTCTTTAAAACCTCCCGATTATCATCTTTTACTGCAAAATCTACTATGCCCAACTAAGTTTCATAACCAAGAGCAAAAATAAATTCAACAAGGACTTTAAGCCGTTCCAAAAATAACTTGTAAAGTTTTCAAATAATATTTGATGACCTTATAATGTTGTTACGACAAAAGAAAAAACGTATGTACATTTTCCTCTTGAAAAGGGATAAATATTTTCCAATGGTACTCTTTTAGAAATCCACTTCAAACCTCTTCTATTGAGAATATGAGTGTTATGTTCAAAATGGGGAAATAAAACATAAGCAAATCTAAATACTCCACAAGTATATTGTTTTTAGTTTTTTTTTTTTATGTCATTATTATCTTTCAACCAAAACTACATGGATGATATAAAAAGAAAAGACAACATAAATCGATTTTTTTTTTGTTGTTGTTCTAAAATCACATTCAATTTGGTTTTGAGGAGGCAAGAACTAAAGATGGACTTCTTGAAGATGCCAGGCACTGGAGTGGCACAGAAGGACATATTACGATATTTGTTTGTAATTTTTTAATAACTTATATTTATATATAATATATATAATTGAAGTTGAAAAAACGACGCAAAAATAAAAAAACGATAAAAAGACGATAAAAATAACGTTTCGTATTTGAAAATGGGGATCAAGCGATTTTTACAAATTAAAATGCTATGCAACTGAATACATACAAACATTTCTAACAATTATCTATATTATAAAATTAGACTTGCTGGAGTAAAAAAATACACGAATTAATATTTAACTGAACAACTTTAAAGGATCCTTATTAGTATCGAAATTGTTGAAGCTCTAAAAAGTTCTTTGTTGAGTTTTTCGTTATGATTGTCTAGGCATTTCTTTTTGTAGTGAAATAATTTCATATTTTTCAAAATAATTTAAAGCAGTTAAAAATGTTAAGAATTTCAAACGCGATTAAAAAGCGACAAAAAAAAACGTTTTTTCTTCGTATTTTTTTGAATGTAGATTACTACTTCTTATCATAGAATCCCCGCATTAAGCTCGAAAAGTGAGTTTTATAGTAACAATTCAAATTTATTTTAGTTGTTGAATATAAAAATGACGTAGTTTGATCAATACATTTGAGGTTTTCAAAAAATTGTTAAGTCTCTTAACCCTAGCGGCCGGCGGCGGGTCCCCTAAGTCCTTATACCTCCTCATTGATTCCGGCTCTGGTTCAAAGGATTCCAACTATATGCACTCAAGAGAAAGGATCACGACTTTAAAGTGTCATGTTGAATATGAATGTTTGCATATTTTGTGTTTTTTTTTTTACTCCATCATCCACTTCCTACTTTGCCGATATTTGTATTTCAATACTCATAACGTTGTCATCTCTTCAAAATCCAATAAATTAAAAAAAAAACAAACAAACGAAGAGGAAAAGGAACAAAATTGTAAGATATTATACTGCTACTGGTTAAAAGGATGGTTCTTAAAAATGTCAAAGTGTACAAAAACCTCTCAATAGATTTCACAAAAATATGTTTCTATCGTCGTCGTTGTTGGAACTTTCGACCCAAAGTCTGACGTATGTACGTAGCTATCGCCATCATCGTCATCGTTATCATAAGTAGAATCTTGTATCTGGTGTAGAGTCGTCGATGTTGTTTTGCTGTAATAGCTGCAATCATCTTCAGAGCTGCAAAATGAAGCTGACATCCATTTTACAAGAGTGGGCATAAGTGTGATTTTGTAGGGATGGGGGGGGGGGGGAGGGGAATTGTAAAGAAGTGGTGTAGATATTGTAGTAGTAGAAAAGGGCGATGTGAAATCCAAAGCTCGATTGGTGTCCCATGTGACATATATGAAATTATCAAAGGGCCGGGTAGAGAATATGTTTTTTTATTTTTACACAAGAACCACATGGCAGTGAATGCTTACACTTTGCATCACTGGATTAAGATAGCAATTTTTTTAATTTGTGTTTTTGGTGAAATTTAATTTATGAAAGTATTTTTATGAGTATTTTTTGTTAAAAGATGCTCCTCGAAGTGTCTTTCAAAAATAAGTGATCCAACGGAGTTTCGATTTCTCGTATTTAATGGAAAAGTTGATACCAGATTTTAGAATTTTAAAATTAATAGCAACCTACAAACTTGTTGGCATACCCTTCCTCTAAAGTACCGTTAGCGGATGCACAGTATTTAATTGAACAATAGAAAATAAAATATAAGAAAATGGAAAGCGAGATATCATGGAAGATAGGCATGGAATTTTGTTGAAAAACGTGAACCCAAGCAAGCTTTAAAAAATATCTTCAATAAAAACAGTAAAGAATATGGGACCAAACATGCATACTTGAGGAACCCACTGGTGTCTTTTGAAAATCAATTCGGCGGCTGATTAAGGTCAGAACGAGGAGCTTAAAGGTTGGCTTGAAAATAGCCGGTTTTAAGAAAAACTAAATTTTCCTTAAAGCTGGAAGCGATATTTCATGACTAAATTAAACGAGACACATTCGGAGATAATTTTAACGATAGTGACCAATCAAGTGGAGCAGAGTGTATACATATATAAAATCATTTGACATTAAATTTCACTCCATAACTGTCAGCTACAATGTGGAAATCCACACAAAAGATGGCAGCAGCAGTAGCACCAGTGAAAGTGTCAGGCTTTGCGAGAGTTTGTATTTCAGTACGAGTATTTCGTGTCCCTTGTGTGTGTGTGTTTTTTTTTTTTTTTATACATTTTTAAGTCCCAGAGTCAAGCCCAATCTCTTCAAACCATAATTGACTTTGACATAATTGAGTTCGCAGACTTTAGGAGCACTTTGATGCATATATCCAGCTTTGAATCTATGACAGAAGCCCATCACTGTGTGTACACCCACCATAGAGGTGCGGACCTTCTATAGAGGGACACCAAGTATCATGGGAAGGTACGAGTAAGGTCTAAGAGAGATAAAAATGTGGTTTTGGTCGGAAAGTTTGAAAGTGATTTTGCTGCGTTGTCGACTTGTTTGTCAGTTATATCTCTACTGAGCGGCAGTTATAAGCGGATTTAATTTAGCCCTCCACTTCCATTCCCCTATGGATAGATGATTCCTCCATTACTCCTATTTTTTCTGAAGGCAGCTAATTTCTATTCAATTATGCAAATTAGATTGATTTTTGTTGGTCTTCTCTACAGCGAGCGTTAGAGAGGAGTTTTCATCGTTATGGTTCATTGGGAAAGGGGCCTGCGTCATAGAGAAGAGGGTATCCTCCTTTAGTCTCTAGACTCTTGCACTATAGCAAAAAGTATCGATTTAGGTATCTTAATTTTTTTTTGTTGCGTATGCAAAATGTTGTAGAGCGTGATTGGATGATGATGTTTATGGGAGTTGGAACTTACATACGAGTATCTCTGATTCCTGTGCGGTAGGTAAGTTTTATTATACACAAATCGTATTTTATTCAAAAAAAGCTGGTATATTATAGACAAATTGAAGTAATTTCCTGTCCTGTCAATTTCTATTTTGAAATTGGATTTGTGTGGAATTTCTATTCTGCATTTTTTTTTTTAATGTTTGTATTTTTTTTTTTTATTTTCTTGGAGTTAATTCTATTTGTGTTTGATTTAATATAGACTTTAGCTTGGACATGCGGGTAGTTAGGAAAAGTTGGGAATTTAAATTGGGTTTATAGTCTTTTGAAGGGAAAAATGAAAATTGATTTCTATTGTGAATATTTTAGATGAAGACAAGTTTTAAAAGTTTGAAAATTTGTTAAGGCACATACATTTAAGAAAATGTATTGATTTGGAAAAATGTTAAGAAATTTAAGTATGAGAAATTAATCGATTATGTAGTTTCCCTTTAGTTACTTCTAGCACTATATTTGCATTTTAATATCTTTCCAATGGGCTGTTCACATATCTTTGAACTTTTTTTTAAAGGGCGTGGGGTGGGCGGTATTATTTGTTTATTCATTCCATAAAGTATTTTCTATCATGATTTAAAAATTCATTAAGAGCGAAAAAATGGTTGGAATGTTATAAAACTTTGGCTGTCTTTATCGAACATAAGAACAAAAAAGTGGGCGTGTCAAAAAACTGTCTATAGCCGAATTTCCTTTATTCTAATAACATTGTCTACAAACTTTAAATACAACAAAACCGAAATTTATAAACATTAAAAGGTTTTTCAATTAGCGCGAGTAGATTTTGGCGACCTGTGATGGCCATTTTGTATTGGTAACATCTGTTGTTTATTCAGTTACAGATGCCAAATCGTCACGGCAAGTGACACGATTGAGAAGCACGTCAAAATGATAAAACATTATTTTCGAAATGTTTGTTCGTTAGTGCAGACGTTGCGCCCAATTTATGGGAGACGTGGTGGCCCTTCACAGTCGACTCTTCAACGTATGGTGGTGGTTAAATTTGGAACTACCGGTTCGGTAATCAATCAGCTAACAGTCGTACGTGAAAGGAAGCTCAGATTGGCAGAGATCATCGCCGCGGTCCGTGAAAGCACAGCAAAAACCGTGGCAGTCGATTTCCCGGTCTTTCGCAGACTTGTCGAATTTTGCGTCGAGACTTGGACCTACAGCCGTACAAGTACCAAATGACTTTAAAATAAAAGTTCATGACCATAGACAATGCCGTTTGTTCGCTGACTAGGTTTCGGAGCGTTTGGAAGAGGACCCCAGTTTCGGCCGAAAAATCATCTTTATAGCTAAAATGTTATACACTTTTAAGAGAGCGATACTTTTTTGCAAAAAAGTTGGCGTGGCATTGGATGGAAATAATTTATGATGGTTTATCACTGACATCCTGAAAGTATCAATCATTAAAATCAGTTAAGTAGGTGAGTTTTGTATGGAATTTTCGTCAATTCCTCTAAACAAAAATGCACAACTGTACTTTCGCACGCTAAATCTTGACGTAAGATAGAAGTGCAATCAATAATTTGGGAAAAAGGGGATTGGTATAAATTTAATTCGTTGCATACTTTGCGGCTTCATATAGATCCACAGACATTGTCCAATGCTACGGATTTGGGTAATACAATGGGTACCTTGTTTTGACTGATTAATTAATCTACTGAATTAATTAATACAAAATTTAGTTCTCCGTTTTTTGTTCAAAGAAAATAACAATTTTTAAATTGAAAATGAAATTCGACGGGTAAATAATTTGAAGACAGCAGCATAAAATCTTAGACAGAACGATAGAACTGAAACGAATACACAAAACTTCAAGCTACTTTTGACAGTTAATGTCAACGGATTTGGAAATGCGGCACACGTCGAATGCATTGCCTAACATGTGTATTCAATCGAGCTGTCAGTTGTAAATATCGCCGCAACGGCTGCAACAGATTCTATGTGTGAGCCCTTTAATTAAGTGAAGGTGTTATTTTAAGATATAGGCTGGCCCTGGTGGACCTGGTGGCTTTTTCGAATATCTATAATATCCAAATATCCAAAAATGTTCTGCATTTATATAATTCTTCGAATTATTTTCAAAATATGACATCCCTCTGTTCGCAGAAGTGCGATTCATGAATTTCTTGACAGCTGTAAAATCACTTTGTATCCAAATCATGCTTTGTCTTTTGATTTTCTGTTTTATAGTGATGGATGCATCACTCTATAATATGAGTCATCATGAACAAAAAATACAATGCCCATTTGGCAACGCAATAAATAATTTCAAATTGAAGCAGCAATATAAAAACTCAATCAAATCAATTTTTGGACAGAGCTCTATTTCTGAGGACAGAAAATAATTCATATCACGTTATGAATCATAAAAGAAAAAAAGACTGAAAGTATTTAATTTCTCTAACTGATAACTGATTTTTATATCATTTGTATGCAGGGGCAATGTTTTTGCTGCAGAAACTGAAATCATTAATCATAATTTTTGTATAAGTATACCCAGCACCTAAATGACTAAGAGCTAAGAAATAGATAAGAGCCTAAAAATCAATTTCTATCAATAAATTCGGACTGTAAGAGGGGTAAGCACAAAAAAATATAAAGTTGTGACTTTTGAACATTTTTGATACAAAAATGTTCAACATTTTATTTAATTTTATTTTATTTATTTAAGAGCTATACCAAAATATTCGAACTTCAATTTTTTCATATATGTACTCGTACTCTATCTATACCGCAATGTTTAGCTACAATATTTTTGTAATGGAGGTTGTATCATAAAATATGTTTCAAGCGCAAACTGCCATCAGCCTCTTTAGCTCAGTGGCAGAGCACTGGTCTTGTAAACCAGGGGTCGTGAGTTCAATCCTCACAGGAGGCATCAGACTTTTTTTTTTTTTTTTACTTTTTGTAAGTGGTTCGATTAAATATCCAAACCAAATTCAAGAACGAAAATGGCGCATATTAAGACAGCAATCTCACTTAACCATAACTAAAATTATTTCAAATTTAAATGTTAAACATTTGTAGTGGTTTATCGAAGATTGATTTTGTAAAATCATTTCTACAAAATCGGAAAGTAATATTAAACCGCAGTTCATCAATCTAAAAAGTTGGCATTCAAGTGGCAAAAAATAAGAAAAAGAAGTGTTTATAATCTCACTCTACACCAACGATACCAAGTTTTTTAAGACCATTTCTGAGACACATGATTCTACTCTTCTTCAACTTGACGTTTAAACGATTCAAAAATATCGAAATGTATAATCTTCTGAATTGTATTTGGATGAATTTCAACACAACATCTGTCGAATCAGTATTTTAATCGAAGAATTTTTCTTCTTATCTTTACAGAATAAGTATTAGACATTTTTGTTAGAGAAACAAAAAGAAAGAGAGGGCAGGAAAACAACATACAACAAATAATGACAGACTCGTTGAAATTGGCAGAAATGCAACGCACTAGCATTGAATTCGAACGACAACGACATCTGGCGAATTGGTTTATAAAAAGCAGTCCACACATGGCAACGCCTACGAGTCCAATGAATGGCAGTGGTAAGTTCATTATTTAAAAAAAAAAACGTATATCTGAATAATTTATTTGAAAAAAAATAAATCTTCCCGCATACTCCGCACAGGTGCTCCACCAAATAATGGTGCTGCCAATTCCTCCTCATCCACCCCCCAACAACAACAGCAACAAATAACAACTTCAGGGAATAATACAAAGAATGGAACAATCACCACAACGAATCCGTTGTTTTTTATAATGCCCAACAGCAATGGCAATCATCATCATCAAGCGTCCGCAGTGGCAGCGGGAATGGCAGTTGGGAATGGCAGCGCTGCCAATGTCGGACCGGGCAAACAAAATTCTGGAGGGCATCCACACAGTGGCGGCGTCGTTGGTGGTGGCGCTGGCGGTGTTGGCGTTGGTGCATCATCCCATCATGCACATCATCATCCAGGAATGGGTGGTAATTTAGTTGTGTCTACTAGATCACAGATATTTACCTCACAAACAAATTTACCACTTCAAATTTTAACCGCATCCTCAGCCCAGGAGGGACGCAAGCCAAAGCTGCGACGTTTCAATTCGCACGACACCTCGGCGAATATGTTTTCGGTTGCTGACTTTGAGAATGCGAGGCTGGCGCGACGGAATGAAATTGAATTAAAACAGCGAATGCAACAGCAGCGGATGAAGATGAATTCGCTTAGTTCAGGCGGTGACTGCTCAACGGGTGATAGTAAAGGATCTAAGTACAGTAATGATGTAAGTTCTGTCATTTATTGTTATTTTTGGAATGTAAGACTGATTTTATGTGTTTTTCGTATGCGTATGTGATTTTCAGTCCCAAACGGATCCTTTACCAGCTGAAGTATTTCTTGATCGCTACTCGCTGCCGCGAGTCGTTCGGATCTCATATAAGATGAAATTTAGTCATGAGACTTTGCAATCATCATCGTCGAATGGTTCGTCAACATCGACGCAGTCCTCTACTGCATCATCATCGGCTTCGGTGGGACAGAGCAATAATAATAATCATGCCAGTGGCAACAATAAGAGCAATAGTGATTTTTCAAAAGAAAATGGTGAGCTGTTTTTGCTGTATCGGCTAATACAACAGAGACACATCTATCATGGTCACAATGCCAAAACTGGAGTGGCGCACCGGAAGAAGGGAGTCATGATACCACAAGAATTTCCAGGTAAGCATATCTCTTACTGAATATTTTCGGTTCCTTTTTAAAGCCTGCATACACCTAGTACAGCAAACCAGCAACCAAGTCTATCGTTGTGGTCAAGTGAGGGAAAAAAGAATCAAAAATAGCTCAAAGTTGCATAAGATGACTTGACCTATTTTGACGAATAAACCTTTTTGGATGTTGTTTGGATATGATGTATTTTATGTTCAAAACTGGGTTTTCGCTTGGAATCCTAAGGCGGTTCCAGGGTGGATCTGGTTCCTAACTCAATAAATTTCTGGCAGCTCCAGTCTTTACGGTATATTCAGCTTCGCACGCTAAGCTAGTTAGATCTCGTTAGTCTTGTATGCGAAACCTGGGGTGACATTCTGTATGGCAAAAGCGAACGAACGTTTTCGTACGTGCGAAAGGTTTGCTTCGTATTTGCTTTCGTTTTTGAAAAACGAACGATCGCTTTCGTTTCTTTTTTTACAGAATCTGGCCCCTGAATGACGGTCTTCCACTAATGCTCATCCCGTCAACGATCACACAGCTTCACTGGCAGTGCTTTAAGCGGTCAGTCAAATTTTTTCATGACTCTGGGATATCCCGACAAAAACTTTTCGAATGTTGGCCTCGAGCTCGCCCAAAGTTGTTGGCTTGTACTTGAAGTAGCCCCAGAAAAAATAATCAACTGGTGTCAAGTCACATGATCGCGGCGGCCAATTGATGAACGCTAACCGTGAGAAGACCCAGTTGTTAAATTTCTCCTCTACAACTTCGAACGTTCCGTCGGTTGCTAGAATGGCATATAGCTCCGCCATTTTGTTGGAACCGCAGCTCGAATATATCGATGTTGTCAAGCTGTGACCAAAATAATGCATTGATGCTTGGCCGAACGAACACTTGTGAATTGTGTTCACTAAAATAAAGACAATTTAGCTTGTTGACAGCTGCTATCTATCATTGCTATAGGGTCACCCTTTAGATTGAAGCTTATGAACAAAGCAGAAAACATAGTTTGAATTTTTTTGCTTTTTAACCGACTTATCTCCAACACTGGCCGACATTCTCAGAACCCTAAGCATGTATGTATATTGCAACATTGTACATGTCGAATAAAGTTCGGAAACAATTTATTTAGATTTTAGCATCCAATAGACACAGAATAGTACAAAAAACCACATCCATCTATCTCAATTAAAAGATAAGTATTAAAAAATTACTCCTTCAAAAATATCTCAGACCAAAACGAACGTTTGAAATTTGCACAACTCATTAAATTATCATTTGTTCCATTTATTTTTCGTTGTAATACTCCAAGGAATGTAAAGTGAGAAGTCTTTTTATTCACTTAAACATTTTAAGAAATAATTACAATAATATATACCTCAAATGTACCTGCTAATGAAATCTGTGTTACACAACATAAAACAATGTGGCAATTTCACAGCCACATGTTATTTAGTTCGCACACATACACATTACAATACCAAACAACAACAACAACAACAAAAAGAAAAACGAAACACATTTATATAAATCTTGTAGAGAAAAATTAAAATTTAATTTTTCAATTACAAAAAGCTCGAGAGAGCTTGGGAAGAAAATCCAGGAAGAGTTTTCAGTGATAAATTCAACAACAAATAAAATGCAAAGTGTATAAAGTGTGTGGTTGTGGGAAAACAATGTAAAAGAATTATTTAGAGAAATAAAAAAAATATATATAAAACAGCAGCTCCAACACCAGGTGTATAACAAATGACACAAGACCACAAGAGCACACATTGTTGTGTGCAAAATTAATTATACTGGCTTTTGACCATGGCTGGATTAGGTCATATTGAAGTTCTACCATGGTAGAGTTGTGGGTGTCCTTTGCAATTTACAATTTTTTAAAAATATATTGTGTGGATCAGATGTACCCGGCCGACCAATTGACAAGTTCCCTTCAGTTTTGTACCCATCCGAGGGTAGCATTGCGTAGGGTTAAACATAACAAAATTCGTGTAGTGCAGTTAAAGAAAGAATCTCTGAATTTCTCAATACGTCCAAAATTGAGCTCAAGGACTAACTAATGGACATTTTCTGAAGCGCGAGTATAACGTTTGAATTAGTTAAGGGAGGAGGCAACTAGCTATTTCACTACAACACTGTTTATAAAAATATAGATAAAATAAAGAAAGACTTTAGACATTCTTGCTCGAGAGATAGAAATGATCCCGTGACAGTTCTATCATCCCTTCATTTCTAAATCTCATTTTTTACTTGCGATATAGGTACTATAGGGCAAGTTCTGCGTTTTTTATTTTTTCTAAGAGACTCAGTGGTATTTAAAAAATAAAAACAGTTAACTAGGTGCCAGTTCTATGACCGGAAATCACACTCTTCAAAACAACGAAGGTAACCCAGTAACAGGGAATAGTAGATCATTTTAACCTGCATTTCCAGCAGTTAGTAAACGGGTATCATGTAGAACAAGTAAAAGGACAAAAAGAAAAACCACTTCCAAACAAAAAGGAACCAATTCTATTACCCATTACGGAATAGGTAGGTTTGTTTGGATATAAAAAAGCTTAAGAACAATAAGGCCGCAGGTTCCCCCGGCTCACCAACAAATCTATCCAAATGTGGAGGTGGTGTTTTTGCAGAGTGCATGCATCAAATCATACGCCAAAAATGGATGGACGGAAGAATGCCCGGCAACTGCATTGCCACATACATATATGCTCTCTCTAAAAACAGGACAATCCTATGTTCCACAAGAGCTTTTGAGGCATATCCCGCTAAACGTCGGATATAGCATCCTATACAAAGTGATGTGTGAGCATCTTGAGCCGTTCTGCAACATTAGGCAATTACTAGTGTGACCCGCAGGTTGACCTTGAGCAAATCTGCAATATTTTTTTTATCTTACAATTCACGTAAGCTCAAGAGTTCATTGAGACCCTTTTATTGTTAGACCCAACTTTAGTTATGGGGAAATTAAGGAGAGTGAAATGAGGTGTCGATCAAATTGGCTTTGAAAATTTGACAAGGGAAATCAGTACCAGGTAACTAATTCCATAATCTATTTCTGCAAAATTAGATTGGAGGGTGAACTGATGTCCTAGTCCTAGCAAAACGCGTATCACAGGTGAACTGATTGAGGGGAGGTATGACACTGGCTACTTCGAGCCAGCACTTTTTGCAAAAAAAAAAACGATAAACCAAGGAAAGACATGAAAGATGAAAGATTCCTTGATAGTTCTGTTTCCTAACAGTTTTAACAACAGAGTGTTAAAACTGAATTCTTTCCAGTAAATGAAGAGAAGTTTGAGCAGGACCTGCCCGAAGATGTGAGTTATACTCGAGTTTAAGTTGTACAAACGTTTTATAAATTGTAGCCAGATCAGGAAGGGGTGAAAATTTTCTTACACCGATTCAGAAGTTCCAAGCATTTACCAGCGATTTTTGGCGGTCTCGAGAATGTGGTCATTCAAACGAATATCGTAGTTGACACACAAACCTAGTACTGACATCTTTTATGTTAAGCATTAAACTTTACATGATTTTGTACACCCCATTTAACAAGGCTGTTGAGATTGGAGTTTAATGAACTTATCATACGGTACTGTTGCAATTACACTTCCGAACGAGATGAACGTCGGCAAAACAATGAAGTGAATTAGAAGTATCATACAAGTGATCATTTATAAAAATAAATAAAATGCACGACTGGATCGCACGAACTTGCTCTTATGTAAAAGTACTTTGGAATGTAAGATACATTTTATAAATATAAAACATGAATTTAAAATGGAATTGCCGTCTGATTTCTAGAAAAGTATGAATTTATGCAAACAAACTTTAAAAAATCGTTTTATTATTAAATAAATAAATTTTTTATATAAGAAAAAAATTTTTCAAGAAAAAAATGTGGGATGCGAATTTTAAGTATTTAATAATATTGATTTTAGGAAATAATTTCAAAAATAATCGTTTATAGGTTTTGAAGATATTGATTTTTCAAAAAAAAAAAATTTTCAAAAAAACCCAACAAATAATTTTTCGAATATTTTTATATACAATATTATTTTAAACTTAGGGGGACTCCTGCTGAAAATTTTTGGTTAAAATCGTTAGAGCCGTTAATGAGAAAGTCGAAAATCAAAAAAACGGGTCTATGGCAGGTACCCCTAATAACATTTTGCCCCAAAATTTTGTTTGACCAAAATGTAGTCCAAGTCCATAATATCACACTTAATTTTTTTTATCAAAATCGTTAGAGCCGTTTTCGAGATAAATAAGATTTTGCATTACGGGTGTATGGGGGGTACCCTTAGTTTTGGAGCTAAAAAAAAAATTTCAATTTTTCCTCTAGGGAATCACCGAAGACCCTTAACTACCGAGATTGAAAGAAATAGGTCCAAGGGTTTAGGCTGTAGTGAGAGGTACAGACATACAGACACACTGAAACATGTTTTTTGTGTACTAAATTTTCCTTAACATTTTTATAAAAAAAATTGATATGCAAATTGTTAGTATTTAATAAAATACATTTTAAAACGTAATTTAAAAATGTAATCGTGTATCGGTTTTCAAGATATTGAATTTTCAAAAAAAAAATTGTATTATTTTTTAAAAAATCCAAAAACTATTTTTTCGAAAAAATTTTTAGTTTATATTTTTTCAAATGCAAAGCAGCTCCTGCATAAAAATTTTGGTTAAAATCGTTAGAGCCGTTGGTGAGAAATTCGAAAATCAAAAAAACCGTTCTATGACAGGTACCCCTAATAACATTTCCCCCCAAATTTTTTTTTCACCAAAATATAGTCCATGTCCATAATATCACACTTAATTTTTTTTATCAAAATCGTTAGAGCCGTTTTCGAGATAAATAAGATTTTGCATTACGGGTATATGGGGGGTACCCTTAGTTTTGGAGCTAAAAAAAAAAATTTCAATTTTTCCTCTAGGGAATCACCGAAGACCCTTAACTACCGAGTTTGAAGAAAATACGTTAGGTAGTTTAGGCTGTAGTTCGAGGTACAGACATACAGACATACAGACACACAGACGGAATTGTCAGACCCACTTTTTTCGTCTTCGCTATCATCGTAATGTCAACTTTGATCAAAATCTCGAGTTCGATTTTTTTTCCAAATGCAGAACTTGCCCTATAGTACCTATATCGCAAGTAAAAAGGGAGTCGGAGACAGAACGGAACCCTGGGGAACATCATTTATTTTTTGAAGATCAGACTTAAAACCGTTCAATATACAGTACATAACGCTTATAAGAAACTCAAAAATTGCACAAGATTTGTTTCTTATAACCGAGTGTTTCTTATATTCATAGAACGGATATGAAAAACAAGTTTCTTATACGGATATAAGAAACAAGTTTCTTATACAAATATACCCAGCAGCGTTACCACTTCCGGAAAAAAAGTCGAAGTAGATTTGGAGAAAAAAGTTAAGTAAATTAACAAAAATCGAAGTAGATTTTAAAATGACTCTATACTTGGTTTTTGAAAAATTAGAACTCAAGATTTGTATCAATTGATATTACAACACGAAAAAGTAGAGATTCCGTCTGTCTGCAGGTGTGTACCTCAACCTGCAGCCTAAATGAGAAATTGAAATGTTTTTCTTTTTGCTCGTTTCCTACCATTATGAAATATGATATTTATTTCGAAGACGGCTCTAATGGTTTTTATAAAAAAAAATCATGTTCAGATGCAGTCCGCATTTTTGTAAAAAAACGGTACCTGTCATAGATCCTTATTTTGATTTTCTACTTTCTCATTTCTGAGTCTACCGATTTCGATCAAAATTGTCATATATGAGTTTCTGTGATTTTAAAATAATATTGTATACAAAACATTTTTATCCTTAAATATATGTATATTATTAAACATTTAAAATTGTCAGTACATTTCTTTTAATTTTAAAGAAATTTGTATAGCTATAAAGAATTTATATGAACGTTTTTATAATACGAATTCTATATACTACTGAAATAAATCAGCCAAGTAGAAGACTTAGCACTATTAATGGACTTGTTGAATTATTGATTCAAATTAGCTTTTTTGTCCTTTAGTCCACAAAAATTGGCGTTTCGTCCCGGCGATCTCACATGGACACATCAGTTGACGAAACGCCAATTTTTGTGGACTAAAGGCCAAAAAAACTAATTTGTATAAAGAATTTATTTATTAACACTGAACACTGAAATAAAATTCTCTTCAAATGTCGAATTGAAATGACATTTGCATAGGTTGCTTTGAATTTTTCTCAAAGGTCTGTTCAAGTTTTTTGAGTTTCGTGATTTTTTTGAAAGTTTCTTAAATCCAACCAACTTTACATTGAAAAAATAAAGTTCGTGGTTGAAGAAATGTTTCTTTTATCAGTGTTTTTCTTATAAGCGTGTTTCTTATAAACACACAATTCAACATTAAAATATATGAGAAAGTACACGGTGCTTTTGTTCAAGTTTCTTGTAAGCGAGGTTTTCTTATAAGCGTGTTTCTTATAAGCGATAAATACTGTAACATGCATTGAACTACCCAGAAGATAATTTCGTAAATAAGAGGTAAGGAAGATGGATGGTTGGAAATAGTTATGGAGCTCACCTACTTAGTGAAAATTTTACAAAGATTAAGCCTAAGAAATGCTACTTCAGTTTGCGAAATAAGTTTTGAACGATAAGCAGAAAGATAAAACTGATACTGAACTCTTCAACGGATATTTGAAAATACAATAAAACACATCCTCACGGACACATCGAACGAATTTGCAATAATTTTCTAGGGAAGTCTTCGAATCCCAGCCCCCTGTGTTCGAGAGGGCACAAGAAAGGCCGAAACCCAAATTTTTGGCATTTTAGCAATTTTGAAAAATATTGTTATCACCAAAGCAAAAACTGTTAATGTTTTCTTGCTACATAATCCCAAACACGTTGCCTAAAATTGTTATCGATAACATTCACTAGTTTAGAGTTAAGCTCGATAAACCAACATTTTTCACATTTTATAATATGGCGAAGAAAAGTGCAGCTCTCGTGTTGAGAATCCCATTTTCCAAGCCTATGTCTTGGAATGCAATGCTGAAGGGATACTGGCTCTTTCGAAGAAGTGTCTAATCCCCAAAGAATATCAAATTTCCTGAAAAGTACATATCATCTTGGTCGATTAGAATTGACAGAGCATTGTAGGTCCCCTTCATTCCTGTCCATAAGGCGCATACAGAAATGCTTGAGAGTTGTAAGTACGTAACTAGGTTTAAGTTATCATCGAGTCATTGGCCTCTAAATATTTATTTATTATACATACATATTTTCGAAAACAAGGAGTCTAAACTTTTATTTACAAAACAAAAAAAAAAATTTTTAGATTCTAAATGCATCAATTAGCTCTTTGAGCCACTTTATAACCATCTGAGCATCACACCTTTCAGTGAAAATGAGTTCTTTTTTAATTATTTATTAAATGAAAAATTTGATTACTCAATTCAAAGTTCAAGAATTAAGAGCTTTTAGAGTTTGCAGAAACTCGGGGCATCCCTTGCCATTTCAATTTACAAACATTCAAGGCCAATGTTCATGGACACCTCCTTTCCCAATCGCTCGTGCTATGTTTAGTTTGAACATTATAAGGGTCTGTCTCACAATAACCCCTTGAGCGTGTGAATTGAAAAAAAAAACATAGTGAAGCATATGTTTGCGAAAATAAATTTGGCCGATGGGCTATTGCCGCCTAAACTCCGACACTGTGTTTGGACAAAAAAAAAAAACCAAAAACACCAATTTACAAAATCTGCAATAAAGAAAAAGAGCTCGTGAAAATTCATTCATTTTCGTTTTCTGTGTCTCATTTAAACAGCGAAACAGTAGTTGATCTTTGCTGTGGTTTTCCCATCCATCCACCGAAAATCTCCCGCACTTTTCTTTTAAATGTTTTTTTTAGTTTTTTTTTTTTTTGTGAAAAAATGTCACTCGCATCGTTTCACCGTTCGTTGGTTAGTTGGTTCATTGTGTCAACAACAATACCTTGCATTTAAAATATCAACTCACAGCAGGAGAGCAGGATGCGGGAGTTTCCACCATTTTATATTTTATATTTCTACACCGCACCTTACACACTTATAACTGGAACTGGAAAACCGCAAGAGGTCACCACCACTGGTGTATACGTTAAAACAATGCAATGACACCCGCAATGCAAATGAATAATACCGTCGTCGTCGTCGGTCGTCATTCACATAGATAAACGTTGATGTCGGTTGTGTTCGGGGTATTAAGTGAGTTTTAGAGGTGAAGTATAAGCCAGGCATACGCAATAATTCATTGCAACTTGATGCAGATTAGTGAATTCAGACTAAATAAAATAAAAATTGAAGAGGTTTTTAAACACAGCAGAGTTGAGGATTATAAACAAAATCTATGATGTTGGTAGTTTTTTTTGTGGAAAGAAAAGGACCCTTTGAAGCGGAAAGTATGAACTTTGGTAGGGGATAATGAAGTTATCGTTCTTTGTTTCGAATAAATCGCACTGTTTTTGTTCATCTCCAGTTATCCTGTTAACTATTGTCTATCCAAATATTAATATAAAATTGAATATGTAATTTTTAAGAAGAGGATTGGAGAATTTCGAGGTGGTAACTTAGCCATAATATGAGAACTTGTCCTACAGCAGCATGGAAAATGTTTTTCATCGGTCCCCATTACCCGTAGTAGTTGGAAGTGCTGCTAAGGGAGCCATTATGAGATTTGTCAAGGAAGGGACTTGGTCCGGCAAATGTATGAGTCACAAGAAAAGGGACTGTCTTTTAAAGTCGGCATATTACTAACCTTATCGACATTCCTAGGGATGGATAAATTACAAAATACAATTTTGTTAAAAATTGTAGAATGGAGTTATGTTGCAAAAAAGAGTGGGTAGGCAAATCAGAAAACTAAACACTCAAAGCCAATATCATTAAGTGAAAACATGGATGGTTCAAAACCACAGAAGGGACCGGTGCTAGAATTTGTGGGCCAAAAACCAAACTTTCAATACAAATGCGACAATCCACTAGCATTTTCCAGGCGAAAGTAAATGGCATAGTGGAATTTGCAAGTCGAAATATCGAAAGGAATTATCGAAACCAATACATTGCCATTATGTCAGATAGCCGAGACGCCATCACGTCTAAGTTGGTGTTGGACGAACTTGGCAAGATCAATAATGTCTCACTCCATTTAGTACCTGGACATGTAGGGGTCCAGGGAAATGAAGAGGCATATTGCCTAATAAAAAAAAGGCGAAGGGACTCTTCTCATGGAGCCAGAGCCCTACTGCGGAATAGGAAAAACAGGATTAAAAACGAAATCAAAATAGAGGAGGAGGCCAAAAGATCCAAAAACTAAAAAAAAAATTTCAATTTCCCCTTTTAGGGAATCACCGAAGACCCATAACTACCGAGTTTGAAGAAAATAGGTCCAGTGGCTTAGGCTCTAGATCGAGGTACAGACATACAGACAGACGGAATTGCCGGACCCACTTTATTCGTCTTCGCTATCATTGTAATGTCAACTTTGATCAAAATCTCGAGTTCGATTTTTTTTCCAAATGCAGAACTTGCCCTATAGTACCTATATCGCAAGTAAAAATAGTGGAGAACTTTCATTGAATTTGCGTAATTTTTCAAACTATGAAATTTACATAATCGAAAGAACTTGAATACTGATTAGATCAGTGAATGCAAACTATCATAAAGATCAATCAGAGCATTTATCTAACCAATCAAACGTGCTCTTTGAACTAAAAAGATTCAATCGTTCGAAATTCCTGGCTTAGAAAAATTATTACTTCCGTTGTATTTGTGTCGGGTCATCAAAATTACGTTCTTGTGCGTTCTTGACGACGAAAATCCAGTTTGGAAAAACGCAAAATTAGACTTTAAATGACTTTTGTTTTTATTGGTCGACGTTTACATACAAAATTGTACCAAGTCAGACTCCTTCATGTGAACTCCACGTATTCTGCATTGGGAGTGCGTTCACCAATGCATGTAAGAAAAAAAAGAAATTCGATTGTAAACTAAGGCACAGTTTTGACGTGAAAAAAACACCATAGGTCATGACATAGACAAGATGTGTTGTATGTAATGTAATGGACATAGGTACATACAGATGGGTTTCTAAGGCCTGTTTGAGAAAGCAATTAGACGAAGTCCTTACATTTTTGGAACAAAATTTTTTTAACGTCGTGGTAAATTTTTTTTTTAATTTTCTGAACACTAATAGTGTAATACTTAAAACCTTCACTCGTCTACGCCTGTATATGAATCGACATTTATTTAGTCTACCTTAAAAAAATCTAAGATTTGGTGTACACAAAAATTAATACCTTCCATAGGTTTTTATTAAAACTTATCGCAACATTAAGACAACTCACAAAATGTCTAATCAAACCCTCCACAGTGCCTACATGAATTTGACCCATAAACAATGGGAAATCCTTTGCATACCGACAACATTATGTTAATTTAATGTCCAGACAAAGCCATACTGTCTCTATTAAGAGGAGTTCCCCTCCGTTAACTCACAAATAAAACAATGTTTCAACCAAGATTCATGAGAAAGGATAAACACAAATTTATCAGATTTTATGTAGATTAGACCATTTATCTTGGGTTTGCTTTAATCATTTTGTTATTTTTCTCCAAAGGAAGATTTTTCTTCTTCCATCTTTTCGACAAATAAGAATATAATAAAAATTCACTAAACGAGTAGAAGTTGCAAATGTCGGGTAAAGAAGTGAAATTCACTCCACACAGGAATATCTGGAACAAACATCACTCATTTCATCAGAACGTGGGCGCCAAGGACCAAACGACCGACCACACCAACAGCCATGCCAACTTTCGTACAAACAGTCATAGAAATCGTGTTTAAGAAGTTTTCTTCTTACATTTTTCGTTTTATTTTTTTCCCATTGTTTTTATTGTAAAAATACATTTGAGCTAAGTGCACTTCCATTCCATTTGGTGCTTGCTCGTATGATATTCGTATTCCATTTGGTAAATTTCAAAGAGTAAAATAAATATATTTCGCATTTCAAATGAAATGTGTATATCCGTACATTCGTACATTTGTTTCAATCAAACAAATATCCCACACACCCATCATCAGCATCAACCAACATGAACATTATTTCCGTTTTGGGTATTTTGATGGAGGGAAAATGGCAAAAATACTCGGCGCGGCGTTTAAACTCCTAACATAGGTTTTTTCCCATAGGTGACTTCAAGTTATAAAGGTAATGGGGGTGTATGTATATAGGCAGCACCTGACACTCGTCTCGAGAACCCATCACTCTTACTAATAGCTTTGCCATTAAAACACTAATGCACCACCACAAAACACTACCTAGATATTTGGGCGATTTGTTATAAATAGGCATAGGGATCTCTGAGTAGTCTGGAAAATAGGGTTGCAAATTTTGATATAGCAACTCCAGACTGATTAATAAATATTTATTGTGGCTGTCGATCAACGATCGTACTGGAAACGATCGCCATCGTCGCAGGATGGATAAAAAAATAATTCTGTCCCTGAGATTTCAGTTTTTTAAAGTGATAATTGAATCATATGGATCAGAAAGTTTTCTAAAACCCAAATTGTCGGCGTTTTGGAAGAAAAAAAAAGGAACGTTAACAAATCTTTAGTCGAAAATGCTCTTAAAACAAATGTTTATCGAAAAATGTATAAAAACACATTTTGTTGTATTTTTGTTTCATTTACCGAAAAAATAGGCGTGGCAAACATTTTGCCTAAGTCTTTTGTTTTGAACATACCATTATGACAATTTATTTTGTTAATCTTATGGAGAGAATTAATGAAAAATTAACATTTTATAAATAAAACGCCTCTGAAAAGTGGGTGGGGCAAAAAAATTTGTATTTAAGAATTGTGACAAAACTTATTAACTTTTCTGAAGAATTCAACTGCCGTTTTGAACAACATTGGCTATCGGGTGGTGGGCGTGTCAGTGGGTAGACGTTGAATATGATGATACCTTATTCTATCTTCTATCACTATAGAAAATTTCAATAAGTTCAGTAAACTACTTCATATTAAAGATGGCCTATCCATAAAAGCTGAACCACAGCACAGTAGCGGACTGGTCCACCGGATTGCCAGAAAAACGTTCGGAGAGCCGCCGAACAATATTTTTTACACAAAGTACAAGAAAAACTTTGCAGCAATTTTAGTTCTTTTGAAGGGAAACTTTTTCTCGACAAATTTCATCACAATATTCTTGCTCTGACACTATTTGAAAGGGGCCCCTTTGCACGCGGTTCACTCCGATGATTAAAAAAGGAAATCTATTGCGAACTTTTTTATCAATTCTAATACAAGTTTTAATAAGAAGCATTTGCCTCAACAGAGATAGGTGGCAGGCTGAATGTGGATATAGCCTTATTCAATAGTGTTTGCCAGAAAGTTCAGTTACCATAAGCTCAGTACCAAAATTGTCTTGGCCGAAACAGAAACCTTCAATTCTCTTAGAACTCTTCTTTTTCAAAGCCTCCAACTGGACCCCGAGGTTCTCATAATTATCGCTTTGTTCGATTGAACAACCGACTCCTTCTATCCGCATGGCTTAAGGTACATTTTTAAACCTGTAGCACAATATATACAATGACTGTATCCTTTGCAACTCTGTTCTCACGAACTATCAGTGAGCCACGTTATAAAGAAAAGGAAACATTTTAGTGCGTTATCTGCTATTGTTGGTCTCCACGAAAAGTGCTTAACATTAACGACAGCCAGTAAGTTTTAATGTTACCTTTTGGTTATAAATTACAAAGCTTTTACATTTAGCTCAAGACAATAGAAGCTAGACAAGTTTTGGATGAAAAATATTGCTGCCCTCTGTTAATAGGCAACGACAAAGGAGTCCAAATATACCAGCACGAGGCGAAGAATAGCGCTTTTAAGAAAATGTGTACCAAAATTGTCTGCAGTCATGCACAAGACAAAGTTAGATCTTTAAGGCATTATTCGCACTCAGCACGGAGAAAGAATTGAAACAATAAATTAAGAAAACTTATCAAAAAAGTTACTAGTTACTAGAAGGAGCGAGAGAGAGAGCCCAGATATTTAATATGCTTGGGTTTGCTTTTTCCTTTGATTTTAAATTTTCGTTTGAGATTTTTGAAATCATTTTTTTTTGCTTCTTAAAAACAAAAAACAAAATTTTATAAATTTATACTGGTATACACTTTTAAAACATTTCTCAAACTCGATTGAGGTGGATTTTGAAAGTTCCTCAAAAAACAGGAGGTGAGGGTAATTGTAAAAGCAAGAGAACATAATTTGCTAAGCGTTTAAAATGTTTTGGTCGGTGGGAAAAGTTTTGTTTCAATTAAAATTTCGAAAACTCAAAATGGATGCAGCAGGAAAGTTTTAAGGACTCTCTGAGATGTGAATATGATATAGAGGATGCCAATAAGTGGATGTATCTTTGTGTACCTTTGGATACCGGATGATGTTGTACACCATCATCATACGAAATCATGGAACTTGACAAACTTTCTTTTGTTGTTGTCTAAAGTTATTATAAGTACTTGATGTTAAGTTTTTAAATACACACACAGTGAAATTATACATTGCGATTTAATGGAAGCCAGAAGCTTGCGACAGTTTAATAAGAAATTAAGTTGAAATTTAAAAAAGAGTTTAACAATTCTATATAGATTAATTACTCCTTTAAACTGGGAGTGGGAAATTTGAGTTAGACTTGTATATGTTATATCTTTCTGTCAAATGCATATCCAGTTTGAGCTTGAATTTAACTAAGAGCGACTCTGCATCGGCTACGTATTTAAGAAATAGAGCTACAGCTATCATTAAAGAGCCATCTCACAATTTTTGTCTGAGAATTGTCACATTTTCAGAATTAAATGTTTTGTTATGTTTATGTTTTTGTCTTATTCTCATGTACTCGTAGTCACGAAAAAGGGATTCTCACTACCCTTGAAATGTTTGAAAATATATTTAGGAAAATTTAAATGTCGATACTGATTTAATTTCTGAAAAAAAAAACATAATAAAAGGGAAATATTGAGCTAGATGAAACATTTCACATTAGTGTAGTACGGCTAGGGAAAGAATCTCTCAACTTTAAAGACGATGATATTTTGTCATTTACAAATGAGGGCTTGGATCCTTAATTGTATAACTATTTTACAATCATGTTTTCTTGCCTAATTTACTCCCAACACTATCCAACTTAATACAAAAAATGTTTAACAATCTTCTTAACCTATTTTTCTTGTTCTATTTTTTTTCCAGGCTATTTCTCTCTAATCAATGACAAAGGCAGTCCCACAGCAACACTCTATACCACATTAATACAATTGGTACGAGAACGTGTCTATAAATTCATCTCGGTTGACAATCTACCAGCATTTACTGAATCTCAATCGACTGAAGGCTATACAGCTCGACCACAATATATCAAGACCACAGCTCGTGGCGGTCAAGTATTTCGCTTGTTGGCAGTTTTCGAAGATGGCAAACAACAAGATTCGTCCGCATCTTCGAATAAGATCTCCAGCGGTTCGGGTCGAGAAAAGGAAAAAGGTCGATATGCTCAGTTGCTGAATGAAAATCGTCAAGTGCTCTATGTATCTCTGTCGACCAAAGGCAAATTCTATGAAATAGAACCGGGCGTTCCACAGATATTGCAAAAAATCAACGCTTCCGAGGCCCAAAAGAAAGTCAATCCAGATTGTGTGCATAGAATTACGGCTCTTATAGCACCCAACAAAGAACTCCCAATGACAATTCGATACATATCCGGTCCAACTGGGACGACTAGTTCCATTCCGGAAAATCTCACAATCAGTCGAATCACCTTGGAAAATATTGTGATCGCTTGTCCCATTGAGAGTGTCGAAGCCCAAAACCCACTTCATCTGCGAAAGCTGCACATCACACCCGAAATGATTTTGGTCAAATATCTTCTGGGTTTCGAGAACGAACAACGCATGTTGGCCAATCAAAACGTTCAGAACATTCTTAAGTTCTGTCAGTTTAACTGTGATCAGTTCTTGAAAATGGTTGAAGTCGAAATTCTACATCGACCCGAACGTTCAGGCAGTAAGAGTCGCGTGGATGGCTTGAAAATTCTCAAACCCCTTAACTTCCCCAAGCTATTGCGACGCGAAAAGACCTCCATAGCCCACGAGAAGGAAGATTCCATAATATTTCTTAGCAAAAATGATTTGGCCAATATGGAAGCCAAAGATGATCAGAAGCAATCTTCTTCTGGCCACAATCGGATCTCAGAGAAAATGAAAGTATTCCAGTCGACCAAGAAGAAGTGGTTCCGACGCAATGATAAGCATACATCGTTGACAAGTCTGGACCTGGATGTTCAGGCTAAGCGAATGAGTATGGAACGTTACAATGACATGTCGAAAATGTTGCAAGAAAGATTCGGTGCAAATTTGGAAACAGAATCCATCTCGGAACGATCGACATCAGAAATCGGCATCACAGATCCGGGAGATTCGAAAAAAACACCGCTACAGAAGAGTCACAGTTTGCAAGAGGTCGACCTGGTAGGCAAACCTGATCTTTTGCCCAAGAACTTCACCGAAAGCACTGACACCATGAACGAGCATGTGCATGATCATGACGATGACGGCGATTTAGAAAACAAGCCACCACAATCATTCATCACTCAAAAACTCTACACTGAGTTCTATGTTAAGACCCGACAATACAGCAAATCATCGTCCAGTCTCCATCAGTTGCTGCATTTCTCGGTGCCTCAGAAGATGAATGTCATCGAGACGAAAAAGAGCCAGTCCAAGGAACCAAAAACCCCAACATCCAAGAAACTGGAATTCAATATTGGCGAAGAAGTCACAACTGGATTCGATGCGGCCAGTCCCAATGCGATTCTCGACGATCTGCCCTACAGCAGTGTTCGTGACTCGCTCCTACTCTCTAGTGATGACTCTTCGAATGAGCTTTGCTCTCCAAATCCCGCCCATATGGCTCTTAATCTCATCGATCACACCAAGGAGAATATCTATGCGGAAATCTGTCATGGCGACACTGTTACCATCACCAATGCCAACAATGGCTTTCGCATAGAATCCATTACGAACAATCAAACAACAACCTCTACCAGTATTGGAGTGCCGGACTACGGAACCGTAGCCGGTCCCTCCGCAGTAAGTCGTGTGCAGATAAACTGCTCCAACAGTCCGGTGCTAGGAAGCAGACCCAATATCAAAATCAATGCTAATAATAGATCCACCTCAGAGGAAGACAACATCTACAACACCCTCAAATGATGACTCAAAGGTTGGAGAATTAAGCTGGCGTCTATAGTTTTGGCCCATTGGGCGCCTGTTTAACATTAATTCTTCATTTTTATCTAAGAATCGTTTCATAAAAAAAAATTAATTATCAAAAAATGATTTTGGGCTGTTTTCCCATGAAGTTTTGTTTTTTTTTTTAATTTTTGTACTTTTCACGTTTTAATTTTTTTATTTACATTGAAGAAATGTTGTTTTTAAGTTGTTTATTATTATTATTTTTATTTTATTTTAAACGAACACACTGTATTATATGATGATATTAGATAATTATTGTTTATTTTTTTCTTATCTTTTTTGTAATATTTTATATTTAATGTAAATAATCTTAGATTTTAAACTTACATTTACATATAAATAATAGTTCTTATTTTTTTGGATAAAGAAATGTATCCGTTTTTGATTTCTTTTTAAATACTATTATATGATTTTTTTCCATTAATCTAAATGTATAATTAAAAAAAAATGTTTAACAATTAAATTTTTTGTTTTATTTTGTTTTTAAATATTTTTTTTTTATTTATTTTTTATGTGAGAAAATTCTAACAACAACACCAAAAAATTAATGTTTAAGAATCCCTCGTCAATGTTTCTAAAGGTTTCGTAAAATATAAAGCACCTCATAAAAATGTTTGATGCGGGGATTTAACCTAACCAAAAGGTAAGTTCAAGCTTTGAAGTATTTTTTTGTCGATAAGAAAATGTGTGATTAATTTTTTTGTATTTGCAGCTTTTGACGACGATATTGTATTACACGGATATCTCACCCAACATCATCTTAAAATATATTCTAAAGCGAAGAACAAAACTAAAAAAAAAACTTTAGAAATGAAAGAAAACAAATTTGGAGAGATTTTTATGAAGACAGTGTGGTGTTTTTTGGAGTATCTGAAAGTTCATATCTTGGTTTGGTTTTCACCTATTTTGTTTTTTTTTATGAAATTTGCTTTTACCCTCTATTAAATTCTCCTGAGGAAATGCTAGGTTGGAAAATTGTTCTTCTTAAAGAGAACGTTTAGTTTTTCCGAGAATAAGAATTTACCAGCAATTGCTTAAAAAGTAATTTAGAAGAATCTAGTACGCCCATGGTATAATTGTTTTTATAGTCGGTAAATATAAAAAAATTAATTGAAAGTATACATTACACAACATCCTTAATAGTGAGAAAGAATAAAAAAAAGGACCCATATCATTTCCCTCGGTTCAAAAGAGGATAGGATAAATCGTCATTTGAAGGTCACCATTGAATTTTTTCTTCAAAGTTACAACGTACAGGAATTCTCTTTCCTGAGAAAATATTCAGCTGCTCTATTACATTAATGACATCCTTCATCGAAGACTTTAAAAATGATGCCCTTGGTTATAGCTTATAGGGCACCGAAGTAGTACTAGTGAATTCTAACAAAGTTCATCATAATGTTCACAATGAACTATTTTCTTGAAAAGTCGAACCGAAAATTTAATAAGGGAAGTAAGTTCCTAGATCGACGTTAGAACCCCAAATCGTCTTTCTAGCTTTTTGTTTTTACCTCAAACCTCTCACAGAAAATTATTCCTTTAGGCTCACAAAACTGTATAGGACAGAAATCAGGTCCTTTACTTTTTGCAGAGAAACATACAAGCTGTCAAATTTAGTTAAATGGGGAAGATAGTATCTCAAAATTTGTCAAACCTTTTGTGAATACCAACGATTACCGATTTTTAAAATTCATTCTTTACTCTCTTACCCTGAAATGTTGCTTAACTATGAATTTCTGTGAAAGAAATTTTGGGCAACAGAATTTTAAATATAATGAAATTTTTTGGTTCTCTCGCCAGGGCTCCCTTCAGTGACTTACTAGAAAGCCGACTCTAGGCGTTCATTTTTTTGTATTTCACAAATGGTACAAAAACAGAAAGTTTTACTTTTACAAAACATATCTTGATAGAGAAGTCTTGTAAGAAAAGTTCTCCCATTTGTAGAGATTTACAGTTTTTTTTTTAAGTTTGTATCTAACCTATCCCTAGGGACAGGTGAAAAATTAAAAAAAAATATGCATATAACCATAGTCTCTCGTAACTCTTCTTCCTAGTTGGAATCCTTCCTAAAATTCTGTAAAAAACAGGCTGTGGAAATATTTTTTTTTTAAATTGATATTTTGAAAGTCGAAATATCTATGAAAACCAATACGTTCACTGAATGGGATACCCTTAATTTTTCTTACAAGATAGGTGAATTTAGTAAAAAGGCTTTTTATTCGTGGATTGGGGTACAACCAAAAGGGCCTACTTTGAAGTTGTGGTAAAATATAGTTACTGATTAAGAGAATTACGAAAAAGATTTGTGCCCCTATTATGGATTACAACTCAACTTAGTTGAGTTGTCATCAACACAACTCAACTCTTAGACAACCAAACAAATTTTTCGTATTATGCAAGTCAACTAAAATCAGTTGTAATGAAAAAATACATTGCCGTCTTTTAGGAGTCGATTTGCTGTCAAAACCAGGTACTCAACATGAAATACAAAAGCAAAAATAAGAAATTGTATGATGGAAAGTTCTTTGGATTTGTTTTTCGGTGATTTGGAGGATGAGAATTCCTTAATGTAGCAAAATAAAAAAGAACGTATATTTAATAAACTTATGTATGCTTCTATTTCTAAAGTATGCATTTTTTTTGGTTCGAAATAAAGTTTTCCTAAAACAACCAACGTTCCTCAGCGATTCCACCAATTGTTAAACTTGCTACTGCTCTTCGTTTCATGAGCGGAGGACGTTGCTAAAAGTGCAGTGGCAATGATTTTAATTTAGGACTGACTCAATCGATAGAGTCAGTTGTACTAAAAAAGTGGTAGATGTGATTGAGGAACTCATTTGTGGAAAATGGATAAATGCTCAGCTAACATAGAGCAACAAGTCGTTCAAATTGTGATGGCCATGTAGTTTTGAAACTAAAATACACTCATTACATTCTATTTTTATTAAAATTGTTGTTTAACTTACTGTTTTGTGTCCATATTTTTTATCCGAATGCAGATTTTTTCATTAAAATGTTCTACACAACTGCTTCGAACCAGTTGTCTGATTTTGACGCTTATTACAACTGAAGCACAACTCAACTTACTTACATAATACGAAGAGACAACTGAAAAGTCGACCATTTTGTTAGTTGTCTGCTAATCGACAACTGATTGTGCTTTGACAGTCAACTGGTTGTGATCGATAATACCAATTTTAAGAATTACAACTAAACTATAGTTGAGTTGTCTTCCATAATAGGGGGGTTGATATTCGAAAAATTACCGCCGTGAATGGTGCTCGTAAGTTTGACTTGGAATTTATTAATTTTTCAAAGTCAAATTGAGTCCATTAGAGAGAAAAAAAATGAAAAATTGGAAACTTTTTAATGGAATGATTTTTTTTTTTCGAATGAAACAAAATTCGCCTCGAATTTAGAACCCTAGTTCCAAAAAATTAATACATTAATAATTTTCAACTCTCCTATTGGTGTATTTTAGCAATATTCATTTCAATTTATGAAAATGTATGTAAAAAGAATTCAATTATTTGTGCAGATGAAATTTCAAACACCTCGAAAATTTCAAATCATTGTCTTGTTTTGACATATGTAGATTTTTTTTTGTTAATACAACATAAAATCAACCCTATCGGCAGCGCACTTACATACATAAGCCCCTTATTCATTCAACCATATCAACTTTCCTCGTGCTGTAAAAATGAAAGCCTCGTTTTTTAGGATTGTATGTATTTATAGACCATAAACTTAGAAATGCAATCAGTACGACTCAAGTTATGACCAAGAAGTCTCACCTTAAGAAAATAATATTTAGAACTCAAAAGAACTACAAAAAAAAAACACCTACTGTCATTTCGGATATAATCTAAAAAAAACTGTAGCAATAAAAATAGACTTTAAATTTGTAGAGTTATCATTAAAACATTAAAATCAAATATTAAATATGTGTTTTTAACATTTAAAATTAAAAACAAAACTAAAAAATGAAAAAATGATAAATGATATCAACCTATATTCTTAAAACAAAAGAAAAAATATTAATGGCAGCTACTTTTTTTTTGTACAATTCCAAGCTCTAGACTTGTACAATAAACAAAAAGATTTTAAAATAAAAAGAAACCAAGTCAAGTGATTCGTATGGAACACACATTTAAAAATAAAAAAAAAAACATAAAATTATATTTAAACTTATATCCCACTAACAAAAAGTCAAAACATAAAAAACCTTGGTTTCTCAATAGTAAAACAGAAACAAACTACGAAATAAAATTTAAAAAAAAAATAAAAATTATTAAATCGAATCAACTCGGGCTGAAACACATAGCACAAAATAAAGTCTCATTTGGAGGCAGAAAGACAAATATTTACTATCATAATCTCATATTTTTAGCAAAACAAAACAAAAATCAATGTAGATAAAAAATATTAATAAATGTTTTAGGGCTTGAAACAAAATAAAAAAGAGTTACACAATAACATTAATTATGCAAGAAGACAAACAATATAAAGAATAAAATAAAAACTTACTTAAAAACACATTTTTAAATTTTAACGAAATACAAAATTCTCAAAGCAATTACATTTATGCATAAGCGCATAACAAATCGCTTTAAATGTTAAAAAATTAAAATATATTTAACACTTTGTTCTTAAAAAAAAAAAAAACAAATCCGAAATTTATTAAAATAATTAATGGTAGTGATTTTTAAGTCAGCAAAACTTAAAAAATTAAAGGCACATTTTAATTTAATTTTATTTGTTTTCTTATTTATTTTTTAAATAATTTCCTGACAAAACAAACTCAAGTTATAAGTTAAATGAAAAATTAAATTAAACTTTTATTTTAGTATTTAGGTAGTGGATAGTAAAACTTACCACCTCTTCTCATAAATGTGATAAAAAACAAAAAGATAAAAAAATAACAAAAAATAATTTTTGACTTATTCACATTAAGTACTATATATTTAACAAAAAAAAATATAAATAATATATATATGTGTGTTTTACATAACAGAAACAAATGATAATAACAATTAAAACAAAAAGTTATAAAATAAAAAAAAATAATTTGCGACAGCTTTGAAAGCACGTGATCGCTTCTTGTCCAAAGTGATATGTAGTTAGAGTTGAATGTAAAACAAAATATTTCATGATAAAGTAAAAAATGGTAAAATAAATAAAATAAAACAAAACAAACTATTATTAACCAAATATTCAAAACAAAATAATAAAAAAACACAAATTTTACAAATAAATATTGATTCTAAACAACAAGCAGACAGACAATTCTTTGCATTGTGATATAAAAAATTAACAAAAAAAAAAAAAAAAACAAAAAAAAAACTAAACAAACAAAAACAAATAACAATTTCTTTAATACAAACAGAATGAAGAATGATAATGATTGATAGTCAAATATTGACTACGCCATATTGCGAACTTTTAGTGTGATGATGGTTGAATAGCTGTTACTAATTTTAAAATGGGCATTAATCTCTGCTTTTTCATTATATACTAATTTAATTGAAATAGTACATTTTTGCATAACACAAAAACAAAATTAAAATATGAAACCAAAAAACTTGGAAAGTTATGTTCTCCGGATGTGTGTGTTTTCGAAATGTGAATTTTTATAAATTTTATTACTGATTTATCATGAATCATAATGAAATGGATCAACTTTTGGGAAGGGTATGACATTACCGACCTGTTTGTCATTCCCTATTTTGAACAATTTTTCTAGGAATACTCGTTAAAGAGATTTTGTTTCGAAAAGAAAACTGAAACAAATTCGGTGTATTTTTAAATATTCCTTTCGCCACACATTTCTTACAATAAACCAAAATAAAAATAAACACAAAATTTGTACCCATCACTATTTTGAATGGATTTGATATTTTTATCACTATATCGTTTAATACTGGTATAGCCCAGAGGCTAAAATTCGATCAATAAAAACTGACACAGTTTAAAAAAGCAAGAGAAATGGGAATAACAACCTATTTTTACCTTCCTTAATGGCAATTCATTAATATAAAAATTAACCTGTAGAAAGAAGACTTTTTAAACAAAATAAAGAAAAATTAAGATGTGAGTTAAAATAACCTGTATTCAGACTAGGTCATCTAGGAACTTTTTTGACAGATTTATTGCATAAACGGCAGGCCCCACCTCGGTCTTCGGGGCTTTTTAAAGTCATATCGGATCTATTTAACACTGTTCTGGGTCTGTTTAAGCCCATACGAGATTTTGTGAATTTGGAATTCCCAAATACCCTACTCATACCTATTTTTGGGACTTATTTCGCTCTATGCTGTACTTCACTTTGGACCTTTAAGTCCAGATTTATCTACACCTTAGATGGTGCCAATTTATAATTTATGTGAATTACACTCTCCAATACGTCTCTATACGAGTTTAGAAAACCTTCTAGCAAACTTCCTTGCTAAAGGTTGAACATAAGTCGAATTCTGCGATGATTTTAACGCTTTCGTGAAACTAATATCGAATCCGTTCGAAAAATAGGTACAATACAAATTTTTCTAACAACATGCTTAACCGGAAGAAAACAAAAAAAAAAAAACAAAAAAAAATATTTTAATTAAATCTCAAATTAACGAACCAAAATAAAAAGAGCATACAGAAAATTCAAAAAAGAAACACAATTTGCTTTGAATATATATTTAATTCAAAAAAAGAAAGAAAAACAAACAAAAAAATAAGTGTCTAGAAATATACTATAGAATGCAAATCACAAAAGAAAAAAACAATTATTCAAATAAACCAAAATCGATATACATACTTTTAGCAGCAAATAAGAAATCTAATTGTCCATCAATAAACATACACATTTATTATATATAAAAATATAAAATAAAACAACAATACAAAAAATAGCTTTTAGCAAAACAAAAAAGTTAATAAAATGTCTTATTTAATTTTTATTTTCTTGCATACTTTTGGGAAAGACTGAAATTTTTGGCAAAACAAAAAATAAAAAGAATGTTTCTAACATTTTAAGTTAAAAATAAATCTTAGTTTTTTATAATTTACCTTTTCAAAAAAAAAAACTAAATATAAAAAAAAAAACAATTAAAAATTGCATATCAATGGAATATAAGAGATTTTCCTCTTTTTATTTAATAAAGTAATTATTTTAAGGTTTGAGTAATTGAAAGAGTAATCGTGAGTGTGCATGAGAATTTTGTACCGAAAGAAAGAAATTTGAAAAAGAAATTCCTATTTTCACACAGAAAATATAAAATATTAATAAAATAAAGAACCTTTTCTTTTACTATATATAAAATTAATAACTAAAAATATGTACGAATAAAAATGATTAAATTTATCTGATCAGGAAGTTTTTAGAAGCAAAAAGAAAATTTGACAAAAGAAAAACAAAAATTTAAAAAAAAACTTCTATTTTTTGTGTTTGAAAAGAAAAACAAATTTCTATGGAAAATTCTTTTGTTTAATTTTAAAAATTTAAAGAAATACACAAAAAAATTATTTGTTAATCTATAAGAAATATTATTCGTAATTATTAAACAAAAAGCAAATATTCACGTAATAAATATTTATTGAAAAAAAATATGCATATGTGTCCGTTATATATCTTTGTGAGCCAATTTTGAACGATTAGAATTATTTATTTTATATTTATAATCATTCATTTTAAAGTCATGATATGACAGAAGGATATAATCGGATGTTTGTTTAATTTGATTGAAACTATTCAATGAAACCTTCAAAATAAAGGTAAGCCATTATTAGGAAAGCACGCAGCCACTTTCACTAAATCAGTGACGCAAGGCTTATACTTTAATAATATTTATGTTTTTTTTAATTATGTAATTTAGAAATTTTTAAAATTTGTATTAAAAACTACGAAACTATTAATTGGTCGTGAAACTTCCAAGCAGTGGTTTTTGTGCCACCAGCACAAGGAAATTCCTGAATCAAAATAGCACGATCGTGCCACATCGCCAACTAGGTCTCCAATAGTACCTTTCTACGAGTACTGTTAACAAAAAATAAAAAAATTGCCTCTCAATTGCAAATTTTAAAACGCAAACAATAATAAAACTGAAAGTGAATACAATTTAAGTCAGAAGTCAAATAGAACATAAAATGAATTTAAATTGTTGAAATGTTGAGCGGTTAGCCATTAATTAATGGGGCTTAATTCAATCGTGAAATTGATTTCAATATAAGGGACTGATTTTGACTTCGAATGTCATTCATCATGTCCACCAGATTTTACAAACATAAAAGTGAAAAAATAGGCAAATCTATACAAAACGATTGTATGTAGAAATATAAATTTCACTTATATTGAATTTATAAAAATGTTATTCCAGTTCAAGATGATAATTTTTGGGGTGCTCTTTACGTGCTCTATGTTTAGAAATATGAAAACGTTGATATTTTAAAGTTGCTCGTATGTACATATCGAGCGATATATCGATGGAAAGGTGATAATACCTCACAAATTCGATAGGCCTCTCAGTTCCGTTGCAAATGGAATATGTAAGCAGAACCCTTTTCTGCTGGGAATAAATCTTAGCCATTTGCAAGATTGAAAATCGACACATGTAACTAATCTACTTATCAGAAGAGACTGATTCAAATGTTGTTGAAAACAATAAAACTTATCAACAACAATTTAGAATAACAAAACGCCTTTTTTCCAATTTTATCTTAAATAGGAATGGACTTTTCGTCTGTCCATAGCTATACATATTTATGTATGTGTCAAAAATTATGCATTCGTAAAAAAATCAAACTTTTGTATTTAATAAAACTTAACATAATGATAATAATACATCTTCTCTATCGATTTCGACCGATATTGTTCGATTTCCAATCCAAAACTCCAATTTTTTTACGGTCAAAAAGCAAAATTAAGGGCACCTGCGTTAAAACTTCTTACAGACGATAAGAAAGACATTGCTTGTCTCTTTTTATAATGTGAACTGATCAACGATTTTGATGAGTGTTTCTAAAATACCAACATTAAGAAAAATGTACCTACGATCTAAGTACGGTTTTTTAGATTTTCTCATTAACCACTTGAGTAACTGATTTTGATAAACATTTTTCCACAAGTTTCTAAAAAGGAATAACAATATAGCATACCAAAATAATAAAAAAAAAGCAATGTTTCTATTGAAAGAGAAATGAAAACTTATATTAAATGGTTCAGAAAAAAAATAATAATAATAATAATATGTATTTCGAAAACGTTTTAGAAGAAGTATGGGTAAAACCACATAATGGAGAGACCATTAGTATTATGTTGTATTCATGGCAATACTTTGTTGCAAATACATGAGAAATAATATAGGCGTTCGTTGAAAACATCAAAAACTGATAGCCTTTTTTGTAGTTTTGTATCAAACCATTAACCTCCTCCTTAAGGACGACTTAAAAGTTTTTAGCGAATTCACTTCCAAGTTTGCTCAAAATAAGTCCATGGTAATTTTGACGGAATTTTGTACGAATTTCTTAACTCCGAACGAGTTTTTTCGTTTTTAGTTTCTGGTGAATTTTTATAAATTATAATTTATTGATATAATATAATTGATAAATTATCCATAAACAACTTAACGAGTATTGAAAGGATCTAAAAAAAATGTCACGTACTTTAAAAATGATAGTTTATTGCTTAAAAATTCTAAACTAAGTTTTGTGAAGTATTTGCTTTAAAAACTAAATAATTTATATTTTATATTTAACCACAATATAGTTTTCTAAATTTTGGTCGTAAAATAAGTCGGTAAGTCAAAATGCAGTTATGCATTTTTTTTTATTTTAAGGTTTTGTAATCAAAGTATTAAGACAAATTGGATGCGTGTTCAGTTTGAAAATATTAATCTTTGTATTAATTTAAGAAAACAGACAGCCATAAATTTGATAAGCAATGTAATCTGACGCCTTGAAAACAGGGTGTTGTGTTCATTTGAAAAATCGAAACGATCTTATAAAATTACTGGGCGTTGATTTTAAGAAAGCTATCAACTCTATTAGCTTAACTTATACACATTTGGCCTTTTAAGGAGATGGGTTTGTAGGAATGATGCTTTGTCACAATTATACTTTCAACAAAGTTACTTGTATTTTACTTTTAACAGGTAAATGTGTAACCGGAGACATACATTTTTAACAATTAATTGTATACAAAACCGTATTATTTTGCGCCCGGTTCGCCAATTTTTTTATTCAAAAAACAACAAAATTCACTTTTCCGCGCGGTTTTAAAAAATTCTGAACGAATTTTTGTTTTATGTTGTATCTTGTTGTTAGTGAAATTCTTAACAAATTCCTTTATTCCAAACTCATTAATTAGTTGCTTTTTAAATTCGTTGGTATAAGTCGTCACAAATAAGCATTCGAAACCTTTTGGAACATCGTAAAAACTCTTAACGAGTTTTATTTCGTAGTTTCTTCGCGTCAAAATACAACATCATTATCTTATCTTAACGAAGACCTTGAAACTTTTAGCGATTAATTTGCCGAACTCTTTGCGGAAGATTTTCATTAATATGTACTTAAGTTAAAATATTTTCCCCTTGCTCCTTGAAAATTCTAAACGAATTTCCTTAAAAAATCACGAATTCGGTTATGATTGTTGCTGCGAAATTCTGAAAGATCTTTTTTTTTAAACTCTGAACGAGTTTGCTTTTGTTCAATGAGTATCTTTCAAACTCTTGGCGAGTTTTATTTAATACTATTCACCACGCCATAAATGCAAATGATAATTGTATCTTTACTTGTAGATTTCTTAACGAAAGCCTTTTATTTTAATTATATTCTAGTTATAGTCGGGCGTTCGCGCACGATTTTCGAAAATTCTTAACGAATTTTTTTTCCCGTTTGATTATCAAATCACAAATCATTAATTTTTTAAACGAATTTTTTTCGTAACTCTGAACGAGTTTGTCGTCTTCGTTTCCGATTTTCCAAAACTCTGAACGAATTTTGTGCACTCTTCGCGAGAATACGCAACGATACATTTATCATCAAATTTCTTCGGGAGTACTTACGCGCATGTTCTTTTAAAATTCTTAACGAAATTTCTTCAAGCATTCAATTCAAATATTTCTGTGGGAATTCTTAACGAATTCTTTTAAAGCTCTTAACGAGCTTCTGTTATACATTCTTGATAGTTATTTTGTTTAAAATTTACAATTTACCAAGTTTTAAGCAAATGTAACACTTCAACATTCAATTTTTAAAAGTCAGTTAGTAAGTTTTTTGGTAATTTCATAAACACTTATCGGAAAAATTAAAAAACAGGCAAAAAAATTAGAATACGTGCCTTTAGCAAGAAAAAAGAGATGAAATCAGTGGGAAAACAGATAGTTTTGAATTCAGGGAGTATTGGGATTAAAAGCGCTGAGCACAGGGAGTATAGGATTCTTCATTAGAAGGATGCAGGGACTTTGTGCACAGTAGGCGATTTTCCTGCAAAACTTTGAACACAGAGAACTTTAACAAAAGATGGCCTTTAGTGTCAGTTGAATGGGTATTTACTTCAAAAGTTATGATAGTTTTAAAAAAAAACTTATTTTGTAATACAAAGAGTCTAGATCGTCGTGTTTTTGTCAAGTCAGGGTTTATTTCAATAAAAAAATGCAATACTTAAATATAACAGTTATTATTTTAGTTAAAAATGTAAGGGATATTCAATACTTGTTTAAAGTGGACAGTATTTTATTTTGAAATTATTTAGAATGCCGTATACTGAAAATAACTTTATTTCTTTTTTTTTTTTCAAAAATCAGAGCTAGACACTAATATACATGTATAGATTTACATAACAAGCAATTGTGTCTTTAAATGTGAAGATTTTATATTTAAAAAACGCAAGACTGAGACGCACGTACTTTCTCTTATGTTCTCACATTTATCTCCTAACATTCTTAATTCTATAGCATGAAATTCATTCTTTAAATTCTTGAACTAATATGTATACTTATACAAAAATATTAGATTATTTTTTTTAAGTGTTTTTTAAGAAAATAAAATTTTGGTTCGCCGATATTTAGAATTCCGTTTATTTGTTAATCAAAAATTACTTTCATATTAAATGATATATGTATCACAGTTATTTAAGAAAACATAGACAACATGTTATCAATATCGTTTGAGCAGTTCCCGAGAAAAATTTATTTTTAATTTTCTAGTTACTGTAAAAACCACTAAGTGCCAAGTTTAAAGTCGACCAAGTCATTTTCGAAATATTTTTGATATTCAAACTTTCTAAAAACTTCTTCATGAAAAATATTACCAAAATCAGTTACGATGTATTCGAGAAACCGGAAATTCAAACAATACAAAAATTTCAAATATACCTGGATCGAAAACTCAATTCGTTTTCGATTCGATCCCCCAATCCACGCATATTTTCGGAGTAAATGAAGAACTCAGTTTAAAGAAAATTGGCAAAGCTAAGCAGAGAGAAAGAATTGCGAGAGGAACTTTCTTCATCTTTCTTACCATCGCAAAGTTTAATGAAAATATCAGGTCAGTTTCTTTTACGAATGCATAACTTAATTTTTATTTAGTTAGGAAGCCTTAATTTAGCGACTTTAAAGTCAAATCAAATGTTAGAAATTTGAAGAAATAATATATTCCAGTTTTGTTGCTACAATCCTTCTCTAGAAGAAAGTCAGTTGCAAATTCTACAGTAAACAAACAATTAAAAAAAATGATTTTAGAATTGCAAAAAATATATTTAAAATATTGACTAAGCTATATGCTTCTATGTATAATGAAATTGGATGCAAAGCTGTAAATCATGCAGGAGTGTCTAAAAACGTGCTTTTATGAAATATTGATAGAAAAACCGATTTCAACTTAAAACTATTTGACGAATCTCTAAGCGTATGGTCTTAAGAAAATGTTGTTAAAACCTACCTCGCTCTTATACTCGTATTCCAGTATTTATCAACTTTTTTGTTAGAAAAACATGTTATCAAATCAAGTTAGTCCTTTTTTGCTATAACTATAATTATAACGCCTCAATAATTTAAAAATCCTAAAAAATCTTAAAGTAATTTTTTAACCACGGCCAAAACTTTGTAAGTAATACATTTCTAATAATAAATTATATTTTTCAAAAAAAGGTAATTTTTCACAAATCCAATAGAAGAGCTGAAATTTTATAGGTCCTTTACGGATTTTATTTATTAGAATCCTTAATTTTCATTTTTTTTTTTTTAACGATTAAATGGCATCTACATATGTAGCGCTCGATATAAAAAGATAGATGTAATTTACAAAAAAAAGATGACAACATTTATAATCTCTTCATGAAAATAGTTTTGAGATAAGAGAAAAATGAACAACCTGTCAAGCACCTCTAGAGTAGTTCTAAAGGAATTTTTTTAAATGAAGAAAACTATTCTCTAAAGCAAACAGAAAGGACTGGAATTGATGATATTATTTACGAAGTCTAAAATTTTACTTAATTTTTTTGTTTTCCCCCCTTTTTAATTTCAAATTAAAAAACCAAAACTAAACATTTAAAATGTTTTTACTTAAAATTTTGTACCGGAAGAAGTCAAGATCCACCTAAGAACAGAAACTGATCAAGCATGCTAGAAGACCCGGTAGGCATAAAACGATCCAAAACATGTTTAGTTACTCTTATAAACAGAGTTCTTCTGAAATGAACCTTAATATTCTCGATTCAAGGAATGCCCATCACTTAAGCATAGAGTCCAACTTCGGACGTACTGTTAAATTCAGAGATTCTTTCTGTAGCCGCTCTACACGAATGTGGAATGTTTTATCCGGCTCAATATTTTCCAACCGTTATGATTAAATTCAGACATTCAAAACCAATGTGCATCAGTATCTCCTAAAGACCTTCAACACTAGCAACACTACCAATGTTTAAAATAATTTCGAAAAAAGGTAATTTTTTACTCTTCTGTCCTAAGAATAAAGGGGACAATGGGGCCTATCGTGAATAAAATTTCCCTGGGAATTGTTCCCAACTTTCAAAATTGTCATCTAGAATAATGTCGAAAGTTTCCCTTGGAATTTATTGATATTGGGAATAAAGTTTTATAGTGACTTTGGCTCTCATTTAAAAAGGTGAGTCGCCAGCTTACAATGAACAGTGCAGAAGTATTGACCTTTCCAATTTTCGAAGATGGGGAAAATTCCGAGGGAAATTTTGTTCACGATAGCCCCCAATATGTTTGCTCGATATTTTAAGCCCTTTAACATTTCAGTATTTTTGTGTGAAAGTCAAAAGCCATATTTCCAACTGCATATGTCTTAATCACGAATGCTTTCTAAGAAATCTATTAAATTACAGAGACTTACATTATAAGCACAATAAAATAATATGAATTTATTTTTAAGAAATGCTTTTTTTTTAATTTTCAAAATTAATTAATATGAAGGCACGAAAACCAACAACATTCAAATGAAAATACCTTAAACTGGGATAAGCCCTTTCTTCCCATCCTCTTGGTGGTTTACTACTACAAAATCTAAAAAAAGGAACAATTAATCTAAAAAAGGAACAATTGGAAGGGCCTTTGGCTCCTCTATGCGATAATGATGTAAGAGTTCTCAAGTGTTTAAGCCATTAATGTTTAAAGTATCAAAATAAAGTCATGGCAATAATATGAAGACCATTATTATACATTTTTTGTAGAACTGCCCCCGAACGAGACTGGAACAATGGGAAGCAATACCAATCGATTCAAAGCAAACTTTCAAGACCAACATTTTTGTGAACTCTTTTTAAAATAGCCCCAAATAGAAACAATAAGTTAGTAAACTGGTCTTAAATGATAATCACGATAGATTTGAGTCTTGGGCTAGCTTCAAATAAGTCCTGAAGAAAATACAAATAAAACATCTGTGTAAGTACGTTGTAAGTTGTAACTTCCAGTGAAATATAAAAACAAAAACATTCAAATCCAAACAAATTATCCAAGATATTGAGAGGTGTATTGCATTTTCTCGTATCTTGGACCTTCAATAAACAAATTGCAAAAATCGTTAGGTTATACATGTGAAATGGGAAGATCAAATATGAAAAGACCAAAAAAAAGCATTGTTTTCCCACCTAAAGCAAAAATAGAGCTACGCCACTATGAAAATGAACAACACAAAGGCAAATCGATGGCATCTTGTCTTCTAATCCATTTGTTTTTAAGGAGTAATTGCTTAAGATTTAAGACTGGTGTAAACAAAGAGGAACAAATAATAACCCCCAATCAAATTAAAAAATTGAAATTTCAAGACTAAACGTCACAAATTATTTCGAAATTAATTAAAAAATGTATAATAATTTACAATAATAAAATAAATATAAATGATTTATATATATGTGCATAATATACGAATAAAAACAATAACAATTACTCACCCAATTGTTATTTTTGTTATAATTGTTGTCTTTAATAAATAATTATTTGCATCACACACTCACCTAGAATAGAAAAAGAATTAAAAATACACTTACATGTTTTTTTAATAATACTAAATAATTAATTAATCAATAAATAATAAAAATAGAACAGATATTGAGTCAAGATTATGAAAAAAAAAATTCATTTACTCACTCTTTTCAATTTTACATTAAATTCTTTTCAAATATTGCCGCCACTTTACATGGGGAGCACCCAATTTGATTTTTTGCACAACCCTCTCAAGGTCAAAGTGACGCCACGTGCTCGCAAGAATCTTCATTATAATAGAATTTTATTTTGCAAAAAAAACCACTTTAACTCATCGAATCGATTAATTTCTTTTTAGTAATATAAAATTTAACACTTGATAACAATTTTTATTGTTCTTTTAATACCGCACATTTGGAATTTATATTTTAAATAATTTTTTCTATGCGAGTCGATCTCGACAAATAAACAAAAGGACGCACTTGAAATGAGAATGAGAAGAGAACTGAAATGGAATCTTATCTTGTTTAATCTTGCAAGATAATCTACCATCATGGCTGTGCAGTGCATTGGTGATGACGGATATACAGTCGAAATTCTCTGAGAAAAAAAATTTCTCCGTGTCGATAATATAGGAAAGGAGTTGAGAGAATTGGAATTGGAACTAGCTGTGCGCGATGGCTAACTCTTTCGTCTTGTGCATTGGGAGAATTGATGAATTTTTATGGAGTTATGGGGATTGTGGATAATTCAGTACTTTTTTAGGGGTTTAATTTGGATTGTAGGTATAAAGAAATTAGATAAGTTTACAAGGAAATCATGACATGATTTAATGACAAACTTGTTAAATTCACCTAGATTAAATATTAAAAAAGGGAAACACATTGCCGCATTTTTATTTCATTACTGGAAAATATTTTTAAACAAAGATTACAATTGAAAGAAATAAAAAGCGAACAAAATGTGAACTTCTTAATGTGTGGATAATGAATATTTTTAATGACTTACCCTTTAAAGATCAGTTTTTATTATCATTTTAAATATGACCGGTAGGTATCATGTCGAGAATCATTTTTTTTCCATTTGAACTTCTGTCAAAACTAACAATATGGATGCGACACTCTCAAAATTAAACATGTACAAATTTGTAAATAAAACTGTTTTTCACTTTTTACACAAACCTAACAAACTTTAAGTCACATTTTTTAAAAATAATTTTTGTTCTATCAAGAAAGAACGCACCAGCAATCAGAATTGAACTGTGTTCAATTCATCCAAGGTAAGCAAAATGTGTGGGAAGAGTTCATTTTTATGCCTGTTTGGTACTTTGAAATTTTCACATCAAAACCTTGGGAATATTTGTAAGAAATTTTAAGGTCCCAAACACATCTTTTAAAAATACCATTGTCGATAACATAAAGATTAGAAGAATACAGAATTGTTTTCCTTTACGATTCTATACACGCCAAAATTTTTAAATTTTAATTAACATTTGTAATCATTGAAATAATAATTGAAATGGCCCAGAGCATGATCAAAGCATATTTAAAGCTCATATAAGAATTACAAAGGAAAAAATCGTGTCAAAATGAAAGTGGGATTATGTGTCATTCAGATGGTTTTTCATTAGTAAAATAAATCAATTTATTTTCGATTAAGATTTGCCAAAATGTCGATTTTGTTAATTTTTATACATATTCAATTGGCAAAAAACTGATTTATTTTTCAATTTGAAATCATTTTTGCAAATTTTATTTTTTCGTCAAATTTACCCCTGTCTGTTCTAATAGTAAAAGAATTTTCAACTGTCAGTTTGCAAATTTGGTTTTATCTCAATTGGGAAAATTATATCCAAAAAACGAAAGAAATTTGTTTATATTAAAAAATGGAAGCAGTTCAAAATGATTCGAATGATTTAAAGTAAATTGGGGATGATTTTTTTAATAATTAGAAAGATACCAAATAAGACTAATACAACAAACAAATCAATTTGAAATCGGATTCCATTCGCTGAAAAATAAAATCAACTTTTGACGACTGAAATCTGAATTTTCCAATGGAAAATCCTATCAGTTTCACCATAATCTGAACCAATCAATGATGGTAGAATTTATGGCGGGCCTTAGAATTAATCCTATAAATTAATCCTGTAAAAAAGTTTTTCAAGGGTGTACCACATCTTTCGAGGAATTTACAAATCCTCTAAGAGTATTTTTTGTCATGAGAAGTGCTGCTCATTAGCCGTTTGGAATCGGTAGAAAATTGTAGGTCCTCTCCATTTATGGTAATACGCACACAAGAATGGTTGAGAGTTGTAAATCACTAGGCTTAGGCTCTCTACGAGCCGTTATAGCCTCCTATTTATTTTTTTTTTTTATTTATGAGGTCAGTTCTGTGAAATTAGATTTTTGAAATTATGAACAGAATTCCTCAGTTTTGCTGTCAAACATAACTTTGCATTTCATTCCTTATATTTTGACGGAGAAAATGTTAATGTTCTGGCTTATGAGATATATTTTTGTGTAATCTAAAAGTGTGTACAGATGATTGTCCCAAGTGAGTGTTATCGTCCTAAATGTCTTATAATTTTGAGTAATAATGATTTTCTAGGACAATAATGCGAGAAAATAAATTGTCATGTTATTATCAGACTGCTTTGTAATAACCGTCTGAAAAATACCATTTTCAGTTTTGAAATTTTCAGATGATGTCTTATAAGTTACGCGATTTGACGGGAAATTGTGGAATTACTTTAAAACTCAATGAAGTTACATAAAAAACCTTAAAAGTCACCAATCAAATTTGAATAGTTGGAACTTAGACGTCACTTACTTCGAAGAGGAAAGGAAAAATCATCAGGAAAAGTTGAAACACAATAAATTTAAATTTGATGGTCGTTTATAGCGAACAGGATGTCAGTAAAACAGTCAAAAATTGAAACGCGCATAAGTGCAACAAATTGTTCTATTTTTTTTTCCATAATGCAGAAAATTTTGTCCTTTAGTTTTTGGAAAAATTATTTCAAATGATTTCTCATCAATTCCTTATGTTTTTTTTATTTCTAATCGTATATAACACATTAAATTATCTAAGAGAAATTTTTTCCTGATGCCTTTTCCTGATAGCTTTAACCGTGCCGTCTTATGCGGATACATACTTTTACAAGCATAAACATTTTACGAAATCAAATGTGTCGAAAGTGGCTAAATTTTTAAATGTGGCTGTTCCAAAAAAAATAACAATTTGCTACTAGAGACACTTGGGCGTATACGCACTTTTTTATTTCAATTTTTATTTGTTCAACTTTTGTTCATAGCAATTCGTTTAGGGGTTTCTAAGAAGTTCATAACAAGAGGTCATAGTCAATATAAGGACACGTAGATCTGGCTAAATAGTTACAAATATGAACAACACAGACACACTCTATCGATTGTTGGTCCACCTGTGTTGATATTACAACATTATTCGAACTGCATAGACTATCTTAAGAAGGGAACAAAATTAAGGTCGATTTTTAATAAAACTTGTAGAAGCTTTTAAATGAAAAAATGAAATAAGACCAAATTTTATCGAAAAGGAAAAGAATTTTGCTGCATCAACACAATGCACCATTCCACACATCCCAATGGTCAAAATTAACTAACTTAAATTCCTCACACACTCTACTCGCCAAATTTAGCTTGGTTTGGCTATTTCCTCTCCCAAATAACAAAAAACTCACTCGGTGTCAAGGAGTTTTTGAGAACACTGAATTGTATCGAAGGTTATTAATATCGCTAGGAAAAGTGAATTAAGTCCAAAATTTTCGTTGAGATGTAAAGATGTAATTTTCAATTGAAAGATTTTTGCAACCTTTAGTCCAAATACCTTTTGCCCAGGTACGACAGTTGGGCCTACCAGTTAGATGCTGTCGTACCAAACGATGTAAATTATATTTTTCTAGGGAAATTTCGTCAAATTCGGACACCTATGAAAGACAGTCCGCGCTCTGCCACTTTAAAGAAGAGAAGGAAAAACAAACATATACAAAAAAATTATTGTTTTTGTTTGCATAGGCTATACTGAATAAATCAATTTAAAGCTTTTTGCGACCTCTAGTCCAAATGCGTGATTTTCAGTTAAAATATACTTCTCTATTGCTCTATAGCTAGATCAGGGAATACCGCGACTACCCTTCTATAACTTCACTGAAATGATACACCCATTGAAAAGGTAAGTAAAGACCGAAATCAATTAGAATTTATATCAAAATTTAAAACTTGATAAGGTTCTAATGGAATAAGTAATATTCGAATACATAAAACACTCCTAATACCAGGCTTCTCTCATTTTTTAACCAAACAAAAATCAGCCAGATAAACAATTCATTTTATTTTTCATAACTTAAAAAATAACCTTCACACATTGAAAAAAAAAAAAATAATTATAGTAAAATCAGTCTTATTCATACCTTAAGCTAACAATAGATTATTTTTGTTTTCTTTTTGATTTTGATATCTTTTAGTTACGTCGATTTTTACGAATGTAGTCGATTAAATTCATAATGTAAACCTTTGTCCTTGAAATACAAAAATGTTAAACAAATGCAAATTTATGGAAATACAAAAAAATTTCATTCGAACCTTGATCCGTAATTTGAGTCTCCTCTTCCTTCGCCAGCTACTGGTTTTTGAGACAACAAAGACTCTTCTTCAGCCTTTTCCAACTCTGCTCTATGGTAATTGTCGACTTGCTTTTGTATTAAATCTGAAGCAATTACTTGACTCGGCAATGATTTATTTTCACTGGATTGACCTTGATTTTCATCACGACGGCGACTTAATAGAAGCTCATCACCTACAATCAGTCACCATACATACAATCTAATAAGTCGTAAGATAAGAAAAAATTCTTACTCAAAACATCGATAAATTCTTCACTCGTCAGAAAGAGTCCTGTCGCCTCAGCTGGAACACCAATGAAGAAGCCATCTAATTTCAATCTGAAATTCTCGGTTCCCTTTTGTCGCTGGTCATATCTCAGATCATAGTCATCGCCATAGCTTAACATATCGATTATAGATCTTTTGTCAGTTCTTGGCCTAGCTCTAATCGTCGTCAAAAGTACCAACGAAGTTACAACCAGAAAGACAAACAAACGCGAATTGAATTTACACATTTTGAAAGAATGAAAAGATTATTCTCAATACTACCACTCCGTGCGTCACCTAGAACGGATTCCACTCAATTGAAATCAATTGCGCCGGTTAAGGTGCAACGAAGCCTCCACATCATCCATAACCAAACCAAACCAGACCAGAACATCACAATGTTCGTGGGATGAATTGAAATGGTTAGAAGTTAGAATAGAAGACATACCTATCTAGATATAATATTCAGGGAAGAAGAGAAGACTCAAACTACTATTGGTGTAGGTAATGCAACGAGAAGAAGGCGAAAATAAATTTATACTTAGGTGACTCTACTACTTGAAACCTCTTCCGCATATGGAATTCTTTGGTGCCGTGAAAGTTTATTTTGCTTCTCTGGCTATGATGGCGGAATTGAGCTGCCCAGGGGAGAGACATAAGAAGTGGGTAATTTTCGTGCAAGAAAATACAAGTTGTTAGGGTATGAGGAGATAAATGGACTCAATTCCTAGTTAAGAGCGGTTTATGCAATTCGTAAGTCATTTAAAGGTTCTTAGTTGCTTAAATTGCATTTTCAAACTGTGACACTTCGAAACAAATGTGATCTATATTTCTACAATAAATAAGATACGAGTATAATGCCATTATCTCTATCATATTTTAGTGATTTTTGTCATAATCGTGTATAATGACAAAATGGCGATTTATCAGTTATGCAAATTGTGAGTTAGACTCCTGCCGGACATTTATAAGACCCGCAAAAATAAATTATCAATCAAGTTGTGCCAATGAAATATACCCGAAGTCAAATACCCGATTTGGGTACTGGTGGCTTGGGAGAAAAAATTAATGTGCAATTACATTCTTTCCACGAGACCTCGGTGTCGGGTAAACGATGCGACCAATTTGGAACCGGGACAAGACTTAGTTATGCGAGAACCAGACTGATAACCACATGATACATCAAATGTTTCATTTAGGGACACCAAAAGTAAAGTCTCTTCTTGTCTACAATTTCCTGTTGATTTCAAACGGATAAGTACATTTCATGAACTCTTGGAGGACTTGTTGCTTCCTCGCAAGTGGCAGTACCCCTAAAATTTTTTTTTTAAATCGGCAGTGGCTGAAGACTGAACCCAAGCCTCCAGCATAACAGTCTAACGCCCTAACCATTATGCAAGTGGAACTACACAGCTTTTACTTGTAGGTAACACTATTTATTTAAACTTACACCAGTATCCCCTAAATTTTACCTGAAAAATTAAAATGTTTGTTTTTCCAGCCCCATAGCAAAATCTAATCATCATGTTACTTCTTCTACGAATCCCTGGCATAGCTTACAATCTTCTTCTTAAGTTTTGCTCTTGTCAAACAACATTCTCTGGGCAAGAAGGCATTACAGCAGGACAGTTCTTTGTATTGCGACTGGGGATTCTATCAAACACGGAAGTGTTTCCAGAAGTAGGCATAAACTCGTCGTTGTCTTTGTCGTTGGTCGTGACCACAAACGCTCAAGTTTCTTCGGTCAAATTGCAAATTGGAGGAAAATATTGCATCACAGTTGGTTTACCTATACGTATTTTGTGTCATCATTTTCATCATTATATTTATGACCATCTTCTTCTTTATCATCCTCTCATGCAGAAGAAACTGGTAAGCCAAAGAACTATTGTGAGTTTGAGATTATTTTTTTTTTTATTTTTATTTTTATTTTATTTTTTTTTTGCTGAGGTCAACAATCGCATATGACTTGACTGGCTTTGTTTAAAGTTGAGACACAAAGTTAGTTTACATTATTTTTGTAGATTTGTTTTTCTTTATTGAAAATCATTATATTTTTTTAATATTTGTTGCGATTGTGAAGAATCAGGTTAGTAGAATTCTTAAAAAGTTCCAAAGGTCATTTTAAGCATAGTATGTATATATGGTACATACATTTGTTCAATATCATTTTTTTCAGTCAGAACATACTCATTATTAAAATATTAAGCAGATAGAATATTGTGTAATAATTGTTTCTATTTATTAAATAGTATTAAAAATTATAAATTACTTTAGGTTATGAGAATAACCTTTTTGTTCATGACCGCAATGGATGTATGTATGGTTTTAAGAAAATTCCGGAATACCTAATGATAATTTGATTTCCCATCTTATCAACATTCGATAAAAGAACAACTTTCATCAGTGCAATATTTGTGAAGCAAATAAAAAATATATTAGAGTCATAAAGATATTTCTTTGGGGATGCCATAGGCAATGTGACCGCTATCCGGACACGTTTTTGAAAACTTTCTTGTGCAAGAATAGGATAAATTAAGTCTACAAAACATGTGGATACAAGAAGACGGAGACACATCACTCACAGCTCTTGCTACGATGCGAATTTTACGAGAATTTTTTCCCGGACGAATAATATCAAAAAGTGTTGATATCGATGGAGCCCACAATCCCCTGATTTGAAGCGTTCCAATTTCTTTTTATGGTGGTAGTTGAAAGATAAGGTTTACCGGTTTACCTTAATAAACCAACTACAACCTCGATTCTTAAAGAAACGAAATTGCTGAACTTACAACACAAGTCTGCGAAATTGTTACATATGTAAAATGTGGTTAAGAGAGCCCGTCTTTGCGCCATGGCCTGAGGAGCCCACTTGACCGATACCATATTCCATTCATAATTTTAGAGTATATAGCGTCTGTCAATCAATAAAATATTAAATATAAAATTTTATTTTATTGGAACATAATACGCACCTTGTATTTAATGAATTTTGGACGTAATTGAAGGTTTATGGCAATCATAAACTAATTTGAATTTCTACGACTATGCCCAAAGAATTCATAAGAGAGGTAAACGCATGAAACTATAAGGAATATACAAAACCTTTTTATAAATGACAATGCATATGAACATCTCCATGGGCAGGATTCTCCGCTATCACACAGCGGACACATATTCATAGGGAGTTTCACCAATTGCAAACAATTATAACAAATGCAAACAGATAACTGAAAGTCGTCATCGTATTTGTAAAAAAAATTACCAATAAATTTTCTAACAACACTGCCGTTTTTTAATTTTGTTTTTTTTGTCGTAAACGGTTGAACCGATTTCGAACAATATTTTTCTGCAAAGACTTTAAAAATTGAAAAAAATATTGCATATGCAAAATTTTTAAAGATAATAATTTATAGATTTTGAAAAAAAAAACTGTTTTTTTTTTTTAAATTTCAAAAACTCGCAAAAGTAGGATTGAATTTTTCTCTAAATACATACTTTAAAACTAAATTTTTTTTTAGTTCCAAGAACATAAGAAGGAAGTACAGACTGGGACATCTAGTGGTTTCTTTTTAAATCATAGTTTATTTTGACAGCTGTTGCCCCTTCGAAATCTTGACAGAAAATCAGTATCATATCTCCGCGGTACAAAATGAGTCGCTTTACGCTTGAAAAAACGTTGGGAAATATTCAAAACTTATTTCCAAAATGAGTACTGTGTAGCCCAAACAGTGAGTTTTTTTAAAAGAAGTTTTAGCCGAAATAAAGCACCTTCGTGAGACTGGTATGGTAGTGGTCGTCGTCGTACGGTGCACGCGCACGAGAATGTGGCTGCTGTAGCCGAGAGTGTGGGACTCAATTCACGAACATCAACTCGCCATCGATCTCAACAGCTCAACATTTCACGCACTAACCTGAGAAGTTGTGTTCCATAATGGGAATGTTTGTTCTTACTAATAAAGCCATAATCCATAAAAAAAATAAACTTTTGTTCATTTTATTGCATTTTTAAAAAGAAACTTGTATTTAACCCGCCCTTTATACCCGATCAAATGGTGCATTTTTTTATAATAAACAGGGTTTCCCCAGTTTTTTTCCAAGTATCATAAAATCTATGGGTTTTTCTGCAAACTTTTTATAGATTTTTATTTTTACTATCTTTACGTTCATAAAAAAATTGTTAAACGTTATTATACATTTCCTGGAAAAAATTGACCTAAAAGTCATATAGTGGGTAAAAACAAATGAACAAGCTTAAAAATTGAATATCTGAAGACCGCAATAGGATATCAACATGATTTAAACGCAGTTCCAAAGACTTTTATATATTTTTAAAATAACGTCCTTAGCAAATTTTTACCAATTGTATTGATTGAACAATTTTCGTTAACCTTGGTGAAGGAAGACCAAAGTAGACCTTTCTTAAATCACTGAAAAATAAATGATGGCAACATTGAAGATAGGCTCATAAAGTACAACTTTTTTGTTTTAAGAATAGTTATACTCGCTGTATTAGGGAACACCTAGTGTATTCGGGGATTTATCAAGTCTGAGAAAATATTTTGTTGATGGAAATTTTTAAACCTTTATTTTTTTATGAAGGTTCTTATAATAACACCTAACACCTCTTGACATCTTCTCCAAAATGGTGGCAGCCAACTCATGCGTGAGACTTAGAGCCACCTCTCAATGGATCAGTAACAATACTGGTCATACAACCATCTTAGACAACTTCAGATCTATCCCAGATCTCTTAGACTATACCACCCCAAAAATCGTATTCGATAACAACTTCCTTGTTTCCATCCCTTCAAGATCGTCTTGGGAAGAAGAGAGACCCCTGGAAGACAATGCGGTACACTTCTATACAGACGGTTCAAAGACCGATTACGGCGTTGGAAGTGGCATCTATTCGAAACAACTGAATCTCAGTCTTTCATATAGACTTCCCAATCAATGTAGTGTATTCCAGGCAGAAGTTATGGCGATTAAAGAGGCACTATCCTGGCTCAAAGAAAACGTTATATCTTGCAAGGATATACGAATCTTCTCGGACAGCCAAGCCGCCCTCAAATCTCTCGCGTCTGTCTCCACCAACTCTCAATTAGTCCACGATTGTCGATCATCTCTGAATGAGATGACAGAACAGTTTAATATTCACCTTATTTGGGTGCTGGGCCACAGAGACATTCCGGGAAATTGCAAGGCCGATGAGCTCGCCAAAAAACGGAACACTTCTGCCTACTGTTAGACAAAAATATAACATAGGAACACCACATCTTCTCAAACAATATGCTCTAGAATCAACAAATGCTAGATGGTCACAGGGTACCACCTGCCTGCCAACTAAACAAATATGGCCAAGCATAGACCTAAAACGGTCAAAAGGCTTGATCTCCCTGAGCAGACAAAATATAAGCTCTACAATCGGAGTTATAACAGGACACTGCCTCATAGGTAGACATGCTTTGAGGCTAGGAGTCTACACAAATGACTTCTGTAGAAGCTGCATGGACGAGGAGGAAGAGGAAACAGTCCAACACTTTCTATGTACATGTCCAGCACTCTCCAATAGAAGGAATAATTATCTCGGTAATCCCTTCTTCGATAATACCAGTGAACTGGCAACAATCGACACAAAATGTCTCTCTAACTTTATTAAAAGCACGAAATGGTTTGTTTAAATTCATTACTCTCCCATGAGTAACTTTTTTAGTGGTATCACAACGGATCCTTGAGGTCTAAGTGAGTCAACAACAACTAGACAGCCACTCCAACCTAACCTAACCTAACCTTATAATATAAACTCTATATACAACTGAAATAAATCAGCCAAGTAGAAGACTTGGCACTATTATTGGACTTGTTGAATTATTGATTCAAAATTGCTTTTTTTTTGGCTTTAAGTCAACAAAAGTTGGCCTTTTGTCCCGGCGATCTCACATGGACTCATCAGTTGACTGTAAGGAACTTGTCAATACGCAATTTTTGTTAAATTCAGTTTATCTTACATATAGATTTTTTTAGTTTACCTTTTTTAAACAGTCTTTCAGACTTTCTTCTTAATAAATTCTTTTTCAAAATGCTTACACTTTTCGAAAAATTAAATCTCTGTGTCTGGTGAAAACCCTCAAAACTAGGCCCCTTCCTCTACAACTTGATGACTTCAGACCAACCTTCTAGAATTGGATGCGAAAACCTTCTGTATGCTGATGACTCGCTCACCTACGCCACATCAATGTCACCCCTAATCGCTGTCCGAAAAGTAGAAATCCACATTAACAGACTCTTCCAATTCTGCCAGAAATGGGGCATCCGAATCAACACTTCCAACACTTGGTAGAGGCATTCGCACCGTAACAATTTGCAGAAATATGGTCCTGAGACTCCCTGACGGATCCACCATAGTGGTAAAGCCAAATTGTCAAGTACCTGGGAGTCCACCTCAACGAGTTGTTAAGGTTTAACCTGCACTCAAGAAATGTTCTGAAAAAGGCCAGCTGGGCCTTCAGCCGTTTGCACCAATTGCTGAAAAGAAGATCAGGTCTTAACCAACCGACAAAGATATTAATCTACAAGCAGCTACTGCAACAAGTGATCAGCTATTCCTTCTCAGAATGGTTTCCCATCTCGAAGACAGCTATTAAGGAACTTCAACTAGGAGGATCTGCACTGGACTCTACTTCGACCGTCAACGACAGAAACACTACAGGAACAAGCAGAAACTAATGGGGAACATCATCGACCACCCGAATTAGCTTATGAGAAGATTGACCAAAGAAAAACGACATGCCGAACCGAGGTACCTCAGTGTGATGGAAGCTCTGGATGACAAGGTAATCATATCCAACGAGGAAGTAGTCTCGTTCTACGCTGATAATGGGTCAGCCTACAACCGCGGCTAAAACGCCATCCCTGCCCACTGACAACCGGGAATGAACACCCTCAGGAAAATATAGTCAACCGACCTTTTAAATTTTATTTTTTTTTCGTCATATAAATTTTATATAAAAATAATTAAACTTAAGTCACTGTATAGTGTATATACATAGTTAGGCCCCTTAAGAGCCAAAAAAGGGAAATTTTCATACATATGTACATATGTTATTAGTTATAGTATGTTCAATAAAACAAAATTTAAATTAAATTGTCTAGTAAAAAACCTTATTTAATTTTAATCCTGATCCTTTTTTTTTCATAAAATCAAGCTCAAGCAACTCAGTCGTCCACTTTATTCTCAACAAAAAATATACAATTTTTTTTCTTTGTGTCAATTTTAGGATATTGATACAAGTACCTCATAAAAAAAATATAACAAAAAAACTCAATATACCTATTTTTAGAATCGCAATAACCCAAAACCATCCGCCTGGATATTTATAAATTTTTTTTTCATGAAAAACTTTTTTGCTTCTCATTCTGTCGAAAGACGATTAAAATCGTATTAATTATAATTATTTTTCGAAAGATTCTCTTTTACGCATAATTTTTTTTTGTTAAGTGGTTTGATTCTTATCGTCAGCCCATTTACCAAAATCTCGCTAACCATCCACATGACCATAATAACATTTCCATTCCCTTTCACATCAGTGGCCCAGATTCTGTCTTTATATATTTATTTTGTTTTTTGTTTGGTTTTAAAATTAACATTCGCAGATCGTAGCAACATTTAATGATGTTGACGAAGACGACGACGATTATCTACTATGAAATTTGGATTTCTATGTCAAAGGCTAAGAGTTTCTAATTTTTCAATGTCTATTATATCTAGTTAACGACGATGTGAAGCCGCACGATCAGATCAGATCAAGTTGAAAATTACTGAGGAAAGTCAAACTAAATTGTGAAAAAATAGGAAATCCAAAATCACACCTAGATGTTAAATTTGTTTGTAAATATAGACTTTAAATAACAAAACAAAAAATCTATGCAAAAATTGTTAACTTATGTTGGTCTTTGGTGAGAGGAAGAGATCTCCGAAAGTTTCTTGAACCCACGCATGAGCTGCCTCACTTGGTTCGAATAGAAGCTTCACATAATAATTGTACCTTTAAATAAAGTCGATTTGTGGAGAAAACGAGTAAAACTTCCAAATTGAAATAACAGTATATAGGGATTTGCTTGAAACCTTTTAACACTCTCATTGTGTTTTACATTTTAAATGGTGTTATTAAGTCGTAATTGCGTGCATATTAAATTTGTATTCTTAAAACGGACACAATTTGGAACAGTTGAAATTTGTTTTTATAGAACAAAGAATATGAGGTCAGATAAAGAGACACCGCTCCATATTACTCGCACGGCCAAATATCTTGGTTTAGATATCGATCGTTAACAAAACTGGAAAGAGGACAAAAAAAGCTGCAATAATTTGAATTTTGAATTTTTGGCAAGAGATTGGATGTACGAGTACACATCCATCAAAAGGGCTATCCTGATGTATGCCTGTTTGGTTTGGCCTTTGGATAAGGGAACCAAAAAGGCCATGACAAAAATTCAGAGACTGGTGTGTATTGCCAATTGACCCACTCTATCTATTCAAGAAGAAGTTGACGGCCAGGCGGCAATCAGAGCCATTTCGTCAATTGTCACGAAGTCAAAACTGGTTGCTCGTTGCCGTAGTAAATTAAGACTGCTAGCCGGAACAAATTCAGTCAGTCTTCGATGGGTCCCGGGACAAACGGTTCATCACTTGAACCGAGCCAAATTGTACTCTCGATACACATGCCACTAGAGCATGAAAAGTATAGAATTACCCAAATTTGCCTCAAGACCGCAAATGATAGGTGGTCAATTTTCTCATTTGGTTGGAATTCGTACTGGTCACAACTCAATGGGAACCCGTATGAGCAAAAAAGGCATCAGCACATCTGACTTATGCAAAGGATGTCAGGGCGAAGAGGTGGAAGAGGGCTTATATCACTTCCTTTGTGAATGCCTCAGCCTAGCCAGAACCAGAAAAGATGCTTTCGGAGAATACTTTTTCGACGAACTGCGCGACGTCCCATTTTCTCCACCAAAAAGCATTCTTAACTTCATTCAGAAATCAGTATGGTTCAGGGAGTTACCCCATACCTAAGACTTTCACTAAATCTTTTCTATTACCCTTCCTATTCTTACATTACCCACACCCTGAGGAGCACAATGGATCCATTGAGACTCGAGTGAGGTGATACGACTTGCTGCATCATCACCTCACCTGCTCTAACCTTACCAGATAAAGAGAAAAGTATTTAGAGTTGATAAGAAAAATGCTGACGAAATCTCCAAAAGTGAAACAATATAACCTTTGTTTCCTGACAAGGCTGCATGTAAACTTAAGCTAAAACAAGATGCTATAGATTGGGCAAACCTAAGATGGAATAATTTAACCAACTCTTTGATCACAAAACAGAACTGGCCAATGCTTGATAAGAATCCAGTGTTTGATATCCTTAGGTAAATAAATAGGTAATCAGCCCGGTAATTGGTGTCATAAGCGGACACTGTTGTTAGCATTTATTCAAACGATTTGTACGAAGCTGTATGAAACAGGAAAAATCAGTTCATTATCTTCTATGTGAATGCCCTGCTCTAAACCATTTACGTACAAGTACATAAATGTAGGCTCCTTCTTGAGAATTGTTGTTTGAGGAACCTAGTGTTCAAATTAATGTAGACTTTTGCAGTCTCTTTCGTTTAATGAGGAGCTCCAAAGGTTCAACGAGTAGCGAATATCTCTAGATTCACGGACCAACTCTGGTTTAAGAGTGTTAGCTGCGACGATTCTGGCAGCCACCTCAACCTAACGTAACAAAACTGATACAAAAATTCAAATTAAATGTAGGAAGTGTTCAAACCAGATATATGTAATCTGTATGGAATAATTTGATACTTCGAGCAAATAATTTGCACGTTTAAAAGCACAATAACTTAATAAAAGAATAGGTCAACACGATTTCAGGTTCGTATAAGATTTTTTAACTATTTTTGCAAAGATTTTTAGTGTACTTAGTTTGAATATAAAGCTGGTTGAATTACTTGAGTTTTTCAAGACATTTCAATCTAAAGGTGAAAACAGCTTTCAAGCTTTACAGTTATTTGAGGTTGTTTTATTTTACGAAATGTCACCGAAGGTCAAATTCGACTAACGAAACATGTCAAAATTAATGCATGACACTTTACGAGTCAATCGGCCCTACCGATTTATCCGTTCGGAGCGGAAAATTGTCCACAACGCATACTTTGTCGAAGGTTCAAATTGCTTTCGAAGTATCCTATCGGAAAGAATAATAATACACAAATGCGTTGGCGCAATTTGTTCCGCGATGAATTTGTGTCAGAAAAACAATTGCATTAAGCTGTCAGAAATTTCACAAATAATGCACTTGATCGCACTTCAACGCAGTTCGCCGGGTGCGTTAAAATAATGTCGGAGAAAAATTTCGAACAGCTACATATTCGGAAGAATACCTCGAATCAAAAATCCTCCGAATCGTACAAAATGGGAGAATTTTCCGCTCCGAACGGATACCTCGCTAGGGCCGAATATTTCACTTAATGGCGAATTCAGTGTGACAAGTAGGTTTGATGTGGGTTGCAACTTGCAATTAATAGAGAAAAGAGAGTCAAAAAAAATTCTGCGAGAGCACGTGACGGATTTTGGTTTTTCTCATGCAAAATATATGGATTTTAAATGTCAAATTTCAATCGAAGATAATTAAGATGTCAATAAATTAAAAAATACCTGAAAAATTATAACAGGAACATTTTACGTTTCGCTAGGAAAAACTACGATTTTAATATTTGCCTCTGACAGATAGAATTGAATATTATGTACAAATGTCAAAATATTATTCATCATTTACCTGTCAAACTACAAAGGGCGTTTTTCTTTTTAAGCTCAGAGAAGGTAACTGAGCTTTCAAAAAACATCTGTGTTTCTTTTTGGCTCAGACATATTAGGGCGCTCAGATTGTGTTTCGTTTTTCAATCAGAGCTAGCTCGGAGCGCGCTCTATGAGCTCAGAATAAAATGACCGTGCAGATCGAGTAAAAAGCTGAGGATGGCTAACTTCATTTTTTTTCGTGTGATGCGACAGAGTCAGACCGCGAATAAAAACAGACAAGGAATAAAAATTGAAATCGACGCCTTTGACAGGTTAGTGTTTCATAAATACATCGGAGAACTTTGATCAAACTCTGCTCAGAGTGTGCTCTACATGGTCAAGCTCAGTGTTAAAAACGAAAAACGCCTAAAATTTCAAATTCCAGTGAAGGATTAAAAACTTCTAAAAACTTTTAAAAGTTAACAATTCATCTTACGATCAAGAAAACACCGAATTTATTATTTTCCGCTAACAGTTCGAATTAAGTATTCAGATCCGATTTGAGTGATTTTCGCAAAATTTCGAAGGTTCAACATACGTAAATATTTACCCTATTAATATCCAGATAAAAAATTTATCTCCGATCTTTCAAGGCTTAAAGTGTCAAATTTTATTGAAGGATGATGGTATCGATGACAATGCATTTATTAAAAAATCTAAAAAATTTACCAATATATTTTGAACTGGTTTCAATCAGTGTTTTCATATTATTGTCAACACAAGGAATTCAATTCTTAAAACTTAAAAAAACTCAAATAATATCCCCGGGAATTTTTCAAATTCTTAATTTCTAAATTAACCATGAAGGGTTTCTACTTGAAAAAGGTCACCTTTCCATTAAAATTCCTAGCCCCCTGCTTCCAGTCATCAAGACCAAGCGCTCTAGCACCCTCAATAGCTTTGTCTTTAACCCAGAGGTTTGCTCTTCTTTGCCATCTATATAACCAGGGGTCAAGGGGTAAAAAATCTCCATAGTTCCCATAATACTATGTTCGGACCAAATACGAGATTTCCACTGAAAACTTTTGATATTTATTCAAATTGACGGAACAAGATTCCGTAAATTTTTCATTAACGAAACCTGAATGAAAACTCTGAATTTCAACGAAATCTTGCTACACTTATTTAAAATCTCACTATGTTTCTGCAGGAATATAGGTTTTCGGTTTGGTAGGAAAATAGTACAAAAGAAAAATTAAAACACAAAATCACCAGATTTTGTAAAATAAACGTTACTTTTTGCACTCACCAACAACCTGAAATAAATTGGTCCAAATCAATTTGTTCAACTATCGAAAACTAACCAAAAATAGAAGAAACCAATAGCTTACCCTTAAGAAAAAAATACACTTGGAACGGTGACACCAAAGAGGAAGATTAATAATGCAAGTATATTTGTGGATGTTTATACTTTAGGTGGAAGCGACCATGGACGTGATCATGGTCAAGACCTACTTTGTGCGGCTCTCTGTCGGCAAAGGGATTCCTATATTTCATTATCTACTTTACAGTAGATCCAGCATCCAGAGCAGGAAGTAAACAACTTTGTCCCAGAAGTTAAACTCTATAATCGTACATACCTAACTAAATGCACGTTAAATTGCGAACATAATAATCAAAAGGATGAGAAGATGCCCGATAAGTTCTTGAAAAAGAGTGGTAATAGTGTGGTGTGGTATAAGTAACACATTTCCTGCTTTGGACGACTTTTCCACATTTTGTTTGTTTGTTTGTTTTAATGAACCTCACCAGCACTTGCTCAAGCACCAATTTTTTATTGAGTTTTTCCATTTTGAGCTCAGTCAATGAACCTGTTCTGATGTTTAAGTTATGTTTTATGAATCAAGGTGGTAATGATGAAGGTAATTGCATAATATTAAAAGTAATATGCAGTTGCAATAACGCTCCTCAAGAATCAGATAGGAAGTTTATTGATTGAATGCATGTTTTTCGATTACCTACCTACACAAGAAGTATCTTGAAGATTTTATAGTTTTTGTTAAACAAGTGAAGTGGAACGAGTTTTTATCGAGTTATCAAGATTGAAGATTGAGATGCAAGTTCCAAGAGCTCTTAATTTGTATCCGATCAAGTTTAAAGGGATTGCAATTTATTTGACTATCCGCTTAACAAGTTATTATTTATAGGACGACATTTTTCAATACCCTTTACCATAACGATGGAAATATGGTCTTCAGGAAATTTTTGAAATCTTTAGTTTAGAAGTTAATTTTTTTCTTAATCATATCCTTTTACTTGAATCATGAAATCGATTAAACTCTATTGGAATGAGTGATCATTTAACTCTTACCGTTTCATTGGCCTTTTCAAAAGTTTCAACAAAATCCTCTTCCTCTCCTTAGTTCCTCTACTTAGTTAGTGAGAAATCGGTTCAACTACTCGAAGAAATGACGAGTTGTTTTCCATATGCATCCGTCGTATTCCAGTCATCTCGGCAGTTGTTTTTTCAACTTTTTGACAAAATCAACGTTGCTCTATAATAAGCTATTGACCTCTATCGAAATATAACTACTGAACCAAATATTACCCGAAGAATCTTTCTCTCAAAATAAAATTCAAATTTGTTATCAGATCTTCACAAGGCACACCGTTTTGTTGTTGGCCTTAGAGTCAAATCAATAAAAAAATTTCAAAAAAACTAAAATTTAAAAGATTTGAAGCTTAGCACACTTATTGAGGAATATCAAATGATCAATTGATCAAAAAGCACATGAATCCGAGTAAACTCTATAGTGACAATGTCGTGCAACATGTCGTTATTTGTTCCATCAAAAAATAGTTTTTCACAAAAATATGTAGACAAATTGTGTGTCATGCATTTGAACAATGTATATCTGGCTTTATACTTGCATAGATATTTCGCACCAAAAACTGGAGTTCCTTTTTGACTTTCTTACTACGTTAACGGTAGCCTCAATTGTTTTATGAATTTTCCTTATCGAAAACCTTAGAATCTATATGGAAAATAATGCTTGAGACTAGAGTCTTCAAATACCAGTCCCCATATTCGAAGTGACAAAGAAGACTGAACATCTGGTTTAAAGACTAAGCCATTACCGATGCCAGAGCGCTTGGTCTAGAAAAAATTAACCAACTTGCTCGGGATCATAGAAGATGGAAAGCCACCATTTTCGGACAGCAGCCCTTCATAGAGAGGAAGCAGGTTAATGACAGTGAGTAAGAAAATTAGTCCAGTTTGACTTTAAGAGATGTTTGGAAGATGATCTTCTTAGTTTTAGGAATATTCTCTTCACGCCTCTGCAATTCGCCTCATGCGAATAAATTTAGACTGTTGTTTATATATCAATAATATTCACACTTCGAACTTCATGGTACCTTAACGTTATGTTACCAAAAAGATTACACATTAAGACTTAATCTATGTAAGAGAATGTTGTTTTCATTTTGCAATTCTATGCTTGAATACACTTTTCTTGCATCATTAACATGATTTCGTTAGCTTGATGAAAAGTATTTGCCCTTCTGGTGGCTTTTTGGCCAAAAATAGACCCATCAGATAAATAACTTAATCAATAACTGTAACGTTGGTACTTTTCCTCGAATTATTTTAATGAATTAGCATTATCATATAACTTGATTCTAAGTACCATCATGAGAAAATGAATAAGAACTGACTTTTTCTTTTTGTTTTATCTAAAATCTAAAGTAGCAGACATCCAGTACGTTTCAAGCGCGCACATTGCCTTATTTAGCGGTAACCCTCGTATGTACAGGGTGCGACATGATGCTACTCACTGTTACATAGTATGATGGAAGAAAACAGCGATATAGAACACTCCTGCTGGAATGAGACCATTTGCCGTTTTCGGAAAAAAATGAATGTCAATTTGATTGTCAAATGGTAGTCATTTTTTGGCGCAGATGATTCCATCGTTAAATATTCAATTTTACGGCTTGCACAAATCTGTTTGATTAGCTTTAGTCAACTTTATTGCAAACGCGTTTGAGGTTAAAGAACACGTTTAGCTCCGAATGACGCACTAAGCTGTCAAAAAAAGAACTATATTACTTTTTTTTTAACTCGGAGCGCTCTGAGTGCTCATTTTTTCCATTTTGCTTAAACCAGCAAATAAATTAAAAAATTCTTGAAAACACTAGTTTCATAAACAAACCTGGGGTGGAATCGCGTAAGGTGATAGTTGACTATCAATTCGTTGATTGTCGTTTTTGACTATAGCTGTCTCTATCATATCAATTAAGAATTATATAGAGAGCGATGGTCAAAACGACAATCAACAAATTGATAATCAACTATCACCTTACGCGATTCCACCCCTGACAATTTGGAAAGTTTTGAAAAAAAAAATGATATAATGACAGTTCAGTGCTCAATTGTGTTTCCTATGTCGATTTTCTTTACACAATAGGAATTTCGATCCCAGATCGAATATTTTTCGTTTATTGTGTGTTCAAGAGCGTGCTTCATGTACGTGTATATCCCTCTTTAAATAGGGATTTAAACATTTTGATCCCTGTCAAAGAAAAATCGATTTTTTTTGGAGTAAAGGAACGCAAAATCTCACGAGCGAGCAAAATCTTTACACAGAAATTGATTTTTTAGCGCTCAGGTCACACTCGGCTCTTTACGGTAAAAAAGAAAAACTCCTAATATTTTTGTCGTCAAATAGATTTTTTTTATTACAGAGTTGCGCCGAAAATGATGTTATCGAACATAAGACTTTAACAAACTGTTATATCGAAAATAATCGTTTTTGCATACAAATTTTGTTTTGAGTTTTCGAACAGTTGACTTATGCAGTTTGCGTTTGAAAAATTCTAGTAATTGCATTTTCGACACAAATGACGTTTTTTTTTTAAAACGGTCGCTCTCTTTCAAATAGAAGATATATGTAATCGCGAATTGAAGTTGATTTCATTCTTCATTATTTTCAAACATGACAAACACTGATCCTATATGGGAGAAAATTCCTCAATAACTCCAGAAATGTGTCTACTTGGAGCTTATAACTTTCAGTAAACTTGTTTAGCAAAAATTCCAGAACAAATTCATCATCACCTTTTCAAGACAATGATGATGATAGTATAGGGTTGATCCAGGATAGAGAGGCGGTTCCGCTAATCTACCACGTCGGCCGTAGGGCTGTGGATAGGCGGCTCCTTTATAGTCGAGACGTCCTCGCACAAGACGGAGCTGAGCGACTTCGGTTCAGTAGGACTGTGTCCGATCGGGACCTGAAAGACAGGGTAAGACAGGAGAACCAGTTTTGGTGGTTGTCTAATATTGATAGCGATAGTTGACAAGTTATCTTGGCCGACTTACATAGTTTTAAGGGTACTCTTAGGTAGGGACAGTCAGGGTGGCACAAAAAAAAAAAAAAAAAAAAAAAAAAAAAACTTAAGTATGTACATTCCAATGTATTTAACAAAAAAAAAAAAAAAAAAAAAAAAAAAAAAAAATCTCTGCTGCTGTGGCTGTTCTAGTTTTTAAGTAGTTTTAGTTTCGTTTTAGTTTATTTTAAGTAGTTTAAGTTGGTTTAGGTAGTTTTTAATTAGTTTTACTTTAGTTTGTAAGTCTTATATACAAAATATAAAAAGATAAAGAATCCGAGTTTTTTAAATTTTCTCGAGAAAACAAAAAAAAAATAGATATAGTTTTTGAATTAAAAATAGTTTTTTAGGCCGAAAGGCATTACATTTAAGATATAGTTTAGCTTAGAGCGCCCGCATAGGGCCAGTAAGTTAGTTTTAAGTTATTGGATAATTAGGCTAGTTTTTTATGAATTTTTGTCTAGCTTTAAGATAGTTTTAAGATTGATTGAAATAAAAATGAATTAAAAAAAAAAAAAAAAAAAAAAAAAAAAAAAAAAAAAAAAAACAATGATGATGAAGTAGATAAAATGTTTGAAATCAAGAACATAATGTGATGATTCAAGATTTTGACGTTAGAGTGTGCTTCTACTGTATGTGCGTAGTTCTCGTTTTGAATCTTTTTCAAATCCAGAATCTATTTCCCCTACTTCTCAGAAAAAGAACTGTCATCTAGTACCAAACAAACGATTTTATTCCCGGATCAACAACCGAAAAAATATGGTTCGGTTTTTTTGTGTGACATCTACTCAATCTACTCAAATTCTGAAGACTCGCGAGCGCCCTCTTCTGTAAAATCAATTAATAATTTTGAGCATCAGAACAAGTTTGGACTAAAATCCTTCAAATATCACTATAACGGGTAATACAAAAAAGTTATAATGCAAATTTACCCAATAAACTCCAAGAACACATACTCGTAAATTCAAATTAGAACTTCCTCATCCTGACAAAACTCACAGATAAGGTGTTAAAAAGCATTAATTATACCCGAAGCATGGTTGTTCTATTCAAATTAAATTATTTTGCCGTTACCCACGTAGCATGTCGTCCTCATTTCGAAAACACCACAACCACCAGTTAATGTTCTTCCTAGAACTTTTTACACACTTAATGTAACAACTTTGTCTTAATCACGCTAAAAAAAATAACCAATTCTGCTAGAGCAGCCAAAGAATATTCCTCATGAGTATCTAAAGCAACAAAAAAAATAAAAAATGCAAAACGCACATGAATTGTGGTCAACAAAACCAAACGCACAACCATCACATCTAATCATCCCACAACGCATCTAACTATATATTTCCTTGAGGTACATATATAGCTATACTATACATACCTTAACGTCCATTCAATAACCGCAACTGACCGAAACCACACAAAGTCTCTGCATCAAGAATACGAAATCACTTTTACCACAAAATGCGCACCAACAAAGAGTCCAAAAGAACTCTTGTGATGATGATGACGATCAAAGAAAGAGGTGCAGTGCTGTTATATTTCCAAAGCAACCAACTTAACTATAAACATTTTAAAAACCAGGAAGATAAAGAGGTGTACCGAGTCACATTCTGGAAAACCTGTCATCCAAACACAATTATTAGATATACTCCGGGGAAGACGAAAATCTGTAGAAGCAAAAAAAGAAACAACTCTCGTCATATAGAAATTATGAGGAGACATAGAAACACCTCCATTCGCCGCAACGCTGGAGAGGTGATATCGTTTGCGGCAGCAATACTCACGATCAGTTTGGTTCTGATCTTGGCCGTGAGTAGATAGTGTGTTGTTTTCGGTTGCAAGATTTTTTTTTCGAATCAGAAATGTGGCGAATTATTATTTGCGCAGTGCTTTTAGTAGCATCCGCTAATGGACAACACTTGGATGAGAAATCCACAACAATTATAGCCGAAAAAGAAAAAGACCCACTTCCAGCTGAAACAACAGTTATACTCCAAGAGATTTCCACACCGTCGCCATCGCCACCCACAAAACCAACTGAAGCACCGCCTCAGCTTGTAACAGAAGTTACAAAGCCCCCAGTTGAACTGGAGTCACCTTCTTCGACTTTTCCTATCGAGCTAGAGGAAGAGAACGCAATAGGTGACCCTAAGCGGCGAGTTATCACATACGACCAGCGTCAGGAGGGACAGTACAACATTCGAGCTGACCTAGAAAATTTCATGATCGTTTTTATTCCGCCAAATCCGGTGGATGGTGTGAATCTTCTCGACCTCCTGTCTAAATCGACAAAGCGAACTAAGTCCTCACACAAAAAATACCATCCGGAATCTGGTTCCAAATACAGACAATCACTAAAATCCGGCGCAGGAAGCCAGAATTTCAATTTTCTAGCACGCCATCACCAGTCTCAGCAACCCGGCCCTCACATCATTGTAGAAGAGCATCAGCCCGCGGCGAGAATTGCAGAGTATATCGAGGGACGAACTCCTTATAGAGTGGACATTTCCAGCACTCACTCAGATCTGGAACAACTGCAACAAGAACATCAACAACAATTTCAGCCACAGCAACCACACGGACCTCAAGTCGACGTCCTACCACCACCCTACCCACTATCCTACCATCACTTGATCAAACCGTTCCACTTGGAAGCCGAACCGACAGTGATTCAAGCCTTGCCCCCGCAATCTGCTCAGAATAGTGGCAACAAATTCATGGATTCGAATGGAAACTTCTTTCGAATGGCACGCGCCATCCAAGGTGGACTCTATGGCCTGTTGTCACTAGATTCCAACCGTGTCCAACCACGACAGCGGACCATCTTTGATGAACAACTCCTGAGCACCCTCGACGACGATGACAGTGACAACGAAGAAATAGGCGAATCCCGAACAGTCGATTTGCCCTTGAGCAGTGATAGACTAGAAGAAGCTGTCCACAACTACGTCTATCCACCACTAAATCCGTTACGTTTCAATCCGGAAATCCTAGACTTACAATCCAGGTCAATGCATTCATCAGTGTACCCCAAGTATCCCAGGCCCAACGATGACAATGACAACATCAACAGCAACGAGAGTGCAAAAACAACGGAAATTGAATTGAAACTACTTGGGGCTACAGAAGAATGTGGACCGGATAGAAAGCGTGATAGTTATGGGATTTGCCGATTTGCTGAGGGATATTAAATTAATTCATTTAAGCAAAACAAATTAAAAAAAAACGAACTGACTTTTAATATAATTTTTAGCTTTGTAAGGCAAGTTTTTTTTGTAATTTGAATTGAATCAAATAAATTAAAATGTGCCAAAATGACTATAGCACAAGAGTTTATGTAGGTAAGTTTTCAATACTTTAATAAAAGGAAGTAATTATAGACATGTATTACCTAGTTATATATTAATTATATTTATGTAGAATTTTTTGTAGCTAAAATGATAAATAAATCAATGGAAAAAAATCGATTTTATGACCTTTTTTATTTGTTTTTCTTTTTCCAATTAGCTTTTAAGGCAGAGACGTTGTCGTTGGTTAATAAATTAAACTTGAACAGAGAAAGAGAAATAAATCAATACAAATGAAATGAGCGTAGATTTTATTTTTCTACTTCAAAATATTTTTTTTTATTTTCAATTTAACGGTGAGAAATCGTAAACAAATAAAACTAACCGTTTTTAGGTAGGGAATAACAAAAATCATTTTTGGAAATGAATAATGAGCAATTATCATATTTGGTTTGTTTATATAGGAAGACGATTGGGCAGTGAAAGAAAGCGAGAACGATAACGAAAAACACTGACTCTGGAATATTAATCAGGGTTTGAATAGTTTATTGATATTGGCTCTTTGTGAGGGGAAGTATTGGATACAGTGAAAGTTCGATATTGTGAACCAATTGAAACATTGCAACGAGCTAGTTTTTCATACAAAATTTGTTCAAAAACGAGCAATATGCAGTTTTTACAAGATGCATTTAAAATTTTGTGTAAAAGTTAATTTGTTGATCGATGCGAAAACGCAACTACAAAAGAGTTCCTGACTAGCAAATGCTGATTTTACACTAGAAGTGAGTGGACAATGTTCGATCTGGTTTCGATGATCATTACGGTGACTGCAGTAGCATTTACAGATTACTATTTCCAAAAACTTTTGACTCAACTTTGATTTAAACCAATGATTTATTTTGACTAACTTAAGAATCAGTTTTCGCATTTAAAGGGTCAAGTTATGAATGTGCTGCAATCATAACTTGCTTTGAAAAATTCTGTAATCAAATCAAATCAAACACATATTTGAAAAGCCGAAATTCTGTATCTCAAAATTATGTGAATTTATAATTGTTTTTTTCAATTGCGAACTAATTACATTAGTGAAGAATATCCCTAAGAGATAGATTCAATACACATCTCTTTGAACATTACGTAACCATCATAAATTAGAATCACATTAGAAAAAGATAAAAAACAAGTAAAAAAATCATTTGAAGTTGTTTCCCAATGTCTGAGTTTAGTGCATTTGTTATCAGGATGGTAATAAATTCACTTACCAAAATTCCACAATGATACGTTGACCCAATTGATCCTATATATCCAAAAATTAATATTTTTAACCTAATGACGCGCGAAAATAAATGTTTGTTATTCTTCAAATATCAAGCAGTATTTCTATATATGTGACGTTAACAATCAAAACGGTGCTAAAGGCACTTTTTTCAAAATATGGAGTGTGGTATACCAAAATTTGCGTATCAAAGAGAGCTATAAAATGGTGGACAAATTTTATTTCAAAACGGGCTGGTTTAGAAGTTATTACTATTTTAATTTTGAGTTTAGGATCAAAACAAGGCTATTTGTTATTTTTTTAACAATCAAATGGATGCTATTTTTCATACAATGCTAGTAATTTTTAAAACAGCTCTATTTTTCTCTAAATGAAATCAAATATATAGGATTGTTTTTCAGAAGGAGCTAAATAATTTTGGGCGCTAAAATGTTTGATCCTTATAGAAGGAACTTTAGTAGTTTACCTATCATGCGATGTGCTATCGACCAGTTGCTCTTTTCAGAAAGTTGAAGATTATCTTATAATTAATATTGTAGGTAGGTACCTATTATTATTTTGTTCAATTCGTTTTGGAAAATAAGGATAGGTATAATTCTGTTTTAAAACATAATGACCAGGGCAGAACTTTAAACCCACAAAATGTGTACAAAAATAAAATAAAAACTATAGCGACGATGAAAACCCATCATCGTCACCATCACCGGGCTAAACTGTAGTGCAGATCTCGGTCCAAATAGCGGTAACTGGGAGAGGACCGAGATTTACAAACGAAGTCGACAACTAGCTGCAGCCGCGAGTTAGCCATCATCATCATTAATATGCTTCACCATATCGGTACTGAAAATCGGAGCGAGCAATACAAAACCTTATCAACCACCGGCTGCAACTCAGAGCACATGAAAATATCATCATCGACATAACATGCATTAGACTATTAGAGTAGTAGGTTTTGGCCGGTTCTGGATCAATGAAGTGGAGGAATTTAAGTGGAGGAAAGTGGATTTTTAAGAGAGAATTTAAGGGGATTTTTAAGTTGGATTTTTTTAAGTTGGATTTTTTAGTTGGAATTTAGAGAAGCAATTTAAGCGGAGCAATTTAAGCGGAGCAATTTAAGCGGAGCAATTTAGGCGGAGCATGGAGGAACTTAAGTGGAGGAATTTAAGTGGAGGAATTTAAGTGGAGGAACTTAAGTGGAGGAATTTAAGTGGAGGAATTTAAGTGGAGGAACTTAAGTGGAGGAATTTAAGTGGAGGAACTTAAGTGGAGGAATTTAAGTGGAGGAATTTAAGTGGAGGAACTTAAGTGGAGGAACTTAAGTGGAGGAATTTAAGTGGAGGAACTTAAGTGGAGGAACTTAAGTGGAGGAATTTAAGTGGAGGAACTTAAGCGGAGCAATTTAAGTGGAGGAATTTAAGTGGAGGAACTTAAGTGGAGGAACTTAAGTGGAGGAATTTAAGTGGAGGAATTTAAGTGGAGGAACTTAAGTGGAGGAACTAAAGTGGAGGAACTTAAGTGGAGGAATTTAAGTGGAGGAACTTAAGTGGAGGAATTTAAGTGGAGGAATTTAAGTGGATGAATTTAAGCATAGAGTAGTATGTTTTGGACGGTTCGGGGAAATCAAATTATGTCCTTTTTGGTGCTATGGATGCTTAACAAAAGAGAAGAAAGAAATATGCCCTAGTAAAAAATAAAAATACAAAGTTTTTAATACGAGTATGATTCAAATTTTTATTTATTTTATTTAAACTTGATAGGTTTTACAGTGTTAATGTGAAAAATTATCTTTATTTTATTTAAACATTTTTCGTTTTAAAACTACTAAAATATACTATTTTATTTATAGATACATATACATATACAATAGACAATCATTTTGGAATATTCTTATGCCCCCATGCATATGTGGTCTTTGAATCCGCACAAATAAATCTTTTTGTATCACCACAACTTAATGCTAACTTATTAATATTTTCAGTATATATTTTATGATTTCTACTTCTAAAGGTATACATTGATCTATATTGATCTTGTTTCTTAATTAAACAATTTCTATAATCTCTTAATTCTAAATTATTTGTTACATATTTTTTAATACCTTTCGCCTTTTTTGTAACCTCACCGGTATCTACTCTATAGCAATATAGTTTTGCACGTAATCCAACGAAATCTAACATTATTCTCGAGTTATTTTCATCTTTAAATAGACCTATTTCCTTGCCGTTATTTAAGGGAAAGTTGTGTATATTGTTGGGAGGATACTCAGAAGTATCAAATCTAGATCTATCAGGATTTATTACGTCATCATAGATATCAGCATAAAAATCATCTGTAAATATGGAATAGATGAAAGAATCTGTATCCATATAGTTCAAACGAATTTTGTTGTTAAATTTTGGTTTCATGTAGTCGTAGTGAAAGTCGTACATTAACCACTTTGATAGGTCAAGAACAACAAAGCCCAAGTAAATTGGTTTATCGAGTTTTATACTCCCTTTTTTCATTTCAATAGCACACATATTCGGTGAAAATATGTTACTACTATGAAAATTCGGATGAGCAATTAGCTTTCTTGCTGAAAATTGGTTTCTTATTGCATGCCACTCAGAAACAATTTTTACATCTCTACGTTTTTCAACATTTTCCATGGTCTTACCATAAACGCTATTGTTCATCAATTTAAAAAAATCTTTTTCAAACTTATTTTTGGCTACTTTTCTGTATTCAGTGTTAAGCAAAATATATTTCTGAAGCCAGTTTGATTGATTAAACGTCATGACTCTGTGCACTTTAGTCACTATTAATCCATTAGAGATACACAGCTGTAAGTTTCTTAAATGGATTGTAAATTTTTTTCTTGAATTGAGATGAGCAATAAGCTTAGGAATATTACATCCCGAGGTAATTATATTTTCAGGACAGAATGGAAGATCATTATGTAAATCGTGGATACTAGATGGGTAATCTAAGTCTACTTCCAATACATATCCAACATTATCATCTTTGATGATAGTTGTATGGAGGAACTTAAGTGGAGGAATTTAAGTGGAGGAACTTAAGTGGAGGAATTTAAGTGGAGGAATAATTTAAGTGGAGGAACTTAAGTGGAGGAACTTAAGTGGAGGAACTTAAGTGGAGGAATTTAAGTGGAGGAATTTAAGTGGAGGAACTTAAGCGGAGCAATTTAAGCGGAGCAATTTAAGTGGAGGAACTTAAGTGGAGGAATTTAAGTGGAGGAATTTAAGTGGAGGAACTTTAGTGGAGGAATTTAAGTGGAGGAACTTAAGTGGAGGAATTTAAGTGGAGGAATTTAAGTGGAGGAATTTAAGTGGAGGAACTTAAGTGGAGGAATTTAAGTGGAGGAATTTAAGTGGAGGAATTTAAGTGGAGGAACTTAAGTGGAGCAATTTAAACGGAGCAATTTAAGCGGAGCAATTTAAGCGGAGCAATTTAAGCGGAGCAATTTAAGTGGACCAACGGTTCGGGGAAATCAAATTATGTCCTTTTTGGTGCTATGGATGCTTAACAAAAGAGAAGAAAGAAATATGCCCTAGTAAAAAATAAAAATACAAAGTTTTTAATACGAGTATGATTCAAATTTTTATTTATTTTATTTAAACTTGATAGGTTTTACAGTGCTAATGTGAAAAATTATCTTTATTTTATTTAAACATTTTTCGTTTTAAAACTATTAAAATATAATATTTTATTTATAGATACATATATACAATAGACAATCATATTGGAATATTCTTATGCCCCCATGCATATGTGGTCTTTGAATCCGCACAAATAAATCTTTTTGTATCACCACAACTTAATGCTAACTTATTAATATTTTCAGTATATATTTTATGATTTCTACTTCTAAAGGTATACATTGACCTATATTGATCTTGTTTCTTAATTAAACAATTTCTATAATCTCTTAATTCTAAATTATTTGTTACATATTTTTTAATACCTTTCGCCTTTTTTGTAACCTCACCGGTATCTACTCTATAGCAATATAGTTTTGCACGTAATCCAACGAAATCTAACATTATTCTCGAGTTATTTTCATCTTTAAATAGACCTATTTCCTTGCCATTATTTAAGGGAAAGTTATGTATATTGTTGGGAGGATACTCAGAAGTATCAAATCTAGATCTATCAGGATTTATTACATCATCATAGATATCAGCATAAAAATCATCTGTAAATATGGAATAGATGAAAGAATCTGTATCCATATAGTTCAAACGAATTTTGTTGTTAAATTTTGGTTTCATGTAGTCGTAGTGAAAGTCGTACATTAACCACTTTGATAGGTCAAGAACAACAAAACCCAAGTAAATTGGTTTATCGAGTTTGATACTCCCTTTCTTCATTTCAATAGCACACATATTCGGTGAAAATATGTTACTACTATGAAAATTCGGATGAGCAATTAGCTTTCTTGCTGAAAATTGGTTTCTTATTGCATGCCACTCAGAAACAATTTTTACATCTCTACGTTTTTCAACATTTTCCATGGTCTTACCATAAACGCTATTGTTCATCAATTTAAAAAAATCTTTTTCAAACTTATTTTTGGCTACTTTTCTGTATTCAGTGTTAAGCAAAATATATTTCTGAAGCCAGTTTGATTGATTAAACGTCATGACTCTGTGCACTTTAGTCACTATTAATCCATTAGAGATACACTGCTGTAAGTTTCTTAAATGTATTGTAAATTTTTTTCTCGAATTGAGATGAGCAATAAGTTTAGGAATATTACATCCCGAGGTAATTATATTTTCAGGACAGAATGGAAGATCGTTATGCAAATCGTGGATACTAGATGGGTAATCTAAGTCTACTTCCAATACATATCCAACATTATCATCTTTGATGTTGGATATATACTCAGTTGTATATAACTCAGGATTATCCCACTGAAAATTACCATAGGGAAGGGGTTGTGACATAGCCCATCCATATAAATTATTAGCATCCAGATACATTAAATATTCCGATGCTTTATTTGGATCATAGCTTGACATATATTTATTATTTGCAACGGCATCTCTGTGACTGCACTGACACAACCCACCCCGAATTCCACTTTTAAAGAAGTTGTACATATCAACGTCTGTTAAAAGCTCCAACTTTATTTTTGTTGTTTTGAGCATAGCATCCCATGATAAACCAGGAGCGGTAAAATAATGGCAAGGGTCAAGTTCGTATATAGAATTACAAACTGTTCTGAATTTTTCAAAAATGTCTGCTAACAGGAGAACATCACTCTTTAGATATAGAATGGTATAGTCTTTAAATGTTTTACATTTAAAATGATTCCATACCTTTAAAGCATGATTATAATCCCCATCTAAACATGCTTCATCTACCATCTTATTATGAAATTTAGTAATAGATGGAAATGATGGTTCTTCAAATCGCTCCCATGAATCTAAATGATCATAAGGGAATACGCCTTTCATTATCATTAAATTGAATGATTCGCTCTCTTGAAAAACACTCTTTGTATTTTCCAAGTCATTAAGAGATAAATTATTTGCTAAAGAAGCAAGGCTTGATTGAAGAAATCTATTTGAATCTAAAAATCTTATTTCAAAAAATCTTTTTTCACCCAAATAAATTCTTTTAGATAGGGATATATAATTTTCCTTGTTCATCGGAATGATGTTAATGTCTCCTTGAATTTTTGCGAGACTTTTAATAAACAAGTGACAATCATAGCCCGAGAAATTATGAAAGAGAACTGGAAAAAATTTTGGGACACGAAAATCTAAATTACACTTTACATGTGCAGGTCCTATAAATATACCAGTGAGATGGCAATGGTTCCTTACTCTAAGCTCGCTTTCCTTAAAATTTAATTTGCAAATTGTACAAGATGGATTATTTACTTGATAGTTGTTTTCTGCATCCGTCAGTGGATTCATTGGCTTCGGTTTCTCCAACACATCCTGATATAAGGCAGTTAAATCCGATGTCAGCATTTCGATAAATTTATCTGGAGAGTTTTTGCCTAAAGAAAGGAAGAAAAAAATTATTATTCATATCTTTTAAAATAATGAAATGTGGGTAAAATAAATGGTTTATAACAAGTTAAATGTTAGTACTCACCAACAAATGTCACTTGCTTATCAAGTTTTTCATTGAAACTGCACTTGATGAAGTAGGAGAAGGCACAAGGTATATGTTGCTGGACAGCTGTTGTTGATGAAAATTTAGGATCGGGAGTTTGGTGGCTTATCGGAGCTAGTATGGACTCAAAGTCAGCGTACACTACTAGTGGAACTTGAAGTTGTCTTCCATAATTTTTGAAATAAATATTTGTGTTATCTCCCTCTGGCATTTTTGTTATAAGTCTACAACATTCGCTTTTGTGGTTTTCAAGTTTGGTCTTACTAGCAAAATGTTGTAGACATCCGTTACAGAGATGCATTTGATGTTCTTTACCCGAAATTTGACTACATATTAAGCGAGATATATTGTTGATATACACGTAGTGAGTTCTACGATCAATGTTTATACAATACATCAAATTAATGTGTATATTCTGCTCCTTTTGTGTATGATATAATGGACCAATGATTTTAACACTTTTCTTTTTATCATCAGATTCATATCCAAACACATTCACACTTATCTCTGGGTTGTTCTCTTCAAATTTTTTTACATCTTTTAATACCAGAGGGAACTGCAAATTTTTAAAGCTGATTAGTTTACCACATACATCAATCAACTCATCTGTTATGTTTGTGATATTATACGAACTAGTTCTCGAGCGATTATTCGTAACTTCTGTGCTCAGAGCAGCTATGATGCTCCATTTAAAACAATATTCATCATTATTTTGAACATTGATGCAGGCTTTCGTTTTTATTAATTGAAGTAGTAGCTTGAAATATGAATATCCACTAATAGGTCTATATTTGTTAATGTTTACCTCTATCCTTAAAAATGACAATAAAGCCCATCCACTGTCTTTACATTGGAATTCCTCCAATTTATTTTTTATTTCGGTATACATTTTTTCAAAATGATCAGCCAATTCATCTTCTGAAACTACACTTAGCATTTTGGTTTGCATGCTTTTAGTGGCAATAATTGCACTATCAGGATCATCCGAACGTTTTATAAATTCGCCAAACACTTCGAGATTGAATTTAAAGGAATTCATCGCTTGAATTTCCTATTGTAGAAGCCCCATGATTATGGGGTGCTTCTTATTAACAAGCATCTTTATGTCAAGAATGCTTTCATCCAAATTTTTAATGGAGAAAGTCTTAATTCTATTATTGAAAGCGGACGTCGTTGTACGTTTTGAACCTCTTTGTACGTTTTAAACCTAGTTGTTAAAGTCGTTTTGGGTTTTGTTATATTTTCTTTTCATATAAATAACGAATATATTCGGAGATCACTATCATCTCTTAGAAAAATACCCCTATAAACCATTTCAACTAATAGGAAGTATCCTTTTAAAGATCTATAAATGTAAGAAAATCTATCTTTGAATGTATCCTGAAACCACTATTATCTACTTGTTAGAAAAAGACGTCTCCCATATATCATTCAAAATAATGGGATAATAAAACGTCGTTGTACGTTTTGAACCTCTTTGTACGTTCTAAACCTAGTTGTCAACGTCGTTTTGGGTTTGGGGTTTTGGTTTTGGGTTAAGTCTTTCTCCCCCTATCATGAATATGAATGGACATGATCGGGTTTTTTTATTGGGTTTTGCTTTTTTTCTTTTTTTCTTTTATTCTCATTTTCCCAATCTGAATAACACATCTTTCTCATCCAAAACAAAGAATTTTTATTTTTATTTTATTTTAATTTTTATCTTTTCATAGAAACAGTTAATGCATCCTGAAACCACTATCACAACATGGCTCCTATATATCATTGAAACTAATGGGGTAATAAAAGATTACGGTCATCCTTAAACATTCTCGATTATCGGGAATAATGTATATTATAGGGTTTTTTAATGCTATTAAAAGAAATTACAAAATTAGGAACAAATATAAAAAATTTTAATGTATCCTGAATCCACTATCACTTGTTAGAAAAATACCTCTCCCATATATCATTCAAACTAATAGGTTAATAAAACGTCGTTATACGTTTTGAACCTCGTTTTACGTTCTAAACCTAGTTATTTTGGGTTTTGGGTTGTGGGTTTTGGGTTTTGGTTTTGGAGTAAGTCTATCTCCCCCCCTATCATGAATATGAATGGACATGATCGGTTGAATGAAAATCTAAATTTAATATGTATTGAAAGACATATCTGAGAAGATTTTCTTATAAAAACACAAATATTTGTTGGAGAACATCACAGTTATTCTCAAGATTGTAAGAAGACAACACTTAAATGCATTTCGAGGAAGAGTATTCAATTTTTACTTTAGATGATTTTGCTGTGAGGGAGGCAAATTCACTATACCAAAACAGTGGTTTTAAACCAACGAGGAAGTTGTCCGAGTTGGACATAGGATTCAAATATAATATTTTCTCCCTACAAAAGGTTAAAACTAGATGGGGTGATCGAATCGTAGCAGATCTCGGGGAATATAAGGTAAGTCAAACATTTTCTTTCTTTTTTATCAAATTAATTATCAAATTAATTTTTTGATTACTTTTGTAGGTCTTTTTACCTGGCAGATATTCAGATCTAACATCGAACAGTATGGCAGCAATTGGTGGAGGAGGTTATGTGTTTGAGATAGTGAGAACACTTGGAATAACCTTCGAGCTAAAATTTGCAAAAATTAAATAATTTGTTGTTCATATTTTAGTTTTATACAACATTAATAATAACAAGGATAAGAGAAAAATAAAAATCATTTAAACAGATTATGCATAAACATGTTTATTATTATTATTATTATTACATTACTTTTTATAGAATAGTCTTATAGAATCTCATTTTTATTGATCCAGGAGTTATATTCTGTTGGAAATCCCAACCACTTAACAAAAACATTATTCCCTCTTCTTTGTAGAACTTTTTCTACTAGAAATATATTTGCGCAGTTAGTTTTTAACAGTTCTGCTTCATAAAAACCACCTTGTACAAGTTTCCCTTGATAGTCCTCAAGGAGATATGTAATAGGTCTTGTAGTTTGAACTTTTCTTATTTTAAAAACCTCAGTAGACCAGTTCGGTGTGTACCCCTTTTCAAATAAATGTTTGTATTTACTGATTCTTACTTTATCGTCAACTTTAAATTTTTGTTGCTTCTTTTGTATTATTTTTGAAACGTGGTAATAATGATTTTGAATTTTTCTTGTTGACATCTGAAGGTTTGCAACGAATGGTTCGGTGGAAGGAGTGATTGTAATCATAAAGTATTTTTTTCTAAATATTCATACACTTATAGCTGCCATTGAAACTAAACTCTTTCCACATTTTTTCTTTGAAAGTTCTATTAAATCTTTCAACAATTGAAGCCTTTAACGAACTGAATGTAGAGTAATGATTTACTTTATATTTTACCATCAAACTTTTGAATTTTGTATTAAAGAATTCTTTTCCATCGTCCATTTGTAAATTTTTTGGAATTCTAGAAGAATCTATAAATGATGATGACCCAAGCGAATTTCGAAAAAGTATCGATAACTGTCATCAAATAACTAAACCCGTTATTTTGATCGCTGTAAGGTATCATTTCAACTAGATCGGCTTGCCACAAATCCTCATAACCTTTAATGATAACATTACGACGTTTGAAATTTCGACGTGCAGCTTTATGTAACTCTTCAACAACCTTTCGCTTACTCATATTTACAAAGAGTGAATTCAACCAAATAAAAAGTAGACTTATTTATATATTTAAAATTCTTTTATTTCAATCTTTTATATAATAACATAAGTTTCTTAATTCTAACTAAACGGCTTTCTATAATATAACAAGCACAAGTATCTGGTCCTAGTGTACATTGATTGGATGCCCAGCAACAATTTGAGTAATGACATCCGTGAATTGATTGAATGTAGAATGCGTTTTCAAATCTTTTTATTAAAGATATACAATTTAAAAACTCTGCGTAATGCTCATCTAACATTCCATTGCGATATGTTTTTAAAAAATCACAGATCTCTTTTAATATTTTCTCAGAGTCCATTTTTAAAGATGTTGTTCGTTTTAGTGTTGAATGCCTACTAACAAATTTTTATTCTGCTATGCGCTCTGGAAAAAATGCCTTCATGATTATATCAACTTTTTTTGTATTTTTTCGTCAATTTGTTTTTCATTCAACCGATCATGTCCATTCACGTTCATGATAGGGGAGATAGACTTAACCGAAAACCCAAAATAACTAGGTTTAGAACGTAAAACGAGGTTCAAAACGTACAACGACGTTTTAATATCCCATTATTTTGAATGATATATGGGAGACGTCTTTTTCTAACAAGTAATAGTGGTTTCAGGATACATTCAAAGATACTTTTCCACCAATTGCTGCCATACTGTTCGATGTTAGATCTGAATATCTGCCAGGTAAAAAGACCTACAAAAGTAATCAAAAAATTAATTTGATAATTAATTTGATAAAAAAGAAAGAAAATGTTTGACTTACCTTATATTCCCCGAGATCTGCTACGATTCGATCACCCCATCTAGTTTTAACCTTTTGTAGGGAGAAAATATTATATTTGAATCCTATGTCCAACTCGGACAACTTCCTCGTTGGTTTAAAACCACTGTTTTGGTATAGTGAATTTGCCTCCCTCACAGCAAAATCATCTAAAGTAAAAATTGAATACTCTTCCTCGAAATGCATTTAAGTGTTGTCTTCTTACAATCTTGAGAATAACTGTGATGTTCTCCAACAAATATTTGTGTTTTTATAAGAAAATCTTCTCAGATATGTCTTTCAATACATATTAAATTTAGATTTTCATTCAACCGATCATGTCCATTCATATTCATGATAGGGGGGGAGATAGACTTACTCCAAAACCAAAACCCAAAACCCACAACCCAAAACCCAAAATAACTAGGTTTAGAACGTAAAACGAGGTTCAAAACGTATAACGACGTTTTATTAACCTATTAGTTTGAATGATATATGGGAGAGGTATTTTTCTAACAAGTGATAGTGGATTCAGGATACATTAAAATTTTTTATATTTGTTCCTAATTTTGTAATTTCTTTTAATAGCATTAAAAAACCCTATAATATACATTATTCCCGATAATCGAGAATGTTTAAGGATGACCGTAATCTTTTATTACCCCATTAGTTTCAATGATATATAGGAGCCATGTTGTGATAGTGGTTTCAGGATGCATTAACTGTTTCTATGAAAAGATAAAAATTAAAATAAAATAAAAATAAAAATTCTTTGTTTTGGATGAGAAAGATGTGTTATTCAGATTGGGAAAATGAGAATAAAAGAAAAAAAGAAAAAAAGCAAAACCCAATAAAAAAACCCGATCATGTCCATTCATATTCATGATAGGGGGAGAAAGACTTAACCCAAAACCAAAACCCCAAACCCAAAACGACGTTGACAACTAGGTTTAGAACGTACAAAGAGGTTCAAAACGTACAACGACGTTTTATTATCCCATTATTTTGAATGATATATGGGAGACGTCTTTTTCTAACAAGTAGATAATAGTGGTTTCAGGATACATTCAAAGATAGATTTTCTTACATTTATAGATCTTTAAAAGGATACTTCCTATTAGTTGAAATGGTTTATAGGGGTATTTTTCTAAGAGATGATAGTGATCTCCGAATATATTCGTTATTTATATGAAAAGAAAATATAACAAAACCCAAAACGACTTTAACAACTAGGTTTAAAACGTACAAAGAGGTTCAAAACGTACAACGACGTCCGCTTTCAATAATAGAATTAAGACTTTCTCCATTAAAAATTTGGATGAAAGCATTCTTGACATAAAGATGCTTGTTAATAAGAAGCACCCCATAATCATGGGGCTTCTACAATAGGAAATTCAAGCGATGAATTCCTTTAAATTCAATCTCGAAGTGTTTGGCGAATTTATAAAACGTTCGGATGATCCTGATAGTGCAATTATTGCCACTAAAAGCATGCAAACCAAAATGCTAAGTGTAGTTTCAGAAGATGAATTGGCTGATCATTTTGAAAAAATGTATACCGAAATAAAAAATAAATTGGAGGAATTCCAATGTAAAGACAGTGGATGGGCTTTATTGTCATTTTTAAGGATAGAGGTAAACATTAACAAATATAGACCTATTAGTGGATATTCATATTTCAAGCTACTACTTCAATTAATAAAAACGAAAGCCTGCATCAATGTTCAAAATAATGATGAATATTGTTTTAAATGGAGCATCATAGCTGCTCTGAGCACAGAAGTTACGAATAATCGCTCGAGAACTAGTTCGTATAATATCACAAACATAACAGATGAGTTGATTGATGTATGTGGTAAACTAATCAGCTTTAAAAATTTGCAGTTCCCTCTGGTATTAAAAGATGTAAAAAAATTTGAAGAGAACAACCCAGAGATAAGTGTGAATGTGTTTGGATATGAATCTGATGATAAAAAGAAAAGTGTTAAAATCATTGGTCCATTATATCATACACAAAAGGAGCAGAATATACACATTAATTTGATGTATTGTATAAACATTGATCGTAGAACTCACTACGTGTATATCAACAATATATCTCGCTTAATATGTAGTCAAATTTCGGGTAAAGAACATCAAATGCATCTCTGTAACGGATGTCTACAACATTTTGCTAGTAAGACCAAACTTGAAAACCACAAAAGCGAATGTTGTAGACTTATAACAAAAATGCCAGAGGGAGATAACACAAATATTTATTTCAAAAATTATGGAAGACAACTTCAAGTTCCACTAGTAGTGTACGCTGACTTTGAGTCCATACTAGCTCCGATAAGCCACCAAACTCCCGATCCTAAATTTTCATCAACAACAGCTGTCCAGCAACATATACCTTGTGCCTTCTCCTACTTCATCAAGTGCAGTTTCAATGAAAAACTTGATAAGCAAGTGACATTTGTTGGTGAGTACTAACATTTAACTTGTTATAAACCATTTATTTTACCCACATTTCATTATTTTAAAAGATATGAATAATAATTTTTTTCTTCCTTTCTTTAGGCAAAAACTCTCCAGATAAATTTATCGAAATGCTGACATCGGATTTAACTGCCTTATATCAGGATGTGTTGGAGAAACCGAAGCCAATGAATCCACTGACGGATGCAGAAAACAACTATCAAGTAAATAATCCATCTTGTACAATTTGCAAATTAAATTTTAAGGAAAGCGAGCTTAGAGTAAGGAACCATTGCCATCTCACTGGTATATTTATAGGACCTGCACATGTAAAGTGTAATTTAGATTTTCGTGTCCCAAAATTTTTTCCAGTTCTCTTTCATAATTTCTCGGGCTATGATTGTCACTTGTTTATTAAAAGTCTCGCAAAAATTCAAGGAGACATTAACATCATTCCGATGAACAAGGAAAATTATATATCCCTATCTAAAAGAATTTATTTGGGTGAAAAAAGATTTTTTGAAATAAGATTTTTAGATTCAAATAGATTTCTTCAATCAAGCCTTGCTTCTTTAGCAAATAATTTATCTCTTAATGACTTGGAAAATACAAAGAGTGTTTTTCAAGAGAGCGAATCATTCAATTTAATGATAATGAAAGGCGTATTCCCTTATGATCATTTAGATTCATGGGAGCGATTTGAAGAACCATCATTTCCATCTATTACTAAATTTCATAATAAGATGGTAGATGAAGCATGTTTAGATGGGGATTATAATCATGCTTTAAAGGTATGGAATCATTTTAAATGTAAAACATTTAAAGACTATACCATTCTATATCTAAAGAGTGATGTTCTCCTGTTAGCAGACATTTTTGAAAAATTCAGAACAGTTTGTAATTCTATATACGAACTTGACCCTTGCCATTATTTTACCGCTCCTGGTTTATCATGGGATGCTATGCTCAAAACAACAAAAATAAAGTTGGAGCTTTTAACAGACGTTGATATGTACAACTTCTTTAAAAGTGGAATTCGGGGTGGGTTGTGTCAGTGCAGTCACAGAGATGCCGTTGCAAATAATAAATATATGTCAAGCTATGATCCAAATAAAGCATCGGAATATTTAATGTATCTGGATGCTAATAATTTATATGGATGGGCTATGTCACAACCCCTTCCCTATGGTAATTTTCAGTGGGATAATCCTGAGTTATATACAACTGAGTATATATCCAACATCAAAGATGATAATGTTGGATATGTATTGGAAGTAGACTTAGATTACCCATCTAGTATCCACGATTTGCATAACGATCTTCCATTCTGTCCTGAAAATATAATTACCTCGGGATGTAATATTCCTAAACTTATTGCTCATCTCAATTCGAGAAAAAAATTTACAATACATTTAAGAAACTTACAGCAGTGTATCTCTAATGGATTAATAGTGACTAAAGTGCACAGAGTCATGACGTTTAATCAATCAAACTGGCTTCAGAAATATATTTTGCTTAACACTGAATACAGAAAAGTAGCCAAAAATAAGTTTGAAAAAGATTTTTTTAAATTGATGAACAATAGCGTTTATGGTAAGACCATGGAAAATGTTGAAAAACGTAGAGATGTAAAAATTGTTTCTGAGTGGCATGCAATAAGAAACCAATTTTCAGCAAGAAAGCTAATTGCTCATCCGAATTTTCATAGTAGTAACATATTTTCACCGAATATGTGTGCTATTGAAATGAAGAAAGGGAGTATCAAACTCGATAAACCAATTTACTTGGGTTTTGTTGTTCTTGACCTATCAAAGTGGTTAATGTACGACTTTCACTACGACTACATGAAACCAAAATTTAACAACAAAATTCGTTTGAACTATATGGATACAGATTCTTTCATCTATTCCATATTTACAGATGATTTTTATGCTGATATCTATGATGATGTAATAAATCCTGATAGATCTAGATTTGATACTTCTGAGTATCCTCCCAACAATATACATAACTTTCCCTTAAATAATGGCAAGGAAATAGGTCTATTTAAAGATGAAAATAACTCGAGAATAATGTTAGATTTCGTTGGATTACGTGCAAAACTATATTGCTATAGAGTAGATACCGGTGAGGTTACAAAAAAGGCGAAAGGTATTAAAAAATATGTAACAAATAATTTAGAATTAAGAGATTATAGAAATTGTTTAATTAAGAAACAAGATCAATATAGGTCAATGTATACCTTTAGAAGTAGAAATCATAAAATATATACTGAAAATATTAATAAGTTAGCATTAAGTTGTGGTGATACAAAAAGATTTATTTGTGCGGATTCAAAGACCACATATGCATGGGGGCATAAGAATATTCCAATATGATTGTCTATTGTATATATGTATCTATAAATAAAATATTATATTTTAATAGTTTTAAAACGAAAAATGTTTAAATAAAATAAAGATAATTTTTCACATTAGCACTGTAAAACCTATCAAGTTTAAATAAAATAAATAAAAATTTGAATCATACTCGTATTAAAAACTTTGTATTTTTATTTTTTACTAGGGCATATTTCTTTCTTCTCTTTTGTTAAGCATCCATAGCACCAAAAAGGACATAATTTGATTTCCCCGAACCGTTGGTCCACTTAAATTGCTCCGCTTAAATTGCTCCGCTTAAATTGCTCCGCTTAAATTGCTCCGTTTAAATTGCTCCACTTAAGTTCCTCCACTTAAATTCCTCCACTTAAATTCCTCCACTTAAATTCCTCCACTTAAGTTCCTCCACTTAAATTCCTCCACTTAAATTCCTCCACTTAAATTCCTCCACTTAAGTTCCTCCACTTAAATTCCTCCACTAAAGTTCCTCCACTTAAATTCCTCCACTTAAATTCCTCCACTTAAGTTCCTCCACTTAAATTGCTCCGCTTAAATTGCTCCGCTTAAGTTCCTCCACTTAAATTCCTCCACTTAAATTCCTCCACTTAAGTTCCTCCACTTAAGTTCCTCCACTTAAGTTCCTCCACTTAAATTATTCCTCCACTTAAATTCCTCCACTTAAGTTCCTCCACTTAAATTCCTCCACTTAAGTTCCTCCACTTAAATTCCTCCACTTAAATTCCTCCACTTAAGTTCCTCCACTTAAATTGCTCCGCTTAAATTGCTCCGCTTAAGTTCCTCCACTTAAATTCCTCCACTTAAATTCCTCCACTTAAGTTCCTCCACTTAAGTTCCTCCACTTAAGTTCCTCCACTTAAATTATTCCTCCACTTAAATTCCTCCACTTAAGTTCCTCCACTTAAATTGCTCCGCTTAAATTCCAACTAAAAAATCCAACTTAAAAAAATCCAACTTAAAAATCCCCTTAAATTCTCTCTTAAAAATCCACTTTCCTCCACTTAAATTCCTCCACTTCATTGATCCAGAACCGGCCAAAACCTACTACTCTCTAAATTCCAACTAAAAAATCCAACTTAAAAAAATCCAACTTAAAAATCCCCTTAAATTCTCTCTTAAAAATCCACTTTCCTCCACTTAAATTCCTCCACTTCATTGATCCAGAACCGGCCAAAACCTACTACTTATTAGAGCTTCAACATTCTCGGACCCAAATAGCTGTAACTGGCAGCGGCGCGAGAAAACACAAGTTATCAATGATCCGCTGCATTTCGACCAACATAGAGCAACAACAACAAAAACATGGGCAATAATTCTTAACTGAAGGTGGATCTTTTTAAGCTGATTGATATTTTGCATTCCATCTCCATTCGTCTTAGAGACTAGTGCGGTTTTCTTTATTACAGACGACTTTATAAAATTTGTATTGCCTAACTTACAACTTCAAGGGATTAAGATGGAAAGCACAAGTGGTAGATGCGCTGTGGCCAAGAAAAAAAAAACTAAAACCAAGAATTCCGCAGCTTCTAGGAAGTCGCCGCCGGACAGAGTCTTCGCCAGTATAGAAAAAAAAAGTCCAACGTGAGGAAGCCATCCTCCTTCCTGAAAAGTATTACGAAATTTTCAGTGAACATGGTACCGTAAAAAAACTTGGAACGGCGGAGTGTCCAGTAATGGATTGGAAAGCTGCTGCCCAAGAATACTTAAAGCCAACTATTAAATGGCATTTTAAGTTTAAGCCAACTAAACGGTTTGTCTTAACAAGATCTTCTGACGTTATTAAAACAAGAGGCGAGATGAGCTACAAATCAGACGTTGAAGTTTCAAGGTCCGTAATGCGCCCGGGTAAAAAAATTGACATGATGGATTTTAGATCATTGCCCTCAGGGGTTCCTCTTCTAGAAGCAAAAAAGAAAGATGTTGACAAACTCCTAAAACACCATTGTGGGCAAAAATGGAGAGAAATTAATGAATTGAAATTTTATAGGGAAATTATAGATACAGAAGTAGTTGTGCAAGATGCTGAGGATGAACCAGATGTCTGTGAGTTTCTCGAAGAGACTCAGTACTGCCGCGTTTAGTCCTTGACTAAATTTTTACTTTTTATTCAAGCTTTCATTTATCTTCCTATGATAAAAACTAAAAAAAATTGTTGTGAATTATTGTTAATGTTACCACCTTAAGTTAATGAAGAAAAAAGTATTATTCTTTTATTTATCTTATTCATATTCTTTGTTATCATTATTAATGAATCATTAATTCATTAACAATCATTAATGAATTCCAATAAAAAGAACTTTTCCTTGCTAAAATTTTCTCTTCTTTTTTAATTTTACAGGCATTTGACAATCAAAACGATGCTATTTAAAAAACTTATTTTCAAAACGCGCTAAATATATTTTTAACAAACAAAACTGCCTAAAAAAAATTAAAATTTCACTAAAGGAAAAAAATAAAAGGTCCCTTTAGTATTTTTTTTTTGTCAATCTAATAAAAAAGACTTCTCCAAACTTTACAAAATTTATTGCAGTGAATTACCTGAAATATTTTAGGAATTATAGGTTTTCGCCCTTTTGCTCGGTTTCATGTTCATTTTTTTTAGCCTCTGTTTGATTGTTAACGTCACATATACTCGTATTTACTACATACGTGGCGAACTTGAATAATTAATAAAGTTCAGAAGGTTAAATCCTCTAAAGGCCAAAAGTTGTATGTATCGAACTGACCCATATTCATATTGCGCTGAACGGCATAGTTTGAGATAAATTAAATTTTCTTTATAAGAAAAATGAAATACCATTTGCATTTCGAAAGGTAGTGTCAAAGTTAATGGTCTTGATAAGATCTGTGCGATAGAAACACTAAATAGTTTTTTTTTTGTTATCTAAAATAAGGTAAGCTGAAAGATTGACAATGACAAACTAAGAAAACTTTTGGAAGTGTCAAAGTCTCATAAAATACAAAAATGTACATAAAATAAAAAATAAAAATAAAATAAATGAAGGCGATAGTATAATGATAAATTTATAACTTACTATCATACTAAAACTGTTTGCTCCATTCGACATTTTTTTACTTGTCTTTTGAAATGTTCAACTTTTAATAACTTAAAAAAAAAGAAGACAAATGAGTCTATTCAACAACTTCTAGCCACAAATTGGCTTCTCAAATTCTACAAACTTATTTTCATTATAATGTTTTTGAACCAAGAACCTTCGCAACATAAAGCAAACATTCACATCTAGTTAAAATCATCTTGCCTGAATACATCATACATCTAGATTAATTATTATTTAATTACAACCTTAATAAGCTACGTTTTAACTTAGCTTTAATTTAAATGGAAAGAGTTCTGTACTATACAAAGAGTATCTGTCTACGTTAATCAAATAAATACATATTGCCATTCGGCATTGAATAATTGTCACGCATAGCAGATTAATGTTAAATGACATTTTCCCATAGTAAACTAAAAATGACCACGTCTGATTTTGTGTATCTAAATTTTGTCATCCCATTCAATGTGGGTGATTGTTTTAAAATTAAGTTACACGATTATAAATCAAGAATATGTACATAGGTACATACCTTAAAAGCTCATGAGTAATTTGCGCGAATTGCCTCCGATTGCGCTAATCAAGTCCCATATTTAAAATTTCATGTGAAAAAATTGTCAAAAAATCGCGGCATAACTGTAGGTGGATGTCATTTTCTTCTATTATCCGGTTCGTGTATTCGATAGCCCATTATTTTTGTATGGATTTAAATTTGCCGTTAAACGCTTATTTTTCTTATTTTCTATTTCAGTTTTTCATATTCATGTACATACGTTGAAAGTATACATTTTGGAGTATATTAAACTGATTCCTTCTGGGCACGTTCTTAAGTTTTCACAATGTTTCTTGGAAATTTGGTTGAATTTATCTCATTTCGAAATTTAAATAAGATGATTTTTAATCGAATTGGAAGTTTTCGATTAAATTTGGTCATTCGATATTTGCTATGCATACCATCTCGAGCTGCATACTGTTTTCTTATAAAATCGAAGTCAACTTCACGTTCTCCTAACTCGTAAAATGTTTACTTATATGATTAGTGCTGTAGACTGTCACGCAGTAGATACGGGTTCGATTCCCAGCAGCTGCAAAACTGTGTTTTAGGGGTGTACTGCCTTTTGCTAGTAGTTAAAAATTCTTGAAAATAATCTCTTGTCATGAAAAGATTTTAATCTTAGCCGTCCGAACTCGACAGAAAATTTTGGGTCCCCTCTATTCGAGTTATATCATTAGGCTCTATACCTATTATTTTTTATATTATTTTTTGTATTACCCTTATTTCGCATAAGGGAGGTATAAAGTAGTTATAACTTTTATAATAACAAATTATTTACAATAACAAGTAGTGTTTATTATTATAATTTATTTGTTTCAATAATATTAAAACAAAATAGTCAAACGAAATTCAAACAATATAATTACATAAATTATGATAATATAATAATAAGTTTTTATTTATAATATTGTTCTGAGTTGTCATTCGTTATTTCTTTTTATTTTATTATCTAACATTTTTGTTTGTGCTTTGATTGTATAAAATGATTTCTGCCAAAAGTTCAACCTCTGGCAGTTTTTTTTTTTTTTACATACGAATTGTTAAGAGATATTTAAGGTTTTCATCGCGCGTATGTTTTTGTGAAATTCTTGAAACAATCGGGCTCATTCTGCTACCCGTTGCGAGAAAACCAAATGAATCATTGCCACAAACTCGTATTTGCACGTATAGCAGAATAAAGCAAACAATCCTAATAGCTATGAAATCTTAATTTAAAGAAAGGTAAAACACACAAATTAAGGCATTCACTTCATAGTTGTTTGTTGTTTTCTTAAATCAATTGTTATTTTTTTTTTTCTGGTGAATGTGTGTTTAAAGCCTATGAGGTTGCAAAATAATACTTTTTAGAACTAAATTTGAACAAATAAAAAAAAAAACAAACTTCTTAAGTTCTGTTTTCGGTTGTTGTGAATGATAGAAAAGTTTTATGTGAGCATATAAATTGCGCCTTAAATAAACATCGACTAGATAATAGTATATTTGAACATCAAAAAAAATAATTAATGAAGAAAAATATAGCACATACGAAGTACACACTCATTACATGTCCTGATGTAGAATTTTAAGTTCTTTACGATAATAATAAATTTTGTTGCACAATATTTTCTACCTGGAAGTTTTCTTGATTTTTTCTTATTAATTCTTTGTTTGTATTACTATTAATTTACAATATTCACATGCAGAGTGTTTAGTGTTTTTTGTTTGTTTTTGTTTTATAAGGAACACTCTGGAGTATGCATTTAATTAATTAATTTCTTCAAATATTTATACACAAAAGAAAACTAACTTAACAAAAATATAATTACATCATTTTCTCTTGGTTTATGTATAAATGCAATCTACTATATTGAATAAATATAACATATATTTAAATCTAAGTAAGGGAAAGGAAATGCATAATTGTTGCAAATAATAAAATAAAATATTTAAATTAATCTCGGTTAAATGCATTGGAAAGTATTTATATAAATTATGTATTTATAATAAAGCGGGGCATTTTCCTTATTTCTAGAAAGTGATTTTTTGTTTAAAGAAGAACAAACATGACTATTTTGACAATCTTTACACTCATAAAGAAGCAACTTGATTTTTGTCTGCTCTGTCACATGAATTATTATATTTTTATTATCTGATTTCCATTCAATCAGCTCTTAACAGAGGTTCGGTTTCTTTTTTGGGATGTTTAGGTGTCACTTTGAAACATATACGATTGAAATGTTCACACATTTGATTAACTACACTGGCTCCATAGTGCCAATGAGCTAATGTTGTACCAATTAATAGTACATACAATAAGAATCGTTCGAAAAAAGGAATCCAAAGACCGATTGCGATGCAAATAACAAATATCGGTGTCATCCAGTGAAATGCTTCACAACGAGTACTGGACATTTGAGAAACGATTAGGCGGCACTAAAAAAAAAGAGAGGTAAATTGAGAGATAAGAGAAAATATGTAACTCGTTTTGTATTTTATTCAATGGTTCAATGTGAGATGAATTAAAACGAAAAGAAATAGAAGAAAATTGAAAATGTGTGCGAAAATGTGAATCGATATATACAAAATACTTAAAATAGAGAAATAAATGCTTAAAATAGAAAAATATACCAATTACCTTAAAAAGAAAATGAAAAAGAGAACGAACCCGTTTAAGACTTCTAATCAATTACTTTCTTTACTAAGTGTATGTTCAATATTGGAATCTGAGTCCCTTCCAATCAGGGCTTAGGACAAAGCATAGATGTCAAAATGGCACAAGTTAAAAATTTTTAATGGCAATAAATGAAATTCAATGGAAAACATTTATCAATCTATTTGAGAATCATTTAATGTGCTTAAACTAACCGAGATTCTTCGCAATATTTGAGTCTTAATACAGGAGTTCCAAGCGGTTTTAGTCTTAGTCCGGTATTATTTTTAATTTTTATAGTTTATTTGTCATTAGTCTGCAAAAGCATTTTGTAGAACCTTTATTCTGATAATCTTCTAATAATAATTTCCCATCCTATTTTCCGTGATTCAAGTCTAAAAGTAGCACTCAATATATTCCGCTTATAAAAATGTATCGAAACCGATTAAATCGCTAAAAAAAAGTCGTAAGTATTACCAAAAGGCTTTCATTAGAGTTTCCATTAAATAAACCCTTTTGCAATTTTTTTTTTAACTAAAAAAATGCCTAAACCATTTTCGAGAAAAATATGATTTTCCGGTACGAAAATTTTGTGTTTTCTTTCATTCAGCTGAAAAATCGTCACTGATTTCGTAAATTCATACTTAAAAACACTTAAACTACTAATATATCGATACCTTCCCGTAAGAATGTATTAAGCGACATTTTTAAAATTGTTCAGTAAACGAAAAAAATTCTCATTTAGTTATTTTTGTGTGTATTTTATTGGAAGAAACAGATATGGAGAGGGATTTTTACAATACAAGACTTGACATTATTGCAAAATCGAAATTTTAATCAGATAAGAAGTTTTTGTCGCTTAGTACATTTTCGTGGTCAAAGCATTGGCGCTTGATACAATGTTAAATGGCGCTTACAATGACAACAACAAAAAAACACAAAATAAATGGGAAAAAAGTAGTAGCCTATTTGATAGACAAATATTTAAAAGCAAAGACAACCATATCTGGAGTATTATAAGCGACAAAAATGGATCAAGTTCTATTTGGATGAATGTGCTAAGCGAAAATTTCGGTTAAACTATGCGACATCTAACAAATTTTTTTTGTGGACGTTTGGTTGCTTAAGACAATAATATTTTTAAAAATGTCGCTTAGCATAATTGTACTGCCGGATAATACAAATTTCAGGGAGCTACAATTTTATTTTCTCTCTAGTTTCTTTTGTATACATGGCAGTGAAACCCAGGCCAAAATGTGGCGCTTAACTTCTAGTATAGTTCCACATCAAAAAGTCGTTTTCGAAAAAAGAGTCGCTTAATACATTCTTACGGGAAGGTATCGATATATTATGTAGACGTTTCTCTAAAATAATATTATCAAAATCGAGAAATTTAAAATTGTAAAAACTTTGAGCATTATAACTTGGTTGGCATTGAAAAAAATCTGTTAGCTCAAATTCTCTCGTTATTTTCCAACAAAAATATTTATTTAAATCACTATTGGTAAACAAGTATATTTTAAATTTTTTTTAACTAGTTTTTATATTTGCAACCATTAATATCAAAATCTCTAAGGCGATCTTTGATGCATATTTCCATCACTCTTAAATAGCTAAACAAAACTAATTTTCTATCGTTTCACGTTCAGCTCTCAATGTTATCACTCTTTTTCATGTCAGAACAAATTCAATAATCAACTCAAGTGGGATCTATTAAAGCTTCAAATTACACTGAAACAAAATTACGTATAATATTTTATTAGGAAAAACAAAATCCGCTTTAAAGCAAACATCAACTCCTCATCAATGATTCATATCGAAATTTCATTAATTAATTTAAAAGAAAAAAAAAGTATTTTACATTGCAAACTTTGAAGTTGTTATCAGCAGCGATAAGTCTGAAACATTTGTCTCATCCCCTGTGCTAGTTTATTTGTCAGACACTAATTAGTTTTACTGATAAAGAATTCTCACGAAACAAAAGGGTAGTTGACTGACTAACTAAGCGCACCATGTTTGTTAAAATGAGTGATTGAGTACAAGGTGTATATTATATAAATTCAAAGAAAAAATGGTGATAAAATAGTGTAAGGTTCCACCTATACGGAATAACTTTAACAAACAATTTCGGGGATGACCCTTATTTTTATTAGAAAACTTGTTCAGTACTTGCTACTTGCGAGGCCTATTAACGAATTTACTCACGTACTGAAGAATATGATTATCACTTATAGTGTACAAACTACACAATTTATTCCTCTTTTTAAACAGCAGGCAACATGAATCAAATCACAACTGATATAATTGAATTCACTTCTTGAACCAGGGACGGATTATAGAACAAACTTTTATATCTTGCTTGAGACTAGAATTTTAGAACTTGGGCAATTGCACTTTAAATAAAAACCTTGTTGAAACATGTGGATTAGAGAACGTAAGAAGCTCGAGGCTGTTTTAGATTTATTCTAAACATCTAACAATAATTTTGTAGATAAACCTGATAACGAATGAAATTTTTAAATTTCACTGAAAAACAGAAGGCTCTAGTTGAATGTTTGGGACTTATATTGTTTAGATACATATTTGAATATATAAATGAAAAAAAAGTCAAATTTGATTTCATTATTAAAAAAATGAGATTTGTTGAGTTGCATCGGTATTCTTTTTTATGAGAATATCTACATTATCTTTCGATTAAGTAGTGTGAATTTTTTTTTTATGCGAATCATTTCTTTATAAAATTTATCGCAAGCCAGATTAGTTTGAGTTTGAAAACGCGCACTAAAGATATTATGGCTAGCCTTAGAACGTTTCAGCACAGTGCAAGCGTTTAGGAAAGTTGGAGAGGATTTCAAATGAGATACAGATGCACATTAGTTTTGAATGTCTGAATATCTAAATCATGGGGAAAGCCGGGTATTAAGCTTAAATTTGTGTTTATGTGTAAAATGGTATTTTTTAAATATTTCTTCAATGGCGTAGACTCAATGGGGTGTTTTCAAAAAATTCTGCTTTTTTTTGCACTTTCCTTTCACTTTACAACAGAGAAAAAAATTACGATAGGGAGGATTTATTCCTGCCATTTTGGTGGGAGGGAAACAAATTGGAGTATAAAATAAAATATCATGTTAAAGTTCTTGTTTTTAAATTAGAAACCTGTCTTCAAGAAAAAGTTTTTTTTTCGGAAATTTCAATTTTCTCAAAAACACGAAGACCTAAAACATCCGATTTTAAACGTTCAGTAGCTCAATTCTGAAAGAGCTAAACTAGTATACATTTATTTCTTTGGTTTTGCTTAAATTTTGAATTAAATTTTCTTTTTCTTTTCAAAAATTTCTTAGATTAATGTGAAGAATTCTTTGTAGAAACGAGAAATTCGATTTTAAGTCAGCCCCTCAATATTGAAATCTTCTAATCAGAATTAAAGTGGTCGTGGTAGCGAGTGGTAGTGCCAAAGAATTAATTAAAGTGCTCTTGCTAGCGAGCACGATGGCTACTTCTTAATCAAACAAATAAATCGACTTTTTCTATACTCATGACAATTGTTACCTTCAGCTAAAAGCCGAAACTTATATGCCTTCTGTATCTTTGAGTGCATCTCTTTTTGTGTTTTTTTTTATTATTCTTCAAATTTGTTTAGACAAACATGGCTTTAAAGTCCGAGGATTTTTTCCTCTTTTGCCAAATTATGTTTGTTATTAATGTTAGGTACTTAAGTTGCCTATGGCAGTAAACATGTTATGTTATGTTATGTTTATTTAAAAAATGGGTTCCGTTTTTGCACTTAAGCATTGCTCAATAGTTGGGCTCAAAACCATGGATTAGATTTTGTCTTAATAATTGCTGTGTTGGCCACTTAAGATAAGTTTTTTTTAAACCTTTACCAAAATTTATAACTGCCACAACTAATGTCTTAACTGTCTTATATTTGCTTATTTTAGGGTTTAAAAAAATATGTATTTGTTTTTTTTTTATCAGTTGGTCAGAAAAACGCGCCTAAACATTTTTGTTATCTAAATACAGCCCTGATTAGTAGCAACTTCTCCCCCATAAAAAATAAACAGATAATAAAAAATACAAAAAATACTCACACTGATATTACTAAATATAGTTCCACTCAACATAAACAAAGCTCGTGGATCGGTTTCGGCAATATTTGATGGCGATATCCAAGGCCAAACTAGTAATATTACCATATAAACGATAAATGGATACAATGGTCGAATAGCCTCTCCAAATGGACGCATTTTTCCAGTTTTTTGTACGTAAGAGCTAAAATATTAAAATAAAAAAATATCAGATGAGCAAATTGAAATAAAGAATTGAGACATCAAACGTGACTTACTTGTACATATTTATGACAACCATTGGCATATTAGCCATTGCGCTCACGTGTAACAAAAACTCCATAGCAATACCCAACGGTATGCCAAAGGGAAGATCTCTTTTCCAGAATCCAACTCCATACCACCAGGTGATCAGATACATAGTCGTCGATCCCCACATGCTAAAGTCATAGCCCCACGGCAGATACAACACGCCAGTGTTGTACTTCTCCCAATGGGAGACGTAGAAATTGAAGAAAACCATCATACAGATGTAGTACATTCGAATAGGTGGAATCGAAGCATCGCAACGCCCAAATATACTATATAGGCAAGTGGGAATAAGCACGGCAGTATAAGAATCCAATCCATGATCGAAGAGTTCACCGAGCGGCCCTGCGAGTCCAATTCTGCGCGCTTGCTTCCCATCGATGCCGTCCAATGTGTAGGCAAGGAATATATTTATCGCCGTGCACAACCAAACCCATTGTGGTATAGGAGTGTAGCCTGGGTCACCGGAACTTGCAAAGAAATTCCAATCATAGTACGATAGAAAAACTAAATTGGCGAAGGTAAATAGGAATCCGAGAAACGTCATCAAATTGGGCGCAATCCATCTGGGGAAAAACTGCCATGTGGCATTTGTAATTTTATTCGTTTATTGATTTATACACAAACATAAATTGATTTTGGGTTTTATAATACATTACTCAAATTACCTTAACAGTCCAGTCCCAAAAGGGGTGCATAACATAGATACTTAGGGGTGATGTGTCCCTGGCACTATACTGTGTACGAAAAGCAAAAACAAAATGATTACTCATATTCCTGCAACTGGTAGCAACTCCTCCAAGACATGACTCCCACACAAATCCTGAAAGCTAACCTACCTTGTAGTTATCGAATCCGGTGAGATGTTCCTTCGTTAGATAGGTGTAATCTATGATTTCCTGCAGCGTCATGGTTTTAGTTTTAAAATATTCTAGGCTCTAGTTAGGTTTATTCGAAGAACTTAATTGGATTTAAGTTTAGGATCGAAGAAAATTCTCTTTTCGTTTTTTTTTTTCTTCTATTGTTTCGTTGAACTTGGCTTTGTTGTCTCTTCCAACAACGCGAAATTGTTGTTTTTCGATTTCCTCTAGCAGGACCTTTAAATGGACATTTTTATTTTATTATTGATAAATTAATTAAACAATAAGAAGCCGGTTTACATTTGACAAGATTTTTCCTTCCACATTCTTTTCTGAGCTATTGTGAACTATAGAGAGCTAGAGACGGAGAGAAACTCAGAGCTTGGCAGACTGAAAAATAAATTATATTTTTGTGTTCGACGAATTGCGAAAAAATGAAGACGTTTAGAATTTAGAAAGATAGTGGGGTGGTGCTTTTTTTATCAGAAAAATGTCAATTTGTCAGTAGTTTTATTGGATTTTGTAGGAGAAAATAGAATATTTGTTTGGGTGGGAGAGAAAAACGAAGAGTTCATTTGCAAATGAATAGGTGTGTTCATATTAATGAGCTCTTCTGTGTATGTCATTATTTTGAACAGGAACCGGACAAATTCTCAACTTTATTAAATCCTGTACATATATTCTTCTTCACTGAAGTGATGGGTGAGATTTGGAGCCATTTAAACTTGCACTTGTACTTCCTTAAAATTGTTTATTTTATAAGATTTGTCTTCATGTCTCAATAAAAATGAAGCACTTTCATGAAAGTACACTGTAAACTTTAATTGCTGACAAGTTTGTTTTTTCCCTGACCAGGCCTAATACAAATCTGAACTGGCCTTATTGTAGGAATGAATGAACATGTCGGTAAGGAAGTTCAGTAAAAGATGTTTGTTTTACGTTTTAGCTTACATATATGTATGCATGAGCTGCCGCGGGAATAGAAAATAGTACTTTATAATACGTTATTCCGGTTATATAGGAAGGAAAGGGAAAATATAAAAAATAGAATATTTAGGCCTATTCGGTGAGATCTTTTATTCTTCTATTCTGTTATGAATTTTCCATACAAAAGTTTGAGCGGTCAACAAATCTTTTATGAATTATAATTTTGGTATTCGGCATACTAAAATCTGCTATAAAATCTGCTAATAAAACTTTTATGAACGGTCAAACGTTCGAACATAGAAAAAATCTGTTACGAATAGCATTTTTGGTATTCAGCATGCAAAAATCTCTTATGAAATCTGTTAAAAATCATAAAAGAATAAGAAACAAACTTCTGTGACTTTTATCATAAAAGATTTCAATAAGTACACAGGTGCATCAAGTAAAAATGAATATTTATCTTTTATTTCATCAACAAAATGTTCTAAAAAGAAGTCAAATGAAAGAAAATATATTAAAACACATATCATATAAACATATAAGTAGAGTATGGCCACGGTATTCCCAAAAACATAAGGTAGAATCGTGTTCGATGGTATGGATACCAATAGTGTGTAAGGGTTTACTTTTTTGTTCGTCATCCATTTTAATTATGTCAGATGAAATATTTTAGATAATCACAGCTGATTATGATAACAGATTTAGTTCAGTTTCATAACAGATCTCGTTTTCGAAGTGGCATAACAGACTTTTATAAAAGTTCGAACCTCTGAATACCAATCATAAAAGATCTTTTAAGGTGGAAATCTTTTAAGATTCATAACAGAAAATATATAGCAGAATAACAGATGTGGCAGAATAGGCCTAATTAACTGTTAAAGCAAACTATAAAAACGCTTTTCAAAGGCTTTAATAAAACTTAAGCAGAACATTTTTTGGTATTCCCTAAAGAAGAAATCCGAGCTTCTGTTTTAGCTTAACTAGAATACGTAGCTCATTACAACGATCTTAATATTTATGTTATAAAAGTAGTCCTGGTGAAGGTGGCCATTTTACCATAGAAGAAGTAGCTACTTATATCAAAAGTATCTGAATTTCTGAACAGTGGCGTTAACCACTTTAACTCGCTGTGGTTGTAAATATATGGTTAGGACAGATTGGATTCATGCTGTAAATTTTGTGTTGATAACCATCGACTAATATATTGAAGGACGAACTGATGTCGGTCCTGGGCGAAACGCATTAGACTAAAGGTCACAAAAAACTTTCAATTGATTTAATCAATAGAGTTCACAAAAGCAAAAAACTGGTAATTTCCCATTAAAGATTAAAATACATGAACTCCAAGGTTTTGCATAGAGTAATTTTTATTCAAATGTTTCACTGTCAGTTATGCTATATATATATAATGTACGTATAATTTATTTATTTATCTTTTTGTAATATTTTATACTCAAATGGATGGGTTTTTGTAAAAACGGACGTAATAATTTGATAAATTAAATAAATCAATCACAACTATGTATTTATATAGAAAAATAATAAATTAATATAAAGTCTATAAGAATAGTTTTTTTCTTCTTATTTTTTAAAAGTACAGTTGTTGCTATAGTTTTATATATTATTTAAAATAATAATTATTGTGAGAAGTAAATATTTTTTTCTCATTTTACCTAATAAACAAAAAAGTATAAACAATCACAATGAAGTTAAAAAATAGTTAACACAAATCATGGTTTGCCTTTAAGGTATGATAACTTAACTTACTAATCTTTAAAGCTAATTAACATAATAGGAAACAATACAATCTGAAAATTGGAAAAAATTGCATTGAAATAAATAAATTTCTTTAATTACATTTAATAACTTGAACATAGAATTTACTAAATTTAAATTTGTATCAAATTATTGTTTTGTGACGGTTATTTTATTTGTAGGTTTAATTTTATTAACATATGTTATATGGTTTTGTATGTTGTGATGTTTAATTTTTCAAAATGACTAAAAATATATTTAAAAGTTTTATTTGCGTTTTTTTTTTGTTTAACATTTTGCATTTTTTGTTTTTTATTAAGCTCAAAAATTGTGATGTGAATTTTATTAATATTAATAAAATTGAATTGTTGTTTTTTTTTTTGGTTTTAATTTGAAATTGCACATTTCCCTAAAGAACGATTTAAAAGATAGTTAATCCTTTTAAAGTTGATGAATTTTATTGTTTTCGTGTGAAGAAAGGCAAGAGAGCGTAGCTAAACTGCGTTTATTAATTTTTTTTTTAATTCAGTTTTCAATTTGCGGTGTTATAATTTTAGCGATTTAAATACAAATTAAATGGATTAATTTGTTTGTTTTTTTGTCCTCCGTCGAGCATTTCCTGGGCAACCAGATGAGCTCAATAAATGCAATTTCCAGCCACCATCTAGTGGTAAGTGAACATCGTCGTGGCAGAGAGGACAACGAGCGGCTCCAGTTTTAAGTTCTATGAGTAAGAAGGAATAATTATTTTTATATGAAGAAAATGTTACTTATTTATGTGCACTTTAATATAGTATCTGGAGAGTGTAATTTTTAAATTGACAAGCTAAGTTTTTCGCACGACAAGAAACTATTTTGCCCATGCAATTTGAATTTTGAAAATAAACTTTATTCTGGCCAAAATCTGACCTCAGTAAATTAACTTTACTTACCTCTACAATAGTCTTCCATTTGATGTAGTTCATACAATTGTTTATGAACAGATTCAGTACAACGATCGCAGTTTACGTAACTATTTTTTGCTTCGCATTCTTCTGCGAAAATAAGAGAAAATTAAAATTACATTGCGAGACTTATTGTCTTTGATTGGTTTGAAAGTCAAATTGCAACTTTTAGCGGCCCGATTAAAGCAGGTCTCTGATTTGCCAGTTGTCAATGTAGACTATTGTTAGACTAAGTTATCGAATTCGAATTCTAACAACAGAAGATTTAGTTTTTTTTTTTTTAAATCGAAAACTTGGCTTGGCTGAGTTGCTGAATTTTTACAGTAAAATGCAGTAAAATGAAATCTACATTTTGGGGTACTAAAATAACTTTTGGGACAATTTACAACTGGTGAAACAGACACCATGGTCCCTTCTGCCTTTTTAATGTTTAGTCCTTTACTGAGTGAACTTACTTGTCAAATGATAGTTTAAAGCTGCAACTTCCAAAACTTGACTGCACTGTGGACATTTAGTCAAAAATGGACATGATTTCCAATAATGCCTGTCTAAGTGCGCCTGCTCGCCCTGGCAAGACCAATCACAAAATGGACATCGTCTGTAATTTAAACAAACAGTTGAATTAATTTAAAAACAAATCAATATAAAAATCAAATAAACTTGCATCACATCAGGCTCTTCGAGTGATTCCGAATTCGAATTTGAGTTAGAACTCTTCCTTGAATTGCTGGATATCATCGATTGTTTTACTTTCTCATTGTATTCCTGCTTTCCATTGCAAGCAATACCGGCCACATGTCCATTACTTACTGTTGCATTCTGGCTAATCGATTGACCACTTTTGCTTTTGAGAATCCTTGTTTCTGAGCGTCGCATTGGGCTAGATTGAGAATCGGGACTCTTTGTTCCGAATCCAAAACCAACTCTACTATCATAGGAATGTTCTCCCCCTCGTGCATTCTGCTGTTTATCACTGCTTTTATTCGAGGGTGGTGATAAGGGATCACTAGAAGGACCTGAGAAGTGTTTATTAGCTTCAAGCATCTCTTTCTTGCGTTCCATATCAAGTTTATCAAACTCTGTGAAGAGCTGACGATACAAGAGATTCCTCCTTGTTATATCATCATCTGGGGGCAATTGCTTCCTCACTAATCTCGGGTTCACTTTATAAACCAACAAAAGAATTCGTTCGGCTACTTTACGAACTGGTTCCGCTGGGTGGTGTATTCCTGAGCATCCACATTCTGATAGAGCTCTACATGTCAAACCACTATGTTTGTCAGTGCTAATTCCTTGACTTAAGACCAATTGCTCCAACATCTGCATGCGACTCAAAGCCAATCTTGGATGAGTACCTGAACTCACAGTTCGAGACAGTGCGGGTGCAACTAAGTGCTGTTCACTCACTTCTGGGCATGCGGCTATACTCAGTATTGTGTGCTGTGCCAGAGTATGAATGCGGGGAGAAGGATCCCCGCTTTTTGCTAATAACTCTGGTAGAAGACGATCCACACAACGGGCTACTTCGCTCGGTGACACCCGACTTGGAACGAACTCCAGAAACAGCACTCTAACAGTTTCCGTAGCCTGACTAAAAACTGAGTAAACAGCATCACGAACTGCTCGATGCAACAGCAAAGCGGCACTTCTCGCCACTTTGTTTGCTCCCGCAACACATTCTCCTTCGGTTTCTTGTCCTTTGAGAAAGTTGCGTAGTCTCATGAGACCATCTTCACGATCTTGAAATTGACGAGAGTAGAACTGCTCAACCTGAAGCACAAAAGAGGTATAAATTCAAAGCAGATAGTATAATGACCGATCAACAACCTGGTCATAAACTTCTTGCCTTGAGGTACACTTAGCTTCCAGCAGGAAAGTGTTTTTTACCTGGTTATTGAACGACCTTAAACACTTATAAGTACTCACCAACTCATTTCCAAAAACCAAAATTGGTAGCGCAGCCTGTCGCCGTTCCCGATCGTTCAAACGAGATCGTCCTCTGTTCGGATCCGCCTCGAGCAGCGCTGTGCCTTGACATTCCCTTAAAAATTCATTAGTATGTGAACTGAAAATTCAATATGACAACAACCACAACTTAAATATAACCACCATCGAGAGAGTATACAGAACAATGTTTGATATGTATGTTTTGATATGTAAAGAAAAAAACTAAAGCACGTTTGTTAGCCTGTGTTAAGACCCATGCAAGTTCGAGCTTTAAACTATAAAATGAATCTACAAAAACATACGTTACAACATCGATATTATAAGAATCCTAGCATCAAATACACAGCCTCTGTAACTTACTGTCTCAATGTGGGAATAGCTCGTTCTTCGTAGTCTTCGTAGCTATTGCGAGGGGCACTTTTGTTGCGTCTTCTAAGGGAACCCTGATGGCTTGACATAGGAGATCCTCGGCTTGGACTGCGGCCTATGTTCAGCTTAGGAGAATTTGGGATGTCATCATGGGACTTTCGATGGCTGCCAGTGGAGTGTGTTGAGTGGGTGTCACTAGCCGTACTTTGGGCTCCAACACCTCCGCCAGAACTTCCACCGTCAGTCGATGATTTATCTTCTTGTGCACTTTTGGGACTCATTGTGGCTGTAAAGTGTGCTTCGGCCAAAGCTGTAGCAACTTCTTGCAGACTTGGAGCTATTGGCAATGTAGGCTTTGATGAGTAAACTTCAGAAGCTAAATCGTTGTCGGCGAGAACACCGTTTCGTTCTAGGAGCTGGTCCACCAGAAGTTGTTTTAAAACCGCTCTTCGATACATTTCTATCTGCTCCTTCCTCAATTTGGCCGTAGTGAAATCCTCTTGCTGAACAGCTTGTCTCTTTGCTAGCGAGTAACGACCAAGCCTTTCCCCTGCTACCTTCAAAGATGTCATGCATAGTTTTAGCTTTCTAGCATACTCAAATCTCTCATCATTCACAGCTTTTGATTTTTTCTCTTCCATCTCTCGAATGATCTCTGCTATTGATTCTTCTACATACATAGAGAATAAGAGATCATCACAAATCGAAGCCAACGCAGGTTCGCCATTCTCAGTCAGCTGGACTTCTCCACCCGAACTATCATCCCCGTTCGAATTACATTCCAAATCTTCTCCGAGGATATTGACTGCTATCAGGGCAATTTGTCCCTCGGTATTAAAATCATTTCTATGAGGTGTGCTTAGACGTAACTTAAGATGAGTTCCTTTTCTTGGATTAACCGTTACACTCTGAAGTTCTCGCGACTTGAAGTTTGTTGCAGAATTATCAGAAAGTGATATAAAACCTAAGAAATCAAAACATTGGCTGGAAGGAGTACTTGGTATCCCTTTCGGTGAATAATGAAGCCAGAGTTCAGCTTTTTCAGCTTACAAATAAAAAATTAAATAAATATTATTAAATACTTTCATTGAAATTTCAATGCATAATTAAAAAAAATAAAATCTTACGAATAAGATACTGGTGGGCTAAGATTTGTATGCGACATATTTTGGCCGGTTTGTGAAAACGTAAAACTATATCGTGTGGGTTAATATTGTTTCCAGGACTGCTTCGCCACCCATGCACTGTTGGGCCATGAGAATTCAACTCACTCGCTGGAAACGATGGATCTTCATCTGCAAAAGAAAAAAAATTAAATTTCCAGAAATTAGGATTAAATATTTAATCATATAGTATGTGAAATCATTTTTCAGCAAAAGAAAGCGCTGGAAGAAAAGTAGAACTAACTTATCAAAAGGTTTTTCTGCTAGTCTTATTAGTGCTTCCCCTTTATTGTGCTCGCCTGTCAACCTCATGATGACAAGTTCGATCCCTGCCGTCGTCTATGTCGTTTTTAATCCATTAAAAACCTTCTAAAAATTGTCATCAATGGGCTGCTGGTTTACTCATTACATGTTGTTCAGGCATAACACTAACACCATGTAATTGAGTTAAACTAGTATGCCCAACAAGGATGAACACGAATAAAATAATGTGAATTATATAAGCGACATAGAAATAAGACACGGCTTTTCTCCGCTTTAGCTCAGTCGCCATCCCTGGAGATAAAAATATCTGAGACAACCACCAACAGTCTCAGAACATCGTGCCACACATCTTTCCTATCCTTCTTTCTCTTCATTAACTTCACGCCCGCGCTGTGTTGAAACATTTAAAGGGTAATCATAATCCCTTGAGCGCGTGTAGATTATAAAAAAAAAAAAAAAAAAAAAATATTAATAAACTAAAAAAGAGGCTGGGTGCGACCCACACTGATAACTTCCCATTTGTTTAAAAAAAAAAAAACTATTAATTCAATATTTGTCAACATTTTACCAATTGTACAAAATTATACTATGTATAAAATAAACTAAATTAGAAGTCAATATCACTACTAGTTCTCGAGAAATTTAAGTCGAAAATCAATTTTTACCAATTTTTAATAGAATTTTATATAGTTTTTTATTTTTTGTAAAAAAAAACTGCAAACTGATTTTTTTTGAAATTTTCACCAGTTGTCAAACACATTATTTTTCGTAAAATAAAATTATTTTGAGTTTCAAATTGTTTTCCGTTCTTAGAATATCTGGGTTATGAAATTTTTTTTCAGTTCTTTTTATTTAAAAAAATAACGGTATGTTAATTTTTTTCCAAATTCATACCAAATCTGTATGACCTTATAATGAGTACATTAAATTTTATTTGAAATCAATAGCGAAACGTCGAGAAATGTCAAAAATTCCAATTTGACAAATCGGACCCATTACAATAACTCCCTAAGGGAAGTTAAAAAAAAATTGGCAAAAACCGGTTCAGTCGTGCTAAAACAATGTGCTTACCGTCGAACAGCAGTTCATTTTTGTATTTATATAAAAGATTAAAATTGAAAATCAAAATGTTTTAGATAGGAGAATAAAAAGTTTTCTGATTATAAAAAAGTGAAATAAATAAAACCTTGAATTGAAATTTTAATTAAAATATGAAGGTTATGGTGGTTTTTATAATAATATTTTTATATGCTTCCATCAAATTTTAAGAACAATTGAAGACACTGAAAATACCTTTGAAAAAATCAATAATCCTCTAAAATTTCAGATCTAAAAAGCAAGTGGGTACATGCGACCCAGTCGTGGCTTTTATATTATTTTTCTTCTGCCTATGGAACTAAGATACAGTATATATTTAGCATAATTAATTTATGTATTTTGTTTTTGTAGTATCTTGTGAATTCTGACGTTTGGAGTCAACTCGAATGTAGAAGCAGAATAAGAATCCACTCTTCTCACTCATGTTTCATTTCAATCCAGCAGAGTTGATTTAGTTCCAAACGAAACGTGTAATCGACAAGTTGAAGTTAGTGTTTCTGAACCTCGGTCGTGTGTGTAAATCCAAAACGACGATTATATATCCCTAATTCCTACAAAAATATGGCAACACAAAAAACAGCTGTTAATTCATCTCAGCCATCAAAATGGAAACAATTACAATTATTATTAAATACTGTCAATCATATTTTAATCGGTGTAGTAGTCGTTTATATGACCTTTTTAGCTAAAAGTTTAGGTTTTTCCGATACATCATTGCACGCGCTAGTTGCAACAATTGGGGTATGGTTGTTTTTATATATATTTATAGATGGTGATAATCAGAGAAGATAATGTTTGTTATTGTTTGTGACATGATGTAATAATAATTAACATAATTGTTTTAAACCAAATCGACAGGCGGAGCAGAGAGTGAGGGGGTATTTTTCTAAAAATACCTGGAATTTAAGGGAACTTTTTTTGTTGTTTCCTAACTGCGATAAGATAAAATGAATAATCAATTCAATATTGATGGTGGACATTTCCAGCGACTGACTGGCAGCCAACCGGTGTTTTTTTTTTTGTTGTTTTCATAACAAAACTTAGCTCTGCGTGTCGATTATGATAACGAAATTTAAAATTAAAAAGTAGTTTAATTTTGGATTCAAACGAATGATAGAAACAACGTCACAGAGTTTAATCTCGTCTGAGGTTAAATCGATATGAATTTATTGTAAGAAATATTTTTATACCTACATATTCCTTAAACTATACAAGTTATTAAACAAGTAAATTTTGAGAAATATTTTAATTAAATAAATTTGGTCAGTACCTATAAATGATTTCGATTTCGGGTTTGGATAAACGCAGATGAACCGTGAGCCGTAAGTGGTTAGTTTTCATAATAGGTACCTAAAATTCGCAGACTATTGTCCAGTCTTGTAAATTTGGTATAAGATGCATTAATTTATTGATGTATACCTATACATATTATTTACTTCTAACATTTGGTCAAAATCTTTACCATACAATTTTTTTTAGCACTATCTATAAAAAGACAGCCTATATCTACTCGTAAAGGAAGTCTGATTTGTTTTATACCTGAAAAATTAATATTGAAATAATGGAAGTTTCGAATGTATGGTGAGAATAGGTTAGCTCTTTATGGAGCAAGAAGAATCCGAAAAATAAGACAAACATTTTATTAAAGTCCAAATATTGCCCAAACAGAAATAAATTACTGATAGATACATAGATAGATATGTAAATAGATCAAATCGCATGATCTCTGTCATCATTTAATCGCTGGTGCAGAATGTCCATTGGGGCATCAAATAAAATGTGACACGTTTAAGCATAATGTCGTTCACATCCATATCAATCAATTTGGACCAAAAACAATGGTAATCATCGATCGGGATAACAACACAATAGCCGTGTTTTAGTAAAACTGATCACCTCGACCAATTAAAATTTATCTTAATGCAACAACAATAAAAATACTGTCAATTGCCTTTTTCATTTTTTCTCCAATCAAAAGGTGACTTGCTGAAAATAGTTTGGACATTTTTTAAATTGTTTAACTAAGAAAAAAATAGATCTTCATAGTCCAAACTTAAATTCTGCTTTTTATTGTTCTCACGAAAACATCCTCCTCCTTTTTACAATTTCTTGCCGATTTTGATTAATGGTAGATATAGATAACATACAAGTATATGTATATGTAGTTTTAAAAAGAACGGATATTCGTCTTTTCAAAACTTTGGAAAAATCTTAAATCGGTCGAAAAATATTAAAGTTAAATTGAAATTTGAAGTTTTCAAGTGCCATAGTAATGCCTACAACCATTAATTATTAAATAAAGTATAAAATATTATTATTATTATTATTATAGAAAGCTTTATTAATGCCATTGTAGTATACATAAATTCACATTTAACAAATTTAACAATTATATAAATCTTTACAATTAAAATTAATTAAAAAAAAAAAAAAAGAAATTGTTTTTATTCTGCATAAGCCTCCCCCATTGAAGTCCATAAGTTCCTGTTTTTTGCTGCGTTGTACCATTCTTGGTTATAATCGTTTAAATCATCTTCCCATCTTTTCCTTGGTCGTCCAGCAGGTCTTTTTCCATCCGGTTTCCACTTTGTTGTTAGTTTTGTCCATCGCTGATCTTGAATTCTTGAAATATGGCCAGCCCAACTCCATTTCAACTGCTTAGCTCTTTTTACTGCATCTGTTATATATGTTTGCCTTCTTATTTCCTCATTTGGTATTCTTTGGGATAGTGTTATATTCAGTATTTTGCGTTCTATTTTCGTCTGACAGATTCTAAGTTTTTCCAGTAAAGTTGTGGTAAGTCCCAGGGTTTGTAGTCCGTATGTCAGGATTGGTAATATAGTTGAGTCAAGTATTAATTTTCGAGTTTGTTTACTTAAATTGCTGTCTAATATTTGTTTTATACTCCAATATTGTTTCCAACTATTTGAAATCCGTCTATTTATTTCTTTCTCTTCTTGATTGTTAAAAGATTTAATTTGTCCTAAATAAATATATTCTTCCACATATTCGATTTCTTCACTTTCTAAGCATATCGGGATTTTTACGTGATTAGATTATATATATATAGATTATAAAATATACTTAACTCGAACCCTTCAAGCCTTTTTACATTGCTTTATTTAAGTTTAAGATATTTTCTATTCAACATTTTAATATTTCAATTTTATCTATCTTTCTAGTTCCACTTGCTGGCTGCAGAAGCAATTATGTGCCACTATCCAGAAAATAGGCTAACCAAAAACTTTTCATACAAAACCAAAACGAGACTGCATTCCGTTTTGCAAATAATTGGTGGCTCTATGGGTCTCTTAGCTGCAATAGGAAAATTTACAAAGACTGAAGTTCATTTTACAACAATTCATGGAAAATTTGGTGAGATATTTTCTTCTTGAATTTAAAATATAATTAACTCTAAAAAAAAATTTCAGGACTAGCAACATCTTTTATGTGCTTAGCCAGCATGATGGGCGGAGTGGTCAACACTTATCCATTCCTGCTCAAGAAACTATTCAAACCTGTCGAAATTAAACTACGTCATAATCTATTCGGCCTGCTCACATTTACACTGGCCATGTCAACTATATTTCTTGGCTACAACACAATTTTCTTTTACAAGTTTGTTGATTCCCATTTTATACCGTTTATAAGCTCAGTCACATTGGTTGTATGGCTCTTGACAATTATCGGACCAGCAAGGTCGTTGCTTGGTAAATTGAAGTACAGAAGATAAAGAGGGGGGAAATAGGTGCATTCTGCTGTGCATCCCTTACAAGGAAAGTGCCGCAATAAAGATTTTTTTGTACATAATTATTGTGGTTTTTTTTCTGCCTTGGCATTGTAGTGATGGTAATTTAGAGCGATATGCGCTTATCCTTTAAATCCCTTTCTTTGATGTATATCTGTCGTTGTAAAATCAGTTTTTCTCGTTCAACATGCAATTTTTGGCATTCATCCAAAGCCAATCCTATCCAACGGCTTTTTATACAAATGGTATTCAATTATCCTGGCGAAGTGTCCAGACGATGAAATTTTATATTCTATTCATCATTGGCTTTGAAAAAAAAATACAAAATAACGATAGCGTTGCAAGAAATGAGAAAACTAATGGGATGATATAAATTTCGTGGATCTGTTCTTATTGGATTTGAGTTATTTATCGTCTTCTTAATGAAAAATACTTTGCAGAGATACTTGTGTGTAATAAGTCCTTTTTAAAATATTTAATGTTGATATTTTGTTTCGTATAGGTATAAAAGTAATCTGAACTCCATCTTGATTTTAAATTACTAAGCAAATAATATGCACGCATGTGAGAAGTAGCTATGTACATACATATTTCACGTGCAAGGTATTATGGTTTATTAATGTTAATAATTTTTTATTCTTTAAAATAATTTTTAGCAGCAGCGATCCAAAAATCTATTTATCTGAAGAAAAAGTATTAGATTTCGAAGAGTGGCGAGGTAAAATACTCTTGCGAGAATACTCATGCTAGAAAGGTATCCCACAAGAAGACCATCATACGATAGAACCAACCTGCGAGAATACTATAATGCGAGAAAACTATCTCCCGAGTAAAGTAAAATTCCAGAAAATTATCAATCGAGAAAAATTTCGTGCGAGAAATATATCATTCTACAAAACTGGAGGAAATACATTATGTTTATGATACGATACCTGTATATCTCGCATGATGGTTTTATCGCATGATATATTACTCGCATAGCACAAAAAAAGGACTAAGGATAGAAAACCTGAAAGAATTTTTTTGCAGTACCAGCGGCACAGAAGCACCAAGTAGAGGGACAACATCAGCAGTCCCAGAGGTGCTTCTAGTAAGACGGGATATAATTTCAAGTTTAAATTAACAGTTTTTTGAGAATGAAAAATTCCAATGCCAAGCTCTTTGCAATTGACTGAGAACTGTATGTATGTGTTCACTGTAACATCCATGAAGGTACTTGTGCTGCAAAACGAATCTTATGACAATGATGGTAATCCGCAAGAACTCTTTGGTAAGTTCGATTCTGAAATCAGATCCCGAAACTACCATTCGGTGACCAATGGAACAAGCTAACGTACATAACCACTTGTTTTTCTTCTAAAAACTGAATAAAGGCATACTTTAAAAATGCTATGAAACTAATAAGAATATCTCCATTTCATGGCTCGTGATATATTATTTATAACTAGGGTGACCCAAATGAACATACACATGTACATAAAATACGAACGAATAAAATTCTAGCGACACTATGCTATTACAAAGTAGTTCGAGATTCTCAATTCGTAATTTTATCTTAGATGTTTAGAAATTTATTTCATAAATAAAAGAGTTTATTTCGTTTTCCGTGTTGGCGGGGTTGTTTCCTAAAGCTATTCGTTCTGTGCTCAAAAGCAAATGGAAACTTCCGAAAGTCTTTAATATTTAAATTAACTACCTACGTTGTTTACGCTTGATATTGTAACTTTAATATTCTAGGTAGTTTTGTGTAACTCAAGGAGTAGATATCAAGTTCTTTGTTGAAGCTATACATTTGCACATTTGCCTTAAACACCTCTACCTACTTTTAATTATCGTAGAAATGTCACATCACTTGCCATGTTCAAGGATTCCACGGAAACTTTTAGCCATAATTAAAAAGATCGTAAATAGGCCCAAGAAGAGTGGTGTCCTTGTTAATACAAATGTTACAAAGTTACAACTCATAAGGTATATAAAAGGCTTTCTTAAAATGTATCCAGGTCGAAAGCACTCCTCAAATTCGGAATCATTCATGAGTAGTTCACCATAGGTACTCGTGCACTAACAGTAACATAATAATAGACAATAACTACCCTCTTCCACCTGCTAAAGCTTATGAATGCCGAATCCTTCGAAGCGTATAAAACATTAATTTTACCACCTTTCCACCATTCTCCGACACACATATTTCGTGTGTTGTGTGTCCGTCCATTGCTTAAGGGGGGCTTTGAAATCAATAAACAAAAAAGAACACTTTCATTATGGGCCTGGTGGCTCACCCTTTAAAAAGCAAACACAAAAACAAAATCTAGAAGCCAGCAAAAATGGAATTTCCGCTGTGTCATTATCCTGCGGTTGAATCTCTAAGGTGCAGTCACTAGTTCGCACGTCAGTCTACAGAGAGGCATTTATTGAATAATATTTAAAAAAAAAAGGTCTTAACAAGCTCTTGGGATTTTTCATCATACCTAACAAGATATAGTTGCACTTTTTGTTTTTGTTTTTCTTTTTGAGTTATCGATTTATCTAAAATGTATTTTTCCATTCTGTACGGACTACATAAATCTCACCGCACTAAAAAAGGACGAGTCATCGCAGACATACATCTTTTGTGTGTTATCTGCAGCTAATCGCTTTTTGTTATCTAACAAAGTGCAGTGTTGTGTGTTTTTTGGTTTTATTCGATTTCGAAAACTTACCTGATGCAAATACTACATTAAACGGTATTTTCTTGGCCATAATCCAAAGGATTTACCCAAAAACTAGGTATACCATACAAAAACTAATAATTTATTCATCCGCAAGAATGTTGTATTAGCACCGACCGTGTTGGACTTTTTTCAATAAACATAACACTTTCGTTTGATTTATAATATTTTTATAGTTTTAACTTAATTCTACAAAAAGATGTTTAACATTTTTTAAAGAATAAATTCTGCACTTTTAAAGTTAAAAAATATAATATTTAAATGAGAACAAACAGGAACACTTCGCGTAGTCAATTTTTCTCAAACTGACATCGTATCGGTATCGGCAGGACATCATTTTCATCAGATTTATGTCTTTTCTGCATTTGTAGCGCCCTCTGATGGGATTTTTCTAAATCATGCGCACTAAAAGCTCATATGTTTTTGACTTTTATAGTGAACCACGTGCGTGAAGATTTTGTTTATTGTTTGGGTTCTTGAAACAAAGGATTGTTGACTAAATAAGGGTGGAAGTTTTGGGGTGGATGAATTATTATGTCATTTGTCTTTTACCTGATAAGGGGTTGTTATCGCCCATTCATTATGCAGGTACATTTATGTGAAAAGAGGTTGGAGGTTCGTGACTTGTGCGATTTAGAAAAAACATTATTTTTCACTTCAAATCCCTAGAGTTGATTTTTTTTCCTGTATATTCAACATGCGGCTTTACAGACGTCAGACAACTAGAAAGGTAGGTATAGCTAATTATGTTGATATAAGAAAAGTCACAACTCAGATATATTTTTTTCTTGGGGTAGGTATCGAAGGTATATTCATCACCTGAGAAATGGAAGAATTTATATCAAAATAGTACATGCGTAGTTTGTAAACGAGTTTTAACGATTTAAAACAATACAAAACTATTTGGTTGAATGTCCGCGCAGGTGCATATAATTATATGTTACACATTTTAGACAATCGTTTAGTTTGTGTCAAAACACAAACTGTTTAGTTGCTCGAACGAAGCAGTTGAGAAACTAAAAATTAAATTTGCGCGCCTAGCCTAAATGATCGTGTACTCATGTCTTTTTGTTTTGTTTTGAGCCAAACGAAACTTTGAGTTATCTTGGGCCAATCCAAAAGAAATTTTCAAGATAGCCATCTTATCCATAGAACATTTAGAACTGCAGGATGGTTATAAGAATGTCTTGAACTGTTGAGATGTATTCTTTTTAACGACATTTAAATCTTTATAGAATTATCGAATTTAACACGACTTCAAATACCATTTTTCAACAGTAAAGAAATTCAAAATACAACGAAGTGTTCATATTTACCTCAATCGACTTAGGTGATCTAACTCAAAATAAATCAATATTTGCCTTTTTTTTGCTCATGAATCTGCCAGTTTGTACCAATTTCAGTCAAAAGGAAAAAATTGATTTGTAGAAACTTTCAGTTTCGGCCAGTTCCCGAAGAGGCTCTAAACATCGGAGTCTGACACATCATGTGGAACGAATATAATTTCAAAGCACACTACCTTATCATGTTCAACATTTTAACAAACTACCCACCACATCTCATATATGACACTTGAATTGTCATTTGTCAAAACACGTCGGCGAAACTGAATTTTTTCTTTGTTTTTGTTTTTTTCATTTTATTAAATCCAAAATATACATTCCTTTACTGAAAAGATGGATGGATCAAACCATAAATACAGTATTTTGCTGCCCACTTATAACGAAAAGGACAATCTACCAATTATAATCTGGCTTATAGTAAAATATATGCAAGATAGGTTCGTTGGTTCGATTTTTTAACGTAATCCATTCGCATTTTACATTGATTTTGGCTTTCCAGTAAATTTAATTATGAAATCATAGTAATCGATGATGGTAGTCCAGATGGAACCTTAGATGTTGCGAAGGACCTACAGAAAATCTACGGAGAGGAAAAGATTCTCCTTCGTCCGAGGGCATCAAAACTCGGTTTGGGAACAGCATATATTCACGGAATTAAACATGCCACTGGAGATTTTATTCTAATAATCGATGCTGATTTAAGTCATCATGTAAGTAAAATCGTAAATCATTATATACATGTTCGCATACATAAATAACTAACAAGTACATCCAATCAGCCAAAATTCATTCCGGAATTCATAAAACTTCAACAAGAACACGACCTGGACATTGTCTCAGGAACCAGATACGAAGGCAATGGAGGTGTTTACGGTTGGGATTTCAAACGAAAACTAATATCCCGTGGAGCTAATTTTTTGTCACAACTTTTGTTGCGTCCAAGAGCATCCGATTTGACGGGTTCTTTCCGGTTGTACAAGAAAGATGTCTTGGAGAAGTGTATCGCTAGTTGTGTGTCCAAGGGATATGTCTTCCAAATGGAAATGCTTGTTCGGGCCAGACAGCATGGCTTCACTATCGGTGAGATTCCGATAACGTTTGTTGACCGAGTTTACGGAACATCGAAATTGGGTGGCACAGAGATAATTCAATTCGCCAAAAATTTACTTTATTTATTTGCAACAACTTAACTAATTAAAGAATTATAATTATTTGTGAAGTATATTGATTTTTTAACTTATTATGATGGACCGTTTTTTTTTCTTGAATTAAAGTGTGTCGGCTAAACAAATTTGTTCGTAATATGGAAGGCAGTTTTCAGTTGAGTTAAAGGTTTTTTTTTAATTGTAAATGAAACCTTATAAATGTAATATAGCCGACAAAGGGTGGGAATCAATTTGCATTGAAGATTTTTGAACCAAACAACTTGAAAGCGCTACCCCAAATAGAGTTAAAGCTATATTTAACGAAGGCCAAGCCGATCTACTTTTACTGGTGCTTTTTTAAGTTTAATACAAAATGAATTCTTTCTTATATGTTTTGCATTTATGTACATATGTAAGCGAAATTTCGAAAATCATTAAAGTTGTTTTAAAACTGATTTTTTCTAACTGTGAATAGAATATAATATGTGATATGAACCATTACAATCATGTGCATATTTAAAAAAAAAATATTTTTTACAAATTTATTTTATTATTCGGCTCAATCATTTTATTGTTGGTTTATTCTTTTTTAAGTAGAAAAATAAAAAAAACAAAAAGTTTTTTGTCTTTTTTACAATAAAAAAAAATAAATATATAGAAAAACTTAATCTAGCAACATAGAAGACACAAACATTTAAATACATATTTTTAGGATTAAAAAAAAAAAAAAAACAAGATGTTAAACCAATCCGCTAGCTATTTAAAATTCTTAATATAATCTCAATAACATTTGCCAAATCCTTAGCTTGACATCGGTTGGCACTGTGCTGCAATTCTCTACCACTTAAATCATCAAGTATTGCGTTTAGTTTTTTTGTCATTTTAGTATTTTTTATTGTCGCAGCATATTTAGCTCCTCCTGATATTAGTCGCCAAACGGCAGTGCAAGTGACCAATAGCTCTGAATAGCATTCACTATTTGTAATAATATTATTTACGGTGTACAGAAAATCAGCCGAAGCCAGCAAGTTAGTGCGGTTGGTCGGCAGGAATGTCATATTGCGAAGAATTTTCAATCCGATCAGGCGTAACGTCGGATCGTGGCACTTGTTAATTACTGTACAGAGACCGATTATGTTACGACTGACGGCTCCTTCGGGATAACGAGAGAAGAGTTCCCAAAACGATAGCCACGCCACCAGAATGTCATTCTTGGATTTGGGGGATTTCGGATTGAAAGGATGCACAGCATCGATTATGTCTAACGCGTGTAATTTAATGAGAGCTATTCTTCCTTCCTGGCACGAGCAGCAGTTCATAATAGTACGCAGGCCAATTTTAATCAGCGTTGTTGAATTAGAATCTAAACATTTGACCTTGTTTGTTTCCATGGTGAGGAGTTTGAGAAGAAGCTGTAATAGTGTATTTGCATTACTAGCAGTAGGAACAGAAAATTGACGACACACAGGTACCGATTTCTCACTCAAAAAAGCCAAAGTCTTTAGATACAAAATTCGAATATCGTTTGAGTGATTCTGCCACGGCCACGTTTGAATAAGAACTTTAGTAAGTTCCACAACTTGCAATTCATCCATCAGCGCATCAACTGAAAACCAATTCAGAATGATGCCGTAGAGAAGACTTAAATGTTTGATAACAGCTAACTTCTTTGCTTCACTATATCGTCGAACAAAAGTCGTGCAAGGCACCTGAATACTTTCTAAGAAACAATTAAAAATTAATAGAATCTTGTCTAGAAATTTAATGTTTTTTGCCGTAATTCGGGCTTTTTCGGATGTCTTCAATAGAACAGCTATAGCTTCACAAAGAAGCACCTTCAAGGCACTCGGAGCTGTATCAAATTTAGCCATTTTCACCGGATAGTTGTGCACGAGGAGTTTATTCAGTTGAAGAAATATCACCTGAGCTGCATATTTCATTTGGGAGGGTTCTGTGACAGTTGTTTCCAGTGTATCGCTGAAGCATTCATGTTCGACATTTCTCTGCTGACATTTGATCAGCAAGAAAGTCATGAAAGCTAGACATGTTGGCTGCAACAATGAACTTGATAATGATGTGTCCAAAGAAACTGTAACTAAGTTGACTATTTTCTCGGAGTTTTCAGCAAAACTCTCGCAAATATACTGAAAGCCAGTCTGATCCTTGGACAAGACCATAAGCAGATTTAACATGCTCATTAGATGTTGCTGGGGATGAGATGTGCAAAGGAACGAACAAAGATAGCTGAGGAAGTCATGATCCCGACAGAGAGTGGTTTGCAGGAAGGCCAAGTGACTTCTACTAAAACGTGAATATAGATTGCAAATTTCCCCCACCATCGATGCGAACGACTTTTGAGGCTCCTGTTTTGCGGGCGGACACTTTATCAGCTGATACAGTTTTCCCATTATTGGCTTCTTACACAGCTCCGCACAGAAAGATGACTTAAGTTCAATAAGTTGAATGCAGATTTTGCTGTAGGCACGAACAATATCGCATGTTGTTATCTCCTCCCGGTGATTTGTTGTCAAAAGGAGTTCTTCTGGATAAAAGTATCTTAGAGAGCCGAGAGCGATTCGATAAAAGTCATGTTTTTGAACGGTTTCATGAACTATATCGAATTGAGTTCCATTATTTAGTAAATCGGCAAATAAAAGTCCTGCCAACTGCCTTACCATTGCAACTTCAGTAACGTCGAGCAGTGTGCTCAGGCAACAGGCTCGAAATCCTCCTGGTAGAAAATCTAACTCTTTTATAAGAGCTTCGGCACCGTCTTCACTCTTAGCTATTCGAGCCAGAATGCACCAGGCTAGCGTGCGCACTTGATAATCGTTGTGTCCTCCCAAACCTGACAAGTACTTCAAATAAGTACCATTCAATTGGAAATCGGGTGTTATGGCAGATAGACTCGAAATGATAAGCAGCGCGTTCTTTTGCAAATCAGATCCGGTCTGGGTAAATGACTTAAGTGCAATTGTAAAAAAAAAAAGTTTTTTGCACGTAGAATATACTTGTTTTCTACTGAGAAGATTTTGCAAAGATCGACGTCCGGAAATAACCTGCAGCACACCCAAAACACAACGCGTTCGATCTAAATCTCGCTTTTTAAAGTGTTCTTCAGTTATTGTCATCAACGCTTCGAATACGTCGAGTTCCTGGCTCTTTAATTGGTTAGAAGGTGGAGCTCTCTGAAAGACTTCAGATAAAAGGCTACAGGTTTTTCGATGAAGACTAAGCGGAGTGTCTCTGTAATGTTTTTTTAAAAATTTGAATTTTTCTAAAAATATGAAAAAATATATATTTTTTTTACTTACATTTCGTTAGAAAGAACCCGCAACAAAGGAGTCTGTTCCTCAGCAAGACTTGAAAGCAACCAAGTAATTATTGTTTCATTATTCACCTGAACCAATGTCGAAAAAAGTTCCACCGTATCCTCTAACAAAACAAGTTGACTTGTGTTTAGAATAAACCTTCGAAAAGTTTTTGTGACTAAATCGGAACTCATGGCATTTCCTCCACATAGAAGCTGTATCAATCGCATAGACGTAATGCTATGTACGATTTGTTCGTGATCAGTTGCATTGGAAGCATATTTCAAGAATTTCGCAATATTTTCAGTCATCGAGGTCGACCTTATTAGACGGAGGTCGATTTTTGTTAAGCTGGGATTGTATTCCGTTGATGATTTGGCCTTTTCCAAACCTCTATTAAATCTAAGATCAGCTATGGTCATTCTCATGAAACGTTGAACAGATTTTAGATCGGCTGCTGTTGAAGTTTCTTCTCCGAGGTACAACTTCTCCAACACATTTTTCTTTCCACTGCAGTCGGCTTGCGGTTTACACTTCACTGGTAGCCGAAGATTTAGTAAGACTTTTGGCACTGTAAGGTTTTTTGTTCCAACAACAATTGAACTGAAGAGAAGAAGAAACAAGCACAGAGATACATCCTGTCTCAAAGTTATGTCATTAACATACAGAAACAGACTTCGAGTCAAAAGAAAAAGAACATTTTCTTCCTTGGATAATTCTTGACGAAATTGCGCATCGCAGAAGAGTATCTTTGATAGAATACCCACAATCGGGACCACGGAATCTGGATAATCAGTATGCGATTGCTTTAAAAGAGCTCCCTGTAGAGACTGCAAACAAGTCATCCAACCACCAGCTTCAAATATCAATCGATTTAAAGTCTCCTCCTGACCAACTACATTGAGTTGCATTAGAACAGTCTTTCGTATTTGTGGTTCAACGTCTGGAGCCATCAAAAGTTGCATTAGATTTGAAACAATTGACGACTCATAGAATCCTCCACAGAAGATACGTTCAACATCTCGGGGTACTTGTAGTAAACAACAGTCATTGGGAATAATGTCGCTGATTTCCATTAAGTTTGGCAACATCCCACAAGCATCCGACTGCGATGTGAGAACATAAATGGTGCGCGCCAGAGCTTCAGAACGAATATTGCTATCGGGATGGAAGAGAAAACGTAAATTACCTTGAATTATTTCCAATTGAGGCAAACAATTTGCATCTGGATCAAGGAGCTTCAGAATTCCATCTGTGATCTTCTGAGAGTCTGTAAGGCACTGATAAAGTGGAATGTTTGGCAATAAGATATCCAAAATTTTAGGCCAACTCTCGCCGAGTATTGGACGTCCTTTGATCGGCAGAAATAGAATATCTTCCGCTAATTTTCGCAGCGAGACATCCGCAAAGCCAGCAGTTGCAATTTCGGTCATAAGCTCCGTGGTTAGTGGAAACCCCAAAATATGATCGTCGACAAGTTTGAGATTGTTTTGCCCGGCAAAGGCACACTCTCCGTTTAAAAGACATGCAAAGTATCTCTTCATGGCATTCGATGATTCTCTATAGACAAAAGTTTTTACTTTCAAGCTGTGATGGGAGAACATCCGCATAAGAATTTCATCGGCTTTCTTTCTTAGCTGTCCATTTCCGGCGTAGAGAGGCACACACTTAATGATGGCTTTAAAAGTTCTTTCAATCAGTTCCATGCTTTCGTGAATTCCAAATGTCTCTAATATTTTAAGACCTTGTTCTAAACTTTTTGTGTCGGAATTGCTAACATCCTCAGCATAAAAGTTGAGAGTTTCTGGGGATTTCAGTAAATTTTTCACACCCACATCGCAGTGTTCGTCAAATACCTTCACAATATGTGCGTATTGCTCTGGAAGCATTTTAGATAGCGGTAGATCTAACAAAGCTATTTTTAACTCATCACCAGGTTGAGTGTTGCTATACTTTGCATTTCCGATAATCTTTCTCATTGTAAAGAGAACAAGAAGGTATTTGACACGATTCATCACTGGAAAGTTTTCTTCCTCGAAGGAAACGCGAAGGTTTTTGGCTATAGTGCTTAGTTCTTCGAAGAACACTTCGATTGCAGGAGATTCCTCCTTGGGAAGCATCTCGATTATACGGAAGACTTCCATAATCAAACGAAACACATTAAAAGTGCCCTTTTCCATGCTGAACAAATTGAACTTAAGATAGCTCATGCAGAGCTCCAACAATCGAAAGCAAACTGTTGACACACTTAGTTGGGTTCTGGGGGTAATGCCTATCTTCGTTGAGAAAAACGCAACGGCTTTTCTTCTCGTCCTAAGCCTACCCAGGAGCGACTTACATAAGCATATGAATGTCTCTGATAGATCTTCAAATAAAGAGCTACTGCTCTCAAATAAATCGAGCAGATTCTGGAATATATTCGGGGGCTGGAGGAAGTATTCGGCAGGATAATCGTCAATGGTGATTTGTATGTGTTGCAGGGCATTGTGTAAATCTGAAGCGGATTTATTTGTCTTAAGAATGTCGCTTATGACTTTCAGAGAATTATAATCTGGAACTGAAGCCTTAGACCACGCGATCTCATAGCCCATATCATTTCCCTGACTTTCGCTGTCCAGATCGCGAATCGACAAGCTATCATAACTGTCAGAGATACTTAAGGAATCGCTTATTTCTATGACTTCGTTGACATTATTTTCGAGCATTATTAAAATCTCACCGACTAGCTGCACTTCGGGGGTGCTTTTGACCAGAATTTTTACTTTACCCAATTCTTTTCTGAGACGTTCTTCGCCCAAGTAGTCGATGACCTCCTGGCGATATGGGCTTTTTAGAATTCTCATTATTAGCTTTAATACAATATCCTTGGCCTGTAGAGGTTGGAAGGCAAACCATCTTATTAAATACTTGATCAGTTCACCTGGACGGAAATCGATGCGTTCGTTGTGTGTTAAGGCACGTGCGACCTTATTTTCAATTTGCTCGAGAGTTCGAAGACGTATTTCTTGAGTTTCATGGCCTAGTTTCTGAATGGAGGCGCGATCTATTTTGATGGACATTATTTTTCGTTTTTTTTTTTGTCGCTGGTGTTGTACAAGGCGCCGTGTTGGTGAAAAAGCGATGAAAATATTTTCTTTTATTAAATCTAGAGGTGAGGCTAACTTAAGTAAATTTTACAGTAACTTTCATATTCCACTTACAAAAATGAATGAATTAAATGTGAATGGTAAAATATAATGCGAAGAATACTTATGGAAAATCGTATGGAAAAATTTTACGACGAACAAACATTTCGAAAAACAATTTTTTTTCTTCAACTATTTGAAATATTTTGACGTTTACAGTTGACAGTAACAGCGTAAGCAAAGGAATGTGCATTAATGCAATAGAGCATCCATTGTGGATATTATGCAAAGAACACAATGTGGATGCATTCCATTAGTAGTAGGAGTAAACTTCATTTAGATTTTTTCTTTTTGTTTTGTTGTTTTCTTTATAACATAGTAATTTAATTATACTTGAAAATTTTCTCATTTAGAATTGTCCAGAATTAACAGATTTTATATTTTTATTTTTGTTTTATTTTTTATTATACAGATTTTAAATTTATTTATTATTAACATAACTAAATTGCTAGTTTTACAAAAAATTTACAAAATTTCTAACAAAGGTTTATAATAAGATTTTTAAACAATTTCAATGAAAAAATGTTGATTTAAATTGACATGAATTTATTATTGTTTTATCAAACAAATTGTTATATTTATGATTGTAGAAATTAAATAGTTTAAACATTTTATTTAATGGAGAAAATTTCTCATAATTGGTACGATAGTTTGAAATATGTATAATCTCCGGTATGTTCCTCAAATTTCTTTGAGGAATATTAAAGTTAATACGGGACAGAAGGTGCAAACAGTCTATGTTACCGTTAATTAATTTGAAATTTGAAGAAAATATTCCACTTTGAGATTAGAATTGAAATGCGTTCACTCAAATAGTCTATACAAATGCATGCATTTCATCTAACGTAATGAGTAAAAATGAAAAATTTCTAACAAGCGTATGTGGTTTGCAATAATAGATTATTTCATTTTCGATTTAAATCTGTTATAATACTAATTTTGGTAATTTTTGCATTCCAGTGGGCAAAAAAATTTATTTATTTTTCGATTTAAAATCAATTTTGTAAATTGATTTACCTCTCCCTTTATTAATAGTAAAACAAACAACTGTTAGCTTCCAAATGTGCTTTTAGATGTATTTAATTTGTTTCAATAGCGAAAACTATATCCAAAACACGAACGAAATTATTTCTAGTAAAAAATGCAAGCTAATATTTTTCTACGTTTGAAATTGCATTTGAATCGCTGCGAAAAAAAAAAACATTTTCTCATTGAAATGTAAATTTGACAATAAAAAACAACATTACACTTATACTGCTTTTAAACGAAGCAATATTACCTTGCGATTTTTAAGCCCGTTGGAGAGAGACGTGTGTGGTGGCGGGGGTACACAAAATTGCTAGGGTTGGAAAAATTGCAGAGTTATCGTTCATTCTTCTTTGTGGTTTTCTTTACTTGTCAGGTATGTTTCATTTCTATTTGGCGTTCGCTCAGTGAACTTCGATCTACTCACTGGAGTAAAGAGTGCGGAGAGATGATTCCTTTTCAATAGAAGAAAAGTTAACTTTCATTAAAAATCGCTGTGTTTAAAAGCATTCATGCAATCGAAAGGAAGTCAAAAGAGAATCAAAGATTAAAAATCGCTTTCGTGTAAAAGCAGTCTTACTCACTAGACTCAAATTTTCTTATTTAACCCCAAGACCACATGAGCAATTAGTGGCAGGCAAGTTGCAATACACACATATTTTTAAAAATCAAAGGAATTTAAGGAACTTGCCCATCACTGCCATTGAGGTTTTGGGGCCAGTAGCCACGGGAAAACTGAAATCGTGGGAGTTTCTTAGTTGCCTATAGTCTCTTGGTTTTATGGACCCTTTATGAAGTATGAAAAAGGTTTTGTTCATTCACCTTGTCTTTCCATTGTTATCTGTCACACAATTGAGAATTGCACCATTATATATATTTTTTTATACATAAACTGAAGTCTAAATATTTAGGCCTATTCGGCGAGATCTTTTATTCTTCTATTCTGTTATTCTGCTATGAATTTCCATACAAATGTTTGAGCTGTCAACAAATCTTTTATGAATTTTAATTTTAGTATTCAGCACGCTAAAATCTGTTATAAAATCTGCTAAGAAAACTTTTATGAACTGTCAAACGTTCGAACATAGAAAAAATCTTTTACGAATAGCATTTTTGGTATTCAGCATGCCAAAATCTGTTATGAAATCTGTTAAAAATCATAAAAGAATAAAAGACAAACTTCTGTGACTTTTATCATAAAAGATTTCAATACATACACAGATACGAGTATATCAATGAAAAATTGATATATCATCGTCGTCCATTCTGCAATACAATATTTTGCAAATATGGCTGATCTGGAATGAATTAAATAAGAATTAAATTACATTTTTGTTAAGAATGGACGTTTCATAGAACGACGACGATATATTTTATATTTCGTCAACGAAATCTTTTTAAAATGAGACAAATGAAAGAAAATATATTTACACACATACGAGTATTATATAAACATATGTATATGTAAGTAGAGTAGAGGACACCAATAATGTGTAAGAGAAGAGATTACTTTTTTGTTCGTCATCCATTTTAATTTTGTCAGATGAATTATTTTATTTAATCACAGCTGATTTTGATAGCAGATTTAGTTCAGTTTCATAACAGATTTCGTTTTCGAAGTTGCATAACAGACTTTTATAAAAGTTCGAGCCCCTGAATACCAATTATAAAAGATCTTTTAAGATGGAAATCTTTTATGATTCATAACAGAAAATCTATAGCAGAATAACAGATGTGGCAGAATAGGCCTAATTGTCAGCTTTCTTGATGAATTTGTTTTTTTTTTCAAGATTTCTCGTTTTTAATTAATTTCAGATTAATGCAGAATGGAAAACAAAACGATTAAAGTTAACCATGCTCAGCTTTCTGCTCGATCTGCTCGGCCTTTTCTCATCCATCTTTGAACCTTAGGCCAGGCGCGCGCATTCAATTTTTAGTGTCGCAACTGTTTGGTTCCTAAAATGAAGCATATGGGGGTGCGTGGTGTCCCATATAAGCCCATATGTTTCATTTTAGCAACTAAAGCCTAGTACTCAGTAGTTCAAGTGAAAATGAAAATTTCATATAAAAGTGACTGCTGGTTCACTGGCATGAAATCCGCAACCAGAGGTGAGTACTAAAATGTGGATTGGAAAAACAAATATGTTCCACAACCTTTTCCACGCTATGATTTTCATTTCTCAATGTACAACCATCAGGAAAAAGTGTTGGTTTACCCTATCATGAATAATGTAACATGAGTATTAAGTCTATATGTATATTGTGTATGATCTATATGTATCGTATGATTTTAATAAACTCTCTCTCTTTTCATCATCGCTCTACGTGAAAGGACGTGTTTCTATTCTAATAGGTTATGGGCACAGTTTTCGTTTTTTAATAAAATTAAAATTTACATAAAAAAGAAATTTTTTACTTTAAAGAAGTTCGGTAATAATAATTAAAAAAAAAGTATGAGCGGTTTAACTATCGAAAAGTTAATCGGTCGCGATAACTATCCAACGTGGAAAATTGCTGCTCAAGCATTTCTCGACTTGGATGATCTTTGGACCAGTACAATCGAATACGAAGTGGATGAAAATGGTGAGCCCAAAGTAGCAATCGATGTGAACAAGGATCGTAAGGCTAGAAGCAAGCTTACGCTTGTCATCGATCCGGTGTGCTACGTTCATATTCAGAGCGCAAAGACTGCGAAACAGTTGTGGCAAGGCCTAGCAGATGCATATGAAGACACTGGATTAACCCGCCGTGTCGGTCTTCTGCGCAAGCTAATCACAACATCCCTATCAAATTGTGGCTCTATGGACAAATTTGTCAAGGAAATGATGGCAACCGCCCAATCGCTTGGTGGCATTGGTTTTCCCATAGATGAAGAGTGGCTCGGAACATTGTTGCTAGCCGGTTTGCCCGAGGATTATAGGCCAATGATTATGGCTCTCGAAAATTCTGGCACACGAATAACGGCAAATGCAATTAAAATAAAATTGTTGCAAGAGTTGCGGCCTGGTGAGGAAAATTCATCAGCTTTTTATTCTCGCGTGCGTGAGCGAGATAAGTATAGAAACACCGAACGAAAAGGCCCAAGATGTAGAAATTGTCAAAAATTCGGCCATATTGCAAGAAATTGTCGCGCCAAAAATCAAATTGGAAGTGTGGCAAAGAAAACCCACGATGTATTGAGTTGTGTTTTGTCCGCGGTAAGTTCCCAAAATAAAAAAGATTCTTGGTACTTCGACTCAGGCGCCACGTCACATATGAGTTTCAACAGAAATAGCCTAAATCGTCTTTTTGTGGATTCTGGAACCGTGGTTGCGGCAAACAAAGGTATAATGCAAGTGAAAGGCTGTGGAACGGCAACAATTAACCCAGCCTGCAGCGCTTCAGAGATTGAAGTCAGTGACGTCAAATTTGTTCCTGACCTCTCAATCAATCTTCTTTCTGTCGGTCGCATAGTGAAGCAAGGACACACAGTTGAATTCAACGAAAAGTCCGTAAAAGTCATCAACTCAAGAAAGCAAATAATCGCAACAGGCACAAACGTGGATGGCTTGTTTGTTTTGGATACGAAGTCTTCAAAAGATGTTGCATATACATGTGGTTCCATAAGCAGCAAGCAACTTTGGCATCGTAGGATGGGCCACCTCAACAATGACAGCTTGGATAAACTACACAGTGGACTGGCCACTGGAATTGGTTTCACAAGCAAAATCGAAAACGACTGTAAGATTTGTGCTGTCGGGAAGCAAACAAGATTGCCATTTAATAAGTGCGGCAGCAGAGCCAGTCAGCTGCTTGAGATCGTCCATACCGACATTTGTGGACCGATGGAAAATACATCGCTTGGTGGAAACAGATATTTCCTGACTTTCGTGGATGACAAATCACGAAAAATTTTTGTGTATTTTCTCAAAACAAAAATGGATTGGGAAGTGCTAGCATGTTTCGAAGATTTTCGTGCGCTTGCAGAAAATCAAAGTGGCCACAAGATTAAAATCCTACGTTCTGATAACGCCGGTAAGGAATTCTTGAACAAAAAATTCCAAGACTCACTTCGAAAAAATGGAATTCAACAGCAAACAAGTAATGTTCACACTCCAGAACAAAATGGCTTGGCCGAACGAAACAATCGGTCGATCGTTGAAAAGGCAAGGTGTATGCTCGCTGATTCCAATTTGCCTAAGGTTTTTTGGGCCGAAGCCGTTGGATACTCTGTGTATCTACTGAACCGTTCGCCGTCAAAAGGTACAGGTAAGACGCCAGTAGAAGCGTGGAGTGGTAAAGTACCCGACTTGGCACACATCAAAGTATTTGGCACTACGGCAATGGCACATATCCCAAAAGCTAATCGAAGAAAATGGGACCCAAAAGCCAAAGAATCCATTCTTGTCGGATACGATGAGCACACGAAAGGCTACCGTCTTTACGACCCAGTAAAGAATTGTTTATACAAAAGCCGAGATGTTTCTTTCATCAACGAAGACTTAAGTGTTGCTAAAACATCAACATCGCAGATGTCAAAACCAGTTCAGGTTGAATTTCATGAATACGAAGTCGCCGATAAAAAAGTTGCAGAACCTGTTATGTACCAGATCGACGACGAGAAAGACGAGTCGCAGTTGTTCGAGACCAGCAGTATTTTTGAAGATGCAGTCTCAAGTGATGCGTCAGATGTACCTACTATTTCTGCGCTCCCCCAGCAATCCAACTCTAACCCACTGCAGCTGCAGCAGTTGTTGAGGCGCAGCGAAAGGGAGCGCAAAATACCAGGCAAGTACAAAGAATTTGTTTTAGAGAACGATGATTCTTCCTCATTTTCTATATCTCAAAATAGCGAAAATCCAGAACAGCATACGAATCTGAGTTCATTGGATGAAATGAAATCACTTTATGGTTTCTCAGGACTTGTAGCGTCTCCATTGCACCAGAATCGACAAAACTTGGTTGCGAACCAGAAAGTGTCTAAGCCCAGCGATGTGAGGCGCACATTACAAGGCAAGTACCCTGAAAGTTTTCAAAAGGTTTCATTTACTGCTCCCGATTTTAAACAGAACGATCCAGAAACAGCTGAAGAAGCAATGCTTCGACCAGATGCGCATATGTGGAAACTCGCTATGGAGGAAGAGATGCAATCCTTAATTGATAACGATACTTGGACGCTTGAAGAGTTACCAACGAACCGAAAAGCAATAAAGTGCAAATGGGTTTTTCGCACTAAGCTCGATGTTATCGGACAAATTAATCGCTATAAAGCAAGGCTAGTGATGAAAGGCTATTCACAGCGAAAGGGGGTGGATTACGACGAAACGTACTCTCCTGTTGTTCGTCATAGTTCGCTGCGCTACCTTTTTGCTCTAGCTGCCGAGTTTGACTTAAGCATCTCACAAGTGGATGCCATTACAGCCTTTTTGCAAGGACAACTCTCAGAAGAGATTTTTATGGAGCAACCCAAATTTTACAAAGACAAAAATAATCCTTCAATGGTTTGTCGATTAAACAAGGCTCTTTACGGCCTTAAACAGTCCAGCAGAATCTGGAATCAAAAATTAGACGCTGTACTCCAATCGCTAGGACTACAGAGATCAAAATATGACCATTGCGTATACTATTCAACAAACGAACAAATACTTTTCGTTGCAGTGTACGTTGACGATCTCTTGTTTTTTACAAACAACGAGAAAGAATTAAAAATTATTAAAGCTGAGTTGCATAGAGTGTTTCAAATGAAGGAACTTGGTACAGCAACGCAAGTACTCGGAATGCGTATAACATACAACAAAGAATCGATTGCACTGGACCAGGAGCAATATATTGAAAAGATTCTTGAGAAGTTTGAAATGAAAAGTGCCAACCCAGTGAAAACTCCTATGAACTCCAGTGAAAAATTATGCCTTGAAGATGGTCCAGCAAATTCTGAAGAAACTGAACAAATGAAGAGCGTTCCATACCAAGAAGCCATCGGCTGTCTAATGTACCTTTCTCAATGTACACGCCCAGACATTTGTTTTGCTGTCAACTACCTCAGCCGTTTCAATTCAAATCCTGGACCCCGTCATTGGCTTGCCGTGAAGCACTTATTACGATACCTGCGAGGAACATCGTCATTGAAGCTGCGATTCAACAAAGGTGGACATGATGACATCGTTGGCTATACCGATGCTGACTGGGCGTCAAATATTGATGACCGCAAATCAACAACCGGATTCGTTTTTATAGCTCAAGGTGGAGCTATATCTTGGTGCTCCAAAAGACAAAGCACCGTGGCTCTCTCATCATGTGAGGCTGAATTCATGGCACTTTCGGCCACCGTTCAAGAAGCGCTTTGGTGGAATGGACTAAAACACCAGCTTAGCAAACGACAGCAGCCCCTCCGAATACTTTGCGACAACCAGAGTGCTATCGCAATAGCAACAAATGGTGGTTTCCATCCAAGGTCAAAGCACATTGACATTCGTCACTACTTTGTGCAAGACACTATTAATCAGGGTAACATCAAACTCGACAACGTCAGGTCCGATCATCAAATCGCTGATGCTCTGACTAAACCTCTGGACAGGATCAAAATTTCTTCATTCCGAAACTCCATGGGCATTAGACCATAACACTCAGGTTAAGGAGGAGTGTTGGTTTACCCTATCATGAATAATGTAACATGAGTATTAAGTCTATATGTATATTGTGTATGATCTATATGTATCGTATGATTTTAATAAACTCTCTCTCTTTTCATCATCGCTCTACGTGAAAGGACGTGTTTCTATTCTAATAAAAAGTTTAAGGCAACGTGGAAAACTGTGACATTTGTCAGTTGATTTTAATATTTTGTTACAAAACAAAAAATTGAAAATTTATAAACAGAAAGGACGAATCAGTTTAAAAATAATTATCATTTTTTTTTTCATTCGAAGTGAGTATCAAAAATTCACGTGGAAAAGTTTATTCTATTTTCATTTTTATTCTTCGCGTATAATTTGGAACGTATTTATTTTTCATTTCACGCTAGGTGAGTACTAGGCTTAAACAGTTGCGAAACTAAAAATTGAATGTGCGCGCCTGGCCTTAGAGCAACTCGATTCGAGCAACTTAAAAGTTTGTGTTTTGACACAAACTAAACGATTGCCCTCGCAACAGTTGAGCTGTTTTCTATAAGCACAAGAGAGAAAAGAGTGTGAGCGTGAGTAAAGAGTTGCCAGTGCGCGGTTCTCTTTCAACTGGTGATTATAAACTATTTGATTGTTGCTAGTGCGCGACTAGCCTAAGGCTAGCCGCGCACTAGCAACTTTTAGTTGCGAAACTGCTTGGTTCGAGCAACTAAAAAGTTTGTGTTTTGACACAAACTAAACGATTGCCTAAAATAAGTTCGCCATTTTATTGAACATATAATTATCTGCAAATTCACGGACATTTAACCAAACAGTTCATCTGTTTTCTATAAGTAACCAAACAGTTTCGCAACTAAAAATTGCTAGTGCGCGGCTAGCCTAAAGGAAATCGACATATATATTCTTTTTTGAAATTGAGATTTACAGCCCGATTCTCCCCCTTGTGAGGAGTCACAAGTCACAAGCTCTTGTGACTACTCCTTGTGAGGATTGTTGTGATTCGATAACATTTTGGTATTCTCCCCCTAATCGTCACAAGAAAACTCACAACGAAAGTCACCACCGCATGGTGAGATTTTTAAGTGTCATTATTTGAACAGCTGATTATTCAAAACGAAGAAAATACAAAACGCAAGTTAACATTATTATATTTTATTATTATTATTATTAAATAAACTGACTATCGTGAGGCTTCAAGCTCTGATATCCCAGCATAAAGTTTTCCGAAAGCGACAAAACTTTATAAATGTATTGTTTTGGAGAACGAATGGTTCATTTGTATCTCTCAAAGTTTTCAAAAGCCGTCGGCGCTCAAACTTCTTGATACCATTAGTTTCTTAAAAAAAATGTGTTTATTTAAAAATGTTACTTTTCATTTTCGTGGGAAAGATCAGCAATAATATTCACTAGAGCACTTCCATTTTTGTGTACTCATAATTACTCGTATTCACAAATCTAGAAAATTTTCTTACAAAATACGCTGAATGACAATCCAAGAAATATTAAACATTTATGACTTGTGACCTGTTCTGAAGGAGATCACAGTTTCGATTGTTTTTATGACTCTCACAAGTTGTGACTGAGCGGCAGAATTCGAAAAAGTCACAAAATCAATTTCACCTCTTCTTGTGACTTGTGAGGCATCACTGACTTTGGGGAGAAGCTGTAACAACTTCCCAAATGTGATATGTATTGATTGTTATAATCTTATCAGAACAACAATAAACTTGAATGAGAGAATACCTAAAGTCACTGCCATGTTTGCAGAGTTACTCATTAAAACTGAAGAGGAACTCGATGTGAATAAAATCAAGGCTCGTCACAATCTTGAATGTGATTTCAAGTTGTTAACCCATAGCCCAATAGGAAATGCTATTGAATTTGAAGCTAAGCAAAATGAAATTCATTACCAAAACACTGTGCTGGATACTATGACCATGGAAAACGAAGGAGATAACTACGATAATTTAGCTTCTTCTGGCGATGATTGTTCCAATACGAGTACTACACCAGAAAAGGCGAAAGTAATAAATTTACCAAATATGAAAAAGAAGTATAAATCGAGGAAAATGCGAACTACAGAAGATATAATGAAAGCACACTTTTGTTCCAATTGCCAAAAGGGGTTTATGAAATTCTACAACTATCGACGGCATATGGAAATCGCTCATGAAATCACAGTGGAAAACAAGCGACAGCTTTTTATTTGTGGCAAATGTGGCAAGGAATGCAAGTCAATTTCGTCCTTGAAGGAACATGAATTTTCGCACCCGAGGAGCGAATATTTAAATGTAGAAATTGCGAGAAGGCATTCAAAAGCAGTCTTTCACTAAAGGTGAACTTTGTTTATTTAATTCTCGATTCATTCTAATGGTTATTATTTTCAGCAACATGAAGATACTCACAATGAGACAATGTATATTTGCGTCGTATGTGGATTGCAGCTTAACACTCAACAAACGCTTAGAAAGCATATGGTCGTACATTCTGACGAGAAAAACTATAAATGTGATTACTGCGGAAATGGGTACAAACGAGCTAAGGCCCTTAAAGCTCATCTTATACTTCACACAGGACTTAGACCATATACTTGTGATTTTTGCGACAAAACGTTTGCAAATGTTTCCAATTGTCGTGGTCATAAGAAAAAACATCATCCTGTTGAACTGGCGGCGCTAGATACGTCTGGTAGAAATAGAGTTTCGACCACAGTGATTCCTAAATTGAATGAACTAAGAGCTATGTATGCTTAAAAAATATTTCCTATGTTAATTTTTTTTTCAGTTTTTACATTCATATTTTCAGAACGGCTAGTAAAGCTGAAATTATTCGGCCAAACGACCGAGGAAAAGATTTCGATGAAGAAGTTTATCAGTAGATGGTAAATTCTTCATGTAATAGCTCTTTATAAATCTACTCGTATAAATGAAGGAATTTCGTGAGAAGAACTTTCTGGCTTCCCAGACCGATCTTTTAAGAACCTATGTTATTGGGCTAAAAATACCATATAATTTAACACCAGCGATAAATAGATCACTGATATAATAAGGTGTTTCATTAAATTTCAAATTAAGTTGAACAGTTATATCAAACTTCGTGAGCAAGGAATTGGGATTCAGAATTCAGACTTCACCTCGACGGGTGTGTAGTTGCTTTTGGATGTATCCGGATCTGAAATGTGAAACTACATTTATGAATATGTAAACAAATAAAAAATTAATAGATAAATTAAAAAAAATTAATTCTTGAAATTAATATTCTTTATTTTTTAATAATAAAGAAATATTCGTACTTACAAATATTTTTGGAAAAAACGCTCAAAATTTACAGAACCAATGAACTCGGGTTAATGCTAAAATTAGTTAAAGTTTAAATTTATTTCAACAGTTTTGAATTGATTAAAAAAAAGCAAAATCATTTAGAGGGAGCTGCTACCCTTTCTCAATAAAAATAAAAATTATCCTCTAGGGAATTAAATAAAATTTCCATGCATTTGAACCCAATGGACACACTACACAGTCTAACGTTATACACCATTTTTGGATTTCTTTAGTATATTTCTTTAGATGTTACAAATTTTTCTTAAAAAAATAAAGTTTTTACGTTATTAAAAGATTATCTTTTATTTAATATTCTATCATATTAAAACTGTTCTATTCATTATCTCTTGTTTATTTGTTTCCTTTCATAAAGTGAACATTTGAACCTGCACATCATAAAAAACATTTTCTAGCTTGGAACTGGTTATCTGAATAAACAAAATTTGAAATAATATATAATAAATAAATTATAGAAAATAGATAAGATGTCAACGAGTTTTTGTTTAGACCTTGCTTAGCTAGAAAACATAACTTGTATATTGAATGATTCAATAGATTGCAAGCTATCTATTCGTGGTTCTGGCTCTTATGGTTTCAAGTATTTAATCAAGCTAATGAAACCTAAATGCAAAAGTTGCATATCTAAAGAAAAAAATTACTTTTATTCCACAGAACTTTTCTAACTATTTTTTTCATATTTACTATGCAGCATATTAACTAAGATATTTTTTCAAAGACCGAGTTAGTAATAAAGTTAGTTAGACTTTTAAAATTCATACATATTTTTTCCCAAATATTCCCTGAAAGAAATCGGATTCTTCTTTCGATGGCAGTTTTACATGTTCCAAAGATGAATCTTCTAATGGTTTTTGCAAATCATTTGCATTAACTTCTTCCGATTTCAACGTTAATAATGCATTGTGTCCCGACATCGGTTCTGTATTTGCATCTCTATTGAAATCCTGAGCACAGGTATTCGCTTTACCAACTCCTGCTTTACTTGCCGTCCTACAAAAATATTTATTTATTTATTTATTTATTTATTCTTTCTTCATCAAACAGAGCTTTTAAATCTCTTATAGACTACTTAATAACTAACATTCATAAGATAGGTACATGCATGAATATTATCCACCAAAGTACAAATAAGATAACAATGTTTTTTTTATATAATGCTTTTAAGTTTATAAATATAATTAATTAGTTATTATTATATCACTATGGTAGCAAATTTAGTACGTTTAAGACATATAATTTAAAAGTTTCTCTATTGCAACTGTCAAAAAAGTCTAATCTATTGCAAACCAAATTAGCTTCCCTGATGCAACGAGAGATTGGTTCATTACGACCGTAATTCGTTCTATGGAAACGCTCATTAAACAAAATGGTATCACGAGAATTGCTTCTAGGAACGCGAATACTAATTAAATTAAGTAGCGGAGGACAATTAATATGATATGAAAGTATATCCCTGATAAACCTTATTCCAAAGTATGTACGTCGTTTTTCCAGATTTATCATACCAAGCAACAGGCACCTGGTTTTATAAGATGGAGTATCAATTGACCATTTTAATTTAAAAAATGCGTATCTTGTAAATTTCCTTTGTACCTTTTCAATTCTTTCACACGAGTTTTTATAATTTGGGTTCCAAATTGTACTGCAGTACTCGAGCGATGATCTAACCAAAGAATTAAAAAGTGACTTAAGTGTGTATGGGTCATTAAGTTCTTTGGTGTTCCTCTTAATGAACCCAAGCATCTGATTTGATTTATTGGTAATGTAATCAATATGTGGTAAGAAGGAAAGTTTAGCATCTATAATAACGCCTAGATCTTTTTTCTGTACTACCCTTTCTAAATCTGAATTATTGATTGAGTAGTTGAAATATATAGGTGAATTATTACGGAAACAGGACATAACTTGACACTTTGAGACATTCAAGTTTAAAAAATTTATCTTGCACCAATTAGCCAATCTATTCAAATCTTCATTTAACAGAGCACAATCTTGAAGGGATTTAGTGACCCGATAAAGTTTAAGGTCATCCGCAAATAGGAGACATAATGAATTCTTGAATAACTCAGGGATATCATTAATAAACAAAAGAAATAATAGCGGTCCCAAATGGCTTCCTTGAGGGACACCAGATGGTACTAAGATTTGTTCCGACAAAATGTCACCAATTTTAACTATTTGAACCCTATGAGTTAAATAAGATTTGAGCCAACCGAAAAAGTTTGAATGAAAACCAAACTGCAAAAGCTTTTTCATAAGAACCTGATGATTAACGCGATCAAATGCCTTGGCAAAATCGGTAAATATAATATCTGTTTGAAAACTTGATTCGAAATTATTAATTATAAAACTAGTCATTAAGGAAAGATTAGTTGCCGTAGATCGGCCCGATATGAAACCATGTTGGTAAACTGAAACAAAGCCTTTTATTTGAAAAGACAGTTTATCAAAGACTATCTTTTCAAATAATTTTGGCAAAGCTGAAATTTTACAGATAGGTCTATAATTAGTAATATCCTGTTTAGATCCTGACTTAAATACTGGAGTTAAGTAAGACAACTTCCAACACTCTAGGAACTGACCTTGGGAAAGCGATAAGTTAAAGATGTTCGTCAACGGTTCAGCTAAGGAAGATGCACATTTTAACAATAAGATGGGCGGAATATCATCCGGACCTTCATTCTTAGTTGTGTCTAAATGAAGAAGGGCTGCCTTAACTTCTGAAATGTCTAATATCATTGAACCTATATTAACAGACGCTGGGACCTGTGGTAATTCAAGATCAGAAGGAGAGTTTGACGAATAAACCGACTGAAAGTACATAGCAAAAAGATTACAGATCTCATTCAAGGCGCTCGTTGAATTATTTAAGTACTTCATACAGCTTGGATACCCATTAGATTTACGTTTAGAGTTTATAAAATTCCAAAAGCTTTTAGAATTATTTTTAATATTTGATTCCATAGCAAACATATAGGATCGATACAAAAATTTATTAAGCGTGTCAAAATCTTTATGGCATTTTAAGTAAGCCAACCGAAAATCTATATTATCACGGTTCTTTTTAAATAATTTGAATGCTTTATTTTTTCTATTTTTCAAATTAACTAATCTTTTATTGAACCAAGCTGGATTAGAACTTGATATAGATTTTTTAAGAGGAACAAATCGACGCACAGCTTTATTTATAATGTAAGATAACGATTCATTTGCGTTATTTAAATTGACTTTTGAAATATGTATATCCCATGGAAAAGAAGAGAAATGTTCATTCATTGCATCAAAGTTAGCTTTTTTAAAGTTTGGTACAAAATAGTTATTGGTGTTATGATGATTTTTCATATAGCTATAAAAATTTATAGTTCCTTCAAGTGCCATATGATGCATTGAGTTTTGGACAAAAGGTGTATCAGACTTTTCAAAATAAATATTGAATTCCTTATCTACAAAGATAAGATCAAGAATTCGATTTAATTCATTGGAACTAGAGTTGATTTGTATTAAGTCAAACTGACTAAAAAAATCAACCAGGTTTATTTCGACATCCGACTTTACATTAAATGGAATTAAATATTTATCGTCTTCGTCCAATACCCAATTTATATTGCCTTGATTAAAATCGCCAATGCAAATTATATGTTGAGTGCTACTCAGATTTCTTAAAATACTAGTACAATTTTCAAAATATGTGTTATAAAATTCAAGGGAACTATTCGGAGGAATATAATTATTTATAATGACCAATTCATTATTATCATTTAAAGATAAACAAACAATTAACTGATCAATATCAAAGTTAGATGTTGTTGCAAGCAACCAGCAATGCAATTGAAAGCAATCAGCAATGCAATCGAAAGCAATAAATAAGAAATGGACATGAAAGCAGCACATGTAAATGTTACTATAAGAAATGTCATATCGATAATACGTCAAACGTCAATTCTTCAACGTCATTAATAAAGGCAAAATCAAAGTGTTAAATTGTGTGTTTTCTTTTCTTTGCATTTCATTTTTAATTTCATTTTTATCATTTTATTTAAAGTAAATTTTATAAAATTACAATAAAGGCTAAACAGCCAAACATTGGTCCTTCGAGCCTTAAAAACAAATATTAAAACTTATAAACGATTACAAAAATATTCGACGATTAAAATTGTGTTGTGTGTGCAACGTGGGATTAACCTTAAAACCAGCCATCCGAAGAATTTGCTGTCACCGCTGCCTTCCCAAAAAAGCAAAGTAAGTTCCATTTTTTTGCTTACTTTAATTATATTCAATCTTATTGTTAATTAAAAATAAAATGGCAACGAAAATTTTGTCTGCAAAACATAAGCAGTTGAAAAAGGATGTCGAGAATTTTGGAAAAAAGGGCAAAGCAATTAACCTTACTTACGTCCAAACAAGGTTAAAGTTGTTGGATGACTTGTGGCAGTCAGTTTCCAAATTTTATGACGAATTTTTGCAAAACGACGCCAACGATGAAAACAGCAAAGAGCAACTCGAAGCTGAGACAATCTACGAAAATATAAGGGAAGATTATTGTGTGTTTCAATCCAAACTCCTCGATTCGCTGGCAAGTTTTGGTAGCAGCAGTGTACAGCAGTCTACTGAAGTTTCAGGAAAGGAACTGGCAGGCAAAAACGAGGAACTCCATTTACCTTCGATTAAAATCCCGATGTTCGATGGCAATTACGAAAACTGGCCGAATTTTCACGATCTTTTTGTAACTCTCGTCGCCAGTAAAGCATCGCTCTCAGATATTCAAAAAATGCATTATCTGAAGACCAGTTTAGCAGGCGACGCTGAAAAGCTGTTACTGTCATTGAAGATCCAAGGTCAAAACTACGCCAAAGCATGGTCCATGTTAAAAGATCGGTATGATCACCCTCGCGTTCTAGTTAACATCCAGTTAAATACCTTGTTCAATTTGTCAACATTGACGCAAGAGCGTGCAGAGTCAATTAGAGATCTGTTGTATACTTCGACGCAAGTTGTTCACAGTCTTTCTAACCTAAAAATTGAAGTTGAGCATTTAGATCCGGTGCTAATTTTTCTATTAGTACGAAAATTACCGAGTAAAACGCAGCAAATGTGGGAGGAGAAGCTGAATGATAGGGAAAATCCGAAGGAGTTGCCAACATTCAAGGAATTCACATCTTTCTTGGAGACAAGATTCCGGACCCTTGAAGCGGTCGACCAGCAGCACAGTCAGGGTACATCCAAAGCATCTCGCAACTCTTCTTACAAAAATTCGTTCGTTGCTTATGCTCAGCCGGATAGGTCGAGTATCACCTGCAAAATTTGCCTGAAAAATAAACATGCTGTTAGAAGGTGTAGTAAATTTTTGAAAATGAATGTTACCGAGCGTTGTCAGGTTATAAATAAGTTGGGTTTGTGTCGAAACTGTTTAGGGTACAATCATGCTACGGATAACTGTCCAAGTAGTCGTAGGTGTTACCATTGTCAACAACCACATCATACTTTATTGCATGCAAATAATACTTCTTTTCAGCCAAGCCAACAACCATCACGTTCTCACCAGAATGGTAACTCTTTTCAACCACCAGCGCAGCAACAACAATATAATTTCAGCCATACAAGCAACCGAGGACAACAACAAAACATCACCCCAACCTCTCAATGTGCAATTTTGAACGCCGAAGCTCCTTCATTCCCGTCTTCTAGTAGACAACAGCCGTCAACTAACAATGTTGCATCTCACCACTCGCATAACAGTTTCCCGAACAAAATCTCACAAGTTTTACTGGCAACAGCGCTTGTCAACGTTAAGTCGTCGTTGGGGGAGTGGTTGACGCTGCGAGCATTGTTGGATTCTGGTTCTGAAGCATCATTTATCACAGAGTTTGCGGCCCAATTGCTTCAATTAAAATCTCGAGCAACTCATACGGGTGTATCCGGGCTGGGTTTGGTCAGCAGTGGCACATGTTTAAGAGTGATAGACATCACTTTTGCTTCGCAGCATTCCAGTTTTGCAACTACAGCGCAAACCTTCATCTTAAAGTCACTGTCTGGGCATTTGCCGGCCCGGACCCTTCACGTTGAGAACTGGACACATCTCAAAGATTATGTACTCGCTGATCCTGAATTTTTCAAATCATCAAAAATTGACATCTTGCTAGGAAGTGATATCTTACCCGAACTTTTGCTACCGGAGCTGATTCCACCGCCAGACAAATCGATGCCAGTCATGCAAAAGACCACATTGGGCTGGATCTTATTCGGAAAGGCTCCAGTTGTTTGCGATGCAAGTCAGCAGGTCAGAAGTTTTATGCAAACGATTGATGTTGAAGCACAGCTTCGTAAATTCTGGGAAGTAGAAGAAACACCTTTTAAAATTTTTCGAAAACCAGAAGATATTGAGTGTGAGGAACATTTTATCAACAATACAAAACGAACAAAAGATGGACGTTATCAAGTGGCATTACCGTTTAAGGGAAACGTTCCTCCTGTTTTCGGAGATTCGTATCAAGGTGCTTTACGGCGATTCCATGGATTGGAGCGACGTCTAAGTGATAATCAACAGCTCCGAGAACAGTATTCAGCGTGCATCGAAGAATATATCCGCATGGGTCACATGAGCGAAGTCGACAAAAATAGTTTGCCAGAAAATCAGCACTACTTCCTGCCACATCATGCTGTCGTTAAAGAAAGCAGTTCAACCACGAAACTGAGGGTGGTGTTTGATGCCTCCTTTAAAACATCGAATGGAGTTTCTTTGAACGATGCTATGTTGATAGGTCCAGCCCTTCAGCAAAATATCTGCGACATTATTCTTCGGTGGAGGTTGTATAGATACACCTTCACAGCGGATATCGAAAAAATGTATCGTCAGATATTGATAGCGGAACAGGACAAAAATTACCAGTTAATTCTGTGGAGAAATAGTCCTGAGGATCCTATTAAAGCTTACAGGCTTCATACGGTAACATTCGGAACAGCAGCCGCACCTTATCTAGCAATCAGGACACTGCATAAAATAGCTGAAGATAATCAGGAAAATCCATTGGTTTCCACCATGATCCATAACGAGATGTACGTCGACGACTTAATATCAGGAGGAAACACTATATTAGAGGCTGAAGAAAAAATACAACAAATTAAATCAACACTTGAGACAGCGGGATTCAACTTACGGAAATGGACATCCAATTCTGACGAATTATTAAGAAGCATTCCAACTGTAGAACGAGAATCGACATTTTCATTACCGTCAGAAGATTCGGAACGAGTTAAGACGCTCGGTGTCCACTGGCTTCCTTCTGTTGATGAGTTTTCATTTTGCTACATTCCACCTTCAAATCCTCAGCCGACAAAACGTTTCGTTCTTTCAACCATAGCCCGACTCTTTGATCCGATGGGATGGATTGCTCCATGTATCGTCAAAGCAAAAATATTTATGCAGCAGTTATGGGCAGTAAAATTATCTTGGGATGATCCAATCGAATCATCACTTTTGGAGCAGTGGAATTTGCTCTATGAGAATTTACACGCTATCAATAGGATTCACTTTCCAAGGTGGGTTCAAACTAATAATGACTTTTCCCGAGTAGAACTGCATGGTTTTAGTGACGCATCCGAGAAAGCATATGGAGCCACAGTTTATTTACGGGTCGAGGACGATAAAGGTCATGTGGAAATGCACCTTCTAATCGCAAAATCTAAAGTCGCTCCTGTACAACCAGTAAGTCTTCCCCGTCTAGAACTTTGCGGTGCCGTAATGTTAGCCAAGCTCCTGAACCATGTTAACCAAGCGCTTGACAACAAAGAAATCAAGTCTTTTGCGTGGACTGATTCCACTATAACGCTTTCGTGGATCCGAGCATCGCCAACCAAATGGGATACCTTTGTTAGGAACCGAGTTGGAGAGATCCAGCGATTGACTGCCGTCAAATTTTGGAAACATATTCCAACGCAACACAATCCTGCAGATTTGGTATCCAGAGGTGTTCTACCATCGGCCTTATTGGATAATACGTTATGGTGGAACGGTCCCGAATTTCTGCGTGAGACATGGAACTTTGAGTATCCGATACAACCAACGATAAATGTTCATTATGTTGGGCAAGGCGTTCCTCCAATCAATGATCTTTTACATCGGTCATCTGAAATCAAAAAACTTATTAGAATTGTGGCAATGGTCTTACGTTTCACAAATAATACCAAAAATGTTATCAATAACCGGAAAACTGGACCGATGTCACCAAACGAACTCGATCGTTCTTCCAACATATTGGTGAAATTAGCTCAACTGGAGATGTTTCCTGAAGGTATATCGAAGTCGAGAGGCATGGCATCATTGAATCCATTCGTTGATTCTCACGGAATCATTCGCGTCGGTGGAAGACTTAAAAATGCCAACTTATCGTATGATCAGCAGCATCCAATAATTTTGGAACCTTCTCACCATTTCACAAAATTGATCCTTCACGAAGCTCATGAAAAGACTCTTCATGGAGGTATTCAGCTGATGATGGGGTTTCTTCGAAAACGATACTGGATTTTTCAAAACAAGCGAGCAGTCAAAAAATATATTCATGGGTGTACGATTTGCTATAGGTATAGAACCAAACCAGCTCAACAGTTGATGGGTGCATTGCCAGCGGCCAGAGTGACGATTTCAAGACCATTTAGTCATACGGGTGTTGATTATGCTGGTCCGATTAGCATTCGGGCTTGGAAAGGCCGTGGAGCCAAATGCTATAAGGGCTACTTAGCAATTTTTATTTGCCTAGCAACAAAGGCGATTCACTTGGAAGCAGTAAGTGATCTTACCACCCAAGCCTTTCTTGCTGCGTTTCGCCGTTTTTCATCTCGACGAGGAGTCTGTAGCCAAATTTACAGTGATTGTGGCACCAATTTTAAAGGCGCTGAAGCCGAATTACAACGTCTGTTGAAGAACGCCAAACACGACTGGAAAGAAGTTGCTGACACTCTAGCATCAGAAGGAACAAAGTGGAACTTCATTCCGCCCGCTTCTCCCCACTTCGGAGGATTATGGGAAGCCGGTGTAAAGAGTGTGAAACACCACTTTAAACGAATCGTGGGAAATGGGACACTAACGTTCGAGGAACTCGCCACTCTTCTATCTCAAATCGAAGCGTGTCTTAATTCGAGACCTCTATGTCCTTTAAATGAAAACCCCGACGATTTCCAAGCATTGACTCCAGCACACTTCTTGATCGGTACAGAAATGCATACAATTCCGGAACCAGACCTCGTTACTGCAACAAAAACAAATTATGTGGACCGGTGGAAAAACATCCAATTTAATTTACAAACCTTTTGGCAGCATTGGCAAGTTGAGTATTTAGCGCGCCTACAACAGCGACCAAAATGGCTCAAACCACAACCTGAGCCCAAAATTGGAGATTTGGTACTGGTAAAAGATGAGCGTCTTCCTCCAGCGAAATGGAACTTGGCCCGGATTCTGGAAACATATCCTGGTCAAGACAATCTCACCCGAGTTGTCAAATTAAGGACGCAACAAGGCGAATTTAAGCGGCCAATAACAAAGCTTTGTCCTCTACCAATCAACAACAATCAACATACAACAAATCAAACACACATAACATCATCATTCGCAAACAAACACACATAACTTCATCATTCGCAAATCACACACACATAACTTCATCATTCGCAAACAAACACACATAACATCATCATTCGCAAACAAACACACATAACATCATCATTCGCAAGCAAACACACATAACATCATCATTCGCAAACACACACAAACTCAAAATAATTTACATTAACGAATTATCGATTGCATCAAATTAACAGTATCGAATAAAATAAATTATATTATTTAAGCCCCCGAAAATAATACACTTTGCTCATTTTTCTGCACGAAAACACGCTCATTTTCTCCGAAAAAACGCTCATTTTTAAAGAAAAACACGCAAACAAAATCGAAGGCAACGAATTTGCTCATTTCAATCGAAACACGCAAACAAATAATATAGCAGAATTTAATTGGCCATGGTAAATTTCAAAACACCTTCAATATAAGCCCATTTAAATTTAAATCGCTTAATATTTTAAAACCAAATCAATTTATACAATTTTTCAATAAAAATCAACATTGACATCGAAATCAACGATATTGATAAAATTATCACAAATTGTATCGATAACGATTACGATGAAAATATCGATAATATAAAATTACGTTGCACATCTCTAACAAGCTGCACATTTTTAACATGAATACTACAACATTTTATTATCATTTATTTCAATATAAAACGACATAATTACAACAAAATAATATGAAACTTAACTCACCTGAATCATTTCCCGAAACTGCAGCCAAAAATTTGGTTTAATTTTACACTTTGAACAATACTTAAAACCAAACTTAAAATTACACTCAACACTTAACACAATACAATGCAAAAACAAACAGCGTAATCAATGGAATTTTCCATTCATAAAACGCAACCAAGCAATTTGTTGTTGTTTGCCTCCTTCTTCATACTTACTCGACGTTATCAGTAGAAACAACGAATAAGATCTACATGGGCAATTTACTAAGATTCAGGATATCGATGAAGTCCAAGTTATCGATTACCTAACTTATTTTCAACTTGATACAAATTTCATTTTTTTTTATTGATTAATGTGCGAATTCATACTAAAATTATTTCTTTTCATGTTGAAGAAGACAAAACGCAATAACCAGCCATTTTTTACATAGTGCAGCACTTAAAGGGACTTAACAATCCACCAATTGTCTTTCGCCCGGGGAGAATGTTGCAAGCAACCAGCAATGCAATTGAAAGCAATCAGCAATGCAATCGAAAGCAATAAATAAGAAATGGACATGAAAGCAGCACATGTAAATGTTACTATAAGAAATGTCATATCGATAATACGTCAAACGTCAATTCTTCAACGTCATTAATAAAGGCAAAATCAAAGTGTTAAATTGTGTGTTTTCTTTTCTTTGCATTTCATTTTTAATTTCATTTTTATCATTTTATTTAAAGTAAATTTTATAAAATTACAATAAAGGCTAAACAGCCAAACAGATGTTGAAATGAAATTATTAGATTTAAGTTCAATTTCCCTACAAGAAAGGGAAGATCGAATTGCGATCAATACACCTCCACCTCTATCCAAACCTGTTAATAATTTTGATCTATCCTTTCTAAAAACTGTATAACTAGAATTGAATAATTCGGATGTTAATTGGCTTTCAGTTAACCATGTTTCAGTTAGTAATATAATGTCATAAGAACAGGATGAAATAATAAGATATAAATAATCTAACTTAGTTCTTATCCCTCCTACGTTTTGATAATATAATAATAAATTACTTGATGTTACGGGATTTAAAGATGAGATAGCAGCAGTGTTGATTTCATAGAAGCTCGATGCAGTAGCATTATTATTGATTGTTGTTATGTCAAATTCTCGGTTTGTCGCGCAACGTCGTTTTTTGAGTGATTAACGAATTTTTTTACCTTAACGTACATTGGCCATATGGAAGAGTCACTCATTAATAGATTGTAACTTTTCACCGGAACACTGAGTTTAAAATTTACATGAGTAATATCTGATAAAGCAATCCCTTTTTTAATTAGCTTGTAGCATTTAAACAAATTAGGGGGTGGCTGTGGCGCGATGGTTGTGTGCTCGCCTGTCAACCTCAATATCACAGGTTCGATCCCTGCCGTCGTCTATGTCGTCTTTAATTCCAATAAAACCTTCTATAAATTGTCATCAATGGGTTGCTGGTTTACTCATTACATGTTGTTTAGGCATAACACTAACAACATGTGATTGAGTTAAACTAGTATGCCCAACAAGGATGAAAAAAAACGAATAAAATAATGCGAATTATAAGGGACATAGAAATAAGACACGGCAATTCTCCGCTTTAGTTCAGCCGCCATCCCTGGAGATAAAAAATCTGAGACAACCACCTTCAGTCTCAGAACATCGTGCCACACATCTTTCCTATCCTTCTTTCTCTTCCGTAACTTCACGCCCACGCTGTGTTGAAACATTTGAAGGGTTATCATATTCCCTTGAGCGTGTGTGGATTATAAAAAAAAAAAAAAGCAGGTATTTCAGTTTGAGCTGAGATATGGCTTATGAGTTGTTCAGGTTCGGTATCCGCTTTAAATTTAGAAACATGAATCCAAACTGTAGGAGTCACAGCATTAAGTTCACTTTTTCCACTTCCCATGATTTCGTTATGACTTCTTTGGATATTCTTTTTCTTCTTTGGTTGTGAGAGAAGAGAACTTAAATTCATTGTCGATGGGCCGACTGCATTGTCTTTAGGAACGTTGTTATTGGTACCAATTTCATAGTTTCTTACCATTGTTATGATGTCAGTTTCAACGTCTTCAACATCAACCTGAGCACCAACAACATGATTACCACTCTCAATTGGAGCAAGAGTAACAACAGCAGCACCACCTCCACTAACAACAACAGCTTCACCGCCATCATCAGCAACAACAACATCACAACCTTCATTAGTACCAGAAGTAACAACAACAACAGGCACAGGAACAACAAAGTCTCCACAAGCAGCAGCAGATTCATCATTCGCAGCTAAATTGTTATTGTCGTTGTCAATTGGCCCCTTAAGTATAATAGTCGAATTATCATCAACGGCTGCAGTTTTCTCCGCAGGTAAACCAGAATCATTCTTGTCAATCTTATCGACACAGGTAGATAATGAAAGAGGTCTAGCATCAGCATCAGCAAAAGCAGCATCAGTAACAAAATCATTTGAAATCCCAGACTTATCTTTAGGTAAAATAACTTGTTTCTTATCAGAAACAGAATTTACCGATAAAAGATTCGGGATTGAAGATGAAAATTTGTCATTAGATTTAGATTTTTTTAATACACCACCGGCAGCGCCTAAACGAGAGCTAGCACCAGGAGAGCAATCAGAACGATTCATTGAAAGTCGATTCATAGGCGACGATGAGCGCACAGAGAGTTCACCGACCTTTGGTATTCTTTGCACGCGAGTAGTGTCGCAAATGTTTCTGCTGGTGTTTAATGCACTTGACTTACTCGTAGCGTTGGTATTTGGCAATTTTGTTTTTGCATTCGCTTCATATGAATAACCGAATTTATTTAACTCTGTAATAGTTTATTGTAGGTAGACAAAGAGATCATTGATTTTTTTTATGTAAGCAGGCAAAGAGTTATTAGTTTTGCACTTCTCACATTTAAAGAAAACACTGTCATTAGAGTTTATAAATTTAAGATCATTCTTTTTAAACTTGGTGCATTCATTATGAATAATTACACCACAAATACAACAAGATAAAGAATTAACATTACTTGTTAATTTAGTACATATTCCGCACTTAGAATTCATAATCAATTGAAAATTATAGATAATAGAAAAGAGAGATAACTAAGAGAGAACTTTTATATGGAAATTTAATTTGTAGTCGAACTATAGGCACACAGTCATTAAAATACGATAAGATAATAAATATTCTTCGCTTACACAGCTTTCAATTCTCTCAGCTTAGGGATTCTTGCTTTTGATATATTTTTTTTACCAGCAGCTTCTTGTTCCGCCAGTTCTACGGGATGATTTTTTTTCTTGTGACTACGACAATTGGCACCACTAGCGAAGGTTCTATCGCAGAAATCACATGAATACGGTTTTAGCCCAGTATGCAGAATAAGATGATCTTTTAACGTTTTAGCACGTTTGAACTCGTTTCCACAGTGGTCGCATTTATGCTTTCTTTGATCCGAATGTACAACCATGTGCATTCTGAGAGTTCGCTGTGTATTTAACTTTAGTCCACAAATAACGCAAATGTAATTTGTTTCATTGTGTGTATCTTCATGTTGCTGAAAATACAAACGATTAGTCATGATTCAAATAGAAAGACACTTAAAATTACTCTCAGAGACGGAATACCCTTGAATGTCTTCTCACAATATTTGCATTTAAGTTTTCTTTCCTCAGTGTGCGAGTGCTCGTGTTCCTTCAAGGCTGAAATTGATTTATATTCTTTGCCGCAATTTTCACATATGAACAATGGAGGCTTGAATTCTATGGCGACGTCATGTTCGTTTTGCATATGCCGCCGATAGTTGTGTAGTTTCAAAAAGCCCTTATGACACTCCGAGCAATAATATGGTTTAGTCTTGCTTTCTGTACGTCGTTCTTTACTTGATTTATATTTTCTTTTTCTTTTTTCTGTATCTTGCTGGTTCATCTTTTCGGCACTGCCATATGAACTCTCTTCGCTGTGGGAACCCAAACGATCATAGTTATCGCTTTCATCTTCTTCCATTTTTATGTTGATAGGATTTGAGTCTTTGATTTTGTTACAATGAATTGACTCCTGATCAATCATTAGCTCATCCATTTCTGAAAGAATACCTCTTGTTCCAAAGTCATCATTATTTTCCAAAGGATTTAAACCAAACACTTTGAAGTCGCATTCAAGATTATATCGAGCTTTAATAATATGTGCATCAGGTTCCTCTTCACTCATATCTTGTAACTCTGAAAACATAGCATTGGTTTTGGCTACTCTCCGATTGAAGCTAATAATTGATCTAATAAGGCGATAGCAATCGGTACAGATCATATTGGGTAAATTGTCAAAATTGTTTATCTGAAAGAAAACAAATAATTTCATAATTTAGATGAATATTTATCTTAGGCTCAACTTTCCTTTAAGGTAGCACGAATTTCCACACGCGGATAGTTTTATTCGATAGATTAGCACTTTTAAATAACAAATATCACAATTTTAAAGTGAGGAAACATTTATAACTATTTTTAATTAATTTTTAAAGTTTCACTTTTTCATACAAATTGAACACAAATGGCTGCGATGCACATGAAAAACTTTTTTTGCTTTATTTTGACGTTTTTCCTCTCTTTCTTTGGTTCAGTGATTTTATACGCGCTGTTTTTTTGGGACATTCTTCAAATTTATTGTACTTGTATTGAAATTATGAAGTACAAAAGAAACTTTGCGGGCACCCAACCTCGCACCTACCCCAAATCCTATAGTGAGCCCAAGCAGGGGGGTTGCAGGGGGGCAGCATGCCCCCCCATACATATCTCACTGTTTATGCGCCATAATGCTGGATGCTAGCACTGATGCATTTATGTAAGTATGTAAGCAAAAAACAAAAAGTAGTCTTAGTAATTTTCAATTTTCTCAAGAACTAAAAGACATAAAATCATTCGGTTTTTTGTGTTCGATTCAGAATAGATAGTAACATTGAATACATAAACCAATTAAGCACTTTAATTTACAATTTCGCCAAAAAATTGAGTCAAACAAAAAGTGAGGTTAAAACCGAAATGAAAATATTTTTTTTTAGGATTTAGGGGGGTTTCCTCACTCTAATATTTTAACCCTGTTCTATTGAGACCCATACCTAACTGTAAAAAAAAAATCAACACTATACTCGTGCTACCTTAAAGGAAAGTCGCCCCTTATCTTATTCTAGACTAGACTAACATCAATGGAAAAGTATTGTGTTATTGTTTCGGAGAGTGGTAAGCCTTCTTCGTCTTTAAGGACATTTATGTGGGAGTTGCTGGGGTCTTCCCGAGCGCAAAGGCGACACCAATTCATCCAAGGCTGGACCATTTGCATTTCCTAATGTCTTGTTTGATACGCAAATGGATGAGTATATTTCGAAGACAGATTTGTAAACTTTAACAAATAATGTATTTTTATTTTACTCAAACAAACTATGGTGACTTATTAATGAAACTTTTGGAAGATTTAAAAGAATTTAAAGTTTTTACTTTTAATTTTAATTAGTAGTGTTTTGTTTGATTAGTGTTTGTTGTGATAGGAAAGTCAAAATTATTTGACGTAAAAAGATGATTGTTCTATTCGTGGTGAATAGGTGTGAATAAACAGGGTGTTTTTTTTTTTATTTTATTTGAAAGGTAAAACGCTTATTCCTTGGCAGTATATTTAAGACATAAAACAAATTCTTCTCGTGTTCATTGCTGTTGGATATTCTTTAACCTTTTAAACATTATCACCCATATTAATACAGATGGTTTAGTGGAGGTTTATCGTTAATGCCTGGACTAAGTGCGAAATTTCATTAATAAAACAAATTTTCTGTTAAGTGACGTTTACTAATTATGATTAAGTTAAACCACCGAAGTAGGTGGTTTAGCGAAGGAATAAGAAATAGAAATGTCCACAGTCAGACACAAGCAATTGACAATCAATTTAGGCAGCCACAGAATATAAAAAAGAGATTGCTTACTTTTGTAGAAGATTTTCTAAAGGAAATTGTTGATAAACGTCATTTTACTATTCCGGGAACATTTTATTTTTATTAATGTAAATATTTAAGCCATGGCTTAACTCCTATTCCATGGTTTAGCAAAACCATGGAATATAGTTGGAATAAGCGTTTTTTATTAATACGGCTGTATGTCATTTTTATTACCCAAAGGCAACCCGAGCAAATTGCAATACATATACAACTTTTTTCTAACCCAAACAAACCATACAACTTGCTAATCACCTGATATGGAACTTCTGTAACCAATAGACAAGATACTTGTACTAAAATGTGGATTGGAAAAACAAATATGTTCCACAACCTTTTCCACGCTATGATTTTCATTTCTCAATGTACAACCATCAGGAAAAAGTTTAAGGCAACGTGGAAAACTGTGACATTTGTCAGTTGATTTTAATATTTTGTTACAAAACAAAAAATTGAAAATTAATAAACAGAAAGGACGAATCAGTTTAAAAATAATTATCATTTTTTTTTCATTCGAAGTGAGTATCAAAAATTCACGTGGAAAAGTTTATTCTATTTTCATTTTTATTCTTCGCGTGTAATTTGGAACGTATTTATTTTTCATTTCACGCTAGGTGAGTACTAGGCTTAAACAGTTGCGAAACTAAAAATTGAATGTGCGCGCCTGGCCTTAGAGCAACTCGATTCGAGCAACTTAAAAGTTTGTGTTTTGACACAAACTAAACGATTGCCCTCGCAACAGTTGAGCTGTTTTCTATAAGCACAAGAGAGAAAAGAGTGTGAGCGTGAGTAAAGGGTTGCCAGTGCGCGGTTCTCTTTCAACTGGTGATTATAAACTATTTGATTGTTGCTAGTGCGCGACTAGCCTAAAGGAAATCGACATATATATTCTTTTTTGAAATTGAGATTTAGTCCATTTTGCATTTACATATTTTTTTTACATTTATTTGTACCTTAAACTAATATATGAACATTTGCCGACTTAGAATTGGCCGAGCAGGAAATGGACATAACACACTTCTTTTTTGACAGTTCAGTTCCTCACTCGGGGCTAGAAAAGAAAAACGCCTAATGTCAAAGAGGACCAATAGGGGTGTTCACATGGAAGAACATCTTGTACAACATAGTTCGATTACCATCAATGTTCTATCATATGAACGCAAAACCGAACAATGTTGCATGGTTTTCAAAATATTTTGAAAACCTGGGTGGTTCGTGCAACCAACCAACCTGTGTGAACAGATGTTGACAACTTTGATATTTTTTTTCATTCTGTAAATTGTCTCGGCCATAAAACATTCAACGGAAAAATGGCATCTATACCAAATAATGAGTTTTAAAAAGATTTTTTGAACTTTATAATAAGAAATTTACCAGAATTGTGGAAAATAAAAAGTGAAATTTATAAAGAATAAATTTTATAAGAATAGAACTCCTAACAAAATATAAAGAAGTGGAAGAAAATGCAAGTTTCGTGTTTTCTTCCTCTTCAAGAATATCGTTCATAATTACGGCTGCCAAAATTTGTATCGCCATACTGCTTCCGTTCACTTCTAAGATATAAAAATAATGATGTTCGACAACATCAGTATCGTATGTGAACGCAAAGTAGTGTTTACAGTTATTTTCCCATGGAACAATGTTGTACAACCATGTTCTTCCATGTGAACCCCCCTAATGACTCTTGTGTCATCTTGTCCCAAAGCGCTTATGAACTGACCGAACAAACAAACTGCGTTCCGAAGTTATGTCAAATAATATATTTTCAAATAAACAAATAAATTAAACATTCAATTAAAATTATAAGTTGCTATCAATACGATATCGATTAAGTATTGTGTATACTTGTATACGACTAATCAGACTTTCACTAACTTCATTGTATTGATTAAATTTAAAGTCAAGTTTCTTAATTGAACAATACTCCCAAATAGTTTATTTAACTAGTGTTATGGTCCAGTAACTTTGGTCCATTTCTTTAAGTTTGTGACCAAGTAACTGCCTCAAGTTTCAATATGGTCAGGTTCTGGATGCAATGGTGCCGGCTTTGCGCACGAGAAGACCGGAATGATAACAACTCTTACATCAATATAGCGCTCAACGATGAAGACAGCTTACCGCTATCTGATACAATATACAAATGCTTTTCTATTGACGTGAGTTTGAATCCCTTCAAAAATTTCAAAGTCTTAAAAGCGATACGTTTTTTTTAGATGAGAAGCTGTAACAACTTCCCAAATGTGATATGTATTGATTGTTATAATCTTATCAGAACAACAATAAACTTGAATGAGAGAATACCTAAAGTCACTGCCATGTTTGCAGAGTTACTCATTAAAACTGAAGAGGAACTCGATGTGAATAAAATCAAGACTCATCACAATCTTGAATGTGATTTCAAGTTGTTAACCCATAGCCCAATAGGAAATGCTATTGAATTTGAAGCTAAGCAAAATGAAATTCATTACCAAAACACTGTGCTGGATACTATGACCATGGAAAACGAAGGAGATAACTACGATAATTTAGCTTCTTCTGGCGATGATTGTTCCAATACGAGTACTACACCAGAAAAGGCGAAAGTAATAAATTTACCAAATATGAAAAAGAAGTATAAATCGAGGAAAATGCGAACTACAGAAGATATAATGAAAGCACACTTTTGTTCCAATTGCCAAAAGGGGTTTATGAAATTCTACAACTATCGACGGCATATGGAAATCGCTCATGAAATCACAGTGGAAAACAAGCGACAGCTTTTTATTTGTGGCAAATGTGGCAAGGAATGCAAGTCAATTTCGTCCTTGAAGGAACATGAATTTTCGCACTCCGAGGAGCGAATATTTAAATGTAGAAATTGCGAGAAGGCATTCAAAAGCAGTCTTTCACTAAAGGTGAACTTTGTTTATTTAATTCTCGATTCATTCTAATGGTTATTATTTTCAGCAACATGAAGATACTCACAATGAGACAATGTATATTTGCGTCGTATGTGGATTGCAGCTTAACACTCAACAAACGCTTAGAAAGCATATGGTCGTACATTCTGATGAGAAAAACTATAAATGTGATTACTGCGGAAATGGGTACAAACGAGCTAAGGCCCTTAAAGCTCATCTTATACTTCACACAGGACTTAGACCATATACTTGTGATTTTTGCGACAAAACGTTTGCAAATGTTTCCAATTGTCGTGGTCATAAGAAGAAACATCATCCTGTTGAACTGGCGGCGCTAGATGCGTCTGGTAGAAATAGAGTTTCGACCACAGTGATTCCTAAATTGAATGAACTAAGAGCTATGTATGCTTGAAAAATATTTTCTATGTTAATTTTTTTTCAGTTTTTACATTCATATTTTCAGAACGGCTAGTAAAGCTGAAATTATTCGGCCAAACGACCGAGGAAAAGATTTCGATGAAGAAGTTTATCAGTAGATGGTAAATTCTTCATGTACTCGTATAAATGAAGGAATTTCGTGAGAAGAACTTTCTGGCTTCCCAGACCGATCTTTTAAGAACCTATGTTATTGGGCTAAAAATACCATATAATTTAACACCAGCGATAAATAGATCACTGATATAATAAGGTGTTTCATTAAATTTCAAATTAAGTTGAACAGTTATATCAAACTTCGTGAGCAAGGAATTAGGATTCAGAATTCAGACTTCATCTCGACGGGTGTGTAGTTGCTTTTGGATGTATCCGGATCTGAAATGTGAAACTACATTTATGAATATGTAAACAAATAAAAAATTAATAGATAAATTAAAAAAAAATTAATTCTTAATATTCTTGATTTTTTAATAATAAAGAAATATTCGTACTTACAATAATATTTTTGGAAAAAACGCTCATAATTTACAGAACCAATGAACTCGGCTAAAATTAGTTAAAGTTTAAATTTATTTCAACAGTTTTGAATTTATTAAAAAAAAAAAGCAAAATCATTTAGAGGGAGCTGCTAGCCTTTCTAAATAAAAATAAAAATTATCCTCTAGGGAATTAAATAAAACTAGCCGACCCAGCTCTCGAAATTCGAGTGCCAATTTATTTATTATTTATATTATTGGCAGTGTTTTCAAGCAAATTTATTAAATTAAATTTTATTTTATGTAATATGCAAAGTGTTCGACAGTGCAAAAACAAAAATGACCCACAGTGTGTAAATGCGTGTCTCAAGTATATTCTGCACATCTCCGCAACTGTGGCTTTCCAACCATATAAAATTTATCGAAATCGGTTAAATAGTTTTGGAGAAAAGTGTACCACAAAAAACATGTTTGCCGTTTTATTATATGATTTCTATGCATTTGAACCCAATGGACACACTACACAGTCTAACGTTATACACCATTTTTGGATTTCTTTAGACTAGCCGACCCAGCTCTCGAAATTCGAGTGCCAATTTATTTATTATTTATATTATTGGCAGTGTTTTCAAGCAAATTTATTAAATTAAATTTCATTTTATGTAATATGCAAAGTGTTCGACAGTGCAAAAACAAAAATGACCCACAGTGTGTAAATGCGTGTCTCAAGTATATTCTGCACATCTCCGTAACTGTGGCTTTCCAGCCATATAAAATTTATCGAAATCGGTTAAATACTTTTGGAGAAAAGTGTACCACAAAAAACATGTTTGCCGTTTTATTATATGATGATGATGATGTTACAAATTTTTCTTAATAAAAGAAAGTTTTTACGTTAATAAAAGATTATCTTTTATTTAATATTCTATCATATTAAAACTGTTCTATTCAATATCTCTTGTTTGTTTGTTTCCTTTCATAAAGTGAACATTTGAACCTGCTGACTGTACATCCTAAAAACATTTTCTAGCTTGGAACTGGTTATCTGAATAAACAAAATTTGAAATAATATATAATAAATAAATTATAGAAAATAGATAAGATGTCAACAAGTTTTTGTTTAGACCTTGCTTAGCTAGAAAACATAACTTGTATATTGAATGATTCAATAGATTGCAAGCTATCTATTCGTGGTTCTGGCTCTTATGGTTTCAAGTATTTAATCAAGCTAATGAAACCTAAATGCAAAAGTTGCATATCTAAAGAAATAAATTACTTTTATTCCACAGAACTTTTCTAACTATTTTTTTCATATTTACTATGCAGCATATGAACTAAGATATTTTTTCAAAGACCGAGTTAGTAATAAGTTAGTTAGACTTTTAAAATTCATACATATTTTTTCCCAAATATTCCTTGAAAGAAATCAGATTCTTCTTTCGATGGCAGTTTTACATGTTCCAAAGATGAATCTTCTAAAGGTTTTTGCAAATCATTTGCATTAGCTTCTTCCGATTTCAACGTTAATAATGCATTGTGTCCCGACATCGGTTCTGTATTTGCATCTCCATTGAAATCCTGAGCACAGGTATTCGCTTTACCAATTCCTGCTTTACTTGCCGTCCTACAAAAATAGACGCACACAGGCATTAAAATACGATAAAATAATAAATATTCTTCGCTTACACAGCTTTCAATTCTCTCAGCTTAGGGATTCTTGCTTTTGATATATTTTTTTTACCAGCAGCTTCTTGTTCCGCCAGTTCTACGGGATGATTTTTTTTCTTGTGACTACGACAATTGGCACCACTAGCGAAGGTTCTATCGCAGAAATCACACGAATACGGTTTTAGCCCAGTATGCAGAATAAGATGATTTTTTAACGCTTTAGCACGTTTGAACTCGTTTCCACAGTGGTCGCATTTATGCTTTCTTTGATCCGAATGTACCACCATGTGCATTCTGAGAGTTCGCTGTGTATTTAACTTTAGTCCACAAATAACGCAAATGTAATTTGTTTCATTGTGTGTATCTTCATGAAGCTGAAAATACAAACGATTAGTCATGATTCAAATAGAAAGACACTTAAAATTACTCTCAGAGACGGAATACCCTTGAATGTCTTCTCACAATATTTGCATTTAAGTTTTCTTTCCTCAGTGTGCGAGTGCTCGTGTTCCTTCAAGGCTGAAATTGATTTATATTCTTTGCCGCAATTTTCACATATGAACAGTGGAGGCTTGAATTCTATGGCGACGTCATGTTCGCTTTGCATATGCCGCCGATAGTTGTGTAGTTTCAAAAAGCCCTTATGACACTCCGAGCAATAATATGGTTTAGTCTTGCTTTCTGTACGTCGTTCTTTACTTGATTTATATTTTCTTTTTCTTTTTTCTGTATCTTGCTGGTTCATCTTTTCGGCACTGCCATATGAACTCTCTTCGCTGTGGGAACCCAAACGATCATAGTTATCGCTTTCATCTTCTTCCATTTTTATGTTGATAGGATTTGAGTCTTTGATTTTGTTACAATGAATTGACTCCTGATCAATCATTAGCTCATCCATTTCTGAAAGAATACCTCTTGTTCCAAAGTCATCATTATTTTCCAAATTATTTAAACCAAACACTTTGAAGTCGCATTCAAGATTATATCGAGCTTTAATAATATGTGCATCAGGTTCCTCTTCACTCATATCTTGTAACTCTGAAAACATAGCATTGGTTTTGGCTACTCTCCGATTGAAGCTAATAATTGATCTAATAAGGCGATAGCAATCGGTACAGATCATATTGGGTAAATTGTCAAAATTGTTTATCTGAAAGAAAACAAATAATTTCATAATTTAGATGAATATTTATCTTATTCTAGACTAGACCAACATCAATGGAAAAGTATTGTGTTATTGTTTCGGTGAGTGGTAAGCCTTCTTCGTCTTTAAGAAGGACATTTATGTGGGAGTTGCTGGGGTCTTCCCGAGCGCAAAGGCGACACCAATTCATCCAAGGCTGGACCATTTCCTAATGTCTTGTTTGATACGCAAATGGATCAGTATATTTCGAAGACAGATTTGTAAACTTTAACAAATAATGTATTTGTATTTTACGCAAACAAACTATGGTGACTTATTAATGAAACTTTTGGAAGATTTAAAAGAATTTAAAGTTTTTACTTTTAATTTTAATTAGTAGTGTTTTGTTTGATTAGTGTTTGTTGTGATAGGAAAGTCAAAATTATTTGACGTAAAAAGATGATTGTTCTATTCGTGGTGAATAGGTGTGAATAAACAGGGTGTTTTTTTTTATTTTAGTTGAAGGGTAAAATGCTTATTCCTTGGCAGTATATTTAAGACATAAAACAAATTCTTCTCGTGTTCATTGCTGTTGGATATTCTTTAACCTTTTAAACATTATGTCATTTTTATTACCCAAAGGCAACCCGAGCAAGTTGCAATACATATACAACTTTTTACTAACCCAAACAAACCATACAGCTTGCTAATCACCTGGTATGGAACTTCTGTAACCAATGACAAGATACTTGCAAAATTATTTGTTGAATTTATTGATTGTTCGTGTTATGTTCACATTCATAAGATTGTGGCATGAGTGGTTAATCGAAATTGGTAAATAAATACAAATGAAACGTAAAATTTCAAAACTTGCATACATCTTGCTCGTGAAGTATTACACAAATAGGAGCTCGACTAGCAGTGTACTTAATACGTTCTTAAGTCAATTAATTAATCAAACTAATAATACAATTGAAAGCTTAAGTGACCTCAACTCCAAGTCAATTGAATAAAATTCAATCACTCCACTTAAACCGAAATAATTTTCTTATTTTCATTGATCAAACTAATAATAGGTAGTCAAATATAAAAGTTCCAAACCTAAAAGACAAAGTTTCTTTTATTTCACATTAATTTTACATTTAAGATTTATTTTTATTGCGTTTTTTTAGGACTAAAACATGAACAAATTAGTTTTGGAAAATTTAACATACATATCTATTTTTGAATAATTACCATAAATCGTTTTGCCATGAGTTAACATAATTTTCCCAGAAAAATTTATCAAACAAGTCTGATTCTTCTTTCGACGAGGGTATTAGAAAATCCAAAAATTCACCATCTGAACAGCTTTGAAAACATTGTGCATAATCGACTTCCGATTTAAAATTTAAGACATTAAGACAAGTAATCGGTTCTAAACTTCCATCTCCATTAAACTCCTGAGCACGGTCATGCGCTTTAGCGATTCTTGCTTCAGTTTCCACCCTATAAAAAAAGGCATACATTTATTAAAACACTTTTAAGAAAAAATAAAAAAATATTTTCCACTTACACAGCGTTCAAATCTCTTAGCTCAGGGGTATTTGATATATTTATATTTTCAGCACCTTCTTGTGCCGCTAGTTCAATGGGATGATTTTGTTTCATGTGACTATGACAACTTGAACCACTGGCGAAGGTTCTGTCGCAGAAATCACATGGATATGGTTTCATTCCAAAATGCTGAATGACATGATTTTTTAAAGATCTTTCCCGGTTGAACTCGCTGCCACATTGGTTGCATTTGTATTTTCTTTGATCCGAATGCACAAGCATGTGCATTTTTAAAGTTTGTTTTGTGTTTAACTTAAGGTCAGAAACATCGCAATTGTAATTGGTTTTACTGTGTGAATCTTCATGAATCTGAAAATATTGTACAATTAGTCATGAATTAAAAAAAAAAAAAAAAAAACACTAAACTTACTCTAAGGGATTGCATAGTCTTAAATCTATTCTCACAATATTTGCATTTGAGTTTCCTTTCCGTGTGTGAGTACTCGTGTGTCTTCAAGGCTGAAATTGATTTAAATTCTTTGCCGCATTTTTCACAGATGTTCGGCGGCATCTCGACTTCTATATCATGTTCGACTTCCATATGCCGCCGATAGCTGTAAAGTACCATAAAAGGCTTATGACATTCCGTGCAATAATAATAGGGTTTAGGCTTACTTTCAGCCCCTCGTTCTTTCTTTGATTTATATTTTGTTTCTTGTGTATTTTGCTCGTTTACCTTTTCGGTACTGCCATTGGAATTCTCGTCGCTATGAGAAGCTAAACGATTGTTATCGGTTTCGTCTTTGGTATTTTTATAATGAATCAACCCCAAATCGATCATTGGCTCATCTAATTCTGACAGTTGACCTCCTGGTGCTAAGTCATTAGTATTTTCCGAAGGATTTATGTCCAAAACTTTAATGTCGCATTCAGAGTTATATCGATCTTTAATTATTATATGGGCATCAGGTTGCTCACAACTTGCTTCTTGTAATTGTAAAAACATAACATTGGTTTCGACTATTTTCTGATTGAAATTAATTATTGATATGAAAAGGTGATAGCAATCGGTACAGATGATGTTGGGTAAATTGTTAAAGTTGTTTATCTAAAAAAACGAATTAATTTCTTGATCAATTTTTATAAATATTCATCTGATTTTAATCTAACATCAATTGAAACGAATTGTGTTATTATATCGACGAGTGGTATGCCTCGTTCATTTGCAAGAAACACATTTATGTGCGAGTTGCTGTGATCTTCTCGAGCGCAAAGCCGACACCAATTCATCCAGGGACGATCCATTACATGATAAGCCATTTTTTGATAAGAGAAATGAAGACGATATTTCGAAGATAAATTATACCAAATTTATTTTTGTTGTATTCAAAATTCAAGCAATGGTTAATTACACTTTTGGAAGTTGAGAAATTTAAATTTTATTTTTATGAAAGTTAAAATTGTTATAGAAGTCGAAATTATTTAAAAATGCAAAAAGTTGCGAAAACTTTCTTTTCGTGGTGAATAGGGGTGTTCACATGGAAGAACATCTTGTACAACATAGTTCGATAACCATCAATGTTCTATCATATGAACGCAAAACCGAACAATGTTGCATGGTTTTCAAAATATTTTGAAAACCTGGGTGGTTCATGCAACCATCCAACCTGTGTGAACAGATGTTGACAACTTTGATATTTTTTTTCATTCTGTAAATTATCTCGGCCATAAAACATTCAACGGAAAAATGGCATCTATACCAAATAATGAGTTTTAAAAAGATTTTTTGAACTTTATAATAAGAAATTTACCAGAATTGTGGAAAATAAAAAGTGAAATTTATAAAGAATAAATTTTATAAGAATAAAACTCCTAACAAAATATAAAGAAGTGGAAGAAAATGCAAGTTTCGTGTTTTCTTCCTCTTCAAGAATATCGTTCATAATTACGGCTGCCAAAATTTGTATCGTCATACTGCTTCCGTTCACTTCTAAGATATAAAAATAATGATGTTCGACAACATCAGTATCCTATGTGAACGCAAAGTAGTGTGTACAGTTATTTTCCCATGGAACAATGTTGTACAACCATGTTCTTCCATGTGAACCCCCCTAATAGTTGTGAATATAAACAGGTTGTATGTGCTGTTATTTGTTTGTAGGGTAGAATGCCCAGTCATTGGCACTATATATTACACTTATCCCAAGTTAATTACTTTTGGTAAAATGTATACCTTCTTCGTTTTTAAAGTTTTTCTCTGCAGGACATTTATCGATATTCAACCTTTTAAAACATTTTTACATAATCGGTTTAATACGGTTTTTAACATAAGAACTACTATAGATTCTGTTGATAAGTTCACTTTTAAAACCATTTCTTATTATAATATCCCATCCTATTATTATTATATAATTATAAATGTGAAATTATGTTTGCTTGGATGTTCTTACAATTGAACCACTGAACGTATTCTAATGAAATTTGGCATAGAAGTGGATGAAATCAGGATAAAGGGGACGATTTAACGTTTTTTATTGGGTTCATAAAAAATAATTTTTTAGATTGAAATCTATCTATATATAAATATAATCTATATATGCCAATAGAATATTCTATAACTGTACAGCACTGCCAATGTCAGACAGATTGTGTTGCTAAACTTTACTTTGTGAAAATTAAATTGAAAAGTAAAAATGTTTAAAACATATTTTTTTTACAGAACAGCTGTTTTTCACATTCCAGACAAAAACCTTGTGTTTGGAGAGAAATTGAGAGCTATACGTACAGGCTAAAAAAACAGACACATTGTTGGTTTAGAATAGAAATATTTCACTATCGATGTTTTTTTCCGAAAAGTTAAAGATGATTTATTGAATTAATACGATTGCTAATCCAATTACACTGGTCTGAAAAATTGAAGGAGAAAATTGTTTTCTTCACGGATCGTTACCTCGAGTAGTTACATATCCTCAAAAATACCGGAAAATGGGTTTAAAAATGTTATTTTTTGAAATATTGACCTGGTGGAGTATATATTTTTATATTAAATTTCTGTAAGAACCTTAAAAGCAAGGTATTCGATTCGAGCATTTTATTTGAAAAAAAAAAAATGTTTGAACAAAATTTAAAGGAAAGATAAGTTTCCATTAGAGCTCTCTATTACACGGATAATGAAATACACGGATATACGTGTAATTATTGGACCGGGATTTGAATCCGTGTAATTATAATTACACGTGTTATTATAATTACACGTGTTATTAATTACACGTATAATTAAATACACGTGCATCCGTGCATTTAATTATACGTGTTACTAAAATATCCGTTACCATTTCTAGAATATAAAAATGCAATTAAAACGAACATAATTATATGCTCTTAACAAATTATTAAGAAAAATTTTTTATTCAAGAAGTCCTCTATTTTGGTACAAAAAAACTAAAGTATTAACGTTTTCAGGTAAAAGGCAATTCCTTTTTGATGGAACAATGTTTCCCGCTGTAGAAAAGGACCGATCTGAGCTAGCTGATGTAGCTGGTATTGCTAAACACTTTTTTGCTAGTTCTGCTATTCCTGGGTTCTTAGAAGCTCGCGTTTTCCACCATTCAAAGGGGTCTAAGTCGAATCTTAATTGAGGCTCAGACAAATAATTTTCGTACTCTATTGTGGAATCTGGCACAGTGCTAATAATTACGTATCAAATGTGAGATAAAATAGCAAATCAAAGACCAATTATAATTTCAGCCTCATCCGTGTACTAAGGATTCGTTTACACGGATAATAAAGTGAATAATTACACGTGTTTTAAGAACACGGATTTAAAGTTGGTATATATTTCCTACACGGATTCCGTGTACACGTGTTTCTTAAATACACGTACAAAAACGTAGGCTCTAGTTTCCATACCCACTTAGAATGGCTGTAGCTCAACAAGTGCTGGAGGATTATAAGAGTTTTAACTTAAAAAATTTATAATAAAAAGAATTCTTATAAGTAAGAATGATTTGATTGTGTATTTTAATGATTACCAATCTATTGTCTTCACTTGATTTATAAAAATAAAAGAAAGTTTTTTTTTTAGGATTTTAAAGATTATCTTTTATTTATTATTTTACTTTCTTGTAATTGTTCAACTATTTCTTATTTCTTCAGTTGGGTTTCTTTTCAGGCAGTGAACATTTGAACCGGCTCTGACTGTACATCATAAAAACAACATTTTTATTCTTCCAATCTGAAAACACAAATTGTTCAATACAAAAGTATTCATTCATGACCAAGGAAAAACTTGACCTTAAAAGCTTTTATTTTGAAAAATATAACATATATATACAATACATATAATGAATTAATAGATTAATTAATTGCAATTAATCCAATTAACAATATTATGAATTTATTTCTTTAGAAGCCATCAGCGTGGGGAGTCGCACAGATTGATACAACAACAACTTCAATGTTTTTGAACATTAAAATATCAACAAATGAGACTTACAAAGTTCGGAGTTTGGTTTATTCGTGCCTCATGTCAGCTCGCACACTATCCTCCATTCTCTTGCCAATAAACTTCCGTGGTACGTGGCTCAATCTATACACAAAATTGCTGGAGTTGGAAAATTTGCAGAGTTATCGTTCTTTCTTCTTTGTGGTTTTCTTTATTTCTCAGGTATGTTTAATTTCTATTTGGCGTTCGCTCACCGAACTTCGATTGACTCAATAGAGTAAAGAGTGCGGAGAGATGACTCCTTTTCAATAGAAGAAAAGTTAACTTTCATTAAAAATCGCTGTGTTTAAAAGCATCCATGCAATCGAAAGGAAGCCGAAGAGAATCAAAGATTAAAAATCGCTTTCGTCTAAAAGCAGTCATAGCGGTCAGTGGCGAGAGTCGTTTAGTTGCCAGAAACAATTGTTCACCATACCTAAAAGTTCTCTTATTCTTCAGGTACAGATAACACCAAAACCAAACCTGTCGTTACGTTGAAGCTGTCAGTTTTGTTTGACGTTTAAATTGGTATATAAACAACGATGTAATTGTAATGAGAAGTTTTTGTTTTCTAATTTTCTTCGAGCAGTAACTTTGCATTATTCTTCTTGTAATTGTGGAAGTTCCTTTCCAACAATAATATTAAAATACTTAAAAACTGTAAAAAAATCATATTGGTGAAAACTTAAATTTCGATATCTCTGGTATTTTGGTCCTTAAAGTCGTATCAATGGTTAAAGATTGGATGAAGTGGTGTCGGCTTTGTGCCCGGGAAGACCTTAGCAATACTCACGTAGATGTTTTCTATGAGGATGAAAAAGGCCTAGCCCTATCTGATACACTAAATAAATGTTTTTCGATAGATGTAAGTGATTTCTGATTTTCCTAAAACTGTAGCTAAATAGAAAATTGTTTACTTAAAGATTAACCATTTCAATGACTGGCCTCATATGATCTGTGTTCATTGCTATTTCCTAGCCAAATCAATCATAAATTTAGCTCAGAGAACTGCAAAAGTTCATGCTATGTATGCTGAATTATTAGACGGCGACGATGACCTAGACGCTAATAAAGTCAAAGTCCGATATGAGCTGCATCGAATTTCGGATGTTAAATTTGACCTTAAGGTACCTGTAGCCAATACGACAGTTAATGATCTCCCAGAAATGCCGATAGAAATGAACGAACAAATGGTTGATGTAGACGAACTACAATACATCGATAGTGACGTGTTAAATACCACCGCTATTAAGACCGAGGAAGCAGACGAAGATTACCTAGATCAAACATATCGATTACCTACACAGCACGAAGAAAGTTCTGATGAAGATGGTTCGCTAAAAAGTGAAGTTTTCTCTGATGATCTTTCCCTTGAAGAAAAACCAAAAAAGACGAAAAAAGAAGAACCACCAAAAAAGCGGTATAATCGTAGAAGAATTCAGACTGAACCAATTAAATGTGAAAAATGCCCAAAAAGCTTCTTTCGAGTTCAATTCCATCGTCGTCATATGGAAAAGGCGCATGGGATCATATTGGAAGAAACCGAACCTAAAAAACCTTTGGAATTTGTCTGTGAAGAGTGTGGTAAGAAATGCAAAACATATTGGGCATTAAGAGATCATCAGTTGACGCACAGTAGTGAGAGACCCTTGAAGTGTGCTCATTGTGATAAGCTGTTCAAAAACAAGCAGACGCTTAAGGTAGGTTTTCAATCCGATTTGAATATTATTTAAGTGAGTTGTTCATTAGATGTGGTACAAGACTCGCAAGGAGAGTGTGAGCCACCATTTTTAAAGTTTTACCCCAATTTGTATCTTCACCTAGTTCTAACTTACCATGACTTAAATGGATGATTCGGTCTTCGTTCAGTATCTGTGTTTAAGTTTAGTGGGTATTTTTGGTACGAACTCCCAAATAGTTCCGCCAATACCTTCTAAACCGGTATGTTCAAACTTGGGTAATTAGTTATCTAGTTTGGTCTGCAATAACTTTGACAAACAGGTCTAATTCTATTAAACTTATTCTAAAACGTCCGATTACTCAAGATAGTCAAAGAAGTCGTAAGCAAAATATCCAAACTCTCCCTCTTTTCAGATACACGAAGATATTCACAATGAAACAAACTATATTTGCGTGATATGTGGATTAAAATTAAATACACGAAGAACCCTTCGAATGCACATGGTTGTTCACTCGGATCAAAAACAACACAAGTGCGATTATTGTGGTAACGAGTACAAACGTGCCAAAGCATTGAAAAACCATCTCATCCTGCATACGGGTCTAAAGCCTTATACCTGCGATTTTTGCGACAGAACTTTTGCCAATGGATCGAATTGTCGGAGCCATAAAAAGAAGTCACATCCAGTTGAGTTAGCGGCGATGGAAGCAGCAGGAAAAAATAGTATAGCCGCTGGAATTCCAAAATTAGAAGATTTGAGAGCAAAGTAAGTATTCGAATTTATTTTAATTTTATATGTAATGTTTTTTTTAAAACAAATATGTATTTTCTTCACAATTAGAACTGCATCCAAAGCAGAAACAACTCAGCCAAAAGAAAGTGAACCAGATGTTAATGAAAGTATCAACAATGAAAACAAAACTGATATTGTTGAATCTCTGAGGGAATTAAAGTCGCTGATAGCAACAGATAGAAGCAATCTTCAGTCTATAGAATTCGATCAAGGTGTATTTGGATCAATGACAGCGAGTTAAAGTTTTAAATAAAATTAAATTATTTTCTTTATACATGTACAAGAGGTCGAGACATGGGTAAATTTATTAAATTTTGCCTACTACGAAGTATCAAGTACACATGATGTCATGTGTCCTATTTTAATTTGATTCTTAAAGCGTTTAATCCTCTTGTATCCTACGGTTAAGTTCTAATATCGTGAGCCATATCCGCGATTTTAACGTGAGCGATACAATTACAATTCTTCAATTTTTTATTTTTTTTCTCCAGATTATTTTTAAGACTTAATACAATTTTAAAAGATTAAATTAGGAAATCCATATTTAAATAATATGTAGCAATTATCATTTTTAAGTAAAGAAATTTAATAAATTCTCTTTTTCATTTTTCAATGATTAACGGCTTATTTGATTCAGTGTATTTATTTATTTTTAAGTGTAACAATGGACCTAGACCGCATTCAAAATTGGGGGATGATATATGGATCAAGAGCTAGTAAATAAAGAATTTACCTATTTACCTATCCGTTACTAGCCCTTGATGTAATATTTTATCTGAAGAAATTAATTATTGAGCGCGAGTAGATTATATAAAAAAAAAGAACTATTGAATTTGTTTAAAGGGTCTAATATTTAAATTGCCTAAGGAGAATGAACTCCATCGGGCAGCATTTACCAAACATCCCCATTGTTCACAGTTATGCACATATATAGATACAACTTAACATTATGTAGACTTTCTTAATTATAACATGTGAAAAACATATTTATAAAAGCACCATGTGGTCTGTTAAACATGAACGCCGAAGCCTTCAAAATAAAAACAATTTTAAAATGCACATTATGCAATCATTATGCATTATTATCAGCGGAAGTCACATATTATATAGGATAACATTTTGGAAATGATGAGTTCGGTCGCTCTAATACTTTAATGTGTACCAAACCGCTCTTAAACGACTCTTGGGCACGTGGGGGAATCCTAACCCGTCTGTCTGCGCAATAGATTTTTCTAGCAAAATCAACAAATAAATATCTGCATTGCAAATCAAAGTGAAATGCAGTGATTTATAGGGCCGAAAATCATAATTATGTATTTTAAATACCAAGAGCTATGGCTAGGTACCTACTCATTCATCATCATTATTTATAAACTGTCGGAAATCTTCGGGACAATTTTTGATATTTCGTGACTTTTGCAATTATCGATTAACTATCAACTCGCGCAAAATAAGTCCTTTCTCTTTTCAAAACCCACAACAACAAAAATAAACCTTTCTACGTTACAAGTTTAATTGATTTATCAATAGAGATACTAAATCGTCGAACTGCAAGATGTCACCAGTATTATGAAAGACAACCATGAAGAAGCAGCATAAGATCTATTGTGCTGTCTATCAATCCATCGCTTTTTCTAAGTTCTAACGCCCATTTGATCTTCCATGCGATGCAATTCTCACGCGTTTAGTCTTTTCTTGGGTTTGTTCTCTCTTTACTTAAATACCTTCTTTATTCTGTTTGAAAAGTCAAGTGAAAGAAGGAAGAAAATCTGGAAAAGTGCATGCCGGTTGCTGCCAGTGCCAGTGGCACTTTAACTCTGAAGAGGTGTAGCATTAGGGAGTTAGTTTTTCATGGCAATATCGTGTCTACTTCATTGTTGTTGTATCAGTTGTTTTTTCTGTTTTGTTCTTCACATTTACGATAGAACACTCAAAGTGACTCTCCAAAGTCTAAATAGAAAACCCGATAGACCGACAGGTGAATGTGTTTATCTGGTGCAGCTATTCTCAACTTGTGCATCAGTGCTTCTGGAAAATGGAAAATTCTCTGGAATAGAAAATAGACCCTAGCTGGCTACAAATGAAAATCAAATGATCATTTTTGATTCATTTTAAAATTTACTCTCGAAGTGAGCTGTTGTGTTAGATTTTCTTCTCGCGGTTTCTTGATATCTCGCGAATATTAATTTTGATATTATGACTGCACTTGAATTGAAATTACTTACCGTTGTGGGATCCACTTAAAAAATTGTAAAACTGCAAAAAGTTAAAAAAAAAGTCGTGAAGCATACAAAATTAAAAAGAGAAAAGGCGGTTGGTTTGTGAAGTGTTGTTTATTTTTATTAACAAATATAAAAGAAAATACATTAATTAAAGTGCATTAAATTTTTTAGTTAAATAAAATTTTTAAATAAGAACAAAAATGAACCAATACAAAGTTAATTGGATTAAAAAACTGGTGTTCCTGTGGCCGTTTATGGTGAGAAGTTTTTTAATTATTATTTTAAAAACTTTTATAGGCGAATTTATAAGCTTGTCGTGCTTGGTAATATTATTTAACTTAAAGATTTGGGATAATTTACAAATAAGAAAATATTTACTAAATTTTACTAAACTCAAGCTATGTTTTCATGGAAAAGTGTGAGCTGATGACTTCAAACTTCGGATTCAAGGTGATTCCCTAAACTGGTGGAATTGACACCTAAGTGTGTTTCCGATTTTGGACTTTGTACGGGATTATACTTTCAACAAATAATTTTTTTTGAAAATTCAATTTGTGCAAGTTATTTTGATAATTCATCTTTAAAATATGGAATCCTTAATCCTTTTTGATAAGAAACGAAAAACGTTTTTTTTTCTAATAAAATAAAAAAATTAAAAATTAATTAAAAAATATCAATATTTCCCGAAATTCTTTTTGAAAATTCAATATTTCGCTAACCGCCCTAAGAATTTTGTTTGTACTTCAAAGTTAAAGTAAAACGTTAGCTTTAAATCTAAGTTTCCAAAGACAAAACCTAAAAACTTGTTGGTTGAAAATCAGCTGCAGGAACATTTCAGTTTTCCTCATTTCTAAATCTTCAAACTTAAAATCAGACAAAAAGTTACAAATCCTAGAGAGCGAAGTCACTCAAAAACATTTTTTGGACCTTATTCGGAATTCCCCCCCCCACCAAAATGAACTTTTTTTTTACGAATCGATAAAAAAGTGTTTGCTGTTGATAAAAAACATCAAATTATGGAGGAGAAACACTTTTTTTATGGTAAAAAAGTGAAGTATAAGCGGACCACCCCCAGTACTGTTGGCGCTTATTCGGAATTCCCCCCCCACCAAAATGAACTTTTTTTTTAACGAATCGATAAAAGAGTGTTTGCTGTTGATAAAAAACATCAAATTATGCAGGAGAAACACTTTCTTATGGTAAAAAAGTGAAGTAAAAGCGGACCACCCACAGTACTATAACTAAAACTACTTTTGTATGGGATATTTGCTTTTTTTGCTTGCTTACGCATTACGGCGGCGGCGTTTAAACAGTGATATATGTATGCAACCCCCCTGCTTGGGCACACTATAGGATTTGGGGTAGGTGCGAGGTTGGGTGTATCCAAGGTTTCTTTTGCATTTACAGAATCTGGATTTAAAGAAACTTTGAATTTACCCTATGGCCTATATTCATTTTTTTATACTTCACTTTTTTACCATAAAAAAGTGTTTCTCCTCCATAATTTGATGTTTTTTATCAACAGCACACTTTCTTTTATCGATTCATTAAAAAAAAAGTGCATTTTGGTGTGGGGGGAATTCCGAATAAGGACCCATTTTTTTCTAAGTGAAAAGCCAATTACGTACTTGAACTCTGGTTGCACCTTTAGCTAAGATGCCGAAATCGGTGATGAATAACTTTTGCACAATTGGTCCTTAACAACATAATACCACCAAATTTCAATACCGTCTCGATGAAGTATAAATAATTTAGAATTAGTTTCCTCCGGCTTTTGTAGAAGAAATATTGAAATACAGTTAGAATTTATAACTAACAAAATGTCCCCCCGTAATTTTGAAATGGAGGAAAGTGACAAAATTGTTTTGCTTAACTTAAAAAAAAAAATCGGAACAAATAAATTCTGAAGTATTTCCCTTCTTTTTCAATTTCCTTTACCTTTATTTAAGTGTCTTTCTCCGACCTCATTTTAATGAAATACAAGTATCGTTTATTGTGACGACCAGATAAGAGTTATAAAAAACGCATCAAATCCTGAACTTCGACGGAAGAATTACTTTTAAGAGTACTACAGAAAATAAAATTACCTTTATTTTGTAATAAAATTTTTAGGATGATCTTTTTCAAATTATGCTCCTTAAAATCACCTAACTGCTGGTAAAGTGGCAAAACTGTAAAACAACGTGTTTTTATGAATCCGAAATAAATTGACGACAACTTTTCTGTTCTCAGTTCCTTCTTTGATCTTATAGGTAACTTAACTTAAAAATAATTTTCCTAATCCGTTCAAAATGAATACCCATCAAAGTTGTCACAGTGTAAATAACCTTCATTTAATTTAATCATCTTTTTTTTTCAGAAAAAGAAAAGTACGATAACTATAATTGTCAATTACCATGTCGGGTGTGTGTAAAGTAAATAGACGTTTGAATAATAACGTTTGCGAAGCTTCTCATCCAGTTCATTGCGAATACCTATTCTAAAGATTCTAACAAAATTGTCATCAGTACTAAGCAGAACCATTATCTGTATCTACGAGTACTACTCTTCTGCAATAGTCTGACAGTTTTATTTTATATTTTATTTTTGTTATGCCCGCCTCTACTAAACAATTATCTTAAGAATTTCTCTCTTCGCATTCGAACCGTAAAATCAGCTCCAGTGACCCATTTCGAATATCCCAATAACGTCTAAAGGCAATGCTGCCAATTCTATTTACCCACTCGCACTTTGCCATTGTAAGCCAAACGACAAGGTAAACCGGGCGCGAAGTCACAACAAGAAATACAACCGAATTGAACAAAAAAGTCAACATCATGGCACACTCCACATGGCACACTAACCAACCCACCACCCATCATCATCTTCTCCAGTCCCTCCTAAACCCCTACTCCTCCCCTTTGGTCCAACTCTTCACTATTCTACCATCAAGTTGAAGAACAAGTTCAAAACTATTTTGTTAGTTTTTCTACTTCAACATATAATTTGGTTGCGGAGAGCTAACTTTTCAGCAATTTTAACAGTTCCATCCATGAATTGCTGTTTGGCTTACATCGTTTGACAGTGAGATAGCACCTGATGGGGATCGTAGGATGTCATAACAAAATAGAGAATGGCATGGAATCTCTATAGAGCAATTGCCGATAGATGTTAAAAAGTCGACAAAAGAAAAAGATACCTGTGGCCTGTCAAACGGAAATGTCGCCACCGTAAATGCTGTCTAAGTTCGACAACTAATGAAAAATAGAATAGAAAAAAAAAAAAACTAAAAACTCCATTAGAATCGTGGCAAAAAGAAAAGTAATAAATTTCACTGAAAGTGGTATTCCTTGTTTAGCAATTAAAGTACCTGCATACCAGCATCGAATGATAGTTAGGCTTGGTATTAATCCTATCTGTTGGCGAGATACGCATGTGAAATCTAATTTTACCTTTTGCGGAAGTTCATGTACGCTGGCTGCTGGCTTCGTTCCGATCTGCTTTAGACCTAATTTATATTTGCAAGACGCATCATTCGTGTGCATGTGCATTTTTGCTTATCTATACTTTGGAGTTGCCAACAGGTCCGTGTATTGTATAATCGAAAGGGTAATTACAAACATACCGACTAAAAGGTCTACTAAATAGGACTTTTTGTATGTATTGCCGGGGTGGTCGCGTCAGTTGGGTTGAGTGCTGTGACAAACATTTAAATTGGTTTGACATAGAAGGTGAGGACAACGCGCATAAAATACGAGTATTTAGAAATTAGTTTATTAAACTTTAAACGGACGATGTTTTTTAACCGATCTCTCTTTGGAAGGTTGACAGAAAGTAGTCGTTAAATAACTAAAATTGTCTTTTGTCATTTTTTGGTATCAAATAATAGTTGCAGGTGAATCCTTTTTCAATAGTTTTGAACTCGAAACACAAGATGTCATTTGATTTTTGGCATAAATATTAGTTTTAAATGGTCGAGTCAAAAACGTTTGTATTTTGAACTTTAAGGCTTTATTTACAATATTGTGCCAATATTAAAGAAATATCAACAAAATATGTGATATATATTCACCTTTTCGGTACGATCCGATCTCTATATGAATGAATCGAAACCGAAAACAGACCAAAACTACCTTTTTTGGAGCGGTATCCATTGTATATACTATATACTCTTTGTTACTTGGGTAAGAATAGGAGTTTAAATGGAGCTCCAATATTCATATTTTTTGTTGCAAAATATTTGTTTTTATATACATTTGTACTCGTATTAATAAAATTCAAAAACGTTCCAGAAAGGGACTTGCAATTAATAGTATTTTCAAATTACAATAAACAATACTTATTTATGTTTTTGGATTCCTGCCATTATGAATAGATCAGTGGAATAGTATCAAGCAATTGTCCTCCATGGGACGATGATTAATAAGCATTTTTATTAAAAGTGGTGTTACACATCCATAATCGTATTCTATAAGCTCTTTAATCTAAAAGGATCATCGCGGCACTTTATGATAAAAGCTCCACAGTGCATAACACCAATTAGATCGCAACACCTTTTACCCGTTGGTGGATTGTACTGCACTATAATTTGTTGCCATAATTCCCAAGTACTTGGATTAAAAGAATTGCAACCGCTTTTTAGCACAACATAAAATTCATTGTGGAATCTTTTTGTTGTGATTTTTCTTTTTAAGATTAGAAGGGCGAAGAGTATTCTATTGATGGAGTTCACTGACTACTAACTATACTTATGTAGGTACAATTGACGAGAGCAGGCACCTACCAATATACTATAACATGATTATAGCCTTTGGCGGACAGAAAAATGGTATTCCATTTTTTTTTTGGTTCACTTACTTTAATGAAATTGAATGTTAACAAAGAACAGAACGTGATGGATTTTGATGTCTTGTATATAGAATCGGCTAAGGTTTATGTGGTTTGCTCCAATTTTGGGCTTTGATGAGGATACCAAGTAGAGCATGTTTGCTAGTTGCACTTACTTTAAAAGAAATATTGTAAACAATAATGAGAGCGCGATTTTACTTTGACATTCATTCAATAGGTCTCTATATATTTAGAAGTTCATTCAGGCGTATGCATGGCTTGTTTGTGGTCAAAAGTTAAAGAATCGGTTCATATTCTTAAATTGTATTAAATAGTTGATTAAATGCCAGCCAAATAAACTTTCCCGCAAATTTCTGGTACTTTAGTTCGATTTGAATTGTGTAATTCCGAAATAAATATGTAAATAAAGCAATACATTATTTTTCTAATCTTCTGTTATGAAAAAACCTTTTTAGAAAATTTTCACATGCACCTAACATTACTAAGGTTGCTACAAAAAATACTTTATGACAAAATGTCAGAGAAATCGGGTTAAAAAATCATCGAACCTACATACATATATGTATTGACGTTGATTAAATTTTAAGCAAAATCTGAAAAGTAGTTTTATATTGCTTCAAACATTAGTTACATGTTCAAAATAATAACATTCAAAAAATTAAATAAAATAAAATAAATCTAGAATTAAAAAAAAAAATTAAACATAGCACTTGGTTATAATCTGAGAAAATCAATTAAGAGTACAAAATTAGTTCTTTTAAATGCTAAAACATCTCATTAAACATACATTTTGGATTAAAAAAAATTGAGCTAGCTCAAAAGCTCATTTCTGAGCTTGTCTGCAACCCTGCTTCAGATATGGTTGCAATTTTTTTTATTTTGTTGGAAAAAATCAACTCGCATTTAAAAAAAAACCTCAAAGTTTTCTCCCGTCTCCAAGCGATAATACATCGAAAATCTAACCTTACGGCAGAATACGGATGAGAGATTTGAGTTCGGCGCTCAAAAGTTTGTTCAGAAAAAGTCTTGTAAGAAAGTTAAGCCCATGTAATTTATTCACAACGTCGTCAGCCGTTTAAGGTGTATCTACTTAAATATAAGCACTTGCAGACAGACTGGAATCATACCTACATAAAACCTGTTTTTTCGTCTTCTTTATTAACCTAACGTCAAACGTTCGATTTTTTCACAAATGCAATGCAAAGACTGTAACCTACTTACAACACTTGCATCGCTCAAGGTTGCCCGCTTTAGAAACTATCATCGACCATCCTACATTAAACATATATATTTGTATAGTATTTGCGTGAGTACTACTCAAATTTACACATCAATCGCCATAAATCATTGAATCCCAAACCAGTTGCTGGTTAAATCCAATTAAGACGTTTTTCAGCCGTTTCACTATATCTCTATCATAAACATCTATGCCACTTTACTCCCATAAACAATCTCTGACCGAAATATCTCTCCACAATGTCCACGTCCACGTCCAGTCTATAAAATTGGGTCAGTGTTCCGAAGTCCCGCTGGAGAAGTGCAAATGCATATTAAATTCTCTCATGGTCATTCATGCAGTTCGTATTAATAATTTTTTTTTTGCGATATGTATACATGGTTAAGGTATTCATTTCTTTCATAAATTTAAAGAAGCATTAGAAGCTACTATAGATTTGAAAAAGAGAACTTAATCGAACCACGCCGCACAGTGGGGCGACTTGTATGGGAGAGCGGACAAAAGTCCATAAAAACCGAACCAATTTGGATGAAATTTTCAGAAATAAAAGTAGTTTTGGAAAGAAAGCTCCACAAAAAATGTCCACCCACTGCCACGCCCACTAAAAAAAAAAAATTCAAAATTGATAAAAATCCAGGTTTTGTTTGAAGTAAAGATGATGCTCTTATTGAAGTAAGTTGGCCATTCAAAATTTTCACACCCTCTTTTTAGCGTTTTTTACCTTTTTTTACTTTTTTGTAGTATTTAGTTGTTTTGTATGAAGGCGGCCTTTTTAGTGCGATAAAATCGGAACCACGTAACTGATTTAAATAAAGTTTTCAAATTTTATAAAGGTTAGCTTGAGAAATGAAAACAAAATGTTTCCACCCAATAACACGCCCACACAAAAAAGCCAAATAAAATGCTTGATTCATGGAATCATTATGTATGTATGTGTCGGCTTATCGTTAATTTTTTTAGAAAGATAATGGAAAGAAGCGATGTTATACTTATTATCGGATAAAAATTATGAAAATTCAGGGTTTTGTGTTTATTATAGCGAAATTGAGTGTATCCAAAGAAGTAACTTTTTATGTTGTGGTAAATCATAAAAATAATGTAACCATTAAAAGCTGACAAGTGTTAATTTACAAACGCATAGTCAATGAATGCATTAAACCAGCAACACGTTATATGTTAAGTGTTTACTAATGAAACTTGCATCAAATAATGGGCAAACTTCAAAGCAGAACCAAAAAACAACGCGCAAAATTTTTAAGACATTTTTCTCAATTTTGAAAAAGAGGATTTTGGATACATTACGAAATAGAATCATAAGTATGTATGTAAAAAAAAAGAAAACAAAGAGTTAAATTTATATTAATATTAATTCTAAGTCATTAAAAATGTATATAAGTTCGCCTATTTTACACCTAATTCTTATTGATGTAACATTTAATTCTGTTTTTTGCTTTGTAAATAAAAAAAAATCACTAATATATTCAATATTGTTATCATATATTGCCAGCTGTAAGTAATTATTGTATATTTTTCCTAATTATTAAATAAAGATTATACAGATACAATACAAATATTCCTTTTTAGGAAACAGAAGTGAAAAAAAAATGATTTTTTTGCAAAATTTCGTAACTTTAAACCTGCTCACTGTGCGGATTTGCAGGTATTTGTAGCTAAATTTTGTTTGAATGTAAACTTGGACATGTCTACATCGAGAAAATAGCTATCTCAGAGCAGAGGAAAGTGGAGCTTTTTTTATATGACTACAACTTTCCATTACTGTGGACTGAGTCTTATTTTGTGCTGCCGTAATTCACTCAATTTTTTTTTTGCTGAGTTTGACCGCTGTATTGTATTACTAGACATCCCAAATAAGTAAACAAAAAACAATCCCATTTTTAGTTCATCCCGAATAGACGTAACACCCTAGCAAAGTCAAATCAAATTCTCACACTATTTCAAATATTTCGACTTTGAGCGTCTTTTTAGGTGTTAAGACTTCAGTTTTGGCCCAAATCCTTAGTGTTCCCAGATTCTCTGGCTAATTTACTGTGAGAAACATGAATCAGCTAATCTAAATCAGCACTTTTGCAAAATCGAGTTTTGTCCGCCTTGGCCCCACTGTGCGCCGCCACCACTTAATTTAACACCCCGTTCACATTGTTTTGTTGGTTGTCGCATCGATGCACATCAGTTGCATTCAAACGGTTTATCGTCATCTTAAAGAACTTATGATTCTGTTTTTAGCTTTATATTCGAGTCGGCCGACTCTATATGTGTCAATTACTTAAAAAGAAAATGCAAATCACCATCAACAGTTTTAATACATACAACGATTATGAATTAAATAGATGTTAGTACCTACGTTTTTTTTTCTCTTTTTTTATTAATTACTCTTTACTATTGGTCAGTAATGATGGAGAAATAATAATTAAGAATACCGTGCGGTTACAAAAAGAAACAAAATTTCTCCGCATCGTTGCTTAATTATATCGCATTAAACAATTCAATCGATGACAGGAGCCTTAAGCGTTCAGGCCAGGCTACAAATAAGGAATACAAAAAATTTCAAAGTCATGTTCTATTTTCCGATCTAAGCCAACAACTCAAAGGAATTTTCTGTGTGTTTGCTTTTTTTTTTTGTGGAAACCGATATGCGGCAGTGCGGCGGACATTGGCACCCAAGTGGAAATGATGCAATAACAAAATCGCGAATTAAGTTGCATAACGGAGAGGAAACGGTCAGTTATACTACTAAATGTACTCTGTACGTAATGTGTAGCGTCTTTAGAACATAGGAACTAGACCGGCGCTAGTTCAAACTAGAAGAAGTTGTAAATACCTTTCACATATTCCCGCACCACAATCTTGCCACCTGGTTTGACAGCAATATACTCTACCTATTGTCTTTCTTACAGGTTGCATCGATGCATGCGATTCATGAAGCTACCTATGGGCAAGATGTCATTCGATGAGTTTTCAGGGTACCTTCCTCTTGCTAGATTTGTTGTCAGAATGGCGATATGAAATGAGACAGAAGTATATAAACGTCATGATGTGGGGGGTAGAAGATGCCTTTTCTAACAGTTATTGTCATTGTTCTATCATAGTGGTCATCATCATCTCATTGATCAGAATTTTCAGTTGATTATTGTAACAGGAGACTTAATCACTGTGCAATTAATGGAATGGCAAGACACAATTAAAATAAAGGAGTAGTGGGTTTTCTTGTAGGTTCTTGAAGAATTCTGTTAGCGGTTTAATAAAATAATGATGATGGACTTTCCTGGGGTTCTTGTATGGAGTAAAAAAAAATAATAAGCAATTCATGCAATAGCCTTTTAATGCTTCAATTAAGTTAATAGCTAAGTTTTGAAATGGAAAAAAAACTTGAACAAACAAAAGAACGCAACAAAATATTTGATATTACAATGACTTATGCTGGATTTACACGAATGATAAAATGTCATTATTTTTGTCATAGTCATTTATTGCAGTAGTCGTATTGTCTGACAAATATTGGGAATGAAATTGCCTTAATAAAATGTATAAGTCCAGCATTGGATAACTTTGACATTTTTGTAGAATATGAACAAACTTTAGTAATTTATTGTCATAATCTTTTTTTGTTGTTGGGTTGATTTTTTTATATTTTCTTCCTTTGGCTTTTACTATGGTTTTTTAATTGGAGAGGTTTTTAAAAACAGTGGTCCGTTTCAAACTATCACCTCAAATTTGATCTTTGAAAGAGAGGACTTTACTCAACTCAAATGCTTTCTAAGCTCAAATAAACAGCGAGTGGCAAGAGTGGTTGGATATCTTTTTGCCAGAAAAACAGTGAAGGACATGTAGGAAAAGTTAATCCTAAGTACTTCGAAGTTTCGAGTATATAGTTTTTTAAAAGTGGTCAAATGTTGACAAGATGGCACCATAATTGTTCTTGTTACCTCTTAAAACCAAATTAATTTCGTCGATACCAAACCACTTCATAACTTCCGTACTTGCTTCATAAATTATGTTAAAGAGGTTGCAGAATAGCGCCTAACCTTGTTTTAAACCCAGGCATACAAATTACTAGGGTGTGGTCTTCATGCATAATCTAACGGGCCTGGCAGGCGGGACAACGAGGTAAACTGAATTTCGTCAGTTTTGGTTAGAGAATCTTCTGAAGTGATTTAATACAAATAGTTACTTGATTTTACAAACTTTTCTCATAATGTTCAACTCAGTATTCTTAAAATGTACATATATCAAATTTCATTAAAGCAGATTAGTTTTTCATTCTGATTGATCGAAGTTCCGATAAATTACAAAAATGTTAACGAAATTATGAAAATTTGAATTGAAAAAAAAATATAGGAATCCTTATTTTAGCAATCTGGCAACCGTCTACCTTCTATTTCTGTCCAAATTAATAAAATAATGTTAATACCAGCCACAATATGCAATTCATTACATATTACCTTTCTCCTTCCCTTATAAGTCTCTTTAGATCAAGGACCTATAAATATATTAAAGTTTTCCATTCAGTTTTGTTTTTTCTACGAATCGCTTGCTTCTCCAGAACCTATACATTACCAATTAAAATGTGACTTAAAAATCTATTCAACTTCCTTACTCATTTAAATATTTTATCAAACGAACTTCTTGTAGGTCTCCAATTCCAAATCAGGTCAATACTAATGTCTCAATATAACAAACAATCTCCATGACCATATGTGTGCGTTTGTTCAACATTTTCGTTAAAAACAAAATGAAAAACAGAACTTATACCGAGTTTGAAATTCCAACGGACACAATTAATTGCATTGGCCCCGAACCCAGAAGCAGAAACTTTTGTGTTCGTTCTGCCTCACTTCAGTAGTTCCAAATAAAATCAAACAAAAAATCCAGTTCTGCTATGGCCACCAATGGCCAATGCAACAGATTAATCCAGATCAGAGATCCAGAGCAACAGAGTTTAAGAAGAACAAATTCTCGGGAAGAGAATGGCAACTATTTGCTGATTCATTTTTGGGCGCATTAAGTTGTCGCTCCCACTGTTCAGCTCAGTCCTCAGCGCGATTCGACTGACCGCACTCTAAGATACTTTCACCAATTCCCCGAAGATAGATTTTTTTTAGGTTATGTTAAATGATAAACGAACATCCCACCCTGGATATTGGATATTTAGAAGTATCAGCAGCGTGAAGGTACTTCCAACTTGAGCGAGGTAGCTTAATTTAAAAAAGGTATTTTTTCTTTACATCAAGACCATGGCTACGTTATAACTCACGTAGTGAAAAGTGATATGAAATCAGAGAAAAAAAAATACCAAGCCAAACCTATATCTAACGTAATATAATGCACTCTAGTATCTTATGCATTCATTCTTACAATTGCAGGCAATCATTGGATACAGCAGAGCCCAAGATTACGACGGTGAGTAAGTGCAGCAGAATCTATCCCGAGGGAAAGAAAGATAATGTTGTACCTATGTATATGCAAGCATAACACAAAAACTAATTAACGGTAGCATAGCTCGACTTGGGCTGTTGTTGTTTTAACTTTTCCATAACATTCTCTGAACTGAAAAATACATTCACACTTTGTACTCTTTCTCTTGAATTTAATTATCGCACACGCACCTGTTGGATCTATCTATCTATCTATTATCTTACAGTTGGTGACATACAGTGCTCATTCTCAACGGCACCTGGGTCAAATGTTGATGATTCGATAACGGCACGGCTTAAGCGACCTGCTGGCTTTAAAGGGGCACCCCTATTCGCCGATGATCGAAGTGTGAACCCGGAGACAGATCGAAACTGTGCGATCAAGCAAGATCCCAACGATCCAACTGAATTGGCTTATAATTTGAAAATTACGGACTTCACTCGATGTGGAGTACTCAAGAGGAATGTAAGTTTATATAAAACATAATGGACACATGTTCATGTATAGAAGGACCGGACAGAAGTAATTGAAGTTATGCAAATTGAATTAATCTATTTCTAGGGTTTTGTCCATGTGCGAATATGGTTTCCACAATTCCCGGGTGTTGTGATGCAATCCGATCAAGAGCTTATTATAATGTGTAAGCCGCCGGAGCCAACCGTGATCGAGAATAAAGCGGCTGGATTTGCGGGAAGTTTGTAAGTGGAAATTAAAACATTAAAATTTGTCTCTCTTATAATCAACTGGAACTGAAGGTCTCTTTGACGTTGTTTCCTCGATTTTACCTTTGAATTTATTTTTAGTTTTAATACTATAAATCAAAATACAACCAATTCTTCCAACAAGTAGTTAGTAGAAGTTGTGTTTTGTAGAGCCAGTTCTCAGCGGCTGGAGTCTGAGACAATTAATTCTTTTCTCATTAATCCATCCAGCGATTTCCTTGCTAGCCACTTAAAATCATTGAAACCATGAAGATGCAGCGTCCAACTTGGCTGCAGAAATCAAAAGGATTTGTTTCTGGCGTTCATATCGATTTGGGAAATATATTTAGATTTTATGATTTATGGATTACAAATTCATTTTATTACAATTAACGTGTATAATGCTAATAGGTAGTATTAATCGTAATCCTCTTTAATTGGCGCCCGAGTATAAACCGTATGAATGTACCCCTCAACTTGTTTCGAATTAAATTCTTTTTTTTTTAAGAAAATATATTGTTAACCATGATATTAAAACAAATTAACAATGCTTACTTTTTAGCCCTCATGGAGCTCGAGTATCTGGAGTTGTTGAAGAAACTCCCGGCCGATTAGAATACGAAGTAGCCCTCTACAAAGAAGCACCACCTATAGCGCGAATTAGTGGTGCAAACACTCCAGTTAGCACAACAAAAGACCCGCCCGCATCGAGTGAGCTGCCTGTGGATCAAGCAGTTCCAATTGGAACGAAGCTTCAGCTTCGTGCGAGAATAAGCGCTGCATCAGTTTGGAAGTATGTGAAGCTTATGGAAGTCACAGTTTCCCCAGATCCGGATGCTCCGCATGCAATGGGTGCAGTTTCTCTTGTTCGTGATGGATGCAGAAATCGTGATTTTGCTACAATTATACCTCATCAACCGGCGCGCTATAGAGATCGTCACAATGAGGTTTTTCTAGATTTCGAAGCGTTCTTATTGAGTTCGATGAAGGAGCGAGCAACACTGTGGATTCATTCACAAATTAAAGCCTGCATGGATCCCAGTGATTGTCAGCCTGATTTCTGCATGGATATTTATGAACCATCAGGACACGGGAGAAAACGAAGAGCATTAGATTATCAATCATCAAATAAGACTGAATTTACAAGATTTAAAGAGAACATTGAGTATACCGTTATAATGCCAGGTGAAATTGAAATGACACCGGAACAGGAAACTTGTAGAAATATCTTGGTCGTTGCTGGATTTTTGGCTTTGTTGCTTTCGATCGCAGTGACTTTTGTAAGTTTTACTTTTATCCCTATTGAAGAATCCATAGTTAAGACTATGAAATTAATGAATAGAAGCTAGATAATTTTTTTCTTGTTTTATATTTTTTTTAACGGAATTTGAGACGGATTCTGCAATATGAATATAGCCATCAATTGATTATCTTAAAACCTGATTCTAACTTTCAAATTATAGATTTGTACTCTAGCAGCACGACTTCAAATGGAACAAAAGATAAAAATGAATCAAATGGGTCCAGGTTATACATCGGGTTATGCTGCACGAACAATGGTACAATAAAAATGACTGCATCACATACAACCACTTAGTGTGGCAACGAATTTAGTAATTAGTTAAGTGAAAAAAGTCTGTCCTTGTAATAAGTATGATTTAATATTATTAATGTAAAACTTGCCTTATATAAAAAATTATTTAAAAAACAAAAACTGTTCGGGGGGGATTTATTGAGCATGCATTTATTTAAAGTTTAGAATTATCATAATTAAATTTGTAAGCTTCTATTAATAATTAAGTGTATCCATGGTTAATATAAGTAAGTACCGAATAAATGTGACTGATAGTGATGATAAATAAAGTTTTTCTTTTTTTCTAAAAATAAATAATACATAAAATTATTTCGAAAACCAGAATTTGGGTATAAAGCATTCCACATTCATGTAGTGCGGTTAAAGAAAGAATGTCTGTACTTGAGTGTACATTAAAAGATCGCACTTATGGATAAGCTGATAACGATGAACATTCCAAGATGCCGGCGGAATTGTTCTAGGGGAAAATTAGAGTGCCATTTTTTCACTTTGCCACTATTTATAAAAGATTATAAGGTCTTAAAAAATCTTTAGCCAATTATCTGTAGCCCTATACCTCTGTCTAAAACAACCAATCTAAGAAATCAAGAATTACTTTATCTTTAATAGTTAGTGTTTTTTGTCGTTTTATCTAAGACCTCCTTTAAACTTTTGGTTTTGAATACAATCCATTCAAATTTATATTTGTTTATTATTCAAATCATTTAAGTATAAACCAAGAACCAGGTTTGTCGGAGTTTGTTCAAAGTTCAAAGACTATTTAATTAATATATAAAAAAAAAAGAAAAAGTTTTAAAAAACTAAATTGGAATCTATTGTCACTTAACACTCAGATAATTTTATAAAAGAAAAATCAAACAACAATTTTGGTATTAAGTAATTTTGGTGTTTATTTATTTTTTTTTTCGGTTTTCTTTCAAAAATGTTATTAATTTTTTCATTTCTATTATTTTCTACATTTTAACATGTAATTTCAATCACTTATTTTTATTACCAATAAACTTCCTTATAAATCCTAAAAGCTACTTCTTAAAATAATAACTAATATATGCATATATAAATAGTATAACGTCTTATTACAAAAATAAAATAAAATTAATGCAAATTATTTATAAATTTTAATAAAAACCATAAGTTAATAAGAATATTTAAATAATAATAATTAATAAATAGGTATGCATATAATATATACGTTTTCTACATTTCTTTGGCTTTTTTTGAAAATTATTTTATTTATTTTATTTTCGTACTAGAATTTTTACATCCTGCAAGTCTATTACAATCTACAAATATTTTGTTTTAAGTAATAATAAAGTTTTATTTTCTGTATAAAAAAAGTTCTCGCTTTTATTCAGTTTATTACTTCTATATAAAAAAAAATTATTACAATCCTCCATTTTGTTTATTATTTTGTAAATATTTGACATATTTATTTTGTTTTGACATTTCCATTTAATAAAAATACAAAATAGTTTTGTTTGTTGTGTCTGTGCTATGGTTTTAATAATTGTCTTAAAATATAAAATACGATTATACTTAATTGATTTTAATTAAAATTTAAATTTCAATAAATATGTTTTTAATTTAAATATTTGTTTCGTTTTTTTTTTGTTTAATGATTGTAGTGTATTTTATTTAATGATTCAAGTATAACAGGCGTATACAAAGAGATTGTGCAAGAAAGAATTTCAATGATTGAATATAATTTTGTATGAATTTGTTTTTTTTTTGTTAGATTAAATTAATTTTATCAAAAATGAAACTTAATTTTTTAGATACAATTTGAAATAATTAGCTATTTAGGCATATGGGTTATAAGATAAAAGGTGGATTTTTGTCGGGACAGAATTTGAGGATATAATTAGGTGGGGCAAGCTTGTGTTGAAAGTGTACGCAGTAATAAACAAGGAGTTTCTTTGGAAACTTAAATTTTCTAAATATGATGAAAGAGAAAATTATTTCTAAATAAAAATGAGTGGAATGCATAAATCATAGTAAATACTTCAACTAAAGGGTTTCTAGATAAATTAAAAAAATGTTAAAAACCTATTTCGGACAGTCGAAATGGCTAAAGCGATTTGTTTCAAACATGAAGCTTAATGTTCTTAGGTGATTCACTAGTGATTCAAATATTAGGATCATAGAGAGTCTAATCAAAGTAACTTACAACTCTCAACCTTTTATGAGTGCGAATTAGCAGGAATTGAGGGAACTTTCAATTTTAAGCCGATATATATATATCCCAATTATAATAAATAGCAACTTTACTAGATTTAACTAGAGCCAAGAAAAGGCATTTATTAAAAAAATGCAACCCAACACGAAATCATTTGAGGAACATCTATATGTATTAACAAAAAAAACCTTTCAGAAACCCCTTGAATAAACTTTCCTTTTCAAATTGCGTTCTAAAATAATGTTCAAAATTCTTAATGTAATCTTTTTTTAAAAGAAGAGTCGAACTTATTGACAAAAAATCAGTAAAATATTTGTATATTTAGTTTAATTCACTACTCGCTATTAGTTTTAAGTGTTTCTTCATGCTACAAAAAAGTCTTAACGGTCAGTCATTGTCCGTTTTATCCAAGAAAATTTATATAAATATATATTGTTGATCTATGTGTAGGTAGTATGTATATATAATATCATGCATTAATACCTAACTAAAAGATTATTCCAAAATTTTTAATTATTTTATTGGCTATAGGTTTGCTATTTATTTTATACTTTTTTGTTTTATGTATGTATATTGAAACTATTTTGTTTTTCGCTATTTATTTATATTAAATATATTTTTTTGTTTGTAAGAGAAATTGTGAGATAGAAAGAGAAGAGAGAAATGTAAAATATAAACTATTTATGTATACATTAGGCTGTGTCGAAATCTCTAACAAGATCTTGATTAAATTTGATCCTTAAATTAATTTTTGACAAAAAACTAAACTAGGAATCAAATGCTATACCTTTTTAATACAGTTGATACATGGCCTTAGTTTCTGTTTAAAATTTTAGTTTATTTTTTTGTCTATATTTACGTTTTAAGTGATAAGTAAAGTTCAGTATATTTTTGTTTAGTTAATTGTTTTGTTATTTTTTTAATAGCAAACTTTATGGTCCCAGTTTTTGGGTTGGACTTTTTTATGTATTTCATAATATGATGTTGTTTTTGTTATGTAGAAAAGAAGTGTGTGTAGGTATTTGATAAGTTCTTTAAGTTTTCGGTAGGAAGTTTAAAATGTAATTCAACAAAAAGTTAAAAATGAAGTAAAGAAAGTTTGTGGAGCACGATTGAAAATTAAAAGAAGAACATGTCTTGTGCTCCATTACATTTTTTTGATTATTTTAGCTAAAAAAACTAAAACTAATTAAGTCACATGTTACAATTGGATGTGGGTAATCCCTATAAATTGACTACGCATTTAATATTAATTTTTTTAATTTAATTTTATATATAATTTTATATATATTTTGTTTTATAGTTATATGCCTTATTGTTATTATTTATATGCACCAATTTTTTTTTTTATTAAAAATTCAAATTTTGTGATTGCTCTTTTTTGTATTTCATAATAATTATTGTTTTAGTTGTATAAACTTATAATATTATGCAGTTCGTTATTTAATTTTGTAAGCAGCCAAATTACACATGAAATTTGTTAACTCTAGAAGAGTTTTGAAATATTGCTAACGACAAATGGATTTAAAAGAATTGGAAAGCATACCTAAGGTACATTTATGCAGATTAGAAAATTTCGTGCAATAGATCTTTTCCAATAAATGAAAACAGTTTAAACATTAATTTAGCCGAAAAAAATTGCGCCAAAAAAGCAAGCCATTTTAGAATTGCTTTTAGATTAAATATATTGCTTCTATATAATTAGGCAAATGAAACTCAACATATGAGGGTGATTTGAGAAGTAAATCGACGTAATTATAAATCTTTAGGTATATTTTTTCCGCTCGCTTAATTCACCTACATACAAGTCTCAGCAGTTTCCTAACAGTTACGAGTAATTGGCAATTAGTAGGTACAGTCCAACTAAACAAATAAGTTGGACATAAGAGCCTAAACTTGGCGTATCTAATAACTTGGTCAACACATGATTTTTGGAAACATTGATACATTACATCAAAAATTTGGGGATAAGCTGAGGCAAGAAATGTCAAAATTTTGTATTCTTCTACAATAAGGATTGATCATTTTATAAAAGTTTCAATGGTGGCGGAGCGGTCTATAGTGGGATAATACGCAAAGTGCTTCAGACCATAGAGGAATAAATTCTTGTGATATTTAATTATAGTTTGACTGTTAAGCTTAACCATATGCATGCCGTGTATTATGATGTGGAGCGTATTGTGTCGTCTTGTGTTCGCACTAATCAAAATTGCTATACACCGTAAGCAATGACAAATAAATGGTGTCTCCTAGGTAATTTTAGGCTAGTTTAATTTGCTCCCGATTCAAGTTCATTGAGTTATATGTACATATACGAGAGTAGGTTACTAATTTAAGTTGCTCGCAATTTTGGTTTGGTTTTTTTTGTGGTTTGCATTTTTTTTTATTTCATGAGTTATTTTTTCTTTCAAATTAAAAAACTTTTTCTAGTGCTCGCAGAAAACGTTATCACAAGTCAACATGAGAAGACCACCATCCAAGGCTTAGATCGAAAATAGTTGATTTGTATGAGATACATTTATGATGGCCCTCGGACAGTATAGAAAGATAAATACTAATATGGATCTTTTATCGGTAAGTCCGTAAATTGTCAAATAACCTCCATTACATAAAGTTGTTGTGCAAAATGTTTAGTGATTTAAAAAAACCTAAAATGTAGATATAGATTTCAAGCTTTGCAAAAAAATAAAGTATGCAACATTTTATCAACGAACGCAAAGATACAGAAGCGATTGAAAAAATTTAAAAAGACCAAATAAGATATACCATACGAATCAAACTTATATACATATATACTACATACATAGAAAAAAATCGTAGGATCCGCGTGGCACTACCAACCATATCGATATGAGAAGATCTGAAATCCTAATAAATAAACACAAAAGTTATAAAAAAAATTTCCTGATCGTAGAAGAGCACAATTTTTAAAATGGCGCTCATTACGAAAATTTACCACTACACCAACTATTGTATTTTTTTATTGTAAATTCCTATGTTTGTATATGGTGTAATTTTGGCTCAATATTAAATACAGAATGTAATTAGTATACAAGAAAATTAAACAATGGTGAACAAAAACAGAAAATTTAACAAACACCCTACCTGCTCTTATGATTTCCGACCGAGAGTTCTCACGAAAAACTCCTTTAATGGCTGATAGTATTGATATCTTAGGCTTATCATCTCAGGTAGGTTACGTATACGTTCGAAAACTTCTGATTCTGATTCTAATATCAACACAGCCGATATTGCCATTGTGACCACAACAAATATAAACGACGGTATAAATGCATGCAAGAGCTTAAACTTTCGTACACTTCTCGCACTGTTTGCGGCATTTTGGTGGCGCATTTGTTCGTGATTGGTTGTATTGCTACTGGTATTGTTGTTGTTGGAAGTACTAGAGTTGATGACGGAATTTGGTAATGTATAATGCTTACCACCTCCGGCATACAGCATATGCTGTTTATTCGTTGTATGGTGATGCAGACGCTGATGACTGGGATCCGCATAGGGGTTCGTCAGACCACTTTCTGTCGATGAATGTTCAACCGAATCACGGAAGTAATAGTCGGGAAGGTCGGGTGCTCCAACGCCTCCATTTATTGTGTCCAAATTTGAGCCGCTGCGAAGGCGTGCCTCCTCAGAGACGGGCTCCAAACTGGGTGGTATTTGAATGCCGTCATGTGTTATCGGGCCGTAGATAATGTTACCTAAATGATCTGTGGTCGCGGCCATAGTACAGTTGCCCAACGGTTCAGACATTGTTGAACGCGGTAAACTGCTATAGCCTGTATCAATGATACGAGGGGAATAGGGGAATTTATAATCGCTCGATATATAGGAGTTACGTAATAGTTTACGGATTTGTGCGAGGTCGCCTTGCGGACTGGACGGTGTTGCAGGGACACTACTGGCCTTGCGCTTGCTCGCCGTCGAATTGGTCATCTTTTGTTCACGCAGGGCATTAATGCTCTCGGTAAGAATTTCACGTTCCGTGCGACCAGTGTATTTAAATTTTGTACCCCACGAAAAGAATCCACCACCGGAAACCACCGAGGCATTTTGGCTATTTGGAAGTCTGTAAGAGAGGTATAATTTATTTAAACAGTTTTTTAAAACTAATTTGGCAGCGCCAAAATTATTTCTTACGTAAAAAACAACATCTGCTCGATAGCGCATCGCCAAACATATCTACAGGCTGGTCCTGACGGACACTTAAATCCTATTGTATGTTTTTTCTTGAAAGGAATCAATCAGAATTGGTTTTTGGTTTTTCTTTTCAATTGAACAAGAATAAACTTACAGGTTCTCTACTGGCATCTGTGTAACTTAAGTGCGCTATAAACATTTTGCCTTCAAAATTTATTTTGTGCACTTCATTCCATCGAAAATGCTGAGATCTCTTCCCGGATATAAATGTACTTATACCCGAATGATTTATGCCTATATATAGCTGTGAGCCGCGATGATCCTTGACAGGATGAGGATCTATACCATAAGTTTCAAGACCTCTGGCAATGCCCATGAATTCATCCATGGCCACTGATGGATCTTGACCAGGCTCACGTTTTCGATGCAATTCCATAACTTTCTTTTCCAGTGCATCCGTTTGCCGAAGGGCTAGGTGCATTGATGAAACATAATCGCCTACAAGGAGTTCACTATCATAGTCGCCAAGTTCCTCTAAATAAATTGAATTTATGTATTAGATATTTTCTTTTTTTATATTAAAGAGGTTACCTTGTACAATTAGAGCTCCTAACGCTGCAGCTTCACCCATGGAACAATATAGTCGTCCATGCCTTAAGTCACGCTTTAGTTGTTGGTATAACATAAGACGACCACTACCAGTCAGTCGAAAAGGGTCAGCTGGGTAGAATTTGACACGAAAGGAGAATAAAATCGGGTCGATATCTGGAAATGTTTTTCATTCAAAATTAAGTTCAAGAAAACAAAATATGAAACAAAAATATCTTAATATAAATTTTTTGTATTACAAAAAGAAATTAATATATAATTAGCATGTGTATTTGAAATCTGAAAACTTTCTATCACGTACTGGAAATTTTGAATAAACAAAGAAGCATCAGTTTAATTATATATTATAGTATAGTTTAGTTTAACACAATAGGTTTTATAGCTTTTAATAGGGGATAGTTGACAATCCTCTTTAATTAACTGTTTTGAACTCCTGTCGTTTTTTTTTTTCAATTAGAAAGTAACTTGTTTTTGCAATATTATTAATTTGATGTAGTTATCCCTCGGGACTTAATTATAAAAAATACTTAACCCATATAGCCTACTGCAGTAAAATTGCCTAGAATATTCTTAACAATGACATGACATTGAAACGTTTTATAATCAAATATACCTAATGGAATTTATTCATAATCAATTACAAAGTTAGGGTAAGACTGTTCAGCCCTATGGTTAAGAACCCAACCCTTATCTAAAGAGCTAGTAATTATAAATAAAAAAAATAGTATTAAAAAGTTCAAAACCGATCGGTTAAACGCTTTACATAAAACGGAGAAAACTTCACTGCTTACCCAAGCAATCTTACCCTAAATGACTTAATGACAATATAATATGACTTTAGTTGTTCTGAAACAGTTTTCAAGTATGCATTCCTTAAGTTTTTTTCACGAAAACGTCGCGACGTTTAGAAATAATTTATATATTATGAGGACGTAACTTGCAATTAAAAAAATGGATTCAAAAACTCTATATAAAACCCCGTCTAAGTTGGGAATGCTACTACTTATTACTTACTTTTTAAGAAAACAATAAATACAATAAGATCAAAATAACTTCCAAAAGTAGCAATTTGACAAGTTTTTAAACGATATGTATATACACATACATACATATGCAGAGAAGAGTATCACAGTACACTCAGGCGTATACGTACTTTTTGTGTTTTATTTAATTTTGAAATTTTTTCTTCAACTTTTGCTTATCCTTTTAAGTCAATAATATCGTTATGGTAGAATACACTTTTCATGTTAACGACCTCGATGGGAAAGTGAGGATTTTACACTAAAAAAAAGCATTTTAAAACAGAGTATTAAAAAATAGATTTGAAAATGAATCAGGTTTCATTCATGCCTAACGAAAATCTTTAGCCTTTTTGAGTTCACGGAATTGAACTTATTTGAGCTACAACTCTTTATTAGTTCAAACTTTAAAATTAACTATTGCTTCGAAAAGTGATAAATTTTACTTTTCACATTTAACATATTTTGTTTTCCTGTTTATAAATTGTAAATCTTTAGAGTATGCATGCATAAATTTATATTTTAACACATTAATTGTTTCAGCATAAAAAAAATATCCGTCCACAACAGGAATAAAGCTAGCTCATGTCATGCGACGCTATGCTGACACACTTTTCCGTATTTGCACATGTTTACATATTTTCTTCTTATTTTCCCGTTTTCCTTCCCCATGATACCATCAATTATTACCTATAAGAAACCATATGTCTAATGTTACCTTAAATAAATACATCCAACACGAAACCACCACCTGCTTCAGAAGAGCAAACCATTCCTTTTTTTTTTGAATGACCACTCTCGCACTACTTACCCTTAACTTGTTTAATAATCGACTTAGCCAAATCAAGCCAATGCTGCAAAATAAGAGAATGAAAAGAGAAAGAAAATTAAATCAAATATACACCACAAAAACCCACACAACAAAAAAAAAATAATAATTAACATACCCTCTGTTTCCCGGTATCCACATATCTCAAGCCGAAGTAATCCTTTTCCTTAATCTCAAGTTGATCGCATAAATATTCTATAAGAAAGCTGCCTTTGTGGAAGGGCTGAATTTACGTTTTACCGCAATAGCAACAGCAGTGAAGAGAAAGTCCAGCCAGTCAAATTCATCAGTTTAGCAGGAACACAATATACAAGCAAAGGATACAAGACAAAAACACAAATGAAAATGAAATTGCATTGAAAAATTGCATTTTAGTCACTACTCTTATGATTCCGACAATTAAAATGAGAAATCCCTGAGTTCACATATTTCAACACTAAAAATGAAGACGACGAAGGATAAAAGGGAAAATAACAAATGAAAAAAAAAAAAGAAAAAAACAAACCACCTCGCATTCGTCCTTTGAAACTACTCGTATTTTGTTTTACTATTTCAACCTCTCACGCAATCCTTGTACAAAATGCAACCAGCTGCGATGTAATTAAAACACATAGTCAAGTCTTCAGCAAAACCACAAAATAAAGTGTACAACTGAGCCGCAAGCTCTTACACAAAAACGCAGAGATTGCATCATTGGAAATAAAGAGAAATTTCTTAAAAAAAAAAATAAATAAAATCTCAAATCCTAAATTCAAAGCTCAAATGCTTAAATATCATTTTTCTTCTTCGTCGATTCCTTGCCGTGTACAAGAACTCGGCCTTTCGTAGACTTTTACTTGTCGAATTTTGCTTTGGGACCTAAACACGTACAAGATCCAACTGAACTCAAGGTTCATGGCCATAGACAACGCAGTTTGTTCGCTGACTGGGCTTCGGAGCGTTTCTAATAGGACTCCAATTTTGGCCGCAAAGTGATCTTTAGGGACGAGTTTCATTTTTGGATAAATGACTGTGTTAACAAGCAAAATTGAAAAATTGACAAAAATCCACACGATGGTGACAATTTGTTAATTTCTTGTGGCCTAAATTGAACCATATGGACCTATGCGACATATGGTTTCAGCAGGATGGAGCTATGTAGGTTCCATGCTTAGACTAAGCTTCATTTGAAGTGTTTTTTTTTCTTTTTTGTTAATTTATGATTTGACAATCATTTTATGATTAACAAGAAATAGCTTATAAACAAAAGTTTATATTTAATATACTCTTGAGTTAAAATTCTCCTGAAGAAGGCAGAAATCGGGATATCTAATGTAACCTAGTTACCAAAATCACAGTGACGAAAAGATTTCAGATCAATTCCACTCATCTGATTTGAAGGTAAGGTTAAACCTCGCAGAAGTGGCCATCTAGGTTATGCGATTTGACCCCGCTAGACTTATTCTCGCGTTAAAAAGATCCAGAATTTCTAAAAAGCCCAAAAATCCTCTACAAAAATGTCAGAAAATTAATAATTAATAATTAAAAAATTTTTTACCTGAAAATTGTGAGAAATGATTGATTTGTACGAACTTTATTAATCATATGCCTTTTTTTACTTTACTTTTACTTTTTTAATTTTTTAATCATATGCCTTTCTTCATCTTGAATTTCGCGTTCCCACTATTTGTACGGTCTTAAAAGGAAACGAAATTTGATGGTCGAAACGTTGGCTTGGGTGTACAGACTTTAAGGCTAAGGTTAAGTTAACTTAATTACCCAAATTACCCAATCCTCTCCAACTTTCCTAAAACGCTAGCACTGTGCTCAAACATTTTAATTTAGTCATAATCCTTTTAGTGCGTGAAAATTATTAAAAAAGCAGGACTAGAATCCAAAAAACTCAAAGAGATAGCCAGATTTAACTTAAATCCTCGTAGTCCTTTTTTGTTTGTAAAATCCCACATCGAGCGTCAGTGGTATTTGGCCAGGGCTACTACTACTTACTTTGTTGAAAGAAAATCTTTAGGATTCGTAGCAGGTTGTTACTGTACTGCACGTTGGCATAATGGTTATTGCGTTGGACTGTCACGCAGAAGGTCTTGTGTTCGATGCTGTAAACAAAATTTTCGGGGCTTTACTGCCACTTGGGAGGAATTTAAAAATCCTTTAAGAGTACATTTTGTCATCATATCTGCTAACACGAACAAAGAAGTAGTTGGGAGTTGTAAGTCACTTAGTTTAGGATCTCTACGAGCTGTATTTTTGTTTGAAGTTAAGTGCTTTCAGGAAGAATTTACCTCAACATTTCCGTATCAATATGTTTCTAAGATTCTTTTTAAATTAAGATATCTGAATTCGCCCCGTCTAAACTACTTTTTCGATTTGAACTTTTTCAAAATAAAGCAATAATATTTTCAAAAATTGGATTTTTTTTTTAAATTTATTTAACGAATGCCCTATTATAAGAAACGAAACTCAGCAAAGTCTATTGTAGATGTAAAAAAAAACAAAACCTCTTTGACTCATTCATGAATTCATTTGCATTTTAAGGAAGATAGAGGGATTGAGCTAATATTTATTATATGTGGTCTAGGATATCGAAGAAAAAGACCATAGAAATTGTTGAGAGCTCTTGTTCGGCTTAAGGCTGAAGAAAACGTACCTACTTAAAGAATGAGGCTCACATAGTCGTTCATTTCTTATATTCTTTTTCTTGTTCGTTTCTCCGCTATTATGAGTTGATGGTTGAATAAAAATCAATAGCAAAACAAGAATTGAATAAATGACACAAAAAGTGTTCGCCCACTGTTATTATTATCCTTATTTTACTCCATCTGAATAGTCATGATAAACAATGGAATAATAATAATTTTTTGCTCTACTTTCACTAGCAGCAGCAGCAGCAGCAGCAAGAAGTTTGTAACGATAGTTCTATAATAATACATATTCATAATTTATATGAAAATGTAGATATAATAATAACTGACGGCATTTTTTTTTTAATCGCAAAAGAAATATTTTCTTGCAAAATATATAATTGGAACATGTCTTTTACAGTTTTGCTTTGGCTGTTCAAGTTCCGGAAGTGCAATAAAATATTTGCCGCAAAAAGTGGCTCTTTAGTGTATTTTATGTGCTGAGTGCTGACTTTTTACAGGATATCGCATAGAGCAAAAAAGTGGTTTCAACGATTTGGTTTAGTGTTAATATTTGGGTTTCAGTCAATATCATTTGTTGTTTGGTGGGGTATACAAAGTGGCGCCCGGTGAGGTTTAATACCATTAGGGCTAAGTGAACAATTGGACTTTTTTCAATAACTCTGAGATTTTATTAACATTTACGATGCCTATGAAAAGAAAATATATTTTGTAGGAGTGAAGATTGCCTTATTGCGAGACTCTATTAACAATAAAATGAAATACTATATTGAATTGAATAAATTTTGATTACCGACATTTTTAATTCTATAGAAATTTCGATTTTAGGGTTAAAATAACAGTGCACCCAAATGCCCTTCAAAACCATTATATTTGTTTGGCAACACCGATTTATCAATGACATTTAATGACATTTAGCTCTCACCTCTGTGATATCACTATGTCCATGCCAAATCATTGGGCATACAGATGGATTTCTAAATTAATTAAAAGTTATTTATCTAAACTAAGAATTTGGAAGCACTTTATCTGCTTAGTGCTTAACTTATAAGTAAACGTAGGATATCTTTCTGATGTGTTTTTTAGGAAAAATATTTTTTAAGCGTGTAAATTGACACGGTTTCAATCACAAACAGGTTGAATACCCCAATTTCTGTACTCCTTCTTTTATAGACAATAAAATGAAAAACCAAACTTGTTACAAAGTTCTGTAATCGAATCGACATTTATTTTAACAAAAAAAATTTCTACGGATAGATTCCGTATGATAATTTTTTAAAGAGTTAATCAATAGGTTCGTTATATTATATCAGATGCATTTGTGTTTGTGTTTGGAACACGGAATAATATTTAACTTACTCGTAAGTGTGACCTAGAACAATTTTTTTTAAATTAATTTTAATTACATGTAATAATGTCAATTTAAAGAAATATTTTATCTACATAAGTTCCATGAAAATTGATTTTAATATTTTGATATAAGCTAATTATATGTCATTATATTGATTTTATAAATAATTTTATATTGTTTAGAACCACAACAAAATTTCCGTATTTAACAAACGAGTGTAAATGTATTGCAAGTCACTTAGTCAAAAAGATCAACATGGAAAAACTGGCAAATTGTACAGTTGTCGTCGTTGTTGTCGCAGTGTTTATGGTGGTAAGGACATTTGATTATTTTTTTCCTGTGAAACTCTTGAAAACATGTTTTTTTTTTTATTTTAAGGACATAGGATTAGCTATTAGAATTGGTATTCCTGGTGTATTAACCATTACTATTTTGGAATAATTTCAATGAATCAAGTAAGTACTCGTATAATAAAGTAAATGGCTTGAATAATTTGTATCTTTGATCTGTCCTTAAATAAAACTACATGAAAATTGATTAAAGAATTTACACTTATTATTTCAGGTGGAATATTGTGCATGTTTTAAAAAGTATACGACTGCTAGTTAAAATAAAAATGGTTTTTGACGTTATCAATTCTACTTAGTGAATTTTTTTTTAATGGATAGAGTAAAAGCTCTTCATTATAGCCTGTCCAGTGGTTCTATAGAACCAGGGCACAAGAGCACCGATAGTGCTTGAGCGCTCGGTTTTATGGAATAATTTTAAAAAGAAATTAAGACGTGCGCAATTTTTCATAAGTTTAAAAGCCATCTTTCTCAATAAAATAAGACAATTGAAGACTTTTCATCTACCAAAACAAGAAAGAGGGATTTTTAATTATCTGCAGTTTTAACTGAATTTAAATTTGTACTCGCCCCCAGTCAATTTATTTGTATAATAACAACTATTAAGTCTTTTAATTTCATTTATAGCAGCTTATAAATATTGGATCCAGGGGTTAGAGGCGCTCGGAAAGGTTCTGCTCGAAATGTAAGCTCAGAATATTCTACTTACATATATTTGTAGTTTTTTTTTTGTGGCTCCGTGTCCTATGCTAATGTTTCGTTGATTTCTTTAAGTTTTACTGAACTTGAACTTTTAATTTAATTGTGTTTTATGCCTTACACAAAACAAATAAATTTCATTTCTTTGTCTTCTTTAGCCCCACCACTGGGATTTATTTAAAAACAAACTACCCTAGAATAACCTAGTTCATAGTATAACCATGGCTTTTATAAGAGTCCATAAATAACAGTGTCTTAAAAAAATACGAGATAATATTAGTGAAGAATCCAATGCACCAAATTGAATACTAGTAACAGAGACTTTTTTCTTTCCTAGCTTTGAGTAGACCAATATACATAGCTAAGTAGGGCGATATTTCTGATTAAACACGCTTGAGGGCTGAACACACTTGAGGGAATTCTATTAAATAACATGATAAAGGATATTTTTATTCTGAGCTATTAGAAAGTGCTGAGAGCTGACTCTCATTCAAAAAACGAAACACAAGTTGAGGCCTCTGACTTGTCTTAACTAAAAACATATTTTTGGAAAAGCTTTATTTACAATTAATTATTCAAAAATTTGGCGGCTGATTATCAACATTGTTTTAACATTGGCTTATCAATAGTAGACTTTGCAATTTGTTTTCTTACTCGTACCCTAAAATGCTTGGCTGTGTTCGAGCTTCTTTTGGGATGTTTCGATTCTCGTGATTTCTGGTCATTTTAAGGTGAGGTAAACGTGTAATTTTTGTCTAAATACGCAGAAGCATCATTCAAGAGATTAACTATTCTTTTGATTTTAATAATCCATTAGTATTTTTATGATATTTTTTTTATGTTTTGGGATAATAAAGTAATTCGTCAATGGGTAAAAACGAGCAGAAGATATTAATCAATTTTTGTATTCATATTGCACGGTTTATGAATGAAAAACTTCCTGAACTTCTGAACATACTCGTACTGTTGTTTGTGAGGGTTTTAGATCATACAGGGTTGGTAGGATTTGTTTAGAATGAGGTTGGTATATAAGGCAAGTATTGGTTTCACAGAATGATGCTGGAGTTGTTTAAGACACATTTCAGCAGTCTGTGTGTCCATGTGTTCGCTACTTATTTTGCTAGAACCTTAAGCGATAGATCAATTTACTTTATATTTGGTATTCCTAAAAACGCTTTAGCCCCAGTTTAGCCCCATTTGTATACTTGCTGATATATGTACATATGTATGGCAAGTTATACTCTCGTAAAAAATCGAGCTCGAGATTCTGATCAGACTTTACATTACGATCCTTGGGAAGACGAAAAAGTGGGTTTCGCAATTCTGTCTGTCTATTCGACTTACAGCCTTAACGGTTCGGCTCATTTTTTTTAAAACTTGGTTAAAAGTATTTTTAAATTTTTTCCCCCAACAGGTCTTTTAATTTTTTTTTAAACAAAAGAAAATTCATTTACTAAAACGTAGCTTATGGCGGAAAATAAATTCAAAAACTAGTTTTTAATGGTACCTCTCATAGAACTATTGGCGCAAAATTTTAGCCGAATTAGAACGATGTTAAAACTGTTTTAGTACGATACTAGCTTGAAACAATAATTTTCCAAATTTTAATTGAGCTCAACATCATACTTTCTATAACATTTCATTAAAGTTAAAATCATCAAAAAGCAATTTTTTTAATATCATGCTAATGATTTTAATTAAATTGCATATTCAAAATTTTCAAATATTTTTTTTTAGATCAAAATAGGTAGGTTTGTATGTTAATAAAATATTTCGGCATACATATTTAAATTTTTATTATTTTCCTCAATATACCTATCAACTTGGCAACTCTATAAGAGCAGCCCACTGCCTTCCACCCACTGTCGGAAAAATTTCAAATCACGATTCACTGCTTAAGTTTAAAAAATAAATAAAAAAACTAAAACTCTTATGGGTTATTCTGGTGGATGCGTTTTCCCCACCCACGCTTGTATGACGGCGTGATATATAAAATTATTATTATTTAAGGATAACGAGTTTTTATTTTTTTTTTGTGATAAGCCGCGTTGAAAAAAATAGCTATTTATTTATGGATCATCTCTTTACTCTTACCCCACATCAAAACTCCAAACATGCCATGCCATGCCACATAATAAAGAAGGGGTTGGTGATGGGAGGTACTGTGATGGTGTGGATTTGGGTGTGCACTAAAAACAAATTTACTGCTGACCGCTCTTACCTGAAATTCACACTCGAGGACATCGGAGTCCTCAAGAAGTCGTACCGTGCACTTATAAACGATATTGCTTTCGTTTTTATTTTTGAACATATTGACTTTCCGGAGGGACGTGTGATGATGAGCCGGGTATTATTTTAGGGTTTTATATTTTTCACTGCCTTTCTATGATTTTATTCATTCACTTTTGGTACTAGTGAAAAATACAGACACACACACATACATTACAATCATTTTTCACACTTTTCAATAGAAACTCATTCTGGGATATATTGGTAAGGATTTTTCTTTTCAAAAAGATTCCAATTGGAACTTGTATTTTTTTATTACGAAGAATAGTTGATAGAAAAGAGTAATCACACAAAATAACTATATACAAAGAAAAAGAAAAAAATATTTTCAGATTAAAACCCTTCTGCAAACGAGTATATCCTGCAGATAGTCCTTTTGGGTTGAATTTTCGGCAATAAAACTACCACTAATGCCGCTGCCGCGAACTTGTGTCAAGTCAAGTTAGGATAGGAAAACGTCGTTCGTCGTTGTCGTCCTTGTTCGTTCGCTCGTTTCGTCCTCTCTGTGTTTTGAAGTGACATGAAAAGAAATTTTTAGGCGTTTTCATGGGAACGTGTGTGCAAGAGAAAAGGATATATTATTTTCATTGAGAATTAACATCGACGGGATATAAGAGAGAACGACTTTTTTCTTTGATTATTTTTTGACAGCAAAAATGTCCTGTTCGCTTAAATGCCTTAAAGGACAAATATGGTAAGGCAGTATGAAATGAACAGTTAAAGTGTAACCAGCCTATGTCTGTTTATCATGAATAAAATTACTGTACTAGTATGTTCGAATACAGTTGCAAGTGCAGTTGATTTTTAATCCTTGACGTTTGTTTTGAATGTATACTAGAAAACTATTTTATTGGACCGAGAACTAACGACAAAAATTGGTATGTTTAATTGATTTTATAAATATAAAGAAGAAAACGTAGATATACATATGTACATTCATAAGTGCAAGTACATAATGAAAGTGTAAACGAAGGAGTCACATAACAAAGTTATACAAGATCTTACTGAAAGATATTGTTCCTTATATTAAATTCTAGTGTGTGTATGTATGCTTGTAATTCTTTTCCTCCTAAAAGGCTTGATCGAAATTTTACTTATGGGTTAATATGAATAATTTTTAAGTCAAATTAGAATAAGTGAATAAATAAGTTACCTTTAAGATTCCACCAGCGCCTTAACCAATTTTGTTCCTATGATGTACATACATACGTACATACATATGTATATGCCACATTCACCGCTGCCGGCGAAAACCACGGATGCCATTTCGAGTCGAAAACATTTTCGCTTGGTTTTTGAATTATAGCGGTTATTATGATTTTGAGTACAGTTTCTTTTAACTAGTTCAATATTTACCAAAGCATGAGCAATTCTTATTATCAAATTAGAATTCCTAACGGTTTTTACCTGATGAATAATTATTCCTGTGCGGATAACAGTTTTCCCGCTATTAATTATCAAACACAAATTTTTAAAGTGTATTGCTTTTAATTTAAAATCATTTTATATAAAATAAAATAAGTTATTAAGTTATTTGAAATTTTCTATTTCTAACTATGAAAACCCAATTTATTATTTTCAAAATAATTATTTAACGTTTTTATAAAAGCGAATCGAATAGATATCTAGTTAAAAAACGGGACTCCAATATCAATCTAAGACGAACAATTGATTTCTGCTGCATACAATGAAATAGCAAAAACTACAAATAATGATAATGCCCATTTAGTTGTTGCTTTATTGAAAGATAGATAAGGCTGGATCAAATTAAATGCATTCTGGAAGACCAGTTCTCGACAAACTTTTTGCAGGACCTCACCTCTGTTCGATTCCAGTTGAATGTAAGTTATTCTTTTATCTACCACATTAACATACACTATGTCAAACGTGGACATTTAAAAAGTATAAAAATATGTTTCTTCAAATGAGGAGTGATGAGCACTTCAAAAACATAACTTCAAGTAACGAATGGACTGTTGGGAATACAATGGGTGAAAAGGGTGCATGGAGTGACCATATGCGAACTACATATTTATAGTCAAATAGAAAAATATACTCAGCTATAAGATGTCAAATTTACTGCCAAAGCAGTTGTTAACTCAAACCTTTCTCTTTTGAAGGTCTTCAAGGGCTCAATTTTTCTGTCAAAATGATGAAACTACAATTGTTTTAATTACGGCTGTCCTAATTAATTAGCATAACAGAAATACAATGCATTGACGGTTTATATGAAGATATGTAGTTATTTTTAACATGTTTCTAAGGAACCTTTTTCATATCAATTATCAACGTCCATAAAAGTGACCATCAGCCTGCTAATTTTATTAAAACTCAACTATTCAAGTCCTTTAAGTTCTTCAATTGAAAGCTTTTTTTTGGCAGAAGGATTTATGTAAATAAACGAAAACATCACCGATATGTCGATTTTAATAGATCTAATCGATTAATATTTGAACATTTCTAGTTTTGCTTAATAACAAAAAAAGAAATGATTAAATGAAACCGCAGGTTATGATTTCCAAAAAAAAACCTGAGCTTTATTAATTTGTCATCGCTTATCTCTTAAAGTGAAAAGTCATACATATGTATATAATTCTATTAACTGCGCCACGGCAATCAACTTTTATCGCTGTCATAACGAACACCAATTTGTTTTCTAATTTCATCTCGTATTTGCGTTATCAGCAACATCTCTCCAGCCGGTACAATTTCGCATTCCAATTTTCCCGATCGGATGCATTTCATGACCTCATCAGCTTCGTAGCGCAAGCCAAGTGAATTTGTAAAGTTCATTGGTATTTTCGTACTTATCAGTGACCATTCATGGGCACCATTGCATCCGAACAGCTTCGTTGGACAGTTATAATCTGGAATCTATTTAAATAGTTTATTTATTGGTATATTATAAACAAAACTGTGTTTTCATTTTCAATACAAAAATTAAGTTTTGTGAAGCCAAAAGCTTTTTAGGTTTAAAAATTTAGAAGTTCATACTAATATCTGGCTTAGGTCTTTAATTGACTTGACAATATAGCATATAATATCAAATTCTCAAAAAATCCTTGACAATTAACCTTATATATTTATGCAACAAGACACAACTGACAAAATTAATTTAAAATTTGTTATCTTTTAGAGAACTTCAAAATGCCTGTTTACATAGGTATAGGTATTCGTGAGAGATCTTGGGGATCCCCAAAACTCAATAGCAGGCCATTTAACCTTTCCAAGATTATAGATTTTTCATAATATCAAATCGAAAACGCAGTTTTTTAATCACACATTACTTACGCATATTGGACCTTTCTTTGAAATGACAGTGGCTTGATTTTCGAAGGCTTGCAAGCCTGAGCAAATAATTGTTGCTTTCTTATTCCCAGAGAAGACCATTTCCACTTCAACATACAGATCTACCCCATCAGAATTGATCTTTCCAGAGGCCTTTATTGACTTGGGTGCCTCTTGATAAATGAATATCACAAACTGTATCGCATCGATACCAATATCGAGGACAACTCCACCTCCATTATCTCTCTTGATAATACTATCCTTGCAAGTTGCATTATAGCCATGTTTGACGTAGACCTCTTTGACATTGCTCAAAATTTTCATATTCATGAGCTGATGTAAATAACGATAGACTGGAAAAAATCTCGACCACAGACTTTCCATGACAAAAACACCCTTTTTCTTTGCTAAATCAAGAACTTCCTTCACCTGCCGACTATTCATGCATAACGGTTTTTCACAAACAATGTGTTTTTTATATTCGATCATCATTTTGCAGACTTCATAGCGAAAGGGATTCAAAACCGAAATGTAAACCACTTCAACTTGGTCATCTGCTGCTAGGTTTTGATAGTCCATCCACACTTTGGGTATTGCATGGTCCTTGGCAAATTTTTCGGCTCGTCCGTTAGTCCTGCTGGTAACAGCGACGATTTCATGATCACTTCGCGTAAATTTTAATTTAAGAGCCACACAAAAGTCGTGAGCGATTTCGGAAACACCAACAATACCCCAACGGAGAGACTGTGACATTTTATAAGGAAATTATTATTGCAACTGAGATGCATAAGTAAGCTTTCAGTTAACTTATAAGCACATACATATATGGCCGTGATCATATGTGCCGCCTGCGGAGTATTGAAGATTAGAAATAAACAATAATTTCAATTATAAATATTTAACAGACAAGTGGACCATTATTTCGAAATTAGCAAGAGCATTGAAGATTTGCGTAAGTGTGATATGAGCCCCATGATTTACGGTTTTAAAATAATTATTATTTCTCAAAGAATTTACTAGATACCCGGTGATTTATTTGATGAAGAGGAACCGATTGATAAGACTAAAATACATACATACATCACGTGCAAAAACTATAAAGGTGAATTTAGGATTTATAATTTATTTAGCGTTGGAAGGTTTTACCCCAAGATGTAAAAAAAACAAACGTATCTGTGTAGCCGATAAGTCAAGTAAATGTGTTTGAGTTGTAGCTTCGAGTTAAGAAGCCTAAAATTTTTCTTTCTCAACGATCTCTTTCTCTTCAAAAATGTTTATTTTTATTTCATACAACTATTGGATTATGATTAGTGGTCGATAATTACTGCCATAGTGTAACTTTTATACTACTCTCTGAACAAAATTTCATTTTTTGAATAACTCCGCGCGGGAAGAAAAATTTATGTCGCCAAGTCGATACTTAATTAATAACTGTTGGTTTAATAAAATTATATCTAATTAAAACTCATAATAAATTTAATGAATGCTGTAAACGTATTTTCGAAACCGATTTCTTGAACAAAATCTCAAGGCAGTAAATCATAAGCGAAATCTATCATGCGAAAAAACTATCTTAGGAGGAAACAATAAATCATAAGAGAAAAATGTCATGTGAAAAGTATTTCATGCAATAAAACTATCATACAAGAAAAATATCCAGCGAGAAAACTATTAGGTATACGAGAAAACCATTATGAACATTATCATGAGAGAAACGTTTAATGCGAGAAAACTACCATGCGAGAAAAAAAAATTTAGACGCTCTACGAAAGTATTAGCCTAGTTACGTTCAACTCTCCACCATTCCTGTGTGCTTGTATTTTATAATCCTTTTTAATAAACGTTTCTAAATCTGTATTTCAAAATAAAATCTTAAAAACAAGGAACAAACTCAAGTTAGTTTCAGTGTATAACTGAAGTACCAACACTTTAAGGCCGGTATTCACCTAGCGCTCATAACTTAAGAAGCTCATAAACCTATTCACCAAGCAATATTAGTGAAGATCTACGAGCGCTCTCTTCGCAAGTTTGTTTGCTTGTGCGTGTGCCACGCACGCATTTGACTCGAATCCATGTGAGCACTGCAAGTAGAAGAGTATCCATTTGCTGTCAAGACCAACATTCAACAAGATTTCACAGTTTGGGTATGCCTGAACAAGAGAGAGTGGCTCTCATTTTCGAACTTCGAAAAACACTTGCGAGTGGTTGGTGAATACCCCACAGAAATTTCAAGTTAAGAGCCTCGTAAAGTTAAGAGCCGTTTAGGAGCGCTCGGTGAATACGAGCCTAAGGCTCGTCGGGACCACTCCTAACTTTTAAGAGCGCTCGTAGATCTTCACTAATATTGCTTGGTGAAGAGGTTTATGAGCTTCTTAAGTTATGAGCGCTCGGTGAATACCGGCCTAAGTGTCAATAGCGCTAATAGTTGTATAGTTATAGATGGGACTATGGGTCCTTGTAGCTTATATCTCATAAATTAATTAGGCTTTTTCTTTCATCGAATTTTAGTAAGGGTATTCATTTAACGAGATAATTTTCCGCTTTGTAGGAAGATATAACTTTCCGCAGCATGTTTTCATGAACACCCCCTAAGAAATACTTGCGTAAATGTGGGAAATATTTTGTGAAATGTCAAATTAAAAGTCAGAATCCATACTTCTTTAGTTTACGAGGTTTATTTCTGGGGTGGAATCGCGTAAGGTGATAGTTGACTATCAATTCGTTGATTGGATTGTCGTTTTTGAATATAGCTGTCTCTATCATATCAATTAAGAATTATAGAGAGAGCGATGCTCAAAACGACAATCAACAAATTGATAATCAACTATCACCTTACGCGATTCCACCCCTGCACTTTCCGCAGCAAATTTGTGAGATAATTTTATGCGATTTACAGAAACTTTTTTCCATACAAGTTTTGACAGCTCGTTTCTGCGGAGATAAAATTATCTGGTTTACGAGGGTTTTCCGCGCTTACATGTTTATAAAAAATGATCTGAGAAAGGAAAAATTCCATCAAATAAAAGCAGTCACACTTCTATCAACCAAAATATATTGGCTGAACACGCCCATTTCCCAATTTTTGACGATAAAAAACCATTTTCCATCAAGAGTTTTTCGTTAAATAATTTCTCTGTCCTCTGTGTCTTTTCATCTTTCATTATTTTTCAACCGAATGTGAAATTAAATTTTGCTCTATGCCGGGTTGTCTTCGAAAAGAAATGAAAATATTCTTTTGCAAATTCAACATATTCATTAAAATATAGTGTGCATTATTCATACCTAAAACTGTTTGTTAATATATTTTGAAGAACTTATTCAATAGATCGAACGAAAAGAAATAATCCTTCGTTGATCTAAAAAACTTCGAAAAAGTAAGGATTGAACGACGAGCCACATAAAACTTAGCAGAAAAAAGGACAGACGGAGCCTCAGTCGAGATTCGAGAACAATGGCGTCCCATCAATATCATCAAATTGCAAATCTCCTGGAAAAGGTAAGTTTTGAAAAAATTCACGATACAACAATTAGAATAGGTAGCTATGTATAATTGCAACTCATTCCTTGTGCATGCATCAATTCAAGATGACTTCCAGTGACAAAGATTTCCGGTTCATGGCCACAAATGATTTGATGACTGAACTGCAAAAGGACAGCATCAAGTTGGACGATGAGTCGGAGAAAAAAGTCGTACGAATGGTTTTGAAGTTATTAGAAGATAAAAACGGTGAAGTTCAGAATTTGGCTGTAAAGTGTTTGGGCCCGCTGGTGAACAAGGTCAAGGAGAACCAAGTAGAAACCATTGTTGACTCTTTGTGTGCCAACATGATATCGAACACAGAGCAACTGAGGGATATCTCCAGCATCGGATTGAAGACGGTCATTTCGGAGCTTCCTCAGGCGTCTAACTCTCTTGCACCCAATGTTTGCCAACGAATCACGGGTAAACTCGGCAATGCAATTGAAAAGGTTTGAAAATTCGTACCACATCACTGTTTTTTTTTTGCCTATATTACTAATAAATTTCTGCTAAAAAAACAGGAAGATGTCTCAGTAAAACTTGAGGCTCTAGACATTCTCTCTGATTTGCTCTCTCGCTTTGGAGATTTTTTAGTACCCTTCCACCCTGCAATTTTGAAAGCTCTCGTCCCCCAGCTGGGTTCTTCTCGTCAGGCAGTCCGTAAGCGCACCATTGTTGCTCTGTCTCACCTGTTGACATTGGCAAATACAAGCGCATACAATGGAGTTATTGATCACTTATTGGAGGGACTGGAGAAACCACAGAATCAAGGAGCAATACGCACGTATATTCAATGCTTGGCATCGATATGGTAAGCTATGGCCCTAATCACAAAAGTTTTCCTAAAAATAGCATTTTAATTACTGATATTTAGCCGCCAAGCTGGGTATCGTCTATGCACTCGGATCGAGCGAGCTATGTTCCTTCTGAATAAATACAGTCAGCGGGATGATGATGAACTTCGAGAATTTTGCTTGCAGGCTTGTGAAGCGTTTGTACTTCGCTGTCCAGATGCTATTGGTCCTCATATTCCTATGGTAAGTAGGTATTTTTGTAAATTCTGTTAGTCATTATTACAAGAGGACCGCATGATCGAAAGGCTGCAACAACAAAATTGTGTACGGGGCACTGTCTAGTAATTTTCTTAATCTGTGGAAGAAGTTGCAATCAATTTTGAAAATTAAAAATTTAAAAGTTCCTCTCGACGTATTATGTTTTCCATTGTAGATTCTTGAATTGTGCATGAAATACGTAACTTACGACCCTAATTACAACTACGAAGCCGACGATGGCGAATCTGGCGTGGCCATGGACACCGAAGATGAGGAATATGTTGATAGTGAAGAATACAGCGATGATGATGACATGAGCTGGAAAGTGCGGCGTGCAGCTGCTAAGTGTCTGGAAGCTCTCATAGCAACACGTCATGAACTCATCGAAGATTTCTACCGTGATCTCTCACCTGCACTGATTTCCCGCTTCAAAGAACGTGAAGAGAATGTCAAATCAGACATCTTCCACGCTTATATTGCTCTTTTAAAAAATACACGACCAGCCGATGAGATATCCCATGATCCCGATTCAATGGAGCAAGTTCCTGGACCGATAAGTCTCCTGCAGGACCAAGTTCCGGCAATTGTAAAGGCAATTCAACCTTTGATGAGAGAAAAGTCGATGAAGACTCGCCAGGATTGCTTCTTGCTACTGAGGGAACTTCTCAATGCCCTTCCTGGTGCACTTGGTAACCATCTGAATAATGTTATGCCCGGGATTCAGTATTCTCTGAGCGATAAGAACTCATCGTCGAACATGAAAATTGATGCATTGAGTTTTCTATGCAGCTTGCTGCAGGGACACAATCCGCAGGTGTTCGATCCTCATATTCCAATGTTAGTACCATTGGTGGTCAATGCCGTGTTTGATCCTTTCTATAAGATAGCCACAGAAGCACTATTAGTATTGCAACAATTGGTAAAGGTTATTCGGCCCGTGGACATGCGATCTGGCTATGAAGTGGCTCAATTTGATCTCGAGAAGCTGTATTCGTCGACATTGCAGAAACTCAAGGCCACCGATGTTGATCAAGAAGTTAAAGAACGTGCTATAGCTTGCATGGGTCAGATCATCGCTAATATGGGTGATCTTCTTAAGGCAGAGTTGGCGACATGTTTGCCCATCTTCATGGAACGTCTCAAGAACGAAGTGACTCGTCTGAGTTCTGTAAAGGCTCTTACCATGATAGCTGGATCCCCCTTACGCATTGATTTATCACCGATTTTAAAAGATGTCCTTCCAGCTTTGGGATCTTTTCTCAGAAAAAATCAGCGGGCACTGAAACTAAATTCCTTGACTCTGCTAAACACATTGGTAGACAACTATTCTCATTTATTCGGCCCTCAGTTGTTGCAGATTGCTATAAGTGAGATTCCGGCTCTTCTTAACGATGCTGATCTACATGTTGCCCAATTGTCTTTGGTTCTTCTTACGACCACTGCCAGAAGACAACCACAGGCTTTGGTGGGCATTCATGATCAATTTATACCATCAGTACTTGTTCTGGTACGATCACCTTTACTTCAAGGTGCTGCACTAACATGCACCTTGGATCTGTTCCAAGCACTGGTAAAGGCTAAATTGCCAGGATTAGGATACCATCAGCTCCTGGAGAAGTTGATGGAGCCTATTCTAAATGGAACAAACTCAGAACAGCTGCACAAGCAGGCTTATCATTCGCTAGCTAAATGCGTAGCTGCATTGACTCTACAAAGTCCTACCGAAGCAGTGCCACTTGCTTCGCAGCTTTTGAATGACCTTCAAAAGCGGCAAGGTGACACACATTTGGTCTTTTGTCTACTCACAATCGGAGAGATTGGTCGGCATTTCGATTTGAGTTCTATTGATTCTCTGCCAAAGATTATCATTGATTGCTTCGGAGCTAGCTCAGAAGATGTCAAGGGAGCGGCTAGCCACGCATTGGGAGCTGTTGCTGTAGGATCTCTTCATTGTTTCTTGCCCTTGATCCTAAAAGAGATTGAAGCACAACCTAAGAGACAATATCTTCTGCTACATTCGTTGAAAGAAGTGATCTCCTCACTGTCGAATACACCAAATGGCTTGGAACAATTGCTGCCATCAGTTCCATCGATTTGGGCACAACTTTTCAAGCATTGTGAATGCTCGGAAGAAGGTTCGCGAAATGTTGTTGCAGAATGCTTGGGTAAGCTGGTACTGGTAAATCCAGAAGAGTTGCTGCCTCGCCTGCAACAAGCTTTACACAGCGAGAGTGCGCTCATGAGGACCGCTGTTGTGTCAAGTGTTAAGTTTACAATCTCAGATCAGCCACAGCCGTTCGATTTACTTCTTAAGCAGTGCATTGGGGAGTTTTTGTTTGCTCTGCGTGATCCGGAACCATCGGTCAGGAGGGTTGCATTAGTTGCTTTTAATTCTGCGGTACATAATAAGCCAAGCTTGGTGAGGGATTTGTTGCCGACACTATTACCATGGCTCTATTCAGAGACAAAAGTTAAGGTAAGGTTCCCAAATATTTTGTTATTCTATTTTGTTTTCATCAAAGTAAATTACTTTCAGGGTGAATTGATTCGTGAAGTTGAAATGGGTCCATTTAAGCACACTGTTGACGATGGCTTAGACATTCGTAAGGCAGCCTTTGAATGTATGTATACACTGCTGGAACAGGGTTTGGATCGTGTGGATGTTATGCAGTTTTTGGATCATGTTCAAGCTGGATTGTGTGATCATTATGACATTAAAATGCTAACGTACTTGATGACAGCAAGATTGGCAGTATTGTGCCCAGAAGACGTGTTATTAAGTGAGTAGTATTTAGAAGGAGTCTGACTTAATAGCTTCTAGCATTGTAAATATTTTCTTTGAAGGACTGGATCAATTTGTTCAACAACTACGTGATACCTGTACACACAAAGTTAAAGCTAATTCGGTTAAGCAAGAATACGAGAAACAGGATGAACTGAAAAGATCAGCACTGAGGGCGGTGTCCGCACTAGCACAGATTCCTAAAGCAGGTAAGATATAATATGGTACCGAATTCTAAACAGTTGAACCTTTTCACATTTTGCACATCACTGTAATTTTCTTGAATTAGGCCAATCTAATAATCATTTGTTGCATACCATTCAGAAAACAAATGCTATTTTTTATTGCAATTGGTTTTTATTAAATATTTTTCCTTAAACCGTACAAAAAATGTTGGCTAATACTTTTTCCTTTATAGATAAAAACCAACAACTTGCTGATTTCTTAAAATCCATCAAAGATACACCTGAATTGAATAAAATCTACGATTATGTTCAAAAGGACTCACTTTCAAATAATAACACCGAAAGTATTTCCATGGATCAGAGTTAGACCCGGAATCAGTTCTTAACGTAATAGTTTAGTGTTTAACAAGAAATTAATTGTAAGTATAAAAGAAAAAAAAAAACATTCGTACATTATAGTTTCGCTTTTCCTCATTTCAGATTCTAATTCTTTTACTTGCATACTGGTGTTTCGAGTATGGGTCAAAGAATAACATAATTAATCATGCAAATCATTAAATATATATTTATAAAGAAAAATTAAAAAAAAAAACAAAACAAAACTATTCTGTGAGCAAAATTGTTAACATACATACATATACGAATTACAACTAACTTAAAAAAGTAATGGAAGAAACAAATAATCGTACTCAAATGGGGAAAGAGAGAGATTATAATTTTGTTTTAAAAAAAAAAAAACTGATGTCTTAAAATAGTTTCCATTTTTCCTTGCATTTAAGCTTTTTGTTTCTAATAGAAGCTCATTTTTTGTGTGAAAATTAAGTTCAATTTATCTATCAATGAAAGAGGTCTCATGGTAACTTTAAAGGACGTATGTATTTAAATAAAACATCAAAATCTTTAAATCTGCGTCTCAACTCTTTCTCACATTTGTTAAATAAAAAATCCATTTTATCGATCACTAGTGTGTAATATGATCGTTAAGGAAACAATTAATTCAATGCAATGCAGGCATTTAAATATACATATATACATATTTATGTATTAAAAATAAAAATATCTAACGCAAGTCATCAAAAGCAAAACAACAGCAACACCTGAAAAATCAGATCAATAAAATGTTTAATTCAAAGTTGATATCTTAAGTATTTTTAATAAACTCTAATTTAAAAATTATTTAAATAATATTATAATCTTAATTTGAACTCTTAATATCCAACACTAAACTACAAACTATACAAATAAACCGATCAAACATTTATTCACCCGCTCAAACAGTTCGTCACCTAAACCATTACAAAAAAAATTAATTTTAATTCATAAATAAGTCATACTCCATATTTGTTCCCCTATTGCAACTACGAACACATCACACACCATCTTCAATATCATCCACCATCTTTTTACTCTTCAAACTTATCTTACTTACTTTATTATTTAAACTCGATCCAGGTAAGTTAAAAAATTTTCCCCGAGCTTATATCTTCACTTATTACTTCCTCATTCCTTTTTCTTAATTATTTAGCTTGGTAAAATCTCAAAATCTATATGAGACGATAACAACAACTAAATGAAAAACAAATTTGAAATTCTGTTCTCGCAAATGAACACAATAATCTAAGAAAAATTCTATTCAAAAATCAAGAAACTCTTGTGGTAAGTCTTATTTAAAATTATTATTGGAAATAGTTTTTTAATTCCATTAAAAATTGTTAACAATGACGTTACGCCTAGGACTGAGGTTGCCATTCTAAGACGTATACCAACATTGTTTTGAGCAAACAACTGTTTAGCTATCAAGTATTCTCTAACAATGTTGACTTAACTAAAAGACCTCATTTTGATGATGATTTTAACGACACTAAAGGAAAACATCACCTTACTTAATGTTTTACGGTTTTTTGTTTTCATCTTTGGTTAAGTCTTTCAAATTGTTTGGACCAAACTATCGCTTTCAGTGTTTCCGAGTTTTTTGGTACAAAATTGGACTCATCCGACCAAATAATGCTTTACTAAAAAGCGAAAGCTAACTTGATAGAGGAAGCAAAGTTTTTTTCTTCGCTAAAGTTTCTTAAGTCGCTTTCATAGAGTGGCTGTGGCCTTTGTACTGTCCTTGGGTTATGTTTAAATAAATTTGTTCTTTAACATTTCTGTCAGAAGATATAGGGTTTCGCCCGTGCCCTCAATTTAAGTTACGAGTATGTGGTCGTCAAATGCTGTAGTTTTTCTCAAAATCATTTAACGGGCTGAACTTAGTGAAATGTTAATAACAGAGAATATGTGACTTCAGAAAATGTAATGGACTGATAAATCCTATAGAATTCAATTATTTACTTTTTTCGTCACTTTTGAAGACTATTTGGTCTACGCATATGTTTTTGTTGCATTTCCGTATTGTTGTTTATACGAGTATATCTGCTTTGCATGTGTTTTACATATCGTAGCCCCAGCACGTAACTTGATATCACCGCAAATAGGCAGTTCCCCTTTATGATTAGTCCATTGTTTTCGATTTGATTAAACTAAATAAGAAACTATCTGTATTGGATTATTTCGACTACACTGGCTTATATCAAGTCACGTACTGGCACCCCAGAATTACTACGCTTTGTCAGGTAGCTGGCACAAAATGCATTTTGCAGTCTTGATTTTGAAACTAACAAAAGGCGAGCCCCACGTCCAAGGAAAACTACTTTAACTATATAATTTCGACCTACAAACCCATTTCAAACTTCGAAGTAAACTCTGAAATCCTAATGCATACATATCTGTTCAGCTGAAGAGCATTTTTTCAAATTTCTGTCGAGATGTATATTTGTTTTTTACCTTTCAAGTTGTTCTTTTTCCAAAATAAAAATAAAATAATATAAAATAAATCAAATTTTATTGTCTAAGGCCTAACAACAAAAAAAAAAAAAAACGAACATTCATCAAAATCACAAAAGGCTTATATAATGATCTCATCGCCTCTATCCTTTTCGGCTTGTTCCTCTGGAGTGAGCTTTTCACTTACTTCCCCTACCGGTGGTGGGTGTTCCAGGACATGATCTATCATTCCCATTTCTTTGGCTTCCTCCGGTGACATGAACTTGTCGCGTTCCATCTTCGCTAACAGCGAATCGAAATCTTGCTTTGTGTGTTTCACATAGATTTGTGTCAATTGGTGTTTTAGCTTAATAATTTCTTCGGCTTGGATCTGAATGTCTGTAGCTTGGCCCTAAAATGTATATGCATCGTTTCAAAATTAACGATAATTATTAAGAACTTGTTTTATAAGCACCTGGGCACCACCAGACGGTTGGTGGATCATGATTCTAGAATTTGGCAGTGAATATCGCATTCCTGGTTCTCCTGCGGCAAGAAGAAGCGAACCCATAGAACAAGCTTGTCCGATACACCTGGGTGGGAAATCATTTAGAAATGTTGCGGTTTTAACGAGATATCATTAACATCCTAACCAAGTTGCAATTGGAGGCTTCACATATTGCATTGTGTCGTAAATGGCTAAACCGGCCGTAACTTGTCCACCGGGCGAATTGATGTACAGATGGACGGGTTTATTTAAATCCTCAGACTAACAAAAGAGAAATGTTCGATTAAAGCTGTCTTGTTGTTATTTTCCCCATCAACAACCTGTAAGAAAAGCAATTGCGCCACAATTAGCGAACTTAGTCCATCGTGAATTGGACCCATCAGGCAGACGATTCGTTCTTTAAGGAGTCTCGAAAATATATCATAAGCTCTTTCTCCGCGTCCAGTTTGTTCAACTACCATCGGAATAAGGAATTGTTGTTTAATTTCTGCGGTTGAGATGCATTTGTTAAGGCTCTTCCATTGAATTGATGAAGATTTCTGTAAAATAACTTATGAAACATAAACTTTATTGTAAGAGGTTGATTTTAATTTTTACACTCAATGAACAAATCAGATTGCTTGTGGACTTTCTCAGCATTTTGAATGCTTTATTTCAATTATATTCTTTTTTATTTCAATATAAATTGTGTGAGAAAATGAAATTTGAGGCAGTTTTTTGGTAACCTGTAAATAGAAGTCAATTTTGACATTTCTCAATGGCAGCATTCAGGGAAGTAAATCATTTATTTTCTAAAGGTTAATGCACATGGAATTTCGTTTAGATCTTTTTCGATTGGGTTTTAGGTGGGTTTTCACTCCTTTTTAATTTTAATGGAAAATCATTTTAGTTAAATTGTTTAAAAAAAAATTATTCATTTCCATAGACTGTGGTTCTTATTCAAATTTTCATTTAGCTTGCTAGAACATATCTTCTTTTTAAAAATGTTTTCTCAAGATTTCGACTATACGTTAAAAATACTCTTTTGTTTGTTTTTAAAAAAATTGTCTAGCAGGGAACAGTAGGTTAAGCTTTTAAAAAAATATTTGTAAGGTATTTTTTGTAAAAAATAGTTCGCCATATAGTCCAGTCAAAGCGTCATTTGACCTTGCGCGCAGAGGCATGGTCCATTTTTTTTTCATGAATCGATAGGTGCTTATGAGAAAAGCTTAAAACCAAATTTGCACCACATGACAACTTTTTTTACCAAAGTTATTGGTAAAAATGTATTTTGTGTCATTTTTTGGTCATTTGCGAATATCTCGGATCCACTATCTCGTACAAACAAAAATTAAACATTTATTTATTCCTAATAACATTAATCTATTATGTTCTAAAAAAAACATTTGTTTAAACAAATGAAAAAAAAGTTATAGTAAGTTAAGCAAATTTTTTGTTGTTTAAAAATCACTTTTTCGTGATTATTAAGAAAAAAGCTCATTTAACGATGAAATTTTTATTTTTTATTATTAAAGTTCTTGTAATTCCCTACAATAAAAAAAAAAATCAACACTCTACGATGAACGAAAGCCGCCTAATAAATAATTGAACATAGGTACATAAGTCAGCGCACCCATGCATTTTATGATTTTATGTTTTAATTAATATCTCAGCCCCAGTATGTCGCAAAGTGAAAATAAAAAACTGTATTGCTAATAACAATATTTTCTATCAACTTGCATTTAATTTAATATGTTTGAACAAAAACATAAAAAGTTACCGTTGGTTTCAGCGTTTTTTTTCTTGTTTTTAATACCTTTTTTTTCATAGTTATTGAGAAAAAAACTGTATTTCACGATAACTATTTTTCAGTTTTGGATTTTTGTCTTATAGTCCTGCTAATTGTCTTCAAATTAAAAAAAAAAATTAGTCCATTACGACAAACGGGAGCCAAGATATTCATGATTTAAAAACTTAGGAAAGCTAACAATTTAGTATTTTAACCTTGTAGCTTGTAACTTTGGTGTCGCCAGCAACAAGATATATTGGTATCCTTCAAACACCCCACACATACTTACACATATTTGTTGCTTCTTGTTGCTGGCGACACCAAAATTACAAGCTACAAGGTTAAAATACTAAATTGTAAGCTTTCCTAAGTTTTTAAATCATGAATATCTTGGCTCCCGTTTGTCGTAATGGACTAATTTTTTTTTTTAATTTGAAGACAATTAGCAGGACTATAAGACAAAAATCCAAAACTGAAAAATAGTTATCGTGAAATACAGTTTTTTTCTCAATAACTATGAAAAAAAGGTATTAAAAACAAGAAAAAAAACGTTGAAACCAACGGTAACTTTTTATGTTTTTGCTCAAACATATTAAATTAAATGCAAGTTGATAGAAAATATTGTTATTAGCAATACAGTTTTTTATTTTTACTTTGCGACATACTGGGGCTGAGATATTAATTAAAACATAAAATCATAAAATGCGTGGGTGCGTTGACTTACCTATGTTCAATAATTTATTACGCGGCTTTCGTTCATCGTAGAGTGTTGATTTTTTTTTTATTGTAGGGAATTACAAGAACTTTAATAATAAAAAATAAAAATTTCATCGTTAAATGAGCTTTTTTCTTAATAATCACGAAAAAGTGATTTTTAAACAACAAAAAATTTGCTTAACTTACTATAACTTTTTTTTCATTTGTTTAAACAAATGTTTTTTTCAGAACATAATAGATAATGTTATTAGGAATAAATAAATGTTTAACTTTTGTTTGTACGAGATAGTGGAGCCGAGATATTCGCAAATGACCAAAAAATGACACAAAATACATTTTTACCAATAATTTTGGTAAAAAAAGTTGTCATGTAGTGCAAATTTGGTTTTAAGCTTTTCTCATAAGCACCTATCGATCCATGAAAAAAAAATTGACCATGCCTCTGCGCGCAAGGTCAGGCCCTTTTTCATGACGCTTTGACTGGACTATATTCAGAGATTTAAAATTTGTGTTTAGATCTAACCAGCGTAATAACATATAAGTACATACTTTATTTCCTTTTTTGGTTCCAGCAACAAACGTCCAAGGTCTAACTACAAAATACTAGACGGGCTTTTAAAATGTTATAAATAAGCACAATGAAGTGCTCTAACCCAGTTTATTTCTTTTAACATTATAAATCTTAATGAGTGCCTTAACTTGAATTAGTTAGTTTGATAGTAAATTGTCTATACCTAAGCTTTAAGCCATTCCTTCTTTCATTTAAAAAAAAATCCAAATTTTCAATTGGTTTGGTGTTCAAAATTTAATTTCATACGAAATTGTATTATCTCAGCGGCTAAACAAACAGAAGATATCAGCATGGCTCCTGAAAAGATTGAACAATTGTTATTATCAATCATCATTGAAATTAAATTTCAACTGTTATTTTAGTTTCAATTCTTACCCCCTAAGAGTAAAAATGCACTTGATACACCGGAAAATGCCACCGGGTATACAGTATATGATGCTTGGCACTCTGGTTTTTCTGGCTTGTGAATAGCTAAGGTACGCTTTATAATACCGACTTCTCGTGCCCGACAAAGGCTTTAATTAGAAAGCTTACAGATTAATACTATATTTTTGTTGTTTGCAAAATATCATACATAATTCGAAACAATTCCGTGTACACGCTGTTTTTCACTATAAACAATGCTATTACTTCCGTTTCCAAAAGACCTGATACAACTCTTAAATCACATATTTCATTAGCGTCAAAAAGACGAGCAATTTCCGGATATGCGTCGATTCGTTCACAATGAAATGCATATCCTCCCTTTTTCATAAATGGAATAGCATTTTGAACATGTGCAAAAACAGGTAATTCATTCGGTGGTCGTTTGGGTAAAACTTTTGTTTTATACATGCGTTGCACAACTGGTCTTGTTGGATTCTAGAAAAAGATTAAAAATGACAATACAAAAAATTCTCTGGTCGTTTTAGGTTATGAAGGTCACCTTGAATAGAACCTTATAGTATCCAATGTCTTCGAAAGAGAGCTTTAAAGGGCTATTGACTATTTCGGCAATTGTTTTTGGTCCTCGTTCGGAACTGTTCAAAAGCCCTCCAACCACCGATGATGTATAAAAATTATACATCATCAAGCTGAATATAAACAGAGTTAGAACTACCATCCGTGACGGTGAGTTTTGTGGAACCGGATCAAGACCTTGAAAAAAACTCAAAAGATATCAAATGTAAAGTCTCATTAAAAAAAATTTTACTTTACCTTGTTGACAAAGCGCAGCAAAAGTTTTTAGCAGAAATCCATCTTTATCTTCTTCTTCCTCGCGAATCTTCCGTCTCATGTACCACGACACGAAATACCACACACCTATCAATAAAACCGTTAAAACACAAGAAAATACCCAAACTCTCATTACGAAGGGTGCCAAAAAATCACCACTTGCACCATCCGCATCTATATCCGAGGTAAATCGATACAAGAAAGCCGAATCAAATTTCCAACTCATATGAATGTTATCATAGTCAGCGAAACGATTTATACGATTGAATGCAGCCGATGCTCCAATATCGGCTTCATTACGCTTTATTACTCCCAAAAAGCCCAATCGAAATGGTCCTCCACGAAGTCGGCCAGCCCAACTACGTACATTGCGGTATTTCAATGTAAAATTTAAGCGTTCTTTAATCAATGCTACGATATCGTGGTGATATTTAACGAAAGTTGCAATACCATCTTCCTTTGTGGTGCTAGTGATAAGTTTAGTGATTTGTTCATCGGTGGTTATATTGTCCCGATCGATCTAAAAAGAGAAACAAATTATTTTCTAACTTAAAACCCATCGGGTCCGATTCGTCATTCAAAAAGCTTCAGACAGAATTCACGTTGTATTGTTATATGTATTTGTAAATGTGTATACATCTTTCCAAATTGTGGTGGGAATTCAAAAACAAAAATTCATATAATAGAACTACTCTTCTGACAATAAGTCAAAAAATAGACACATGCAATTCATTTCAAAGAAAAGACTGATTTATACAAACCACGATTACGCCTCGCAACAACAATCCATTAAATTGTCCCCTGTGTTGATAACCTTGAAGATAAAAAATATCCTTGTAGATAAGAAGCTTATTATCAATCCAGTCTCCATAGTGATTAACTTCAATGGGAGCCTTTAAATGTCGTCCTTTTGAATGTAAATCATACAAAGAGAAGTTGTCATCTCCAAACGAATTGACAAATGTAATTTGGGCATTGGGTCCAATAGTTATGGCATCTTCATCAATTTTGAGTTCATTTAAACCATAGTTGTTGGGATCCCAAACCATCCATTGGTATGTTTTATTAAACGACCTACTGTCAGAATAAAATCGTAGAATATTCGTACACTCTGAACAAGTGCAGTCCAAAATGACAGAAGTCTTAACATGATTGTGTCTTGTAAGAACGTTTTCTAATGAAAAGTTACTTTTTAAATTGAGGAATAGAATAAGCCGATTATGAGAGATTAAGGATTTTCCAATTTTGAACAGATCTTTGGAATAAATAAAAAAAATATTGATATAAATTTATTTGTTAACATATTTCGAATTTAAATACCTTCCCTGTTGCATCCGAATAGTACAACTTGCTGGGTTTTCACTACATTAACGGTAAAGTTTGTAATAAGGTTTTCATTGAGGCCATTAGACAAGGTGAAAATTGTGCATAGAATATAAAACTTGTAGAACTTCATAGTAGCTTTAAAATTTCGCATGACTCAGATGAGTACAGACGACAGCTACCCTTAAATATGTTGCAAGCTTGTTAGTTTAGAGGATTTTGATTGACATACTTATTAATAAATTATTAAGTGAAACATAATGGTTCATTTATTGTTTTATAATTTGATATCAATTTATTGTGACAACAAAATGCAAACAATGGATGAATTATCTAGCATTTACCTATACCTTTTGAAAAGGAAGGCTGTTTTGTTAAGTTTTGACGTCATTGCATAGTCATTAGGGAATTTGTATTGGGGATTGGGAAATAGGAATAGTGTCTTAGGTAACGAAAGTTATGTATCACCCACTCTTATCTCAATAAATTCTGGAATAAAAGTATAATCCTGGGAGAAGAGAATGGTATCCCGGCTTTTTGACTTTCCTTTGTAAACGGACCTGCATCGTAGTGAGTTTTGGGCTCATTGTTTTTCCTTTGTATAAGCCTTGAAATAGAATTAGTATATGTATTGTTGGTTAAATATGCTTTCGACAACACCTCTGAAGTATGTATCCATCACTGGAACCGGACAAATTCAAAGAGTACTGTCTTCAGGAAAGGGAACTGTCACCCTTGTAGAGTATTGTAAATAGATTGTGCCAAGAATGTAACTTATTAGGTCATCTGACAAAGTCAAAGAAAGATAAAAAAGGAAATTAAACTGAAGCGTTCTTAGACATGTTTTTCAAATTATTGTCTGCATCTCATGTACACATTATGATCATATATTTTGAGTTCTTGAGACCCCTTTCCTTAAAAACCCTAGTACCAGGAAGTAGTGGGTAGACAAAATGATGAAATACATTTTCAATGCAAATGTTATTAAATGGTCGAAGGGTAGAACGGTAGAAGGGGCTCGCACATGAAACCTTGGACCGAGAAGGAAGCTTTTTATACTAAAAAGCTAAAAAGACAGTATTCTTAACTCGAGTTTCTTCAAAGATTTGGTTGATCTCGCAGAGAAAAACTAAGCCCTGTTTCCTCTCCTATGCGAACAACCTTGTGTAATCATTTTTTATTTAGTGCCCATTAGTGTTCATTGGATTTATTGTTTGCAAATTGATTTTAAATAAGTTCCTGAACTCCAATTACCCATTGAATATTTAAAAGCTTGTCAATCAAAATGGCTAAATTGAATACAAACACCACCTCTAAATATTTTGAATATAAAAGGAGTTCAATTGAATCTAAACTGCACTTTCGAACATGAAGACTACCATAAGTATTATTCTTTACACCTTAGTACCCCTTTCGGTAGTTGGTCTCAATGGAGATCTTATAACAAACTATACAATAAATTTGGTCAAAACCCAGCAGGCTGTTATCTTCGGATGCACCGAAGCGGGTAAAAATATCAATCTCTGAAATCAAAGTTTTTTTGGTGCCAATCTTTGTCTATAGGATTGCTTAGTGCCGGAAGATCATTCATGAAATGGAATCAAGGAATGATGCTTCTCAACTTAAAGAAGAATTACTCTTTGGCAACTGCTTTACCAAGATACAACTATGCCAAAACTGCTGTTATTCTCGATTGTTCCTGTTCGGAGTGCAAGGATGTTCTTCATATTTCGTCGGAGGAAAAGTATTTGAATAAAACCTATCAATGGATGATTTGGGATCCAAAAAATACAGGCTTAGAGGACCTCATTGGAGATTTGAGTTATATTGGACCAAATGCCCAAATTACTTACGTTAATAACACCGAAATGGAAAACTACGCTTTTTTCGATGTTCACTCAAAAGGAAGACATCTAAATGCCCCTTTGGAAGTTGTTCAGTTTGCATGTTGGAATGATGGGAAGCTAATAGTCTATCAAGATGTCTTCAAACTGCAAGGAATCCGACATAGAGATCAATTTAATCAGTTAAAGCTGCGAGGAGCCACTGTGGTTCGTGTGAAGAGTGTTTTATTTTAGGTTCCAAATAAGAAGTTGTTTTTTTCTTTTGAAAGATCGATCGGGATAATATCACCAACGATAGCCAAATCATTTCAATTCTTTCAAGCTCAGGCAAGGAAGATGGTGTAGCAGCCTTCGTCAAGTACCATTATGATCTGTCGACAATTCTCAGAGAACATTTTAATTTCACATTGAGCTTTCGGAATTTACGAGGCTGGTCTGGATGTCTGCGTAGAGGAGGGTTATTTCGCTTGGGTTTCTTGGGTGCTGTTATGCGTAACGAAGTGGATTTAGGAGCATCGGGTGCATTTAATCGAATTAATCGCTTTGCCGGAATAGATATAATGCATCAGAGTTGGAAATTTGATGCGGCTTTTATGTATCGATTTACCACCGACATAGATACGGATGGGAAGAGTGGTAACTTTTTAGCACCATTTGCAATGCAGGTTTGGTTAATGTCGGCAGCTACAATTTCGGTCGTCATGATTTTGTGGTATATTGTCGCTTGGCTGGTGAGTAAGAAATTCAATGAAGAAGAACGAGATAGGGATGGTTTCCTGTTGAAGGCTTTTGCTGCTGTGTGTCAACAAGGTAAGAGAGGAATCAAAGCACTGCGAAGGACGCCGATGGTTTACATTTAATTTCCAGGCTTGGATCCTATTCCCAGTGGCTTACCATCGCGGGCAATCGTCTTCACTTTGCTGCTTTTTAGTTTGGTTATGTATAATTTTTATACTTCTTCGGTCGTTGGGGGACTTTTGAATAGCTCTGAACAAGGCCCCAAAACTGTTGCGGAAATTGTTAACAGTCCATTGAAGTTATCTTTTGAAGATATCGGATACTACAAGGTTCTATTCAAGGTTCTTGCTTTTAATTTAAAATCGATCTACATAAATAAGTGAACTGTATACAATACAGAATCCTACGAATCCGCTTCTTATGCGATTGTATAAGACGAAAATTCTGCCTGAACGTGGCTCAGATGAATTGGAAGTTTTCACTCACATCAAGGAAGCCATACCATTTTTGAAGAAGGGCGGTTATGCTTTTCATTGTGAAGGAGTCGATGCTTATCCAGAAATAGCTCGTCAATTCGATGCCAATGAAGTTTGTGATTTGAGAATTGTTTCGGGCCTATTGGATAAGGGTTTGATGAATTTTGTTTTGACAAAAAATTGCATGTATACAGAGGTGTTTCGAATTATGTTTGTATATGAGAATGGAGGCTTTAAATTTTTATTATCCATGTTGCATATTTGTAGAATGTGTCGTGCTCGGGAGACTGGTATAGTTGTGCGATATTTGACTATTCATCAGCCAAAGAGACCAGAATGTCAGTCATCGAATACTGTTTATCCAGTTGCCTTATCTGGTGTATTGAGTGCTTTTATGCTTTTAGGAGGTATTTATAATATTCTAAAACATGGGGGACGAATTTTATAATGTTGATGTTGGTTTTATTTTTTCCAGTGGGAATGCTAGTAGCAGTGTTCGTTTTGACTGGGGAAGTTTTTTACAATAGATCTTTTGGAAAATAAAATATAAATAATAGTACTTTCAGATGTAGAGAATTTAATTGCACATTATTTAACTTCTTAGAAATATATGTTTGATGGGCACTTTTTATTGCTTTAATTTTTTAAATTCTAGTTTTTAGGGCAGACATCTGCATTCAGAAAGACGTAAACGTCTACCAGATTTTTCCAACCCTCCTCTGCTTAGCAACTCTGAATCTCACTTGCTCACCCCGGGTGGGCTAATTGTAGATTGGGGTCGAATGCGTTTATAGGTTTATACACAAATATTTTCAAAAAAGAAATAAAGGGAAGGATGAGAGCGTATCTGAGGTCTATTGTGGAAATACACTGTTTCTTGGTTAGGAAAATTTTATCGTACCGAGACTGTGCTGGTGTTGACACTACAGTGCAAATTTGGTATAACGAAGGATTTCAATTTGTGAAGTCGAAGCGGCACATCTTAACTCGAGTTGTATAAAACTGTGCATAGGACTATTCGAGGGTTGTAAGTCAATAGGCCTAGATTCTCCACGAGTTGTCACGGCACCAAATCTATTTATTTTTGCATCCCAACCATTTTTTGTCCGAAATGAACATTATTTTTTGCTGCCGACAATGTCAAAAGAAGGTACGATCGTCTAAAATTACATACGCTAACAAAATCAAAGAATCAGTTTTTAAATTTTGTTAAAATTTATCTCTGTCCACTTTGGATCTGAAGTGACCTGAGGAAGGACTGAGGTCACTTGTGTTAAACAATCTGTCAACTGCGCAACCACCCAACTCCAGTTGTCTTTGCTTATTTAAAAAAAAAAAAACAAACCATTGCATCTTTCACTCCTGTGCATCACGAGCAGAGCACGACTGACATACAAAAGGCCCAAACAAAAGGTGATTCCAATAAAGGACTCACACTGAAACTTTGCGCCTATATAATACATTTAGTGGTCGTTTTGCACACATGAATCCATTAACCCCAGCAACGATACACTTACACATTGAGTGGTGACAATGCTGATGGAAAAATGAATGTTCCACTTCGTGCTCGGGATATTTTGGCCCAAAAACGAAGACGAAAATAAAATAAAATAAAATAAAATAAAACACCCCACGCTTAGTAAAATGTTATAAAAAAAAAACGCTGGCAACCAAAAATCGAGTCTTAAAGACAAAAAGGACTCAAAAAAATTGCTTTTAGTCACACGACTATCGGCACAGCAGCAAGCCTGGACATGTGACATGGCATAGGGACGGATTCTCTCTTCTCTATAAGAAAAATTCAAAAGCAATGGGCGATCTGCGAGCAATGGTTAGACGCCGAGGGAAGACGAAGAAGTGCAAAGAAATTCACTCGCTCACTAATGAGAGCAAATTATATTTCCCTCCTCCTATGTGTGTGTATAGTAAGGCGACATGATGATGATGATGATGACGAAGAAGACAACAACATTGGTCTTTGTTTCGTTTTGGCTCAATCCACCACTACTTGTCGCCTCATCTTACCCTTCTAACTCTTTGAGCCAGCCAGCCACCTTTAATTGAACCTTTAGCCATGAGATCTCAAAAACTCGACCATTGTACGTGCTTTGACTACTCTACTTCGTTGGTTTTGTCCTATAGCCCTCTATACTACAACTTGCATAAACATTGCTCCGGCAACGAAAATGAAGACCACTCTGAGATCAGGGTCGTATTTTAATCAAGTCATGTCAAATAAGGCCTGGTTTAAACAGTGGTTTTTGCCCAGAGAATTTATGGAAAGATTAATACTCAAAGCTGGGGAGTTCTTTTAACGTGCCTCTCTTCCAGAACAGTCCCCATCAAGATCGCACAAAGCTTATCAACGGATTGGTTTTTTGAAATTTTGTAGCTTGTCGAAAACTTCTACCGAAATTTATTATTAAGATAGACGATTTGATGATCTGCTTTTTCTCACTATAAACAGAATTTCGTAAGCAGAATTTGCCTTTCCGATTACTGTGCTTCCATCATTTTCTGTGCCTCCGTTGAAGGAGATGATGATCCATAGAATAGAAAAGCTCTGAACTTTCTGAAGCTCTACACATTGAATCTTTAGAAGCTATATAACTTAGTGTGCAGCATATCGTAATGTGCACATTGACTATCTGAACAAAAAATGCCTTATTTTTAGTTGGTAGAATGAGCTTCAAAGTCAAAGGCTATGGTCTTATTTAAGCTGGATTCAGCAGATATCATACAAAATTTGATGTAAGAAAAATGTTTTCCTTCATTGAACTTTTAAATTTCTGTTATATAGCTTTGCGTGTTCCTATGCTCTCTGAGAAAACACCCTTACAACTATGCCGAATCCCTCTTTGGATATTTAACAGTTTCTGATAACATAACATTTTGTACGAGTCTGTCTTACTCCTTCGCTTAATCTCTGCTTCGTTTCAACATCTTCGTATAAAATTACGGTATCATAAATTATCATGTTCTGAAAAAAATTTCGAGCGCCCTTTTTCATTGCCCAACGCTATAATTCCGACCCTTCACAAAAATCTGTCGTAGTTGTACCTTTTTTACTTTATCTTTTTCTGCAACCTTTTGGGTTCGATATTTTTTTTTTTTAATCATCGAAGGTAATTTTCTGGTAGCTGACTTCAGTTCAGTTTCAGTGCAACCCAAAGAAAACCAAAATCAACAGTGAGAGAATATAACCTACGCATGAGATACATCTTCAAGCTTCACAGCCAGCAGCATTTTTTGTGTATTTTCATTCGTTTTTCTTGACAAGAAGCTGCATAGAAGCTTCCAGCAGCAATAAGATCAGGCGCACATGCGCAACCATCTTTTGATAATGGTGTGTTTTTGTATTCACCTCAAATACCCGATTTTATGTCAGCTGGAATCCAACATACAGAGTGGTAAATCTGAAATACAACTCTCAGACATGTTTGGGTTTGATCGTAGTTTTGTTGAGCTTCTCTGGGAATGTGGTGCCCTTTGTCATCGATGGGAACTGTTTTTTTTTTTTTGTTTTAATTAGTACCATGATTGGGAGAATGAAGAAAACAACACCAAATAACGAATAGAAGAGTAAAAAAGACGAAGTAATAAATTTAAAAAGAAAGGTTATAAAGCAAGCGCAAAAATTTTGTACCAAAGTGCATTTTAGCAAGACTGAAGACTGAAACAACACAGGGAACACACTGCACACCATTGCACCGAGAGACTGAAACACATCAGCGGGGCTTACAAACAAATACATATATTAAGTATGCAGCTTAGTGAAATCTCTGCATGCATAAAGAGTGGGCTGGTGCTGGTGGTTGGGTAGACCAAGACCGGGAGGAGGGGGAAGGCGACAAGGTAATGCAATGTACCTATAGAGAGACGGAAATGAAGTGAACACATAAAGTAAAAAATCGAATCACTTTTTTGCGTGTTGTGTGCGCTGGCGATCTTCTTTGTGGGCTTGAAAGAGAGATGAGATGATATCAGTTGGGGATTGAGATGAATAATATGGACAAAGGGAAACTCAGGGAGCACATTTAGATTGAAACAATGTCTACTGACAGATAGCACTTATACCTAGACTGACATATTCAACTGACATTTCCAAAAGAAGTCGAAGAATGCTTTCACTTGCTTTCTGGAAAAGATAACTCACTCAATAGAAAACATAATCTTTTTGGTATGTTAGTAAAGCGTGGTTCAGATAAGCGGAGCTGACTGTACTGGTTTCGGGAAAATTTTGGGCCGACACGATTTTAAAACTTCCCCATTCCCCTCCTTTCTTATTTGGATCACAGAGCAAATTTTGGTTTAAAGAGGTTTAATTATTCTACAGCAATCGGCAGTGCTCCATATAAATTAAACATTTTCTCAGAAAGTGGCGGATACCACGACCCCTGAATGGAAAACCTCAATTTTTATATTTGGTCCTTTATACGCAATTTGAGCTCTACCGTTCTACCAAATTTCATTGTTCTACTGCAATCGGAAGTGTGCCATATAATTTACATCAGTTCTGAGGAAGTGGGCGGATACCACACCTCTGAATGGAAAACCTCAAATTATATATTTTTTTCATTTTATGCAATTTAAGCCCTACCACTTTACCAAATTTCATCGTTTTACAGCAGTCGGAAGTGCTCCATTCAACCAACACCAATTCGGAGAAAGTGGTCGGATACCACGCCCCCTGAATGGAAAACCTCAAATTTTTTTCCTCTGTTTGCATGACAAGACCTACCGTTGTGCAAAATTACAAGATTTCACGATGTCGGGAAGTGCTCCAAAATTTTGATGATCTGTCAGTCAGTTACGGTTTTTGTGATTTTTGAGGTCTTATATCTCAGAAACCGCTCATTCTAGAAAATTGAAATTTGGTCAGCGCCTGCGCCTGATTAGCTTACAAAATATTTGTAATTTTAAGTTTCTGACTTAATTTCATTGGCACTGAAGATAGGAAGGGGTCAAAACTCGTCTGAGTTTGTTCCTGTAAAAAGGGTGTAGTGCCAGAACTTGGCTGGGCACTACCGTGCCCTTTGATTATTGGTAGTTGCATTGTGCTCGCAAGATACCAAGTTGGCTTGAGAATATTGTTGGTTTGCGTCTAGTCGTACCGCAGACTATATCCCACTTAAGGCAAATCAGTTCCTTCGAAAATGACTAAATTAAAATGTGCTACTTCACAAACGTCTGCAAACTGAATCCACACTCAATTGATGTTATCTTTAACACTCACGGATTGGGTAAGTAAATTAAAGGTGTCATAAGCAACCAATAACCCAATACAACTACTGCATCTTCTTCAATCCACTTATGCTTCTATTCATGGTTTGCCCTTTGAAAATTAAATACATATGTGTATGTATACCCCCTACTCCCACCCATGAAATCGATACGCCTAGTCAAAATCTAAGTGGAACCAATGTATATAATTAACAGCACTTAAGGTTACTAAATGTCGGACACATTTCAAATACCGAAAGTCATCAAGGACATAAACCATAACCACCACGACAGTGACATAGTGTCTTCTATATGGTGTAGGTGCACATCAAACGTTTAACAAATTTTCTAAGCTTCCTGTGATGCATCTGAAGATTCCACAGTCCACATAGTTTTCATCTCGAAAAGTGTACCTAGTATAAGTAGTGCGTTTCCTCTTTTGTTCTCCCTCTAGCTTTTTGAAAGTTTTCTTTTATACCTCTGTGCGGTGCCATCAACTTACCACTTTACCACCATTACCATCGCACATCGAACCACCACACAACTTGTTGTCGCTCGCCTCTGTCTCTTTCCCCAATACCCCATCGTCGCGTTCGTCGTCGTCGTTCGTGGTCCTCGCCATGTCGTCAGTCTCAAAAGCCCAGCTCCGGTTGGACTTGCAAAGCCAATCATCATCCACTCAGTTGTTGCCATAACTTCATCGTTAGCGGTCCAAAGTATTGACTGTGTTATGATAAAAAGCGCGTACGCCATCTAGAGTTAAATTCTTGTACGAAATAAATTTTTCTCCTAGCTTCACCGTTATAGGTAATACTGGCAGAATTCTGGGATTCTTTTGTTTGTGCGAATTTTCGCGAATTACCCATTGCGGTATTTGTAAAATTTTTCAAACTTTTTTGTCTGCACTCGAGTTCAAACGATCGTGTGAGTTAATACTGGGTTAACACCAAACATCGATTCGGTAAAAATCTTAGCGAACGATTATTATTTGTTTGATTTTTTATTTTATTATTTATTCAGTGCACGTAATTTGATGTGAATTTATTGGGAATCAATAATTTTCTGTGCTATAATTCATAAAAATATTTCAAAACACGATATTAATACTCCAAACTCCACTAACTCATAGTTGGAGGGGGTTAGGTGGCTAAGGACGGGTGTTTAAAGGTATCGTTCAAGTGAATAAAGTGCACCAGTGCCACCAGAGCGCGAGCGATCGGTGGGAAGTATCTTATATCTTTTACCTGTCTTGGGTAAATTCTATTTTTTTTTGCCTTCGTCTGTTACTTTTTTTTGTCCATTGTGTGCCTCAAGTGCTGCGGGTTTTTTTTCTTCGTCGTTTTTTTTTTTTTTTTTTGTTGGTTTAGAAGGGAGCAAATTCCTTTTGCGCTTAATTTCGATTTTACTATTTTTATTGTGATTTTTATTAATTTTTTTTTTCGTTGGTGTATTATTGTTATTAGTACGTAGGGTGCTTGGCTGAGTGTTTGATACGTGATTCAGACAGAGAGTCAGAAAGAAAAAAGTGTGTGGTGATTTTGAGTGAGTTTTATGCCGGGGGACTTATTACCTGTGCCATACATTGGTTGGCGTACGAGTATATGCGGAAGTCAGATAAAATAACGAGTTGAAGGTGTTATTTTAACGGCTAACTCAATTTATTGACATATTGTCACATGTGAGTATGATATTTGTATATTTGATTAATGTTCGATTGGGCAAAAGAATATGTTGTTTTTTGCTTATTTTTGTATGAAGCCGGAATGGTCAATATGGTGTCTGGTTTAATATCAAATTGGGTTGGTAATTCCTGGTAAAGCGGAATAATTTTCATCTTTTGTATAAGCTTCAAATTTATAACGTTCAACTTTCGTCAATTTTCTATTTGCTATGTGATATTGGTCGATTAGAAATTCAAATTTCAATTGACAACTGGAAAATGGAAGAGGCTGTCTAATCGCTCTCACAATTATTAGGTTGCAGAATAAAAAATTATTATATTTCCTAAGATAACTGTATACTATATGATCTGTAGAACTAAGAATCAGACAAATTTTTCTAAAAAAGTCTATTTCAATTTTATCAGGTTATATAAATAGAATTTTTCATCAACAAGTTTTATTTATTTAAGGAGAAACTCATAAGAAAAATCGCAATACCACAAAAGAAAGAATCTAACAAAATTTATCAAATATAAGTAAAGGAACCAAAAATTATTTTTACATGAGTTTGACTTAGTACCTACAACTTACTGCAGTCTAACCAATATGTGAATTATTTGTTTGCCTTTTGTCGTATTTATATGACTTGTATTTCTCATAATATCAGTTGGTCAAAAATTCGTGAAAATCTACATATACTCGTACCATTCAAAATTATATTTAAACCTAAACGCAAATCGATTTAAACTATGAGCAAATCCATTTAAACCGATTTGATAGAAAAGCACTGGAATCCGCTTTGAAAAAGTTTGAGTTTTTTTCGACTTTAATGCAACCTAGAACAGAAGTGATCCAAGTAAATTTGTATACAAAGACTATAGCACAGTCACTTTTTGGACTTTTGTTGTCAAATTAATTTAGTACAAAAGTAATCCAGATGTTATTGAATATTTTAATAATTTTTGTTTTGATATTTCTCTATTGTGTTGAAACTGTAAGTCATTATCCTTATTAGTGATTTAAATTATCTGCATAGCCCAGTTCTAACCTAGGCATATTTTTTCCTAAAGGTTTTTAAAAAATTGGTATTTTTTCCCTGGTTTGAGTATTATTTCTTCTAATAGTTATCCATATGTCTTAATCTTTCATTTGTCAGGTATCTCGTTGAGTAAGATCTAGAAAAAATTGACGAAATAATGAACCTTTTTCTTAAACTCTTCGGGTCTTTTCCGAGAACACTTTGAATAGAAAGTTATTTAAAGTGTCTGCATTGTGTTTAAATTTTAGCTATGAACACAATGGGGCCTATCGGGATTCTCCCTGGAAATTTCGTTTCCCTCGCAATTTTTTGTTCCCACGGAATTTTTTTCGTCAATCGTGAATCTCCCGCGAAACTTTTTCCCTCCGATAAAAAGAAGTACCATACATCTGTTGTCGAAAAACACCTTTGAATTAGGTATGTGTAGTTTTAAGGCTTCCAATAACATTAAAATCCCTCAGAAATGGAAGAAAATCACGATGGCCATAAATTACGCGGGAATATTTCGAACTCATTCACGATCGCGATTTTTCTAAAATGGGAATTCTTCCCAGGAAATTTTATTCACGATACCCCCCAATATTTGATAGGTATCTATAAAAAAAATGAATCCTTATTATTGGGATCAATTATCAAAATTTTTGAAAAACTGTGACTTAGATTTTGTGTCTATTGTAAATAGTTTTATTGATAAACTTGGTAATATTGTATAGGTATACGCAGATTTAAATTAAAACGTTCACTCCTTAACACTTTTTTGAGTCCTCCCAAGCTGTTAAGTACAGTGAGTTAAGCACAGTTATATATGTACTACTACAATATGTATTTTTACTTGCGACTTATAGGTACTATAGGTACTATAAGGCAAGTTATGCATTCGGAAAAAAATTGAACTCGAGATTTTAATCAAAGTTGACATTACGATGAAAGCGAAGACCAAAAAAGTGGGTCTCGAAATTCTGTCTCTCTGTCTGTCTGCCTGTCTGTCTGTCGGTTGGACTACAGCCTAAACGGCTCGGCCGATTTTCTTCAAACTTGGTAGATATGGGTTTTGACTTTTTCCCCCCACACATTTTTTTCTTTTTTTTTAAGACCAAAAATAACGGTACTGACCATACGATTTTTGTTTTGAAATTTTATAAATATTTTTTTTCTCAAAACCTGTCCCACAGATTTAAAAAAATAAAATGCACGACTGGATCGCACGAACTTGCTCTTATGTAAAAGTACTTTGGAATTTAAGATACATTTTATAAATATAAAACATGGATTTAATGAGATAATAATGTTTAAATGCATAAAATTGCCATCTGGTTTCCGGAAAAGTATGAATTTATGCAAGTAAACTTTAAAAAATCGTTTTATTATTAAATACATTTTTTATATAAGAAATTTCTCTAAAATTTTTCAAGGAAAAAATGTGGGATGCGAATTTTAAGTATTAAATAACATTGATTTTATGAAATAATAATATTGATTTTAGGAAATAATTTCAAAAAATAATCGTTCATAGGTTTTAAGATATTAATTAAAATTTTTTTTTTTTTTCAAAAAACCAAAAAATATGTTTTCGAATATTTTTATATACAATATTATTTTTAACTTAAGGGGACTCCTGCTAAAAATGTTGGGTTAAAATCCTTAGAGCCGTTAATAAGAAAGTCGAAAATCAAAAAAACGGGTCTATGGCAGGTACCCCTAATAACATTTTGCCCCAAAATTTTGTTTGACCAAAATGTAGTCCATGTCCATAATATCACACTTAATTTTTTTTATCAAAATCGTTAGAGCCGTTTTCGAGATAAATAAGATTTTGCATTACGGGCGTATGGGGGGTACCCTTAGTTTTGGAGCTAAAAAAAAAATTTCAATTTCTCCTCTAGGGAATCACCGAAGACCCTTAACCACCGAAATTGAAAGAAATAGGTCCAGTGGTTTAGGCTGTAGTGAGAGGTACAGACATACAGACACACTGAAACATGTTTTTTGTGTACTTAATTTTCCTTAAAATTTTTATAAAAAAAAATTGAAATGCAAATTGTTAGTATTTAATAAAATACATTTTAAAACATAATTTAAAAATTTAATCGTGTATCGGTTTTCAAAATATTGAATTTTCAAAAAAAAATTGTATTATTTTTTTAAAAATCCAAAAACTATTTTTTCGAAAAAATTTTTAGTTTATATTTTTTCAATCGCAAAGCAGCTCCTGCATAAAAATTTTGGTTAAAATCGTTAGAGCCGTTGGTGAGCAATTCGAAAATAAAAAAAAACGTTCTATGACAGGTACCCCTAATAACATTTCCCCCCAAATTTTTTTTTGACCAAAATGTAGTCCATGTCCATAATATCACACTTAATTTTTTTTATCAAAATCGTTAGAGCCGTTTTCGAGATAAATAAGATTTTGCATTACGGGTGTATGGGGGGTACCCTTAGTTTTGGAGCTAAAAAAAAAATTTCAATTTTTCCTCTAGGGAATCACCGAAGACCCTTAACTACCGAGATTGAAAGAAATAGGTCCAGGGGTTTAGGCTGTAGTGAGAGGTACAGACATACAGACACACTGAAACATGTTTTTTGTGTACTAAATTTTCCTTAAAATTTTTATAAAAAAAATTGATATGCAAATTGTTAGTATTTAATAAAATACATTTTAAAACGTAATTTAAAAATTTAATCGTGTATCGGTTTTCAAGATATTAAACTTTCAAAAAAAAAATTGTATTATTTTTTTAAAAATCCAAAAACTATTTTTTCGAAAAAATTTTTAGTTTATATTTTTTCAAATGCAAAGCAGCTCATGCATAAAAATTTTGGTTAAAATCGTTAGAGCCGTTGGTGAGAAATTCGAAAATCAAAAAAACCGTTCTATGACAGGTACCCCTAATAACATTTCCCCCCAAAATTTTTTTTCACCAAAATATAGTCCATGTCTATAATATCACACTTCATTTTTTTTATCAAAATCGTTAGAGCCGTTTTCGAGATAAATAAGATTTTGCATTACGGGTGTATGGGGGGTACCCTTAGTTTTGGAGCTAAAAAAAAAATTTCAATTTTTCCTCTAGGGAATCACCGAAGACCCTTAACTACCAAGTTTGAAGAAAATACCTCCGGTAGTTTAGGCTGTAGTTCGAGGTACAGACATACAGACATACAGACATACAGACATACAGACATACAGACATACAGACAGACAGACGGAATTGTCAGACCCACTTTTTTCGTCTTCGCTATCATCGTAATGTCAACTTTGATCAAAATCTCGAGTTCGATTTTTTTTCCAAATGCAGAACTTGCCCTATAGTACCTATATCGCAAGTAAAAATTTGAAAAATTTCATTTAGTTAGAACTAGATAATGGCTGAAAAATATTTTCACAAAAATTGTTATTTTTGGTAGCCCCCTTGGGTCCATTTTTTTGTTTTTGATTTTCTCGAAAACGGTACAGCCGATTGAAACCATTTTTTTTATGCTAAAGCTCCTCCAAAGTTTAAATATTATAACATTCAAATTTTCAATTTTTTATTTTTTGGATTTAAAAAAAAAAACAATCAAAATTTTTTTAATGAAATTCCTGAATTGTTCGAAATTTGTTAATATTTAATGTACGCCGACGACATTAAACTTTATTTCAGTTTACAAAAAGACTTAAACAGGGTTTTTGATTGGTGTGATCCTTTTATGTTAAGATCACTATATTTTAGCTTCGGTCGATCTATTTTGGAATACTGCTGTAGGTATTGTATGGAACTCCATTTATAATACTCATTCTATGAGAATTGATGAAGCATTCAGAAGCGTTTTACTAGGATGGCTATCTAAATTCTTCACTGCAATTTTGATATGCCTTCTTATAGATCGAGATGTCTGTTATTGGGTATTCAATCTCTTGAATCTAGAAGAGTAAACTTTGAAATTATGTTTATAAGAGATATAATTAACTTTAAAATTGATTGGCCTTTCTTGCTTTTGGTATGCTTCTGAACGTGTACTTTGTGTTCTCGTTTGTCATTTGAGATTCCTTTTCATTGAGTGAACTATGGTTACATTGAAGCTATTTATAACCCATTGTTTAAGAAAGGCTAACTCAGTGTGTAACGTTCTCGATTTCAGTATGTTTTTAAACAGGGATCGGAACTCTAACTGATGAAAATAAATTAATACACAAATAATATATACATAGGTTTAAGCCAGTTTGCAATAGTGGTAAAATTTTTTAACTTCAATTTCCGTTAAAAAATTGCTTCCAAAAATCTTCTAAACTTTTTTAATATCGGCCATTTTCGTCCCGAAAATTGTGATTAAGTAAACACTATGTGCAATGTTTGTGTTGCGTTGTTCAAAAACCTCTTTCTTTACTTAAGGTCAAGAATGAGCTGATACAGCAACTATTTCCAACGAAACGAATTAGCTTTGTATATAATACAAACATGCATAAATCAATGCCGAGCATACTGAAGACATACTTCTAGATCATTTGCTTTTAACTTGTGAACCAAATGAATCTTATATTGAAGAAGGTATACCTGCTGTAAAACTTCTAAAATTCCTTGCAAAGACCACCTAGACATCACCAACTGCTGAGAATGTGGGATGGTGAGAAATGTCGGGGTTTTTCGCAATACTTTCTCGCAATGTTAAAATCATTTCGAGGTGCACGAGGTCTTCGAGCAGGCAGAAGATCACAGGCAGCTCCTTGTTGCTGAAAACGCTGGACCAATCCGTAAATTGTTGGAGCACTGGGTGCATTTCGAACATGAAAGAAATTTCTATATGATCTGTGAACCTGAATAAATTGAATGTAGACTTTCAAAATAAAATTAATCGTCTTTGGTTCTTTGTTCTGTGCTGAGTCTTTCCACAAAAAAAATTTTCCAAAATCTTTTCAAAGCTAATTCTAAAAAAAAAAAAAAAAAAAAAAAAAAAAAAAAAAAAAAAAAAATATGTTGACAAAAAATTATTAAATCATAACGTAACTTTTTCGTAGTCCTTTTGATTATGAAAATATGCACGTTTTTAGTACTCAATCGGATTCCACGATTTTCGTGCCATAAACGCTTTTTAGCCGAAATAGACAGGCCTTTCTGCTTCCCACAGCCTCAAACATACTTGGTTCCAAATCCCAATTATTTTTTTCGAAGTTAAACACAACTCATTTAATTTAAAAAAGAAAAACTCATATATCTAAGTTAGTTACCTGTCACAAACTGACCTCCCATATACCCGACTGACAAGCTATTACTTACAGTCTAATTAAATTACCTTGTCACAGTGATTTTATTCGATCTCCTCTGGAAAACCTCTCCTTCTTGGATGCATTCATTTCTGCATAACCAATTGAATCAAATTGATTGAATGATGTAATCGAATATCATAAAACCATTCACTCTGTGCGTATAAGACTGCGCTATACGTCTACGTCTCTATTGACAATGTTTGCATGTGTATATATGAATTTGTATCTACATATACGCAGGTATAATATTTACATACATTGTGTAGAACTACGCCTCAATTACAAACGCCATCCGCATGTTTCTCTGAAATCTATACCTCAACCAGAAGGTTAAATCAACTGAAGATTGAAACTTATTAAATTAAACCACAAGAAAAACTAGACAGACCAAAATTGATATCGGAGCTTCAGTGAGTGTGTATAGTACGAGTATCTTGTGTGTACAAAATTGTATCACATCGAAGCCATTTTATTACACTACTGACATTTTTCTTTCTTTTTTTGTTTAAAGCGGAAGGTACGAAATGTCAAAAAGTTGACATCTCGCTCTGCGGTGAATAATGTTGTTAGATTTCTTTTTCAAGATTAGCAACATTGTATTATGTAATGATTGTGTTTTGACAAACAGAGATGCAATACTTTGCAAATTATGTTTGTCTGACAGCTCAGTCATTGATCTTTTTGGAATTCAATATTTTAAAAAATCAATTCCCAGATAGTATTTTGAAGACTTTTCAAAACCAATACTCAGAAAGTAGTCACAAAACTTGAAGACCCAAAGATTCCATTATTTTGGCCTACTAGAATTCTTATCAAATCTTTTATATTCTTTCCTGTTTGAAGTTTCTTGAACCCAACGTACTGTTGAGTTCAGAGGTTCTTTCTTTAGCCGCAGTACACGGATGTGGAGTGCTTTGTCGTCCGAAGAATTCCCTCCTATTGGATCTTGAATTTCAAACTCTCATGACAATCTTCCTTGAGCAAAAAATGCCATTTGGATCCATGGTAATAGTGATAGGGGTATTAGCACGTGAACATGAATTTTGTTCTTCCCTTTCCAACTAACTTAATGGCAACATATATGTTCATAATTTTTCTTTTGTTTGAAAGGTACAAAGGGTTGCTATACTACAACTTAATGTGTATGTGCATGTGTTGTCGTAAAGGTAGGTAAATATAGGTTACAAGAATTAGGAGTCTTTCCTAAGCGAATGCTATGTGCTGATAATTTTTCATTTCTTCGGGATCTTGTCATTTTCTACAGTGGAGCTCTCTGAGTCCTTAGATGTACATATGTATATGAGTGTCAGCAGCTCGGCTTTATAGACACTTCTCGGGAATTATTTCAAGTCATACCGCCTTGCAGTTCTTTGCGGTAATAATTTCTTCTTCACGAATTGCAATCTGGTTGGCCGTTTTCAAAAAACGTCAAATGAAAGTCAATTCCACTGTCATTTTCTGACGCAGATATTGCTATCGTCAAATATACAATCATCCACTGCATAATTCCGGCGCAAATGATGTTATCGAACATATGACTTTAGGAGGAAAAACTGTGTTATCGGAAATAATACCTTTGCATAAAAAAATTCGTTTTGAGTTTTCGAAAACTTGATCTGAGCAGTTTGCGTTTAAGAACATCTTGCAATTGCATTTTTGACGCTAATGACGTTTTCGAAAATGGCCATTATTACGAAATGTCAAACTATATTCGCGTTCCACATACTGCACACTCATGGAATGAATTGTTCCTAAGTGACTTACGTCAAAATCATTTTGACTTTGTTTTTTTTTTAAACGTCACAAAACTGCTGTGTAAACGAAATGTCAAAGTGGACAAACCCTTTTCATGTCAATAGTCCCTAAGTGTTTTAAAAATATTTTTCAAATTTTAAAGTTGTTGACATCTAATTTTGCTTCAAGGCGACAGCGCTTATCTCTTCAAGAGAAGATGACGAAAAACACCATAAGCCAGCCCAGTCAAGATCTTTTTTTATTTGATTGAACTATTACTTCACAGTCTTGAGATATATGATACATAGTTAAAGGACGGTACACTGACTCGAATTAAATAAATAAAGTAAAAGTGCTTGAGTCTCGATTACATTTTTCCCATCCAAGTGAGGGACTTCTTGTTTTTTGATTTTTTTGGTGAAGCTCATTTAAGTTGCAACAGTCTCACAAGATGCATAGAGTATTCGTTATCCGTACACCTTTTCTTTACACAAAGTGAAACCGAATGTCAGGATTTGGATTCAAATTTCACTGTTGTGTGCCAAACACGAGTTTCCGTTGCATGCACTCCACTAACCACTGATGCCGGTTGGTTAGTTGGTTGGTTGGTGTATGGTGTTACACTACTACCTTGTGCTCACTCATCAGCATCAGAAATGTTGCAATTTTTGTTGCATTAACCTGGTGGATGAATGGTGAACTGCGAGATGTCAATGTGCGGATAACAACGAAACTGTCAAATGTGACTATTTTTCTATTCCATTTTCGTTACGAATTTTCATCATAAATCTTGTTTTTGTATTTCTATTTTTTTTTTGTATATTGTCTCCTCTCAGTTTATGCCACACGAACACGAATACAAAAAAAAAAATAAATAGTATAACCAGACCTTGCGTAATATATTTATTTTTGTTTTATATACAAATTGAATAAAATACTGAAATACAGCCACCGAAGTCGTCGACAACACTATACGCTGTCGAACATTCAAGTCCCGCTCAGAGATAAGCATCTAACACAAAAAAAAAATGGCGCGACATTCGCAGTCACAATTTTGTTGAAGTTTGTAAGATGGTTGCCACTCGAGGAAAAATTACGTGTTTAACAAATATTTAAATATTTAAAAAAAAAAAATTCGTAGTACCCCTTGGCATAATGGTTAGTGTGTTGGACTGTCATGCGGAAGGTCTCGAGATCGATTCTCAGCCGCTGCAAGAAAGTTTTTTTCAGAGGTGTACTGCCTCTTGCGAGGAATTGACAAATTCTCCAAGAGAATCTCTTGTCATGAAAAGTGCTGCTCATTAGCCATTCGGAATCGGCAGAAAATTGTAGGTCCCCTCCGTTCCTGGTAACACGCACACAGGAATGGTTGAGAGTTGTAACTCACTAGGTCCTGGTTCACTCCGAGCTGTTGCACCACCAAATTTATTTATTAAATTTACTTTTTGATTTTTTACGTTGCGAAAAACACTCTTCTTTGACTTCGAGGGATATAAATAGTTTTAATTATGTATACATATGCGGTTAAGTAAGCATCTGGTAGTCTAGAAAAGGTTTTGAAAAAAATCGAGTAGGTTTTTCTTATAAAAAAAAACGGTCTACATATTTCACTTCTCTAATCACTGACTTATAAATCTTTAAAGTTTTTACGTACATGTTCAAATAACTAAAGTGGTAATCGTCATTTGAAGTGGAAAAAGGAATTTTATGGAATTGGAATCATGTTTCGTTTAAGTTTATTAATCAGATATTTTCCATATTTTACTCAAAACGAGGTAGAAGGAAAAAAATAAATTCACTATAATGTGTTTATGCATTTTAAGGTTACTTTATGGACTTGCAAGCCTTATGGTTACAAATCTGTCTTTCCTTTACCTTTTATTATTTTGTTTTTAATTTGAAAAGTAGATTTCACGCAATTCCATTAAAATTTCACAATCAATAAATCTAGTTTTATTTGTTGGATTTTTGAATTTAGAACGAATGTCGTATACTTAATAATTTAAGTGCAATTTATTTTCAAGTATTTTGACTTATTTACTTGGTGGTTTTGTGAGAGCTAATGAGGAATTTGATAAAGTGATTTTGTTTTCTTTAAGTAGCTGGTTGTAATGGTAAAAAATAATTATTTTGAAACAAAACAAAAATCGTACGAATATGACTATAGTTGAGAACAGAAGTGATTTAAGTAGCACTTCAAACGAAAATTGGCATCATTTAGCTTAGAGCACATCTGCACCTATGACACTACTCAACACAGTTTTGTACTTCTTGGAACTCTGTACATATTTGTGTAATTCAGAAGGTTTTGATGCATTGAATTTGAATCTGACGTCAAAATTGTTTCATGTCGTCAATTTTACGGGATATGGATCATTGAGATTAAGTGTCTTAAAATTCAGGAAAAATGAGAGACTACAGTTGGGTATAACGTATAAGAAGAGTTTTCTCTAGAAAATCGAAAGTTAGAACAAATTTTTTTGAGCCGAATCTACAATCAAATTTAAAAAAAAATAGTTTTCTATTTTTATTTTCAAAAAACTTAAACCATCTTCTTTTTAACTATCTCGTATTTTAAGAGTCATTTCTGAGTGCCAACTCTCAAGTTACCAACTTTTTTGGATTCAGAAACACAAGGGAAATTTCTTAATTTGATCCTTGACTCGGGTCTTGGCGGCCTTTGACAGTCATGTTTGTTTTTGCTTATTATTAAATTTACTGATGCCAAATCACGATGAAGACAAGTTAAACTATTGTACAGTACGTCCAAATGATGTGCACATTTTACGGTAGACGTGGAAGCCCTTCATAGTCGGCTCTCAAACGTTCGGTAATCAATCAGTCAACTTTCGTACGTCAAAGAAAAGTACGATCGGCTGAGAACATTGCCGCTGGTGCTGTACGTGAAATTTTACAATAGAACCTGAGCAGTCGATTCCTCCTCGCAGTGCACAAGAACTGGGCTTTTCGCAACTTTGTCAAATTTTATGCTGGGACTTGATCCTATACCCGTATAAGATGCAACTGAGCCAGAAGTTCAAAGTTCAGACCATAGCACGATAGACCATTTAAAATGCCATTTGTTTGCTGACTGGGAACGTTTGGAAGAGTACGTCACTCGTTTTTTAAAACTCAATTTTACGTATTATTGCTGATCATTCGCTCTAAAAGACTCAGCCATCTCTTTTTATTTTTTTTTTTTGTCGAGGTCAGTATCCGTATAGTTTGGCGTCTATGCAGCCGAAACCAAATATAACTTGGAAAATTTTTCTCTCAAAACAGACTAAAGTGTTTTCGTCTTAGTTTGGCAGGGTCCATATAACTCTACATCATATATCTGGACACGGTTGATTAGTTTCTTATAGAAGGACACATTTTGTTTTGCTCAAGAGAGAACTTGGCTAATTAATTTCTTTCTTGCTTTGGCTCAGCAGCGATTGACTTCTTTGTTTGATCTCACCGCTGGTATCGTTGTTTGACTTTATATAGGAGTCTTTTCTTAGACATAGTCTCTAACTAGCTCAAAGTTGTATTTGTCTATGTTAACGTTGTGAAAGATGTTGGTGTTGAATGTTCTTCCCTGACAACATTATGTCGGTATTAATGCCTTTAATGCCATGTTAGTAGATCTTGTCCGCTTGCATCTCAATACTCCCAAATGCGCCACATACATAATTCATTTGAAGTCAATATGGTGGGCGTATGCGAGTGAGAGGACGAACTTTTAAAAGATTTTTTAGAAAAGATGTAAAACCAGCCACGTGACAGTGCATTTGTTGCAATTGTTCGCAAATAAATTTTTCAAATATAAAATGATTATAAATTCGCAAACTCAGTAGCAAAACTAAAATTTAATACATTTTAATTATTTTTTAATTAAAATTAATTTTTTTTTTAATTTTTATTACATCAACGAATTTCATTATCTTTGCGAAAATTCCACCAGTCAATTGTTTCCATAAAACGAATTTCTTTTCGTTCTACCAATTTGCGTTTTTGGCCAAATCTCCCCTGCTTCAAAAGTCCATTAATCATGTATCGATTAATTTGCTACAAGTTTTAAGTTGACTCTTATATGTAGTATGACATAGTTGGTCATAATGCATGCAAAAGAACATTGGCAGTAGTATCAGCAATTTGGATTTCACTGACTGTCTTTTATAAATAGCGTTAGTATTACAGTGTGTCCCACAGGCATTGACGCAGACGATATCAAAGTGTTCCTTACAAAATTTTAAGTCGAAAAAGTTAAGATGTACCTAACTGTCTGACTTTCAATTCATTTTGCAGTTGTAACCGTTCATAGGACTTCGGATCCAGTTTATTTTATTTTGCTGACAGATTCTTAAAATTAGAAAAAAATTCTGTGTAACACAATGGTAATTTTTTATTTACTTACTCGTACAGTTGACAAAAAGTATAATATCTCTTTTCAAAAACGAAATTAAATTTTAAAAATTAATATTCTTCAAACAAATACCAAAACCACCTTTCCTTCCATTTTCTGTTTTTCTCTCTGTCCGGTAAAATATATTTTCTCGCAAAACAGTCATCTCACCACATATCGGTCAACTTCTTCCAAAGCATCATGTAGTTCTTTTTCTTTTTCGCAGTTTATTTTTCTTAGCTGATTTCTTCAATCGCGACTGCATTACGCAATACTTCCACCGACTCTCCTTTTTTATCGACGCAATTTTATAGCGTAATTAAATTTGATTATGAACTTCCTTTGCTACATTCTTGCCGGAGAATCAAACTAAAACAGGTTGATTGGCGTTAGGCATATTTTGGAGGACATTGCCCAATAGCTTAGAATTATCAACATAGAGTTTGCTAAAAATAAACATTTATGTTGCAATTAACACAAATAGTTCAGGAAAAATAAAAAAAAAGAACTACTAATAACAGTGGATCTGATAGTGACATTCTTGAATAATTTTTTAAAACCACTTTATATTTTTGTCATATCTTTTTCATTCATACAAAAAAAAAAAAAAACAGACCAAAATTATTGAAATTCATTATTTATGTTTATCTTGAAAACTTTTACGATGTTTTTATCAAATAATTGTTTTTGATGTGTAAATACATACATATTCATTCTGGGGCCAGAGTGAAAAGAAATTGTAAAATACCGTGATAATGCCTAATGTGTCATAGTTTCCTTGTCACATTTTGCGAGTAACGCTTTATGATTCCACTCGAAAAAAAAATATCCCAATTTTATGACTTTCGAGTTCTAATAGAAAATTTATTCAAAATAGCAATAAATTATTTACAGTGAAAATTTCAAGTCGAGTAGGTACAAGAATCATTTTAAAGTCAATGATATTCACCATAACCAACAATGTTTCTGAACAGGATGTCAATTTCCTCTGTATACAAAAAATGTTTCCTGAATTCATAAATATTTTTAATATCTTGTGCAATCGAATAAAATTACTTATACGAGAGTATATGCAAATCATCTATGTGGTTTTGATCCTGGTTCAATAAGGCCATCAATGAAATTCATAAATCATTGACCAAAGAACATTTCATAAATTCCACTTCTTCGACCATGATGGCACGCATAACCAACCATATGACCAGGTTTGACTTAATATCATTAATCAATCAATAAAAACAAGGAAAACACGTTTACTTTACTGGCGATCAGGCGCTGTTTAAAAAAACCAACAATTATTAGCTGTAAATTACCACTGTCAAATTGACAGATAGAATACATTTGAGTGGTTCATAATGATGGAATTTTTGCAACACATAATTAATAGATCGATAACAATGAACAAACTGGTTTTGATCCAAGATAAATATCGATTACGTTCAATGCAAGTTAGTTAATAAAACAAAATAAAAACGTCTCTCTGGTTGATCAATAACGATTTGCCCGCAGTTTCTATGGGAGAATCGGATCGATCGTCTTCATCTTTTCTAACATTTTTTAGATACATATCTGGTCTCAAGTCTCAATCAAAAGCCATTAATCATAATTTTTAACTGCTTTTTATCTATCGATGAGACAATATAACATGAAGTGTCAAATTGAAGAGAAACGTCAAAAGCTGTCACCGAAATGTCAATGGTTTGTCAGTTTAAATTTAGAAAAGTGTTAATTAAATAAAGTGTAAAACTCCTCTAATTTAATTTATTCCTTTAAATTAAGACATTTCCTTCAAAAATCTTCCAACTATGTCCATTTGAATAAAATTAATTATTCATTTATGCAGAAGGGTCAATGATTGTGCCGCTGTATTTAATCAGAGATTATTACCACATAGATTCTATGCGAGACTTTGTTTTAGGAATTTTTATTTCTTCTGTTTGTATTTATTAAAATTAATTAAGGAGGAGGAACAAAGTTGAGATTAAGTTATTAGAAACCGTTTTCACACCGAATTGATAATTAGACAGATTTTTGAGAAGGAGGGGCTTATTATATTGGGCATCAAATTAAGCTATTAATTATGCAGAAATTTATTACAACTGTGTTATACGTGTTTTTATAATTAAATTTGACTGACTGGCTCTACAGCCTAACAAATTATTTTTTTTTTCTAAGTATGAAGATAGATAGGCCCATTTATAGTTATAATTATCTCACAACTAATTGGTAAATTAACCAACACAGATATAGGGTTAGGATTTGTTTGGTGTTCTTGTGATGTTGATGTTTGTTTTAAAGAACAATATCAAATTTAATTGTCTTGGCTTTTGTTTGAATCGTAGACAGCTTGCTAAATAGCTTTTAAAATTAAATTGATGTTAAGTTTTGATTTATTTGTGCTTTTTGTAATTTGGAATTTTAAAGGAAAGAATATATTAGGTATTAAAGACGCAATCAACCTCAAGTTAGATTTGACCTTTTAGACTCGAGATATTAATATACCGAGCTTATTTTTATTTCACTATTTGAATACTTAACATAGAAAATCGGTGATTTGACCTAATTCATCCGAATATATCGATTTTATATTATTTTATCGGTTCGAAGCACTGCAATTTTCATATCGTAACACTCCTCGTAACTGACTTTTTTGAAAATGGGTAACACATATAGCAACTCGCTGAGTTTTCGAGTAATTGCTATTAGATTGCGCAGTTATCTGTTTTTGTACATTTGATAAAATTTACATATACATTTTTGAAGATAAAATAAATGTTTTGGAAGCCACACTCTGGCAAGGTCTTTTAACTGGCAGTTCGTTGCTTTGAACTTAGGGAAATAGAACTTAATATACTAGGGTGAGTCAATTAGTACCCGAAAAATTAAATAAAAAAACTCCTTTCAGCATACATTAATTTTATTTCTCAACGTAGTCTTCTTTTAAGTGGATACACTTCATCAAAAATTTCTCCAATTTATTGATGCTTTCGAAATAAAACGATTTCTCAAGCCTCATAACATACATCCGAGCCATACCTCCATGTTTGGAAACAAAAAATATTCGCATTGGGCTAAATCTGGTGAATATCCTCTCGTAACCTAATCAATGGTTTAATCTATGCCGCAACAGACCAACCATTTTTTTTATTTTTTTTTTTTAAATACCCGTAAAACTTGATCAAATAAGCCATACCACTTACACAACTCTCACGCACTGTTCATCTCTATCCATTTTTGTGAAATTTTAAATTTATATTTTGTGTGTATAAAATTAATTTGTATAAATTATACAATTTTAGGGCTTTACACAAAAATTAAATTCAAACTGGGAAATAATATTTATGAAGTATTTGGAGACATTTCTTTAAATTCTTGACACAAACAGCAACAAAATATTTGTTCATATTGGATTCAGACTATTCATTTAAATTAATAAATGCAAAACTAAAAAAACATAACCTTGTTAATGGTGTTAACATATGTAAAATAGAAACTTAGTTGGTACACAAATTGGTCATGCAAAAATGGATTTAAGGAAAAAAATTCCAAAAATCAAGTTCTTACATCAGCTCTTTTGTTTAAAAATTTAAAATCATTTCACGAAGATCTTCAACAACTATTGACTCAAATTTATATATATTTCGAGTGTTTACAAAATAGTTATAATATTAAAGATTAAACTTATTCTTGGCAAAAGTCTTCAATTTTTCGCAATATTATAGGAAAATGTCATTAACACTTCCTTTTGTCCATGAATGGAATTTTCTTAGTTCTTATACATATTTAAATTTTATTTAATTTTTTCGGTTTCTTCTTTTGATTCATTCAATAGTTGTGTTTTTTTTTCGTATTCTCTGATGATTATCTTATTAGATTCCCAACCCAATGGAGAGGTCATTCCTTATTATAATTCTGACATCTTCTTCGAGACCGAGACAGTGGGGTCCCTGCTACGACTAATCATTGCCACAACACCACACTTTAGCGTGATATTTTCTGTTCACTCGACCAGAGCTGATGTTTTGTGTTTTGTGCGATGATGTTGTGTTTAATCGTGGGAAAATATTTGTATCATTTCTCTTTGTTGGTGTTTTTTTTTGTATTGTATTTTATAAATTGGATTTTGTTCCTTTTGTCTGACTTTGTAAATGGTGATGGCTAATGTTGACGTGGGAGCGATCTCGTTGATTGACATAAATTAACACATTTATAGTCATAAGGTATTAAAGTATTTTCCTGTTCTTTTTTGTTATCCATGTGTGTAAAAGTCCCCCGTAGGGAAAAGTACTTGAACTTCCTTATGAATTCTAAAAAGTAGCCCCCAACTTTAGAAATGTCATGCGACTTTAGCATTATTTAATTTGACTTTTTTCGACTCAAAAAAATATAATTTGAATTTAAATTTAAATATATGTATGTATGTATAATAAAAAAATTAAGCTCAACACTTGCAAAGAGTTCAAAAAACTTTCATTGATCGTGACGAGGAATTTCATTAAATTTTTACTATAGGTACTTTTCTAAATCATCGATCAAATCATAAAAAGGTGTGATATCTTTTCATTGTGTTTTTTTCGCCTCTTTTTTCATTGTCAGATGGAGTTTTGTGGTGAGAACTATTTTCTTTGTTAAGTTGAAGTTGAAAGGTTTGAGTTTTGAGTTATAAGGTTGCGACAATTTTTTTTTTCATTTACTCGTATTAGATTAGGAGGGATTTGGAACGGAATATAAAATGTATTGATTATGACTTATTTGTAGTACGATTTTTGATGACAGTTTACGTTTATGTGTGTGTCGTTTTTATATCAGATTAAAAAATGCCTAAGGTTGCTTTTTGTTTGTCAGAGAGAAAGTTATTGACAGAAACTAGTTTCAGTTACATAATAAAAAAATTAAATTATATTGAAGAAGAAAAATCAATTAAAAAAAAAAAAAACAAAAAAAAACTAACAGTAGTAAACGAATTTGTTTATTTATTTGGGTCTATTGAAAAAAATTAAAAAGTTGTAGCAATTTGCTGAACGGGAATACACTATTAATTGTATAAGTTAAGGAGAGCTCAGTTACAAAATTTTAATTTTCTAGGGTGAACGTAGTATAAGGAGAATGTTATTATAAAATAAAAATGGGCGTGTTGATAAGCGGGTTTCCAAAAAAAATTGTTTGGTAAAAATTTAGGTTTTATACATCTTAAGTAAAAATTGTCTGATTATCTTGGGAGCTTAAACAAAGAAAACAGTCAAATTTGAGAAGCGTGGGAGTGGCAGAAGGTGTTTTTTTTGTTATGAAAATGCTTTAGGCACTTTCTAGAGCGCTTCGATAAAGTTTTCAATTTTTTAAAAACTCGACTATGACTATGACTATGGCTATGACTATGGCTATGACTATGACTACGACTATGACTATGACTATGACTATGACTATGACTATGACTATGACTATGACTATGACTATGACTATGACTATGACTATGACTATGACTATGACTATGACTATGACTATGACTATGACTATGACTATGACTATGACTATGACTATGACTATGACTATGACTATGACTATGACTATGACTATGACTATGACTATGACTATGACTATGACTATGACTATGACTATGACTATGACTATGAGACTATGACTATGACTATGACTATGACTATGACTATGACTATGACTATGACTATGACTATGACTATGACTATGACTATGACTATGACTATGACTATGAATATGAATATGATTATGAATATGAATAAGAATATAAGTATGAATATTAATATGAATATCAATAAGAATATGAATATGAATATTTAGAATTCATTCATTCAAATTGATCAAATTAACGCCAGCTGCTCTAAGGCGAATGAGTAAATTTTGTGACATAATCTTGAGGCAAGGCAAACATTTTAAATCCAAAGTTTATAACTGACGTCGACGAATATCAATTACAACTGCGATAATGTTCAGTTAGCTTCAATATTTTATTCGATACATGATACATGAGTTCCATGTCATTCAAAAAATCCATAAACTTTACTAAAGTAAAGTTCCAATATGATTTACATTCTTCTTTAATTTTTTTTTACCGCTACATCTCGACTTCCTTATGATCTCAACCCGATTGTTCCTGTCCACCCTATACATACCACCACCGCTATGCCATTTACCATGTTTTATTACTCACCTTACAAAGCAGGCCAACAAACCGAAACTACAAAGCAAGCAAGAAAAAAAAAAACGATCACATCTTTTTAAATATCACCTACTAGCGCGGATCACAAAAATCATTTTGTCCGCTTCTAAACCGTACGACCAGGGCCGCATTCAAAGGCGTCAAATCCATCGTAGGTATGTTTGTCTATCTTTTTCAAAAGTTTCAGTACGCTTTGTTTAATTACGATGCTTCACTTACCCCTGAAACATTTACAAGGCCTTTAGTTTTAGAAGGATCGTGCAACCATGCATTAAGAAGGGGACATGTAGGATTGGTCGCAGGGGTCATGCGATTGATTCGACCCAACTAGACTTTCATGGGGGTACTTGTAGTCTCTGGACTATGTTTGAAAAGCTGAAGGCCAACAGTGAGATATAGTTCGAATTTTTCAAATAAGTTACCCAAAATTTTGCACATCGCATATTCGACCTTATTAATTCTTCTCTAAGGCTAAAAAAAAGGTGTTTTCGACGGCCCGAATCATTTGCTCCATGTCAAATCCGTCTGCGCATTTAAAGAACTTTGCATCACAAATATCGTCCGTCCGCACAGCAGCAGCAGCAGTGTCGCTCAACTTTACTGTGAATCTTTTGCCCACCCAACACATTCTAAGACCAAAATAAAAAAAAAATATAAGAACAAACTCCTTGCCCTTGCATTCTAAGCGTAAGCAGTCAAAGCTGAAGATGGAGGAGACCTGGCCAAAACATATTGGCTCATTGGTTAACTATTCAGTTATTTTATATTTGTTTCGTCTATCTCGTGGACCTTTGAATGTGGTATGGTGTCAGTGTTAAAGTAACAACAGAGATACTGTTGTTGGATCTTGGCTATATTCTGTTTGGTGATGGTGTTCTGTTTTGGGGGTTTTTGCAGTTTGAGGCAAAATAAGTCTTACGCGATGCATCGGATGTATCATTCGTGCTGCCTTTTGGTGTGGTAGATTCTGGTTCAGTTAACTGACTATCTGCCTGATGGTGTTGCTGCGCAATGAAAAGCTTTTACAGAGATTTATTGTCGCCAGAGTTCGTGGGCTTGCATAAGGTTAATAATGGTTGTGATACGTATTTTCATTTGTTTGCAGATCAGGTCATAGACCTGAATAAGATTTACAGATAAAGGGGGAAACCTTTTTGCTGTTGCAATCCTGGAATTGAGTTTTCACAGTGTTCTTTTTTTATAATATTATAATTCCTTGGTGTGACTTTTGTTAGGGTTTTATGCGGTAGTGGGTGACTCCCTTTGTCATACCTCATCAATGCTGGTGACAATGTTGGTGATAATAAAATGTCATCTGCAGATAAGTGAATAGAGAATATCCAGATAAGCCTTTTTTTGTGTAAAGGTTGTAAATGTACGTATAAAGAAAATCTGTGGTTATATAGAAAAAGTTACGAAACACAAAATTTAGAACAAGGAAAAATTATTATTTTTTTGTAAAACATTGAATTTATTAGCAGAATACGCAATAGCCCAGTAACCTTTGTCACCTTAAATAACTCTTGTCTGATTTGGTATCTCTTATTTCTTTTGATGAAATTTTAATGATGCTACGAACAAAACTTTGAAAAATTCAAAAAAGTAAAAACAACACAAAATTTCAAACTTTTCAACAATTTTGACTATTTAAGCCCTAAACGACACTTATGATAACAATGTGTAAGTTTTGAAAGCGGACAAAATTTTCTTTAATTTGAACTTTCCGTGGAATTTACAATTTTGAAAAATCTGCTATTTTTGAAAAGTGCTCCCTAGTGCAGACTTTTCCGACAAGAAAATTATTAGACATAAGGAGTTTTTTTTAAATATTTTTCGGGCACTTAAGAGACCTTGACTACCCATAAAATATTTAAGCACAGTGCGAACGCTTAGGAAAGTTCAAGGGGAAAGTTCAAAGATTTAAAATTAGATATCGATGCACTCTGGTTTTTCAAATGTCCTAATATCTTAATTGGAGCGAAATATTGAGCCTTCCTAATTTGTTAAGCGCGGTTAAAGATAAGATCTCCTAATTTAAAGGTAATAACTTATAACCGGGGGCGTATCGGAATCCCGCTTTTCAAAAACCCCAAAAAAAAAAAGTTTTAAAATCCCGTCTGCTAAAATACTGGTTTTTTAAAATCCCGTCTTCTAAAATCCCGCTTTTTAGAATACGTAGCTAAAACTTATTGATTTTATGTTGGTTATTTTCCAGATTCTTTAAATGCTAAAGAAACTTTGCATACACCCAACCTTGCACCTACCCCAAATAATATAGTGTGTTATAGGAAACAAGATTATAAAAAACGGGGTTATAAAAAGCGGGATATCGTACCCAACCCCTTATAACCAGTTATGTATGTCATACTTCATTGTTTAAATAATTTAAATACACTTTAAGTTCACTCTTACTGCTACAATAGAATTAAACGCCATCTACACTCTCAAAATGTTAACAACTTAAATTTACTTTATGTTCATTCCGATTGCTAAAATAAATTAACAGTCTGTTCACTTTGATTGCTGACATTTATTGTATTCCCTTTTAGTTTCGTTGGCTACAACAAGTAGTTTATGTGTTAAATTTTGCTGACCTGGCTATTCACTTTGTCAAAAAACACGAATATCATAAGCTTTACTAAACATGAAACACAAATCAGGCAAAACTATGTAAACGAAATGTAATTCTTCTGTCTGCTAGAATTTAATAAAGTTCATGAGGAGAGGTGATATACCGTACAGTTCTCCATAACAAACTACAAATATTTCACAATGGTGGTGATATTTGTTCAAACAGGAAGTTCCATCCCCGCAATCTATTATTTTTTTTATTCTAGAAACAAAATAGTTCAAATTTGTCCCGTTTTGCTGTAGTTGTTTTTTTAAGCCTCCAGAGAAAACTAATCACTTCTGAAGTGGTAGAAAAAAGGTGTGAAAAGACATCAGAAAAATAATTCTGCATGTTAACGTTCATGTTAACGTATTGAAGATGAAGCTGATGATGGATTGTGAATGAAAAACAACAAATCAACGATTGGTCTATTGAGCAATACTCATTGTGTGTACATCTTTAAACATCTCTTCAATAATTAACTGCGATGAAAGAAAAACCTTACAACGGTTCCTTCCAAAACTCATGAATGCAAAAAATTATGCACAAGTGCAGAGACCCAACCTCAACCAACTTAGCGAATGTAAAACTACAACTTAACTCCGTGTGTCTAACTTCCGGCTCAGGAATGTAACAATACTAAAAAAAAAATTGAAACTAAGAAACCATACAAAAGTAATTTGCATAACAAAAACAAATTGAAAGAAAAACGTCTGCCAACTTAACCGGTAGAATCTTGGCGTTCTGTTTGCGACACCTTGCGGTTAAAGTATGTTGGTTTTTCTCTATTTGCCAAGCTAACTATTTTTTGATTAGTTAATTACCGTTGCCGTGGTGGTTAAATAAAGCAAGTATAGCGTGTGTTTAAATCTTTATTTCAATCGTTTAAATTTCATACAGAAAATCTTAATTTTCTGTGTGAATTAATGATAATTAAAAATTAAATTGCTTTTAAGATTTTTGTGATATTTTTTTCTATGGAACATGCTCATATTTGGAATGGGCGAAACAGATCTTTATATTTATCAAGAGAAAGTAAAATTATTGCGCTTGATATTTCTAAGGCATTTTATAGAGTTTGACACTAGGCTCTCTTATGGAAAATTCGTGCGTTTGTATATCAATGAAACCCTTATTCTTTGGATTAGAAATTAACTTCTTGATAGTTCAATACATATTGTATTAGATATTTTCAATTGTGATCTTCACAAAATAAATGCTTGAGTTTCCCAGGGCTCCGTGTTCTCTCCCACTCTCTTTCTCATTTTTATAAATAATTCATTGTATGTAAGTTCTAATCCACATCATTATTTTGTTTTGCCGACGACCTTACTCTGAGCTTTTCATATTCATTCTCAAATCCATGTCCATCTCCTTTGGAAGTAGAATTGCAATGGTGCAGTTTGATAATTTTATTGAACTCCGAGCTTTACGGCATTGTTAAATGGGGTATATAGAATCATGTGGAGTTTATTCTTCGAAAACTCAATGCTAGAAGGCACCATCGCCTTTGGAGCAGAATATTCACCCGATGCCATTATCAGACGATCTTCGTTGGAATTATCACATTCTCGAGAGCGCCAAAAATGCTGCTAAATGCTTAGGATTTCTCTAACGGTGTAAAAATTTGTGCACCCATTCCAATCTGTCTAAAATTTATGAGGCGTTTATAATTCCGAACTTTGAGTATAATTCACATCTTTGTACAGGTGCAGCCCCAGACTTCTCTTCATTTATTGGATTGACTCCAGAGTAGCTTGTTTAAACTAGTAGAAAACGGAATTTATATGGAATAATTACCATGTTTTGAACACCGTCGGATTCCTTGTCTTATCACCTCTTTTACAAGCAATGTTCACTCCAAGTAACTAGTTACATTCCTCCCCTTAATCAGTCCAGCTGTGATACCCGTTTCGCTGGGCATAATTTTGGACGTACCGTCAATCACAGAGATTCGTTTTATAGTCGCACAACACGCTAATGTAATAATGACACCTCTTTTCTCTGCCTTCTTAATTCCCCATCGCTAGTGCTATGTTTATGTTTAACCCTTGTGCACGTTTACCCGTATTTGCCCTATTTCACACTAGAATTGTAATAGATTGTAATAGATTTTTTCGGGATTCGTAAGAACTTTCCGATTACGATGGAATTCGTGATATGGCTGGATGTATAAGCTGTGGACATGGACCGCTATCATTTCCTCCATTTAAAAAGTTATAATAGTAAATTTATCGATAAAAGTGGAAGCACTGTTTTTGTCCATCGCTGTCATATAAGCGTATATTGTTTTGTTGTATTTTACAACAATAGGCACCCACGCTAGTAATATTAATAAATATATTTTTGAGATTTTCAAATAATAAGATTAAACAATATTTTGTGTTTTAATATATTTTCAGAATCACATTTAGCCGCCATATTTAATAATGCGTGGCTGCTTCTGCTGCTCTAATAAAATTTATTAAATGCCAAATTTTATAACCTACATTCCTAGTGACAAGAAAAGTTCCTTCTCCAAGGAAAAGTAGCATTCAACATTCGAATAATGCACAAACAACCGAATTAAAAAAAAATGTTGCATTAATAAGTATATTAACTTAAACCATGAGCAAGATAAAGAATGTCCCTACTCACCATAATCCCTCAGCAACAATATTCGCATGTTACGCTACCAAAAAATCTACACCAACCCACTAAAGTAATGAACAAACTCAAAACCAGTGATCTACTGGCATCGCATAAACTCAATGTTCTCGATAGTCAACAACAGTCGCACCTTCGAAATAGCATTCGATTCTGTGGTAGCAAGGACCTTATTGAGAGTACGAACAGTAGCAGGAGCAGCAGCAGTCTGAGTACTCTTGCTAGTAATGGTAGTGTCGTTATAATGAACAGTAGTACTGGCCAACCAAATACACAACAGCAGAAATTACTGAAACAACCCGGTGACCATCAACAACAACAACAACAATCATCAACAGCCGCATCAATGGTTGTTAAAAAGCAAGCACCACAACACCAACAACAACAAATCGCAACAAATTCATCAGGAGCAACAGGAGCAGCAACGGTAGGAGTTGCAGCAACAGCAGCTACAGTGGCAGCATCAGTGGCATCAGTAACCGGCAATCATCTTGTCGTCCGGGGGAATGGTAAGATTCAGGCACCAATGCAACCTCCACCGACATCAGCCAACAACAACAACAACAACGGACAGACAAATGGGACAACAATTGGGACGGCACCCGACGCGCGGGCCAAACAGGTGCTAAAGGAAGCTGTCGATGCAGTGGTAAATAGTTTCGCCAAACATACCCAGGGATATGGCAGAGGTGAGTCTTGTTTTACTTTAAATTACTTTCTACATCAAAGAACTGCATGATGCCTTTACGTACTCGTAAACAAGTACGCGGTAGTGGTAGAGGTAGAGTGTTATTGTTTTGTTTAGATTTTTTGTTGTGATTCATTTTGAGGCACGAAACGAAGGCGAATTATAGCAGATCCATTTATGATATGAATTTTTGAGGCTATCACAAATGATGGCCAGGAAGCAAATATGACCAACCTTCGAGTTCTCAGATGACAAAAAACCGTGTGCTACAAGTTCCACGAGTATAATCTGATTTGAGTAGATTGATAGGGTGAATTCAGTGCCAGATAAGGAGTTTTTCATTTCAAATAAACTTTTGGGATTTTTGTCAGGAATTTGGGTTTTTTGAAATTTTGGATTTCGGGATTTTCAAAATAATCAATGAACTTTTTAAATATGCTTTTTGGTTAAATTGATATTTTTGATGCACTTGATTTTTCTAAAAGTAAAAAATATTTTAGGGCAATTTTGTGTACTTTCAGAGTTTTATCTATATAGTTTTAGGTTTTTCTCAGTACCCCTTGGCATAATGATTAGTGCGTTGGACTGTCATTCAGAAGACCTTGGTTACGATTCTCAGCCTCTGCAAATAAGTTAAGCTGTTCGGAATCGGCGGGAAATTGTAGGATCATCCCTCCATTCCTGTGTACGTGTTACCAGGTTGAAAGCTGTAAGTCACTAGGTCCTAGTTCTCTTCAAGCTGTTGCAAGAGGAGTTAATGTGGGGGATTTTTGGTAATACATATTTGAAAAACAAACAGAAATTTAAATTAAAAATATGCCTTAATCCTGCCAAAAAATCCGACAACGTCTTAGCTAGAAGCTTCAAGCTTGAGTTCGAAAGGTGGATTCTTTACAATTTTGATCTTTAAATGCATATCAAGTACCAAGTTTAAACTAGGGGTCGCCATGTGTTAATGTCCATTAAATGAAGTTTGAGAAAAAAATCTAAAAATCTACAGGGTACGTTTATGTTCCAGGTCGATGTTATGTCTTTTTTTTTGCAATAACTTTTATTATATAATAATTAAATACAATTTTATAATTTATATTTTATTGATTGTTTTATATGGTCTTTGACAAAAATACAAAAAAAAAAAGATGCAAAGTCAAGCTCTTTTAAGCACATTTTGTCTAACTATTAGGAACGTTATGAACTAAAAGAAATATTTTGAATATTTCTCAAATGACCAGGTGTTTGCTGAATGATGCCCCAAAATGTGTTGACCCTAAAAAAAAGTTTGTTTTTGTTATCATATTTGAGTCATTTCTATTTGTTCCTCTATTTCCATGGACCACCCTTTAGCCAGATTGTTCTTATCATCATCATTTATAAAAACTACGCAAACATGTAATTACTTATCTGACAATATTATTTCATAGCAAAACAACAAGTCAATTCCAATGTCATTGGATTTAAAAGAAAGATGTCTTAAATGTTTATTATGCCATTCAAAACCTTCAGTCACCTCCTAAAATCCACCTTTAATTTCACACACACCAGGACCTAATAAAAAAACCAATAAAACAAAAATAAATACCCAACTGCTCACATGCTTTTTTATGGCTAAAACACACTTTGAATTCAAATAATAACGACACTGATGTTGGAATTTAATTTATAATTTTCTGTTTATAACATGTGTGTGACACTAGAGAGCGCGCATAATATAAAATCCTACCAAGTCTTAATGGCGATGATAACTTGTGGAAAATATATAAAAATACATATAATAAAAAACTCTAGTTTCATGGCTTAATAAACATCATTTTACATCGCCGCCGCCGAAGAAGGAAGGGGCTAGAGGGCTCCCTTAGTTGAGGATTTAATTTAAGTTGGCTTATGTTGGTTGGTATTGTTGCATGGGATATTCACTCGAATTGGACATTTAAATAGGATTTGAAAAACATTTTATCCCAAATGCACGTGCACACCTAATCAACTCAGGAAAAAAAAAAAAAAAAAAAAAAAAACAAATACAAATCTAGTTGTAATAGAAGTCAGCAGGAGGTCAATCTTATTAACCATAAACCACTCGGTTGCATTGCATTCTAAAGGCAACTGGAACAGAAAAGTTGATACTTTTCAGGCCAAAAGTCGAACTTTTGATACATTTGATTGGATTTTCAATTTGTAAGAACGAATCAACACCCAACCAAAGCGCTACTGTATAATATATTTTATAATGTCTCACGATTAGTTTTTAAAGTTATTGTAAAGGTGTGTCTACTATCTGCGGAAAAATCGAACTTCAGAAAAAACATTAGTTTAGTGTTTAAAAAAGTGTTAGTGAAACCTTTTTAAAGTATTTCAAGAGAAGTTAAGTAAATATGAATATTTACGATTTTTTTGTCTTATCCTTGAAGACACAGTTTTAGTCTAATCTCCTTGTTCAACACAGACACGAAGTTTGATCAAAATTGCTAAGGCGGTTTTTGTACGTCCGTACGTTCTCGTACCATTTTTCGTCGTCGATATCTCAAGAACGAGTAAAGATATCAACTTCAAATAAATTTTGTTTAATAGATAATAACTTTGAAAGAGGCTGAAAGAGCGTTTATTAAAATTCAGTGAGTAGTTTTTTCACTATAACGGTTTAAAAAAAAAGTAAAAATTTTGGTTAGTTTCAAATATCTCACGAAAAAATAATGCTATTGATTTCAAATAAAATTTAATGTACTCATTATAAGGTCATACAGATTTTGTATGAATTTGGAAAAAAATGAACATACCGTTATTTTTTTAAATAAAAAAAACTGAAAAAAAAATTTCATAACCCAGATATTCTAAGAACGGAAAACAATTTGAAACTCAAAATAATTTTATTTTACGAAAAATAATGTGTTTGACAACTGGTGAAAATTTCAAAAAAATCAGTTTACAGTTTTTTTTACAAAAAATAAAAAACTATATAAAATTCTATTGAAAATTGGTAAAAATTGTTTTTCGACTCAAATTTCTCGAGGACTAGTAGTGATATGGACTTCTAATTTAGTTTATTTTATACATAGTATAATTTTGTACAATTGGTAAAATGTTGACAAATATTGAATTAATAGTTTTTTTTTAAATAAAAAAAACTATTAAAAATTCTAGTGAAAACTAGTTAAAATTGTATTTCAAGTCGAATTTCTTGGGAATGAACACCGATAGTGCCTTCTAAAGTATGTTGTTTTATACATCGATACCTTCCCGTAAGAATGTATACTAAGCGACATTTATAAAATTGTTCAGGAAACGAAAAAAACGAAGAAAGTTCTAGTTGAATCATAGTGTGCTAATTAATAGACAATTTTGGTTAAACTAAGTGACATCTAACAAAGTTTTTGTTACTCACGACAATGAGATCTTTATTAATGTCGCTTAGTATAATTTTTTTGACGGATAATACAAATTTCAGGGGGCAACATTATTTTAATGAGAAAACATGGCAGTTGATAATTTTTTTTATTTGTACTCTACGAGTAGTTTCTTTTTCATGCATAATAGGTTGGCGAAACCCAGGCCAAAACGTGACCCTTAACATATAGTATATTTCCTCATCAGAAAGTCATTTTCGAAAAAAGTGTCGCTTAGTACATTCTTTCGGGAAGGTATCGACATAATACAATTATTAACATATGGTTAAATTTTGACAAGTATCGAATTGACAGTTTTAACAAACATATAAAAAAAATCTACTAAAAAGTGGTAATATTTGTTTTTCGACTAGAATATTTTGAAAACAAGCAATGATATTGACTTTGCCATTATTTAATTTTATACATAATACAATTTCCAACAAATGGTTTATATTTGACATATATTTAGTTTTAGAGCGGATATATTTTGTAAGTACCCTTCCATCAATAACCAAACCATATCTTTTATATTTGAATATTTCGTTTTTAAATTTTTTTCAATTAAAATGTTTGGAACCGAAATAATAAAGCAATTTCTATAATATAATACATAATTTTATTATCAACTTAGTTTTTAGAAGAATGTATGTACTGTACATTACGTATATGAATTAGGTTGTTCAGTTGTACCCAAGTCCCACATATTCAAATTCCATTAATAGCTATGGTAAAATTGAAGAAAACGTCACTATATGTTTTTATCTAAATATAAAGTTTTCAAAACCACAAATGGGAAGTTATCAGTGTGGGTCGCACCCAGCCCCTTTTTTATTTGAAGCAATTTGACCTAATTTGACTCGAAATTAAGTGGTAATACAGACGCATAGACACACTTTTCGGTGATGAAAAGTATGACGAAACGGTCTTGACTGCATCTTCACATTCAAAATTAATTCTTAGCAAAATAGTTAGCCAGTTGTTAGTATTTCCTTTTAACTATTTCATTTTCAAATATTTCACTAATATGAACTCACATTTTTCAACTAAGGATTTCTCGTGTGGAATACACATATTGGATCACCTCAAAATGGATTTTTAAGGATTTTGAAAACAAATTTCATTCTGCAGCTCATACTATAAAAACGGTATGTTCCTACTTTATGGTAGAATATTTAGAAATCCTGTCTGGTGGATCAGTTGTGAAATTTTGAGGTCGGAGTCTGATTACGGGAATCGAAAAACTTCATTCAGCACTCAGAATCGCTCTTTTCTAACCTAAAAATACAAAACTTGAGATTTTTGAGTAAGTTGTAGGTTGTGTTACACAAAGCAAAAAATTTTCTTCAAAAAAACACTTTTCGGAAGGTTTAAATTTAATACTTTTTTCTCCCTCGAAAATCATGTTTTCTTCTTCAAATTTTTCTACCCCATCCGTATCCGCAAAAATCACTACATTTCGTTATAAGATTTTCACAATTTCTAAGAGTTGTGCGTCAGCGTAATTCTCCATATCGTTAGAAGATTTTCAGATCTCAATTTTCACGTATGACAACTGTCAAGTTGAATTCGAAATAGCCCATTTTCATGGGACACTCTAAATTTAATTTTAATTATTCGTGCAGAAATGGAGTAATTGTTTGGGGCTAATCTATTAAGTTTTTAACCAGAATTGGCGTAAACAGTCCGTGGTCGTAACTTTATGAGCGCTTATGCGTACTATAGTCGACAAATTCGAGACAATATTTTCACTATTGAATGTTTCTGTGACAGTGAGGAAACGCAACGGTCGAGGTATCAAAAATATCGACGAATTTTTGACTTGAGGCCTTGAGATCTTTGAATATCTGAAAATTATGAGATAGATCTCTAGGCATTATCCAGGAATGGAAATCGCACCACAGAAACTGAGAGCTTTCCATTGTATGAATGTATTTTACTGACCATTTCCTATGGAATGAATAGCCAAAACATGGGATTTTCAAGAATCAGATCTTCCCACTAAAATCCTTCCAGAACACACACGGAGTTCATGTTGAAAATACAAAAAAGAAAAATCCAAAAACATTTCACAGTTACGAAAAACGAAAAAAAAAAATAACAAATCAAAACTCACTTTATACCCACACGTGCATTAAATGTGCGCCACTGCATTCCACACATATCGAAGTTGTCATCATGCCCAGACGTTGCATATTGTAACACAATTTTTCGTTACAAAAAAAAATTACAAAATCAAGAAAACCTCCCAAAAAATACCTCAAAAGGTTTTTTTTTTTTACTTTCCTTGGGACAGCTAAAATACCCACATACAAAACGCAGCACCCAGTAACCAGCATCACATACATACATTTTTGCTTATTTCTTTTTTTTTTTTTTGATTTTTTAAAAAGTCAAAACTATGACAAGGAGAAAAAACAAAACTTCCTGAAGAAAATTAAGTACAAAATTAATGAAAACTGAAAATGATTTGGTGGAAGAGAATTTTGTTTTGTGTCTTCATTCTCCTTGCCCGTCACTCATGTGATCGTCCATCCAACGCATACACAAAAAAAAAAAAAACCAAAATTAAACACAAGAGAAAGAATCTTAAGGAAGAACTTACTGACATGCATCGGCACATAATGAGAATATTCAATTAAAAAGTCAATTTTTCACTCGGCAATCAGCCGACAATATGTTTAAGTCAAAGCCACTCACCACTTAAAAAAAAATAAAAACAAAAAATAAAAAAAAAACGGATTCCATGTGCGCGAGAAATGCGCGCACGCAAAAAACTCTTCTTCTGTTGTTCTGTATGTCTTGTCTTCCTTTACAGTTATACGTTGCAGGAAGACACCAAACTCGCCCAGCTAACCAACCACACACTCTCCACAAACTGTGCAATGAAAAACGCGTTCGCTGCTCAGCTCTTTCGTTTTTGTTCCACTTTCGCAGAGTCCCGTGCATAAAAAAGCAGTTCTTCACTAATTTAAGCAAAATAAATAAGTGAAATGGACAAACTTTGGACAAAGGAGCCATATCCATATAGTGATATCAAGAAAAAAAATATATATATACATATACATATCCTAGTGGTAATAATTCTTTTCATTTCAATTTGAATCTTTCTCTGTGTCGGCGGCGCAGACAAAAAAAAACATGATTAATCAATTTAAACGCCAATCCCACATTTGCGAACTTTTTTTTCTCGTCCCTCTCTCTTCAGTCAATTTAGGTTCTCTTTTTCTCTATCTCTCTGACTGGCGTTATCTTTGGTAATTATTTTTGGTGTGCAGGCTCAAGGCTTAAGATTTATTCGATAATTAAGAAAGTTGCAGTTGCACAAAAGTCGAGAGGAGGAGAATTCGAAAAATAAAATTTATTGGGATGAAAGTAATATAGCTTGGATAGCAGTAGATATTTTCTTTCTTAAAACATTATGTTTATATGGAACTAGCAGACCCGTGCTCGCGTTTCTTGGAAAATATTAAATCAGTCGAAGGCAAACTGAAATGTATAGCTTATAGTTTCATCAAAATCACTTCAGTAGTTCGAGTGGAAAAGTCTAGCAAACAGAGAAAAACTTAATTTTACATTTCAACAAAATAAAATATTTATAAAGATAAAAAATAAAATATTTATAAAGATAAAAAATAAAAATTCATACAAAAATGTTGTCATTAAAAAAAATGTATTTTTTCCCAAAATGCAACTTAACCTCAAAGACTATAGATGTAAATGATTTTATTACTTTCTTTAAACAAACACACGAACGTACTTTCTTATGACAATGCAAGTAATCGGCAGTGTTCAATTTCGCAGTCTGGCAAAATTATTATACCTACCTATGTTTTGCAGTTGGCTAATCAGCGTGTTAGCTTGTTCTTTTTATGTGTTTGAAGGTATTTCATTTGCCTACCTTCATCTTTATTTCTCACTCACGAGACGACCTAACCTACATCAAGCAGAGGATGAGTGTGCTGCATGATGGAGAGGAGCTGAATTCGTCAGGAAGGATGGCCGCCAAATAAGAGAGAGAGAGAGAGATGAATAAAGAAAAATCGGTCAACTGAGTTTGGGTGTATTCACATTTTTATTTTGATTTGATAAATTGACAGCAAGTGTCGAAAAATTCAACAATAAATCATTTTAAACCGTAAGACGAAGAAATTCTTAAGAAGATGAGTTTGTTTTTTTTAAATATTTTTCTTTAATAAGACATTTTGTAACTGTTGTTTCTGGTTAGGGGGAAACTCAAAAGACATTGATAAGTGCTTGCATTCTTTTTTGTTTAACTGAGGAGAGATTTGCATGAAGTTGCTTGCCCCACACACCCATAGCTAAACAATGACCATAAGAAAAGAATTTCGACACACTTATAGTCTGTAGTTTAGTATTTTCCTATGTTATGATGCCTTATTAAAGTTCCTGATGAGTAATAATTTATTTTTTTGCATTAACACTAGCTATCAATTATCGTCATTATTGTAAGAGAAAATTTCGCCCCTTTGTGATACGTGTACAGAAGGTTATTATAATCATTTCAATTTATTGGCTTGGCAATCTTGCTTAGCACCTCATTGGTGGAGTTAAAAAGAAGCAATTATACCATCTGAAAGGTTCATACAAAAATTGTGTGCTAAAAGGTCAGACGCCAGGAAAATTACTTTAACAATTCATTAAATTCTTTAGTCTACCAATTAATGAAATTAATTAAAGTTTTTTTTTTTTAATTCCATCAGTGGGATGTTACAATTCCAGGGCCTCGATAGTTGAGTAGTTATAGAGTTATGGCTGATTTTATTAATTTGTTTTTGTAGTTCATTATAGATTTCGACATACAAATATTTTACTCTATCACGAAGACTGGACCGGACGCGTATTGCCAAACTGTATATCAGCACAGATCTCCATAGTCTGTGCTCAGCCATTTTCTGCTCACCGAATTTGAAAGTATTGTAGAGCAAACTGTATGCTACCACAGAGTGCTCTGTGGTCACATGCAGTTTGCTTGTAAAATATTAAAAAAGCTGAAGCAAACTATATGCTAGTTCAGATCGAGCAATGTACCTGCGATTACAGAGCCATCGTTCACGTTGGTATAGTTATTGTGTGTGGTGAGTTCTGGGTTGGTATACATTTTGCTCAGGAAACTAAGAGCAAAGTACCTGTGATTACAGAGCCATCGTTCACGTTGGTATAGTTATTGTGTGTGGTGAGTTCTGGGTTGGTATACATTTTGCTCAGGAAACTAAGAGCAAAGTACCTGTGATTACAGAGCCATCGTTCACGTTGGTGTGGTTATTATGTGTGGTGCCGTGACATAAGGCCAAGTGACAAAAGGCCAAACATAAAATGTTTTGTCTTGAGCAACAGTACCTTGGGTGGCCCGCTTCGCGGGTTTTCAGGATTTTAACTCCCTTTTCGGGGCTCACACCCGCTCACGCAACTCCGTTGCTCCGCTTAGGGTATGTTCAGTCGCCAGGCAGGCGCCTGAAGCAACAGTTTTGTATTTTACATTAATTGGAGTAAACAACTAACAGTTATGTACTGCTGCTCAGGAAAACTGTTGCTACAGGCGCCTGCCTGGCGACTGAACATACCCTAAGCGGAGCAACGGAGTTGCGTGAGCGGGTGTGAGCCCCGAAAAGGGAGTTAAAATCCTAAAAACCCGCGAAGCGGGCCACACGAGGTACTGTTGCTCAAGACAAAACATTTTATGTTTGGCCTTAAGTCACAAACAAATTTGGCCTTTTGTCACTTGGCCTTATGTCACGGCACCACACACAATAACCACACCAACGTGAACGATGGCTCTGTAATCACAGGTACTTTGCTCTTAGTTTCCTGAGCAAAATGTATACCAACCCAGAACTCACCACACACAATAACTATACCAACGTGAACGATGGCTCTGTAATCACAGGTACTTTGCTCTTAGTTTCCTGAGCAAAATGTATACCAACACAGAAAAATCTGCTTTTGATCTGACACAGTATATAGTATGCTCTTAATTTGAATGAGCATTCTGTAGTCTATTATAGAGCGTCGGAGCTCTGTACTGATATACAGTTTGGCAATACGCGGACCGGACTTAAATCACTCTCTTAGAAAACCTTAGTTTCTATTTCTAAAATCTTTAAATCTGTTCTGATTTAACTCTGTAATTCTGTACACCATCTGTTAGTTGGCAATTATTAATACATTTTAAATTGTTTAGTTGGGGTGGCCGTGACGCGATGGATGTGTGCTCGCCTGTGAACCTCATGATCACAGGTTCGATCCCTCCCGTCGTTTATGTCCGTTTTAATTCCATTAAAAACCTTCTAAAAATTGTCATCAATGGGTTTGCTGGTTTACTCATTACATGTTGTTCAGGCATTTTTTTTTTTTTTTTTATAATTCATTTTTTATTTAATTCAATCTTAAAACTATCTTAAAGCTAGACAAAAATTCATAAAAACTAGCCTAATTATCCAATAACTTAAAACTAACTTACTGGCCCTACGCGGGCGCTCTAAGCTAAACTCTATCTTAAATCTAATGCCTTTCAACTTAAACTACTTAAAATAAACTAAAACTACTTAAAAACTAGAACAGCCACAGCAGCAGATTTTTTTTTTTTTGTATTAAATACATTGGAAGAATGTACTTCAATTTTTTTTTTTTCTTTTTTTTTTTTTTTTTTGTACCACCCTGACTGTCCCTACCTAAGAATACCCTTAAAACTATGTAAGTCGGCCAAGACAACTTGTCAACTATCGCTATCAATAGCGTTGTTCAGGCATAACACTAACAACATGTAATTGAGTTAAACTAGTATGCCCAACAAGGATGAACACGAATAAAATAATGTGAATTATAAGCGACATAGAAATAAGACACGGCATTCTCCGCTTTAGTTCAGCCTCCATCCCTGGAGATAAAATATCTGAGACAACAACCTTCAGTCTCAGAACATCGTGCCACACATCTTTCCTATCCTTCTTTCTCTTCTTAACTTCACGCCCGCGCTGTGTTAAAACATTTAAAGGGTAATCATAATCCCTTGAGCGCGCGTAGATTATAAAAAAAAAAAAAAGTATAGAAAATTGAAACCTTAATTTAAAATAGTTCACCTTATGTTCGTTACTTTTTTTTGTAGTCTTTTTTTTTTGTAGTCTTTTATCATCCATTGCGATCGTCCCTAGGACCTAGTCTATCCTCAAGCTTCTTTTTAAGAATTTAATTTAAGGATTTGTTTTTTTTTTTAAGGTTTGTATTTTCTACATAAATTCCGCAAATTCCGTAAAAATTATGGTGTTGTTTTCGTTGTCTGCAGGACTTGTGCCAACCACTTGAAGAAAGACCATTTTCTCCAAATACAAATTTATTCATCATCAGTTCCTATTTTTATTGATTTTTACCTTTTTTAAGTGTTCAAAAGTTTGACATTAACACGCAAAATTATATTTCTTCAAAATTCTCCCAAAATGACATAACTTCCAAATTTTGATATTAAAATTTTATTTAATAATTATTTTTGACTATTAATTGCACTGTATCCCGTCATAAACACTGACGAAATAGATAATGTTTCTTTTATTAATTGTGGTGCTTATGGAAGACCATTTCCTGATCATCATTTAACTGATCAAGATCAGTTTACACAGTATCAGTCTGTACTTATTTTTAACATACTCCAGCCATGAGTAAGTATACAGTTTGCTTGCCGGAAAAAAATGAAAGAATGACAGAAAGTATAAAAATATTTGTCTGTTGTGAAATATTGCCGTGACATAAAGTCCAAACGTAAAAATGCAGCAATAACAATTTCTTCGAAATATTTTTGGATTTATTGGGTCAATTTGCGACTTGTGTGTCCTGCCTTTTGGTTTTGAGTCTATAACCCACTATTTTCTTGTCATTTAATTCCAAAAAAAGAACCCTAATATTATGAAGTAATTCCGACGAAGTCAAATTGATGTCTCCCTAATCCCAAAACATAAAGATGTGTTTTTTGATACCCCAGAACCAAAAAACTCTATACCCTCATGTTCTTCTCAAAATACTCATGTGTTTTCTTCTAAATCGTTCTCTTTCAGCTGCTATTAAATTTCTACTCTTCAACCAAGTCCCACTATTCATCACTTCTTTTCACATCAAGTAACTGCAATTTTTAGAATCTCTCTTCATTGCCTTTTCATTTCACTTAGCAGAATCTACATTTATCGCAGTCGCATACAAAGGAAGAGTTTTTGTGAAAATTTTTTGGAGCTCTACCTCCCCTTTTAGACCCTCTTTCAATGCTACTGGTTAACCAAACAGAATAGAGAAGGTCTCTTTGTTTTTTTCCTGAGAGACCAACGGCTATCTTTGCCGGTGTTACAAGAACATATCCTCCCTGCGAACCCTGTAGAGCATTAACTTATTTACCTATAATTTAACGAAGCTTGTAATTGAGCTATATTCCTTTTTTCGATATGATGTAATGTAATTTGAAAAGAATTTCTCTCTTCCAAAAGGACCGATCTAGTTTCAATGACTTTTTTCGTTCCTGATTCCCTTCAGTATCCTACAATCAGAAATGTTTTGTTCTTATAATCTCAAAATCTCCGAGAACTTGGCTTCAAGGAATCTACTTTCTTTTTCTATTCTCAAATACTTACCTATGACATCATCATTTTGACAGAAACTTACATAGATGTCCTTTGTTTTAAATATAGTGAGCTCTTTTCTAAAAACAAACATTTTCGACCAGAAGGACTTAAGCTTGTTAATTCTCACGGCCATGGAACCAGCATCAGCACTAGGTAATCGTTATGACATTATAGTACTCTTCGAAACGCTCAATCTACCTCTGTCGAGCATGCCTGTGTTAAATCTAAAAATGTAAATAAAAACTGAATTTGGTGACGCCACAGACCGTGGAGAGTAAGAGCCTAGTAACTTGAGAACTCTGAATCAGTCTTGTATGCCTGTTGTCGGTAAGAATCGAGAGAACTTAAACTGCTGAGTACAACCGATGCAACTCTTAACAATCTGCGGTTATATCAGATCAACTGAACCAGTCGAATCTACTGCAATCTAGCTGGTACGAGTAGCCTTCAACTCCATCTTTGATCAGTTAACTTTCAGATATCGCTTTATAGAAGTTGGCGATTTCAATTTTCTCAGCTTACCCTTGAGTGCATCTTCGAATGTACTTATTAGTGATTCTTTCTTTAGCTGCACTAAACGAATGTAAAATGCTTTACCAGGGACAACATTTTCCTCCCATTTAGACATTTCAAAACTAATAGGCATCGGTATCTCCTTTAAGAATCCTTTGAGTGTGCGCTACCAGCAAGGTAGAGTTGGACACATTTTTTAAGCCTCCTGTGAGGGTATATTTCACAATTCAAGCATTTCGAGATCTCTAGGGCAATCTTAAAATCTTTTTGTGGGATTTCTCAAATTTATACCTCTCATTCGTTATTTCCACAGCTTTTGCTGGTCCCCTTCAAGCCCTATAATAGTTAAAACTATACCAACCTACCTTATCCCTAAAATACGTATCCCTATGGAATCAAAGATTTTTTTTAAAGTTGCACAAAATTTACCTACACCAGAATTCTGCTCTCTAACCTTCTAACCTTTATTCTGCTGTTTTGTCCAGACCTTAAGTGATTCATTACAATACAATATTCGAACAAAAATACCACCGCGGACCCATAAACCGGATACCAAAAAAAAGGTGTCTTCATGTTCAAGTTACAAGCAAGTAGAGTATAGGTATACTGAGGCAATAGCTTAGTTTTATTGCGCACACAGGATTCTTCCTTTGAAAGCGGGAGAACATTTGCAGCAATAAAATGACGAAGTCTCAGAACAAATGGCTTGAACGGACCCGCACTCAAGTCGACTCGAGTTTTTTTTTTTGTTTTGTACACAGCCGCGTCGTTGGACGCAGCACAGTATGGTGGACATGTAGGCGCAAGAGTTGTGTCCAGTTTGTTTGCAAACGCGCATGCGCCACCCTCTGCATCATCGTCGTTGTTTGCTGCGTATTATCAACCCACTTCCAGAAGAAGAATCATTCTAGTTTGTCCACTAACAGCAACTGACCATCGAACTCCGCCGGCCGCCGCGACGCCCCGCCACTGTGTATCGTTCGGTCGTGGTCGGTCGTCGTCGTCGCGGTCTCCTCGGTCTACTTATGGAAAATCGGATAAAATTCATGGCTAATCTGGTTGTGAAACAACTTTGTGAATGGTGTCCATTCGCTTGACAGGAAGAGCTGAAAGGGTGAAAGAAATAGATATCGCTTCTCAAGATCCTCAAAGCCAATGACGCACTCACACAACGATACTTTCCTCTTGAAACACTTTTCACACGAGATGACACACATACATGCACAAGAATGTGAGGGAGATTTCGGTGGGTGACCAGACCCAGAGTGACCAATCGGACTGTTAATCCCAGCTGCATCATGTCGCGCATGCCAATCATTGATCATTTCAGGTCCAATAATGGAACCATGTGGTAGTCCATAAATCATCGCAGTGAAACCAAACAGATGGGTCGCGTGTTGTGTTTGTTGGGTGCTTTCGCGCAAACGCGTGTACAAATCAAGAGTCTTTTTCTTGGTCTTGGTTGGAATCAGAAACAGAAAACTAGAGGAGGGACGGTCTGGGGTGGAGAGTCCGAACGGATTAATAAAACAAAAATTTCTTCTCTCCTGGGTGGGAACGGACAGCGTGGCGGCTGGAATTATTTGTTTGCAATGCTGCAACATGACAGCCATGCACTGATTATATGAGAGAGCGGAAAAGAGAAAAGACGGACGACGACTATAAAGGGACGAGGAGGCAGTCGATGGCAAGCATTGGGAAATCGGAGAGAATGAAGTGAATACCCCCAAACGATAACATCTGGGATGAAGATAAAAGGATTTTGAGCTGAGCGAGAATGCAGGAAGAGATTGCGACTGACGGATATTTTTATTTGGGACGCAAGTGTGTCAAACTTGGTATGATAATGTGTTTCTTTGCGCTCAGGCAGAAGTGTCACGAGAAGTGTTTTTTTTTTTTTTTTTTTTTTTTTTTTTTTCAAGTTTTTCGGATTAAATGTAGTACGACCATTAATTTTATTGATTGGAAATTGGGAGATCGGAAAGAGAAATTAAAAAAAAAAGGGACATATAGGTGAAATATAACTTGCGATTGAGGAAGATAGCCTAACAATAATGGATTCGTTAAATATCGAAATCGAACTTTAAGCAATAAATGAATGAGCCATCGCAAAAAGTAGGCCCCTCAATGAAGCACCAGTAAGCATTGGTCAACAGTAGTCAATGTTGCAGTCTTAGTATCAGTTAAACGTTTTTTTTTTTCTTCAAACAAAGTTTAAACGTATTTGGAAAAATTTAAATTTTAGGGGAAATTGCAGGTTTGTTCAGAAAAATTTAAATGTTGACCATATACCCCTACCTATCGTCCTATATAAAGGATAGGCCATCTAGTAGTTTCTTTTTAAATCATAGGACACTGATAGCTGTTTCGTACTCGAAATCTTCACAGAAAGTCAGTATCATTCCTCCGCGGAACGAAATAAGTCGCTTTACGCTTGAGCAACGTTGAGAACTATTGAAATCTTATTTCCAAAGAGAGTGCTGTGTAGCCCGAACATTGCGTTTTTTCAAAAGAAGTTTTGACCGAAGTGAAACACCCAACGCGCCTGCTGAACGGAAGCTTGTGCAAAAAGTTCTTGAGACTGGTATGCTAGTGGACAACAGTCATGGTCCCCGTCGTCGTAAAGTGCGCATAGACGAGGCTACTGTAGCCGAAAGTGTGAGACTCAATTCGCGAACTTCAACTCACTGTCGATTTCAACAGCTCAAATTAACTCAGCAATTGAAGGCCTTAGAGCAGCTTGAATAGAAGAACGATTTTGGGCGAAAAATCATCTTTTCTGACATCGTCTGGCACTGAAAAACTAGACCTAAGAGATTTACGTCTTATGTATTTTCGAGATGATGTAGTTTAAATTGTTTGAAGCTCTCTCAATCGTGTCAAAATTTATCAACCATTTTCAAAAATAATCAAGGCATTATCAGTTATTACAAAAACACTATTGTCAAAGAAATTATCGAGCGATGGACTTGGATTAGATTTTATACGAAACACACATTCGACTTTCAAGACTGAAAAATGTCAAAATATTTAACAGTGTATTCTACATTAAAGATTTTTTTTTTGGAAACTGCAAACATATGAAGTAGTTTAACCCATCAATTTAACGTCCAAAAGAGTGCTTAATTTATTTAATCCCTCCTAAGGCAAAAGTCATTAATATAAATACAACAAACCATCAACAAAAAAACTTCACTCTTTACAGTCAGAAAAAAGGTTAACAGTTCAAAAGAAGCTTTTCCTCATTTAACACACGCGCCCACAGAGTCCTTCTTTTACAATACCATACGCTCTATAGCTGTTGTACCTACTCGTATAAGTCAACATTTTTTTTCTACAATATTTAACCAATAAACCTCCCGGCAATTTCTCTTTCAAAAACCTCAACGCAAAAAAAAAAAAAAAAAAAACTGCTCTCCCTGAGATACATTATGTATTAAAAAGAATAATCCAAGAGTTAAAGATCCTCCTTCAGCAGCAAAATAATTTGATTGCGTGATGCATGCATTACGCACCTACAGAAGAAGGATCTCTGATACATTGTTGCAATATTCTGACACTTGGGAGAAGTTGGCTCATACTACTCGTATGAGAATCTTGATTTGCCGCTGTTCATAAGGCGTAGCCTACAACTCAACTCAAGCAAAAATAAAACGAAAGAGGATCTTCGGGTTTCTCTGTGGTATCTACTGGTTGAATGGCCTGATTCTGCATTTTTATTCAAGAATTTGTAAGGACTTCTCTATCTCTATGGCAGATATTACTCATGGTTAATTTAAATAAAATAAAAACAAAAAAAACACCATGGGAATCCAGAATGATGACTGTGGTCCATCGCGCATGATGGGTAGCTAGGGCTAGAGACGAGTTTGTTCGACTAAATGGTTTATGTAAGGCCAGTTAAATAGGAAAAATATCAAATTTAAGTAGTTCAAACTTGACATGATTGAATGTTAATTACATAGTAGAGGAAATTGTATTTTCAAGCTCACAGCCTTGAAAACGGACAGATTGCACCGTGGGAAAGTTTGACAGTTTTCTATAAATTAATTAAAATCACTTTTGGTGCTGAGGAAATTAAATTTCAAACCTAATTTCTGTCAAAAATCATAGCCTATTGAAGGAATTCAGATTTGTATGGACCTACATATGTATAAATACTAGCGGAGCCCGCCGAACGTTGTATCGTCCTCAAAATCCAGTTTTTGGTAGAAGATTTCATGATCATTTGAGGTGGAAGGTGAATTAAAAATAAATAGCCTTCGTTTTTTGACTGGGTCTGTCAAAATAAACTAAAATAAAAATATTATTCATTTGTTAAACCGCAATGGTTAGCATGAACCACCCTGTACAAGTTCAACTAATAATGAAACTTTAGGTGTTTTGCTAGAAATTCGATCAAACTTTAAAAATTGTTTGATTGGGTAAAATAAATTATTGTCTCCCGGAACACACCTTGAATAAAAACTTTTAATAAATTAATATCATCACCATTATAGGCTCCCGTTCCCTCTTCCTTCGACAAGTATATTTAATTTTGCAAATCTAGGGCTGATGTCATCCATTTGCCAACGCCAAGCTTCTGGAACCTTGGTCTGCAGCATTCTCTAAGCTAAAACAAGGTCTACCACGTAGATTTTCTAAGCCGGTTCTTTTTGGATCATACGAGCCAGGTGACCAGACCACCAGAGAAGCCTACTAAGCCTTATTTGTCAGTATATCGGCTTCTAAAATGAGATTGGTCATCTTGAAGCTATTTTTCCAAGTGTACTGCTCTGAAGAAATATGAGTGTTCGGAGGACGTTCAAAACTGATAAATCGCTCTCATCTATCAGGTACAGTCCAAAACATTTTTTGATTTAGTTCATAACTGCATAACATCTTCCCAATATGTTATCGGCGTTTTCTTATGAACTTATGGTTAGTTTTTAAATTCTGTCAAGCTACCGAAGGATATTTGTTTTTTTCAAGTTGTTATCAGTGTAGTCTATTAGGTAATAACATATTTTTTTTTTTAAATAATGAATACATGCGTCAAGAGTACAAACAAATTTTGTTTGTCAAATTTTGGCCAAATTATAGAGGGCGCCAACGCACGTCGACTCATCAAAAAACACATTGTCCCATTGTGACAGTTAATCTCCGGATCTACTGAACCGATTTTCAAAAAACTTGTTGCAACTTGATTGTTTTTATGTTTTCAAAGACAATTTACCACAATTTGACCAAAAAGTTATGAACAAAAAAAAATGGCGACCCAAAAATGGTCAAAAAATTGCCAAAAAAAAAAAAAAATTTTCAAAGCTCGAGATTTTTGTTTTGTTTTGACTTTTTAAACAAATTGTCTCGTAAGAAACTTTCCTTTAAATAACCCACTTTGTTTTTTTTTGTTTCAGTTCAGCCAATTCTGAGATCAACTATCAGCAATGGGACAATGTATTTTTTGATGGGTCTCAGTGTCTCAGTGATCTCAGTGCAATAAAATAAATTTAGTAGTGACACAGCTCGTTGAGAAACGGGGTCCATGAACCAGTACTGTGTTCGTGTTGTAAGCCGTAAAGAATAGAACAAACCTAAAATTGTCTCCCCAATTCGAACGAATAAGATGAGAGGTACTTCTAAATGGCAAGATGCATTTTTTGTAGAGTTCGTCGCACCTTTGCGAGGGGAAGTACCCTTGAAGAAATATTTTGGTTTTAGTTAAGATTCGATCCCCAGAGTTCTGGGAATGTTCCAGAAAATCTGAACATTTTATTAAATTGCCAGAAATTTAGAAGCTTTGATGTTGTCCCGTAATTCCTCTACCACTTGGGACTTTGCTTTTTTTTTTTTTGGATAGACGAGGGTATTTTAGACGCTTTTTAGACTGGAAAGTTTGAGGATAAATGATTGTCGATTTTTTTTAGTTACAACTGTACATCCGATGTTAACTCGTTGAAGGATAAGGGCTATATTGATGTCCTACAGCAGGGACTCCTGAGTCGGTTTTAATATTTCCTTCGTGTTATATGACAGTTCAAAGCCAACATTTTCCTTCCGTACAAGCTGCGTAGTGAAACCGGACTCAATCTTCCCAATTTAAACAGCTTTTAAGTCCACTCTATTGTCTTTGGGCGTGAAGAATGAAATAGATTTGATTTGACTTTCGCACTCATTGAATTTCGAAAAGACTGAGGCACAATGAGTAATCTTGTAAATTCGTATGATATTTTCCGCAGTCTGCTATTATCACTTCAAGATCGCGTGTCTTATAAGTTTATAAATTTTTATCGAAGTTCTGCTGGATATCCCGTGTCGTTTGCCGACACTTTTTCTTGAGTTTCAGATGGCTCACAGCTTTCTTCCATTTGTGACCGTGACTTGTTCTTCAGTCTTCTTTGTATCCTTCTTGCGTGCGACTTTGATATCTATAATTATTGAGATACATACTCGCACTAGCCACCCCAATCTCTAAATCGATTTTCTAAAAATAGAGTCGTCAACACCTTAGACAATAGGTGTTACATACATCTATTTTCGATGCCCAATGTGCAAGACTAACTCTCCTTCCTCCGAGCTTCTTCGTGGGCGATTCCTAACGCAAGAGATATAACTGGTATTAATCTCATCATTCCATAGAAGAACAGTGTTAATTCGAACCTGCAGTCAGTTGAAGATCATACGAGTAGTTTCAAAAAATTGATCGAATAAGTTGTTTTTAGGTAAATACTTCCTTTCTCTTTTTGTAAGGAACAGTGAGTAGTTCTAGAGCATTGCAGTAAATTCCGTTTGATGATTAGTTGCGTATCTCTCAGTTTGACATCCTGTAAGTTCGCAGCGCATACCATTGCGAAGAGTAATCATTAACTGGTTTAAGGTTTAACGCATTAGAAATCAGTGCGGTGAATCAGAGAGTCGCATAGCATTCGCAATCTACTCGAATACTATTATACTACTGCACTCTGAGACTGTCAGTTGGTCGATAGGTCTGACGGTGAAGCGTCTTCCTTCATCGGTCGCATGGTTCTTGTTTTATATTTTATTTTCTTTGGTTTTTTATTTTTATTTGCAATAAAGATTCTGTATTAGGGTAAAGTTATGGATTCGAGAAAAAATTCAAGACGAACAAATTTGTTCTGGTTTAACCATTTTTTGTAAAGACAGTCAAAGCACTATTTGAATAAAATGGCGTAAATCTTGATTTCGGAAGAAGCGCACAATTTGCAAAAACTATAGACAGTCTTTAATTTAATCTAAATTAAACAAAAATATAAAAGAAGACCAAATTGGTCACTTGCTTCTTTGGGAAGAAGCAAAAGCTATTGGTTTTTGCTTTTACTGGTAGCTTAATCTAGACACTGGATCACAAACATTTTAGCTTATACTGAACTACATGCAAATAGCGTTAGATAGTTCAAAACAGCAAATCCTAGGAGGCATCTTTTGCACGCTAGTGTAAGCCTATTCCTATCTGCTTCCTATTTGACACACAGCTTTTGCTTAAACATCCAAGCTTTACCTTTTTTTTATTCACTAGACACAAGCCTCTGTTACGTAGGGAATTCGCAATCGCATCGCATAGTCATACGGCATTTTAGACAGGCAGATAAATATTGGTGCTTTTGAGCTTTCACTTAAATTTATTATTCTATGTGGGCATAAACCGTTTTGTACGTCTTATAAGTTTTAGCCTTTTTTTCTGAATACTGATTATACTTAGCTTCATTTAATTTCTACAAATTGAAGCATTTGCTTAAAAATCCTAGGTTGAGCTAGAACCATTTTCTCATTCGCCAAAGCCTTGACAGTAAGGGCAAGTCCAGTCGACCTAGTAGTTGATTTTAATTTTTCGGTTCGCCATCTTCATCTGACACACATCGAGCACTCAATGATAAATTGAAAGGTTCAAAGGACACATTTATCAGATGGATGGAGGAGATACGACGCGAGAGTGAGTGGTTGGCTGTGGTGGTTGGTGGATTGTGTTGGCTAACTGACTGCTGCTGCGGGGATGCGCCTGCGCCTTTGGCTGCGTTTGCATTGGCCTGCCCGTTCCTGTGCCCTCGTGCCCATGTGGTCGTGTGGAAGGATATCAGAACAGAACGATGAACTGTACGCGCGCCCAATGGGTTGTGCACTGCACAATAAATTGATTGATTTAGCTGCGGGGATTTATTTATTAATTTCTCTTCTTCTTGCCTCGGTAGTTGATGTAGTTTTTTTTTTTTTTTTTTTTTAATATATATAAAAATAGACATATATATCGTTTTATTTTTATAAATGTACGGGTATGTATTTTCGATGATTAAGCATGCATTGAATTATACTATGGCCAATGAAGATGAGAACCAGTTTAATGATGGCTCAGACATTCCTTGATGACTTGAAAAGTTTCGGAGAATATACTCGTATAGGAGTTCTCTTTCTATATCTCTAGTCTTTTGTCTATTTATAGTTAAAGGTATTATAATCGATTTGAGAAGAGTAATGAAGTTGGCTGAGGTATGTGGAAACCGTACAGATGGGCCGTTGCGTCGTCGTTGCCGCCAGTGAATTCAGCAAAAGTTTTTTTTTTAAGATTTTAAATCTTTAGCATTCTTATAATGTCGGAGGAATGTTTGGAATTTGAGGATATCCTTTCCTCAGACTAACTTGCATTTTGTTAGTGAAATTTTTTTAAATTTTGAATTATTTAATCAAATTGCTGAATATTTTCTTGATCGCCAGACTAAGTTAAGGTTTCAATGGTGATGGTGTTCGGTCTTGGATTGACTTATACTTATACTCCCACAAGTTTGTCAATTTGCGAAGTTTAGGAAGTTTAGACAAAATATTAATTAGCTGTTATAAACTGGGCCAATCTATGAAGTGTCCCAGCCTGGCTTTCCATCATCTACCAGTCGTCCAGCTGCAATGGCTTGATTTGGCCTCCCTTTGGCGGTTTGTCCTAGGCGGTTGACAGATGCTTGTTTTTGTTTGTTGATAGAAACTAATATGGTCTTGTCACCTTTTTCTCTTTACTTCAATCGCCGGAAATGTGTCTATAACAGAACATTAGGTCCAGCCGATACTGTCGATATTGTCCGAAGGCCCTAATACATAGTTAGATGGATTTTTTGAAAATAGTACTGCTCTGTTCAATATCTCTTCCAGATCGAGATTCAAGAAGTCATATGATAGTGAACATTCATACCGAATTTCTGTGCATGTTCGGCATAGTTAAGAAGAGCTGTTCCCTATGTACACATTGGACCGTTCATTTTCTAATAATTTCAAGGGACACAACTGGCTCAGTTTTCTCGGGATGTCAAGTTCGGCCACCGATATCGACTTTAAAGCAGACGAAAAGATGGTGTTTTTCGACTTGAAATTTATTGGTCTTCATCAGTTTGAAGTTTTGTTGTATGTTTGACATGCCGAGTCCGGAGCATGATCTGTTAACACATCTTCTCTATGATAGAGGATCTCTGCTGGTAATCCGTCTGAACCAGGGGGCTTGTTATTCTTATTAATTTTTGTAAATCTATCTATCTTTTCTAGACTAGAAGTTCTTCATTGACAAAAAGTCTATTTTCATTCCCTAAATAATTCCGAGCCAGTTGCTTGAACACACATACAATCGCTGTAGATCGGCGACAAGGTTTTTTTTGTTCGATGGTCACTTTCTGAATTTTTCCAGAGTTGTGACGTTTACCTTGATCTTTGACCTTTAATCTTTTGTCATCGAAAAAGTTCAATTGTGAATCCGCAAATTAAAAATTTAGAATGTGTAAAAAGTGGCAATTTAATTTGACAAATTATCAAATTTTTAACAAACTTTTGGCGATTTCTTAGAACTGAATCATTGAAACTTTTTTTAACATATAAATTCGTTGCTTTAACGTCTTACATATTTTGACATTCTTGTAAACTTTAACCCCAATACATTTTGCTAAACGCAGGCTGAGTTAAATGGTTCACCCTTAACCATTAACCGTCCCACAAATCTACTACCAAACTCACTGAAGTCATCCGACCACAAAGTCAAAATCAAACATACCCTTTTTAGAAGTATCTCGGCTCTTTCTTATCAATTAATTTGAAACCATTTTAACATAATTTTACTTAGAAATCTGCAACTTGTTAGACGAAAAAAACTCGCGAACAATCATAATTGCTGCAAAAAATTTGCAAAAAAATTATAAGAAAAGTCCAAAATTTAAAACAAATTTCCAATACCATAGAATCTATGAGATATCGCTGATAATTTTTCTGCCATCTTTACAAATATATATAAGTTAAAATCCCATAAAAAAAGGTGAAGATATAACAAGAGTCCTGATGGGCTGTGTGCATAAGTGATGGCAAGTAGCCATGTAAGGGTTAAAATTGCATAGCAAACATATTTGCTCCTCGCAAATACTTTACCACTCTTTGCTATTTGAAATTCCACACAGTTGCATGATGTTCCAACATCTCGGGCTTGTTTTTTTTTTGTTTGTTGCATAATAAATGGCCACCACCCAACACGACCATACCACACCACCTAATAAGAGGACACCACACAACACCACTCCATACCATACCGATACAGATACCACAAGCCACACAACTGAGCTCCTCCAAAGTATATACGAAACAATGAAACCATCATGTTAATCAGGTGCACCCCATGTTTGTTAAATGCTCCTCGTCCCGCTGCACTTTCCACCTCCGCTTGTCCCTAGGGACTGGACAAATGATGATACAACTGATAGAATACTTAAACCGAGAATAAGATACATGTACAATATAACAAATAAAAACCAAGATACCATCCACACAGAGTGCAAATAAGCAACAAGTGTGCTCCTCTATAGTCAGGGTATGGCTATAAGGCTGCTGCTGCTGCTGCTTCTGCTGCAATTGCAGATACTGCTACTTTGGGGAGCGCTCTTCCTGGAACTCTCGACATCGGCATTGCCACATAACAAATGTTTTAACTAAATTCCACGGGATTATATTAAACAACACATGAAGCGCGTGAAGAGTCTAGCTCCAGAGTCGCCCCACCAGACCCTCCCCATCTCTTTGGCCACCAGAAACACCTTGATGCTTGATGCGAACGAAAGGAAGGAAGACTCTCCTCTTCCTTATGGGTGGCAGGCTCATTGAATGGCGGCGGCGATGGCGACACCACTTCGTGTATCACCAACTCTCTCGATGTGAATCTGCCTCGTTTCGGAAGGAATATGATGGGCAGAAGACATATTTTGATCCTTCTGTGTGCCCATGATGAATGATGCAACATGACGTGCACGCCAGTCGCGCTCACTTCACTGTCGCTGGCACCGAAGCGTGTTCTTGGGATGCAATAGCATCGGATTGTTCTATCCGTTCTCCCATCCAGGCACTGGACATTGACGACTGGACGGGTGATTTTGTTGCTGCTGCTGCTGCTGCTGCAGTACTCTTGTAAATATTTGTCTACGCATTTAGATACCATTGGAGAAATCCAGGAAGCGCGGCGTTTAGCATTTAAGCCTGTGTTTGTGTTTGTGTGACGAGAGGTTATGCGAACTCTTGCGGGATGCCTTTGTTTAATTTATTAGATAGGCTTGGCTTTGATCTAAGGAACTCTTGTTAAATACTTGCACCTGACTTTGGTGGAATTGGGACTAATTGTGTTAATTGGAGCATCACATCATCAAAGTGCTCTGGTCCATATCAATTTGTGGTGAATATTATTAACTGCCATTAAGACACACTTGAAATGTTAAGTCAATGCCTTACAAAAAGGTTGTTTTTCCATAGAAACATATTCCAAGAATCAAATAGAAGAATCGAATAAAGATAAGCGAAGTAAAACTTATGGCAAAAAGTCATCTAGATGAAGCCTAAACAGATGAATAAATTTGCTTGAAATGTGATTCAGGGATTGCTTAAGAAATGTTTCCCAGAGAAGAAATTTGAATTTCTATTGGTGTTGAGGTTTTTTTTTTGAAAGTTTTTGTCATATCTTCAAGTCATCATCAGACGAAATATTATTGATTTCAAAATGTATGGTAAGTCTAATTGTATTCCCTTCATACTAAGGTCTAATAGTGACTCTACGAAAAGCGACACCAATCCTTTTGGAGAATTTAGGATAATTCACTTGATATTTCAAAAGTATTTGATAGAGTTCGGCATCAAGCTATCTTATCGGATTGTGTGCATTTGGTATTGATCAATCTTTTTTTTGTTGAATTAGAAACTACCTTTAACCCCCACTTGACAAAACATCCCTCCACAAGACCCGTGGAAGCATATGAGTCCTTACAACGTCGGTAGATGAGTTTGATAGGTTAGTGGTTGGTTTATATGTCCTTATGTTTGGTTAGAATTGCTAAATAAGTCAAAGAGACTGTTCTTTTCCTCAAAAGTATTTTACCAATCTTAGGGAAAGTTGGTTCCATCAACTCAGACGCTCGTGTTCACCATAGGAGTGGCAATCGCTGGTGTATAGGCGAGGTGCATTGTTCAGTCATTTTCGTTAGTTCTATCATTGTCGTACGTGACCTTTTTATATGTTTTTTGACTGTGGTTGGAGGCGATTTCCAATCACGTCGTCGGCTGGTTAATAAAGCTTAGGAATTTGCAAGGAAACTTGTTATCTAATAAATTATTTTGCTGACAACAGTACTCCCAGCTTCTCATATTCATTTCCAGGTTTAAGTCCTTGTTCTTCGGATATTGTTTTAGAACGGCTCACTAAATTCTGATCTCTATAGCATTGTCAAATAGGGAACCATAAATTCAGAGATTCTTTCTTTAGCCGTACTGCATGAATGTGGAATGCTCCACCTACTCGTGCTTCAAACTGAGAAGAGATATCGATGCATGATTTTTGAGTCCTAGAAATCTTTTTTTTTTATTGAAATATTTGTACTGGTTACAAAAACACTGTATTGGATACACTGCAATGGATACAGATACTTGTGCTCATTACATTGTTGCAAATCAGCTTTTTCTTAACTTCGCTGCTTATAATACATCCTTACAGCATTTTGTAGTTATTACAAGTACATATTTTTGAGTCATCGCCATCTTGCTTTTTGGTTTTTTTTCTTCTCTGCACGTATTTTTCTCTCAGTGTAGGTGTTGCTCTTATGTAGATGTCACATATATACATATTAATGTATAAACTCTTAAGTAGTACAAGTAAAACTAAAAGCTTAACCACTTTGTCTAAATTGTTAAATTTTGTATTTCTTTTGGCGTTAAGCAAATTTCAATACTTGTAGACATACGACATAAGATCTACTGACTAACGACATACTGAGCCCCAATTATCATGCGTATTAATATCAAAAACTAATTACCTAGACGTCTCCACCTTTTGTTTTAAATAATTACAAACATTCCAGGTAAATTATATCCATCAACATAGAGCTGTCTCTATCTCAGACAGTTTCGTAATTTTTTTATTTCAAGTAAGTCATCATCCAACTCAGACAACTTAAATCTTAAATAAAAGATCTTACAAAGTAAAGCTAACAGCTTCAGACATAATTTCTCATAATATAACAAAACAATATTAAATTGCAAAAAAAAAAGAATCTTCTGAATAAAGTTATTAGCTCTAAGCGAATTATAATATCTCCAGAGTCCAGACTCATCCGACATATGGAAGAGCCGGAAAAAAGATCCTTTTTTTGCTGTTTCCCAGGGAATCATTAAATTACTTCTTTGGCACTGGATGAAATACAACAAAAAGAATCTGCACACCATCTTACAATGTGTTGTACGTCGAAACGCGAAAATGTGAAAACCACTTTGACTAGGGCTGAGTTATTCCTTTTTTTTTATATCAATTGTGAATGGATGCAGGGATGATGGTCCATCATATTGCGCTTGGTGCTTCTGTGGATGTCTTGAGCTAATACTCTGTTGCGCTAGAGTTTTGTCGACAGCTTATAGAGACTAACTACGATTATACAGACGACACGATGCTGATGCTGATGCTGATGCTGATGATGACGACGATGACGACGACCTCGTTTGTCATCCCATCCTTGTCGTACTTTGTCCTTGAAATAATTCTTTACCCTCTTAATTCATCATAATTCCATCTGCGTGATGAGTTGGGCAACACAAATAAAAATAAAATGAAAACCACTATACAAACAGAGGCACTATACAAAAAAAGAGTTAAATGAACATGAAAAGAACGGAATTTTGCACAAGTGTCCACAAAGGACGACACAAAATTCAAAGACATGCATACGTAATAAGTATCTTAAAGAACATTATTCTCGCTGCTCTGTGCTGATGGTCTCTCTATTTTTTGTTGTTTGTGCATTGCAAATTGATGCAACTTTATAAGGGAATGACTGAGACGAAAGCATACAAATAAACAGTGAGTCTAAGGCATTTATTTGAGCTCAATTGCATTTTTATTTTTTAAAGTGTTTATGTTGAGATTCTTTGTGCAATTAATCTTTATCTTCTAAAAACAAAATTTTCAAACTTCAGAAAAATTCTGACAAAGCCGAATTTTGGTGTTAAGCTTTGTTTTGATGTCTGAATTGATTCCTAAAAAAAACCACTAAATTTAGAGTATGCCTAAATTTTTAAAGGAAGATAAAATTTACTTGAATGTTCAGAAAAAAGTGGCTAAATGGGTAAATGGGTCATAAAATTCGTCTATTCGTCTATTTAATCATTGAAATCAATTCAGTGAAATCAGTTAATAAAAGTATTAATATTAAAAATACAACAACTGTCGTCTAGAGCATCAAACTTATAAAGGTGTGGCATATTGACATTGTTTGTTCATCAATTGTCCATGTATTTCTTTCCACCTTCAGGAAAAATATTATTTACAATTTCTTATAGCAAATATAAAAAAGCTTAGTACCACGAAATGAAATCGTAGGGGAGTGCATCCTATTTTAAACTTTTTCCACTTAATATCTATCCATAAAAGCACGCTTGTTAACCTCAAAACTAAAAACAAAAATATTTAACATTTATTTTTATGGCAACTATTGAAATACAAAAAAATTGGTTCATGTCTAAGATCTGAGGGAGGTAGGGCCAATTGCGTTCTTTGGCCCAGAAGTTGTGCTTTTGTATTCATACAAAATTAAAAATTTTCAACTGTTCCAATTTAATAGTACCACACATTAATTTACTCGTAATTAGTATAATCCTTAATAGTATAATAGTTCTCGAGATATTACTCACACGCAAAAATTGTTGAATCCTTTTGAGTGCTAAAACTGTGAAATCAGTAAAAGTTACACTTAAGAACTGATTATCTTCTAAAAGGTAACATTTCTTTCAGAAACAAGAGTTAGCAGCTGAGAAAACTCCAGTTGTTCCTCTCATACATTTATATGGGAAAAACAAAATGACGATGAGGAATCCCCTTGCGTTACAATTTTCAGCTCATATCTATACAACCTTTTCTTAGAGCCCCAAGCAACCAACTCTTTGTGCTTTAAAAAAAATAAAAAATCTATAAAGTATTTTCTTTTCAAATCAGCTATTAATACAAAAATCCAAACAAAAGAGCTGATCAGCGAACTTGAAATTAAATATATTTTGTTTTCATTCTAAGAGCATTTTTGACTCAATGTACGAGTGTATTGCAAATTTGTGTTCATATGCCTTGCCACTTTCGCACACGCGCTTGTGTGTATTTCCCTGTGTATGTGTGTGTGTGTGTGAATAAGTTGAAGAAGAATTCGCCTGGAAATGACAGGGAGAAGGAGTTACCCCTTCTCAACTGTCCCACGTCCGCTATCACCATCCAAAACCACTCACTCGATCTGTGGCATTTTGGATTTGTGCGGTGTGCACATACATATCTATATTGTGCACCCTATGGCATCGCACAAGAATCCAAAGAGGGCGGTGAAGCTGGTAGTGAATGAATTACGCACAAGTTCCTTGAATCTTAATTACAAAATAATCGTCAGACATGACATATAAGTTATGATCATACCTTTCAGCCTCTCACCGAAAAATCGCCTCACAATACCTTTTGGCAGAATGCAATACTACTGAAAGAAGGTAGAGGAGGTTTTATGCAGACGAACAAAAAAATGACGGTTCATTCAATTTCCGTGGGAAATTTTCACGTTTAATTGTTTCACGGATGTGTGTTTGGCCAGCGCGACTCACTTTTTCGTGCATGTTTGTGTCTTAGCTGAGAATATATGCGGGCTGCTTTTTCTTTCAAAAAGTTGAATTTTACTTTGTGCGCTAACGAATATTAAGTGCATTGCGTATTTCAATAAATAGCGAAGGCCTCACAAGCAACCAGCAAGCATCCAAAGAGGACAATACTGGATTAAAAATAAATTTAAAAAAAAGGATAAAAGTACGGTACATGCGCTTGCGCTGATTAACACAATCAAATTAAAATCCAGCTAGACGCAGAGAAAGAACCAGAGATATAGAGGGAGAAATTTAGTTTGCAACTGGTTAATGGCGTTGGCAAAGATTCGGCTCCAATATCATGTTGAAGTCATTAATATCACGAATCAAGGAGGAGGAATTTAATTAGTTCCCTGTGCGTGGATTTATACTTTCGAAGAAAATAAATGGCTGCTGGAAGTTGTGTCCTGACTTAAAGTTTTTTTTTTTTTTTTTTTTTTTTACATTCATATTTTTTTTTTGCTTCATTTTTAGTGAAAGAAGGAGGCAAGCCAAGCGTGTGGCAACATTCCACACACTCTGGTATTCCATTAAAAGTAATTGCATATCAACATTATTAGCATGTGTTTCGAATAAATTAGAGAGGCTGACTCTGGAGATGAAGAAGAAGAAAGCAGCACGAGTGCGCATGTATAGCAATTTGTCTTTTTGGGTAGAAACGCATTTAAACAACATAAGAAATGGGTCAATGGGGATAATATTTTCTCAGTTAAAACTAAAACTTTCCATTATTCCCAACGGGTTCTTGATGTTTTATATTTGCTTTAGGAAATATATATCTTAATTTGAAATTAAAATATCATCATGGATCTATAAATAAAACAAACTAAACATTTATTTAAACAAAATTTTAAAGTATGAGTAGTCAACAATTTTCAAGTCGTGATTCACCATTTTCTCATTGATTTCAAATTCCACTTCTTCGTTTAAAATGATTTATCAACCTTTTTAAAAAATTTCACACCTTTTTATTGAACCTAGAAAAGTTAATTTTAAACAAAAATTCGATGTGCAATGAGAACTATTGGAAGGTCCGAATTTTCGATCTCCATTTTTTAGTTCTTACCCAGGCTTAAAAACTTAATTTACAAAACACACAGATAGGGAAGTATATATGAAGGGGCTTTCGAACTTCCAGGATGTCATTTCTATACTCAATTCTACAATGAGATGTTAGGGAGAAAAGAATTATGTTTGTTCTCTACACTGTGAAAAGAAGGTAGTTACCTTTTGCAAGTCCATATTTTTCCTCTTGGAGTTAGCTCGTGTCTAGATTTTTGAGGAAAAAATATGTTAAGCAATTATTGTGCTTCAGATTCAGTTTAAGTACCTTTATTTAGCTCATTATTAACAGGTAGACCATAACCAAGTTTATTCCAATTCTTAACTTAAATTCTCTGTATAGATATGTCTTGATCTATTGTTTATAGTTGAGCATGACTTTGGCTTCTTATATCTCCAAAACTCTTATGATTAATACTGGAGGCTGGAATTACCTCTTTTAGGGAAGAATTCTAGCTTTTCTTTTGTTATGTGTGGCCCCGAACACTTATCTGAACTTTATTGTTTAGTTGCGAGGTAATTTTTCAATACAAATTAATATTACACTCGAACCTTCAAATAACCATTTCATGCCACAGATCTTGACTTGGAGCAATTTTAATGTGAATCTCAAAGGGGCAAAGGTCCGAATCTTGACCAAAACTTGCCAGTAGTTCGTCAAGCACCTTTTTATCTTCTTTTCCTTACTTTTCATGGGTTAACCGGTTTTTCGGTGCCCCCATTATTAAAAACCTTCGGCTCTTTTTTCACATCCGTTAACGTTCCTTCGAAACCAGCTGTATATGTTTTCTTGTTGGCAAACCTTTAGTGGGTCTTTGCCTATTCCACGTTCTTCAACCGCTTGTTTCATTTGAAAAAAAGAAGCACCTTGGTCCATACATTTCCCTTTCAATAGTCTTGTTTCACCTGATTTGAACTCATGACTTGTTCTTGGGCTCTTTGTTGTTATAACCACTTTCGTTCACTAATTTATTTAAACTTAACTTTTTACCTTAATATTTCCTTTTTCAATAGAATCTATTGCTGTTTTGTTTGGTCTATGTGGGACGATTTGTTGTATACGAATATCACCTGATTCGTGGTAACTTATATTACCCTGTCTAAAAGGCGACTTATAAACCTACAAATTTAATTGTAGCAGAGCGACAGTTTGTACCTTTCAAACAAAACAAAAATTATAAAAATATTTTGGCTATAAGTCTCGTTAAAAAATTGCGAACAGAATTCATGTAATTCATGGTAACTAGTCCTTCATTGGCGTAACAAAGGCTTCACTTACATTACCGAGAAAATTCTTTTAAAATGCTTTACAATTTTTTAATTATCAGTTATGGCATAATTTATGACAACAAGTAGATTAAAACAAACTAGGACATAATTTTTTTTTTCTAAATGTATGTAAGACGCATTTAGGATGCCTAAAAGGCGCCTATTACCAGATGATCACCCACACTCGTATGTGTCTTAAAATTGACCATTTCCTTTTCCGTTTTGAGAAGCATCAGCTGATTATATTCTCAAAAATTCCTTGTTACAGATTTGATGAAATGGTGTTTGTCTGTCCTGCCCTCAGCTTAGGATCTTTGTCTATAAATATTGCTTGTCTGGCGATAGGGCAAGATGACTTTGCACTTTACCTTTATAACGCAATTAAAAATTGAAACAGAATCTTTCACAGTCTGTTAGGCAATTCTCAAGGCACCATTTAACGACTATTAAATTTGAAAAAAAAAAAAAAAACATAAATCATTCTAACGGTTTTCTCAACTCAACTTAGCTTTATAGTATCTATAAATACCCTAAACCCGATATTCTTTTTCAAAAAAAATTCGAACATTAACGCCAAACTGACAACAATATAATTTCTCCCACGGTTTTCACAAGTTTTGAAATATTTTGTCATTGAAACTTTATCCCAAAGATAATGCAAAAAAAAAAGAAACTTGCAACTTTATTCCAGATCAAAACCCCATAATTTGTACAGAAGTGCACATCGCTTAACTTTCCATTCTTCTGCAATATTATCCATTTAACTTGCAAGTTAATACGAAAAAACAACAAGCTAAAACCACCAACAGAAGGCCATCAAATAAAAAGAACAGAAAACCTTTAAAAAAAACTAGTCCCGTAACACGATCTTATTTGCGTCATATCGGGTTACTAAAACACGAAACTAATGTCGTCCGAATGGACGTTTATCGATTCGGTGCACAATATCGGAGGTTATATACAAGAAGTCTTAAAAAATTATCACGAGTAACACCAAGCAACATAATAGCCTAGGCCGTAGAGTTGCAATTTTGTTTGTTATAATGAGTTCACAAACCAAAGGGGTGGTTTGACTACCCTTAACATAAATAAACTCAAGAGCCAGTATAAGGAATGCGGGAAAATATTTAAAAGGATAAAGTGAAGTAGATAGCTTTTTATGTAGAGTCATGTAAAACACTCCACATTCGTGAAGTGCGGCGAAAGAAAAAAAACGAGATTGTAGTGAGTTATAGGATCATCAGTGTGAGAGTTATACTTGTGAAGATTACATATTTGCAGTCAGATGAGAGGGGGTGGAGCAAATTTCTTGGGTCGTAGAAAACCTAGACACTTAGTAGCGATTTTAGCGATTTCGAATATGTGGTCAGTCCCACGAAAGGTAATTTGTGATTCAAGAAAGTTTATCGGTTTTTAAATGATGAATATGAAAACAAGAGTGTCGGGTATCAAACGGAACCCTGTGGTACACCAGTTTTTTTTTTTTTTCGAATATCAGACTTGAACCCATCAAAAACCACTTGTGTTGAGCGGTCCGAAACATAGTTTCCAAGGAAGATTCCTTGGTACCAAATGCACACATTTTCGACAAAATAGCTTGGAGCTAAATCCCAAACCCAGCCTAGCCACTGTTCGATGGGATATACCATCAGATTGCCAGTTGACCTACGAATATTTCTACTAAAGCCGTACAGCCGATCCTTTCGTTCGTCAAGATATTTCCTAAGCTGGTAAAGGGACTTAAGTGTAACTGCCCCAAATTTGGAGCCCATTAAGTGGATATGAAGTTTTTGTTTGAAAGCCTCAATTGAGGCTTTAGTGACAAAATGTTTCCTGGGAAGACTTCTTCCCACCAAAAAATGCAACCATCACTTCCCAACTATATGAATAACAATGAAATGTCTCAAAGTCTGACCTGCATTTTGTAAATGCCATCTGCTTCAGTGCCTCAAGCTGCCGAACGGAAAAGGCCAACTCTTTTTTGTTTCTAGTAAGTTCGTCAGTCAGTGCATCAGTGCAACGCTTGGCCAATACTTCTCTAGATTAAATAACTCCAAATCTAAAGTTCCCATTGAACCAGTCTATTTCAGCCCGTTCTATTTTTTTTTTTTTTGTGTTCGTTTCGTACTTCTTTTCTATATGTTCAGGTACGAGTTCGTCATGACATCTTCACAAACAATTATCTACATTTTGACATTGCAGCAACTCAAGACCGAGAGTGTTGAAACGTTTGCACCACGTTTCAAGTCATGTGTGCAGTCTATAAGACATGAGACCGCTACTCTGCACATCAGAGGAGCACACAGATTAACTATGACATTGCGCACTGCATCCAAATCCGATTCTGATTTCGATTCCTTTGCAAGAAGAACGAACCATCATCATTCACCAATGATCTGCTGATGCTGCTGGTGCATTTCAATGACATTATAATTCCTGCACCTGTTTTTTTTTTTTGTTTTTTTTTTTCCCCCTTGATTTTTAAACGAGAAACAGAGTTTGTTGCTGTGGCATGGCATGGCCACAAATTGCTGCCAACTCGTGTCACATGGAATCTATCGTATCGTATCGTGTCGGTTCGGAGAGCTCTGGAGTTCTTTAGCCATACAGAGCACTCCATCCATGGCGATAGATTTGCTCAGTCAGCTGCGCGTAATTGAATAAGTATCTGCGAAGAACAAGCTGATCGTACCATCAGCATCAGGTGGAAGAGAGACGCAGAAGAAGTTGCGCTTTTGTGAAGCACATAGCACAATGATGAACACTCTCATCTATTTCTAGCTTCTGGTACACTAGGCACATAGTACATACATAAATTGCGAAGATGAAGATTTGCAAGGCATCTTTCTAACGCCTCGGACGACTCTTCAATGAGTGTTCTCCGCGCGCTCTGGCCGGCCTGGCCTGAGATGAATTTGATTTTAATTGCGCGCAAATGAATTAAATTATAGGTGTCCATGTCACAGTAGTATAGTTGTTGTTGGTGGATTGTGTCAGTGGTAGAAAAGTATGCTGGAAATGCCTTCCAAATGCGATTGTAATTGATTGTGACATGGAATCGTTGTGGCGCTATCTGACACTGGCTGTGGCATTAGGCCTGACAGTCCGAGTCCGATTCCGGAATATATCCTTTGGGGTCATTATGGAAGGTGATTGATTTGCAGAGTGAAGACAACGAATTACCAATGAGGCCTGCAGCATCAAGAATTATAACTGTTTTTGATTGAAGCAAATAAAAATTCATAGAAGATCAGGTACTTACTTAAAACTGAAACCTTCAATTAACTGTGTCATTGAATTGTCAGCCAAAGGAAACACTTTAAATAATAATCTGTCAGTCAAAGATAGTCTTAGCAACTAAGTAGCAATGTTGACTTTTTATTAACCATAGAAGGTTTTTCCTGAAAATATGCAATCAAGTGCTCAGAAGTCAACAATCATGCCTTAACGAACATCAAGGGATTGGTGAAATTAAAACATTGAATAGAAAGTAACACAAACCTTATGACCACAGCAACATTACGGAGTTGATTCCAATAGAGGTTTTGTTGACTCCCACTGACTTCGAAACATCTGATGGGTCAGGGATATAAGGAATCGGAGGACAAGGCGCAAAAGTAACCGAAGTGTCGCATTGAAAGCAGAGGATTTGTAGAGGAAATGGAGGATTGTTTCATTTTCTCGATGGTCCCCACAGCTATGACAGTGAATGTTGTGAGGAATGCCTAGTTTCACTGCATGCTCTCCTTTTAGCCAGTATCCGCTTCTAGTACCTAAGATACTCAATATGTCTTTCCTGGATCTGCATATCAAATGAAGTGTTCGGAATTTATTATAGGTGGGCCAAATTTTTCTAGATATAATGCAGTAAGTTAAACTGCTCAACCTACGGTTTGATTCGTTAAGAAAAATTGAGAGAATATAGCCCTTTATAACTCCGAGAGAAATATTGACTCTCCGCAAGTAATTCGTTAATGGCTAAAACTTGCCTGACCATCTCGTCTGGCCGTTCATTTCCATCTTTGCCACTATGAACCGGAACACCGACAAAAGTGAGGATAATATTGAGGCTTCAAGTTCCATCCGTCATTACTGGACCAATTTGGACCAATTTGACTTTGTGTTAATAGGTGTATTGCGGTTCTCGTTTGGAGCTTGTTTGAGTACCTTGCCCTGATAGTCTGTAATTCAGCTTGAAAAACACTGGCAAAGTCGGGTCGCGTGAAAGACGTAGATATATTCAGATCCTCAGAAAAGATTCCTGAACAAATACCACACTCCATCGCTGAGCTATCAGATTTGTCGAAGTCTTTCATCACCACGTCATCACTCCAGTCCTTTCTTCATGGGAACATTACCTTAAAATCTTTACTGATGGCCATTTTTGAAGTGCAGTAGTCAGAGGGCACAATGACATTGTAGTTCAAACACAACGAATAGCAAATGAAGCTCAATATTTTGTGGTAGATAATAATAATTAACTAAGTCATCTCGACTTCCAGTATAAAGTTGTCAGACGTCCACATCTGCCCATCTGCCATGTGACTCTAAATGCAAACAAATCTACAAATTTATTAGCGTTCTCCACATTACAAAATATAAAATTAACAAAAAAAAAAAACAAGCAATGAATACCCACATATCAGAGGTGGTCTACATTTGTTTCAGTGGAACTTCTCAGTTCTTTTTTTAATCTTAGTTCTCGGTTTCCGCCTTTTTACAACTATTTCTGTTTAATCATTCCTTTGAACTATTTAATTCCTTCTCTTGAAAAACCAATCAATTGGACATTTCATTAGTACAAGCTCACGACCGGCACAACATCCGCAGCAGATTCACCGCACCACAAAAGACCACCACAAGGTCCATCGGCTGGCCGGATCGCAACACTGTAGTACACAAATTCGTTATTCCCACCTACGAAATCCGGTTGTTCCACAAAATCACCTAAGTATATGCAAACGAAGACATTGACCGCGTATCACCCTCCGCGCGTCTTCCGTCTTTGATATCGTCTTCTTGTTGGTCCCCATCTTCGTTGGTCGCTGTAGCCAAACTACCATACCATCACCAACCACATCGAGCAATCATCACCACGGCCATTAATTAGGTGCAAAAAACCAATTCGCACTATTTAACCATATTTTATTAGAAAAAAGTATCTAACAAAATCTTTTTGGTGTTGTTGTACATTAAAAAAAATAGTTTATATGCGCAGCGCCAAACGTTGCGTCACAATCAACTTCTCTGCTTCTGGTTGTGTGGCAGGGGCTGATATCAGACCTTTTTTTTCTGAACTAAATTATCATAAAAATACCAAACGGAATAATTTTCGAGGGAAAAGAATTACACCACAACAAGCGCCTTAAACAATCTAACAGCTCAATCGGCGCGGCGGCCAGGCCACAACTTATCGCCAGGACCACGCATCATCAGGAACGTATAAAAAGAATCCCAACCAACAGGAAGCTCCTGCGCAGAGAAGAGTTGGGGGCCTCTCTTTCCACCTTGTGGCACTTCCTTCAAAATGCATTCTTAGTTTTCAATGTTAATGGGCCAATTAAAAACAATGTTTATATTGAATGTTTATATTATTGCCATTATGGATGCAGATATAACCGGCAAGATATTGGCAGCGACATCAGCAGTGGTTGATGATGATGGTGGAAGGAAGGGTTTTGCGATGCTGCTCATAGGCGGTCGCTGGAGAAACCTCTCCATACCAACATCACACAGACGCACACTGTCGAACAAAAATCCCGAAACAACATTTGGCCAGATTTTATGTGGCATCTCCTACTTCTTGGCCAATATACAAATTGAGTGGCCACCAATAAAGTCACTGTGATGCTGCTTATGCATTGACATGGCTGCTGTTCGTTCTGGTAGATGCTGCATGCGTAGATGCAGATGCAAATGCAGAAGACGTATGTGTCATTCACACAGATATTTTATAATACGTTATGGGCATTTTGTGGTGTATCGCTACACTTTTGGATACTTGTGTGTGTGTGTTATGTTAATGACTTCATTTAGTGTATTTAAATCTCTGCTTTGGATCAGGATGTGAAAGAGAGCTTAGTGGTTGACAGCTCTGGGATATCATTGAAAATTGAAGCATTTCAAAAAGTCGCTAAACACATCAGGACAGGTTGGTCCCTATACCTACCTGCAAATATAATAGATTCTGTGTGAGTGTGTGTGTTCGTAAGCACACAATATCTGTGCGCTTGAATAAAATGTGATTAGACAATTTTTGAGTAAAAAATGTTAAGAAGGGAAATCTTGAACGACTTTCGTGTAAGACAGTTTTATGGTGATTAGGATCACCGGTGGAAACGATGAAAAACCGGGTATTAGTTCATGCATAATCGTTAGGTTTGTAAATTATAGCACTGCATGCATCTTTATGATACACACTTGTATGCTGTACCTATCTGTGGGAGGGGAAACGATGACTGGAATTTCATCACAACTCGGTACTTTATTTTACCTATTAAAGTGATAGGCTGGCGAAGCCTGCAGAACATGTTAGTAGACATAAAAAAATATGCAAACGTGTATAAAGGTATAGTTCGGCCAGTTTCTCTTATAATTAACCTTTCATTTGACACTAAATTTTTGAAGTTCGAAAGAATTCTGTTAGATATCGGGAATATTTTTCATAATTTTTAAAAATTGTTGTTAACTGCGTTTTTGCTAGATTTTAAGGTGAAGAATATTTAGTTGAAAAACTGCCTCCACTTGAAATTTTCGAAATGGTTGAAGTTCCCTTCCAATAGCCCATGGAGTTTTGCTCTCCTGCTTTGTTATTCTGCGATAGAATCGAAGAATTTATAAAACTGAAACTATGAGCCCCTTTCCATATAGAGTCGAGAAATTCTCCATATACACCTAGAACTTGAGCAAGCTTTACACCAAATGGGCTACAGAAAATCTGGGGTGTGTTCCACGCTGCTTAGGGCAGATATTACAGCAACCGTAATACGATGATAAGTAGGTTTTTAAGGCATAACATCAACAAATTTGGCGCTCTCCAGACTGTCAAACTAGCAACCAAATGCATTTTTTTCTGACTGACACAGAGCACGTATTCGATCAATAAAATTATAGACAAATGGAAGCTTCTTTTAAGATCGAAACACAGGTGACACAAACAAAGTTATGAAGGTATCCTAGTCAGCAATCCCTTAAAAGGGCAAAGATCAAGAATTTAGCCCCTTGACAGGGCCATGACACCATGCGTTTCTTCCGGTTCCGTAGACTGGTCGTAGATCAAATCTTTACACTGCCAAATCCTAGAAAAGATTAACGAATTTCAATTTCAATTCCAGACTCATCACGTTTTCATCGACTTGTAAGTCACATATTAATGCATTCATTGTCAGGAATCATTCATGACTATGGAATGCCCGAAAAACTGGGGCCAAATTACCTCTTCAGTGACCGAGTGAGTGAGTCCTATCAGTGATCGAATAAAAATGTTAAATTAGTGTAATCAATTGCGCGATAACGTAAGCGTTAATGCCAAACTCACATAATTCAGTCACGTATTACTCGAAAACTGATGCGGTAATTTGGCCCCTGATCCAGCATTGTGCAACTCGCAATAGGTCTTCCGAACTATTTCAAGCATACAGTTCATTCTCTTCAATCTCGTTCTGGAGCAGATGGTGCCTAGAGCAGCCGTTAAATCTGGAGAGATATTTTCAGCAAATCTATGTAGTATGTATGCTCAACTATTGGAGTATACGCACGATATGCACATCATCATAACTAGTTGGCCTTAAGTAAATCTATAGGACAAGATCAAGTACATTCTATCAACAATCATCTGTCCGCCGCGCCGACTAGGAGAAAAGGTTAACAATTCAAACGACAGACTTGATGATGTCAACGGCTTTAAATGTGTAGAACATTTACTTGCAAACTTTTCAAATGTTTAAAGTGATTTTGATGGAAACTTTTTCGGCAAATGCTGACATAAAACAATACTTTACCAAAAAAGGTAAAAACAGCCAAATCGCCTGCATCTGTTAACATTCAGAAACCTTCATATGGGGGCCTAGAGCCCATGCTGAGTGAGTTACAAACCACATAACCGCGCACCAAAATCAGCCTAACCGCCCACAGCTATTGCACGGCTATAACCATACTGACAAAATTAATATCTCAACAAAGTTAACAAATATTATTCACTCAATCTAATTACTATTCATTACGGAACAATTGCTTCGCAGTTGATTGTGCCACAAGAGTTATAGAGATCCGTAGATAGAAAAACAGATCCGCATAGACATATCGTATGGTTTGGATATTTGCTTCCATTTCCATATGGTAATCGGTTCTTGGCAATCACCCTCTCGCGCTCTAAATCAAACTTAATTTACTTTCATTCAAATTGACCGCGTGGAGTTGTGCAGCAACAGCAGCACCACCGCCAGATTCAGTTTAACTTCATCACCTCCTACTCTAATACTGCACCGCGCACCGGCTCGACTTACCAGCCAACCACCATCACCATACACCGACCGGGCGGCTGGTTGGATGGAGCAAGCGTTTTTATACCTCGCAGGAGTTTCTAAAGCCAAACTGAAGCTGGATCTCTCTAATGGAAACCCAAAAGAGAATTAGACTCCTCGGGCTTATTGATCCATTGATTGCTTAGTTGGTTACTGTTTTTGTTTTTGTTGTTGTTGGTACAGTGCCACCACCACCAACAGCTCACCACCGATCGCCTTCTGGTTTTGTTGGTTAGTGCGGTGGCGTATGATGGTGATGATGATGATGATTACGATGGTGGCATGGAGCGCTTATGATTTTTCGATAATTTTTTCAAAAATTGTAATCTCAATTGCTCATGGAAGTCGTTGGTTACTGTTAGTGCTGCTGTTGTTGCTACCACAAACGGCCGACGCGGCGACTTTATATACACATTAGTTAGAGGATTTTTCCATGATTAAGTGATCAATTGCCGCCCACTTCATTATTTGTGGGCGGGTTATTGAGTTTCTAATCGACTTGCCAATGCACACACACGCTCGAGTTTTGTTGACTTTTTCCGTCGATATCAATAAAAGGCTTAATTTTAATTCCAGCACACACAAATATGTGTCTGAAGATCGTTAAGTGAAATTCTCTAAACAACGAAGATAAACTACAACATTCCACAAATTGATTTCAGTTCAAAAGAAAATGCTAATTCAAGTGAAAATCTAAGGGGAAGGAGAGAGAGTATTGGTAACTGTGTGTAGAGTGAGTTTGATGCAGTTCCTACTATATAGGAATTTGGTATATTGGATTCCTTGCAGCAGTTAAATCTATGTGTGCGTCCAAAACTGGATCGCAGAAATAAAAAGTCTCATTGGATTGTGTTTTGTTGTTTATTCATGAATTACCAGTGACAAGTGGAAAAGTGCGACTTTCGCAAGTGAAAAGCTGTTTAGAAAAATGAAAAATCGATCTCAACAGAGGGGGCTTAACTGATGAAAACTTTCTTGTTTCTTGAGGATGATTAGAAATTCAGATAAGATGTGGAAATATTGATTGTGTGTGGTGAGTATATACCCGTCAAATAAATATAAAACAGAAAACAGAACAAATGGAACATGCGCGCAAAGATAGCACTCCTCAAGGGGTTCTTTAAATGTTACGACTTTAACACAGAACGATTCTGAAAAGCTAATGAGTAGCACTTTTAATGACAAGAGATGGTCTTAGAGGATTTGTCAATCTTTCGCAAAAGACAGTACACCCCTGAAAAACTTTTTTGCAGCAGCTGAAAATCAAACCCAAGACCTCCTACATGACAGTCCAACGAAATACTTCAAAGTGAAATGGCAAAGAAAATTAGATTAGATTTCACCGAATAAAGAATTCCACATTCGTGTAGTACGGCTAAAGGATGAATCTCTGCGCTTAATCGTACGTCCGAACTTGTCATGAGAAACCTCCTCGTCAAATTTGAATTGGGACGTTTTAGGTTATATTGAGGGCAAAAATGTCCGCTAAATTGTAGTTCCCTTAGACGGTAATTAAAGAAGAGGATACAACAGCGAATTGTACCTGCTGTACTAGTGCTGCGAGACCGAGCTATAGTCGAAAAAGTTAATGTTCAACGACTGAGCTGGATGACTCATTTACGAGTATACCAATGGTCCGGCGCGAGAAATCTTTGAGTCCAATATCGAAAGAAAAAGGCAATATCGAAAAAAAGACATCGATTTAGAATTCGAACACAAGTAGAAAGAGGTTGCACCTAACTTGGCGTGGACTACTAGAGACAATTACCTGCAGTCCATCTTCACACCGGACTGTAAGGCCACATTAAGTTAGTAAGAGAGTAAGTAAAATAATTTTGTCATTTCCAACATTTAGCAAAGACTTGATATTAATCAACTCCGGTTCGGTTCGGTTAAGGTTCTTACTCGTTACACTTAAGACACAAGGTAAATGAGTCACGTTCTCTTTTCTGGGTTTTCCTGGATGTTTGTCTTTTATTTGACAACACTCAAATTCTAGGTCAAATTTAAGAGCGTGTTAAACGTTTTTCACCTAAATACAAATCTACGTTTGGTATTTTCGAATTGATTTTTGATTTCAGTTTAATCTAATTTTCCACCCCTCTTTCACACACATACACTCCGCTTGCACTGTATCTGCATTAATTGATGGTGTTAAAAAGTTTTTTTTTTTTATCTTTGGTTTATTTTTAATTGGTGGGTCTGTGTCGAAAGATAAAATCTGTTACAAGTGCTTGGTTAGTAGCCCCATCTATCTGTAGCAGCAGGGAGAGACTGATGGACTCATCCTTACACCCCCTAGTCTTGGCTTGTTACCTGACAAGTAATGCATGAGGTCTACATAGTACCACAAGATAAGTACAAGCAGGTATAGGTACACATATAAATATATAACTGAGCTGATAGGTCACACGTATCTCAAAATGCAACTGACTTTTAAATCAGAACACCACATAATCGCTATCGCAGACAATCGGGGAAGCCAACAGCAGCAGTAACAACAACAGAAACGGACAGACAGACAGACAGCCCAAGAGCACCAACGAAACGTCCAACCGACACGGACACATCTCAAAGCCGACACGATGTGGTGTCGTGGTAAACACAATCTTGGTAAAAATCTGTAAAAATCAATTGAAAGCGGCTGAAAGAACCCGAACAGTGGACTTCAATTATCGATCACGATCTCATGGATGCGAGTTCTTTTGTATCTTTAATTTTTTTTTTTTGATCATTTTTTTTATATTCAATCACGCTCGAGATATAATTCGGTCACTCCTTTGGGGCGCAAGTGGTCAGAAGATATGATGACTGACCGACCATCCAAGCTTCAAGTCGGAAAGTTATGGTAACTGTGGTGGAAGTTGAAAGTGCGTGCCATATTGTTCAAAGACCAGCCAATGGTTGGCATAACGCGCGGACTTACTGAGCTTCATTGATAAATCGAAAAACCGATCACGAATTTGTTCCAACTAAAAGTGTAGGTAATTACTTCATCAGGTAGGCGCACAATATTGCGCGTGTGCACGTGGCGCGGTGCGGCGGCGCGGCGTTTCCCATAATTTCAATTTATCCGCGCAGATATGATGAAATACCTGATTCAAAATGAGGAGCTGCCAAGGTGAAAAATGGATAATGGGTGGTGTTTTGATGGAATAGGCGCGACCGAAACGAAAAATGAATCTGGATTATGAATGAAAGGGAAATTACCAAGGAAAATTGCACTCGGTTTTTTTTTGTTTTTTCATGAGGATGTACCTACGGGAAAATTTCGTTGAGAGATTTTAGAACGGAACTATGTCTTTGATGAACGAGCTTTGAATTGGTAGTCTTTCTATAAATTTTTGGCCTAAACTTTAGCGATTATTGAACGATCTTTGTTGCAAATGAAAAATGGCGAATCGGACGACAGTTCGGTTTGACGTATGTGATTGAATTATGGATGTCAAATTCAGAATAGGATGAATCTGTAAGGAGTTTTTCTTTGAGGTAGAACTTGACGAGAGAAGCTGTTTTAAAAGACCGGAATTGGTTTGAATTGCACGGTCAACTTTATTTGTCGATAACTTAGTGTTACCTGTAAGCAGAAAGGCTTCAGGTTCAATATACTGGTAATTGAAAGGAAAATCATAAAGATATGTTTATGTTAAAAAGACATTTCATCCTTGACATCAAGACAGCACCTTTATTTTGATACCATTCTTTTTGTGGGGGAATCACTTTTTGGCCACGAGTTTAAACGGACGGGAAATAAGTTGCTCAGCCAAGATTGCAGCTTCTTCATCATAAGATTTTTAGATTCGCGTTGTATCGGTGTTATCTATTTAATTCGCTCTAACGTGATTTATCTGCCGTTAATGCTTCCAAAAAAAATTCGTTTTGTAGCCTGAGAAAAAGTATCTCCCGCCGATGTCGTCGTAGCTGATTTGGTCCACTGTTATCATTTCTTTATAGCTTGTAACCTTCAAATGAACTTTTTTTTACCTCTGGTGTAATCCTGTTTCAAATATATGGCAACTTTGGGACCTTTTTATTTTTAAGAGTTTTTAAGGCTTGATGTTTTGTTTTGACGAGTTTTTAGGAGTGAAGGTCTTTTATTGCGCCAGATAATGGTTTGCGGTTGAGACTATTACTCCGTAATTTTTAATAGTAAGCCCAAAATTTCCTAATTTCAAACAATAGAAACGTTTGACAAATTTTTCGCTTCATTCAGAAAGGTGTGAACATTTCTAATAGAACAGACTTGAATAATTACAATATCCGGGTTTGGTAGACTTTTTCTTCGAATGCGTTGTGCGCATTTATTGCCATATATTTTTTCTTTAAATTGCTTACCATGTCAATCTCTTCGATTCTTGTTTTTCGAGTATTAGCCACGAGTCTATCGTTCTTTAACCCGCTTATAATCCTCACAGATTGAAGAGCTTGCTGCGTAGCTCTCTAAGTTACAATTGGGTCATTTTGTAATGGGTACTTGTCGATTTCGTTCCTTTAATGCTCTAAATGATTGAGCAAGTAAATCTAATTTATGGAATTCGCCACATAATACCCAGATACTTTAAGATTAAGACCCATATGTGTGCCCAAAGTTCTGACACTAATAACAGAAAATATTTACTTTGTCACGTTTTTTTTTCACAGTGTACTTTTTGATGAAGTTGGTCAAATTTTATTGCTTTCTCCAGCCTGTAACTAAAATACAAACATATTAGGCTTAAAGCCTTATTTGATTCGTTTCAGCTGTCATGAACTGATTTATTTGGTTTGTAGCAACTTTGTGTAATTTCTTTCACTGTAAATCCCCTTCAGAAGAATTGTCGCCATTTTTTTTCTTTAGGAAATTAATTGAGGTTGCTGTCCTTTTTTCAAGGAATACTAGAAAATTATTTATTAATTTGAATGTTTAACCTGAGTAGACGATTATAGAATCTTTAAATTAATAGTGATTAAAACGCGCTTATGCTCCCTCTCATATTCACTCTTTATTTTGTATTTCAAAATCAGTGTAAAATTTGTTATGTGTAAATAAATGACAAATAAATGCAAGACGATATACTATTATTGCCGTTGCGAAAACCGCTACCGAAGACACTGTCATGTCAAAAACTAAGTCAAAATCATTAGAAAATAAAATGCACGACTGGGTCGCACGAACTTGCTCTTATGTAAACGACTAAGAATTTCAAAAATGAATTTTATTAGAGAAAAACTGTTAATAAGCATAAAATTCATTTTTAATAGACTAAAACAACTCCTTTAGTAGTAGGAGATAAAACAGGATGCGATGTGATTCAAGCAAATATTATCTTATGCAAGAACAAAAATTATAAGTCTGCATTCTTAAAAAAATAAGCTTTTTATACAAATTTTTAAAAATTTTGGTACGCCAATTTAAAATTTTTATTATTTTTCAAATAAAAATTAAATTTACAAAAAAAAAAAAAATAGATATTTTTTTCAAAAACTCAAAAATTATTTTGTTTTTTTTTTTTGTTTTAAGTTTTGAAATGCAATGTTTTTTAAACTTTTTAGAAGCATCTCTATAAAAAATTTCATTAAAATCCGTTTTGTCGGATTGAGAAATTCTAAATTTGAAAAAATGGTTCTATGGTAAGTAGTCAGTAATATCTTGATTTCAATTTTTTTTATTTGATTATAGATCGTAAAAATTAATCAAAAGAAAAAAAATTAGCAAAATTCTCGGAACAGTTTTCGAGAAAAATACGATTTTCGGAAACCATGTTTTAACATTTGTGTGGAGGGTACCGTTATTTTTAGGTAAAATAATTTTTTTTCTTACATCTTATAATTTATATTAAAAAACTTTTTTTATCAAGTTCTGTAGCAGCCATCCTTTACAAAACTACAAACACTACTACAAACACACACTGAATTATACACACAAACATATACATATGTACCTTAAATTATAAAAATTAACTGAATTACATACATTATATTATTTACAAACATTATTTACATATCTTAAATATCATTTCATTAAATTACAAAATCACATAATTAAAATTATAATCAGCACATATTTGAGTATTCATGTAAATTTGAAAAGTGTCAATTAAACTTAAAAACAACACATATTTTGTATACGAAAATAATTTGTAATGTGCTTCGAAAATTTAGTATAAAAGAGCCAAGAAATTGTAAAATCCTCGCAGTCTGTTAAATAAAGCGAACCAGTTATCATACAACGTAAAGTTGGAGAAACAATTCTTTTTATTTATAACAAATTGCTTTTCGTCGAGTAATAGTAGTTGTAGACAGGCTGAACATTTATTTGGTCGCCTGGCTCTTCTCCTCCGCTGTTCTTGCGTCATCATTTTCTTTACGCCTAACTAGCAATAGACAAGTTGAACGTCACAGACGGTCGCTTGGCTTTGCCTTTACGTTGGGAAGAATTCTTCTTTTTTCCTACTTGAACCACTCATTGGAGCTTCTACGTATACAAAAAACAACAACAACACCGCAGCAAGCAGAACACCTACGCTTCAATTGGCGCCCAACCTTGTGGTTACTTGTATAACTGTCACCTCTAATATTTTTGGTGAACAATCAACATACAGTAGAACCCGGATAAATGCAAAAATAGTAGAACCCGCTTAAGTGAGTCAAAAATTTATTTGGTTGCTGTGAAGCACAATTGACTACAGAATTTACAACAGTACAACCCGGTACAACAGTACAGTCGAACCCGATTAAGTTCGCTCAAAAAATAATTTTTTTTCTTTCTTCGTCGATTCGTCAAGAAAACTAAAAACGACAAGTTAAGAACTACAGTAGAACCACATCTACCACAGAACAGTAAAACCCGCTTAAGGACATACAGTTTTTTTTTGTTGCTTGATTAGCACAAACATTAAGGTTGTTTTGCTTCGTTAGCACAAACCTAAAGATTTACAAGTACAGTATAACCGCTTGAGGCGTATTACAGTACAAACCGCTTAAATCCTCTGACCTTTTTTCTCATTCGTTTATAACGAGGCTCTTATGAGAAAAAGCTATCGGTTATTGACGAAAACAAAGGTGCAATACCGAGAATATAACTCTTCATCAGAATCTGAGTTAGAATCTGAGTTTGAATCGACAGAATCTGACTTTGAGTCAACAATTACTGAGAAAAGCAAATCGTCTATATTTGAATCAACCACTCCTCCTAAGATGGCTAATCCAATTGCTATGTCTGAAGACCAACTAAATCGCTTGGTTGCTGCTATTGCTGTAAAAGAAAGTCATGGTACGTTCAGCAGGTGCACCGCTCGTTTCGATGGTGAGAGAAACACTTCGAAGTTGGAAGACTTCATAGCAACGATTACGGTATATAAGAATGCCGAAAAAGTTTCGGATAGTAACGCATTGATTGGTTTCCCTCTATTGCTCGAAGGCTTTGCATCGAATTGGTGGCAAGGTATAAGGAATGAAGCAAAAACATTTGATGATGCCCTAAAGCTTTTACGCTCATCTTTTGCTCCACCAAAGCCAGCATGGAGAATCTATGCCGAACTCTTCGAGGAAAAACAAAAGACCAACGAGTCGATTGACGAGTTCATATGCAAGAAGAGAACACTATTTTCTCAGTTGACGGATACAATTTCCGAGGAAATAATGATTAACATGATCTATGGACAAATTCTTCTATTTATAAGGGAAAAAGTTCCTAGAAAATCAGTTAAAACTTTCCAAGATCTCTTAAAGGAAGCCCGAGAAGTCGAGATAACACGAAAAGAAGCCAAAACTCCATGTATATCTGTTGAGGATGTGAAGAAGAAGCGTTGCACATTCTGCAGAAAACAAGGGCATTTAGCAGAACAGTGTTTCAAGAAAGCAAACAACCAAAGCGAAGCAAATAAAAAAACATCCTTGAATTGCTACGGTTGCGGAGCAGCAGGTTATTGCAGGACAAATTGCCCCACTTGCAGCAACAAGAATGCTAACAGCCCAACAATGCTAGATTTTAACTTAGTCGAATCAACAGTGATCGGAAGAAATGTTCCTACAGTTGAAATCAATATAAATGGTTTAAAAGGTGAAGCATACATCGATACGGCAGCTAGAACCAGCGTCGCGGGGGCACGTTTATACGAACAACTTATTAAAAAAGGATGCCCATTCCAGAAAGTGAACGCAGAGGTTACTTTGGCTGACGGAATTTCCAAAAAACAAATCGTTCACTCCACGGTGGTGGATATCATTATTGGGAAACGATTACGAAAAATTCGTTTCATAGCGTTACCACAAGCAAAAGGAAATCGAACTCTTCTTGGTATAGATTTTCTGGAACAATGTGGCTTAGTTCTGAACATCGCTCAGAGAGCTTTTTATTTTGTCGATGAGCCAGCAAAAATTTTCGATTTCAAGCTTGCGAAATGCAATACATCGAAATTACCACTAGCTCCAGTAGCCGAAAACCGCTTTAAGACTCCACAATTTAAACAAAAACCAAAATACCATTCAGCATTGGAAAAGGATGAGAAGTTGAAAGCTGTTTCAGCATACCTTACTTGGTTTGAAAGCCATGAAGTCCTCAGTCCTATAGGCAATACCCCAAAACGGAAAAGGGATAATGACTACTCCCCGCACGGTATTCAGGCTATTTTTTCAGATGCTGTCCCACAAAATATGAGAACACCGGAAAAATGTAACGAACTCTTCAGTGAACCAAAAAGAGTAGACGATGCAAGTGTTGAAGACTGGTTTACGCTAAATTCCATCGATATCAAGCTCCGTTCAGAAGAAGGTTATGGCATAAATCCGTTAGAAAAGTTGCAACTTGAAACTTTACTCATAGAACAGAATGATTTATTTGGCGAAATCACAACCCCTATACCATGCATTGAACACAAAATCAACACCGGGACACACAAACCGATTTCTAATGTCCCTTACAGAATTTCACCTGCTAGGAAAATCCAGCTTAAAGCCGAAATCGACGACATGTTGCAAAAAGGCATTATCGAAGAGAAGGAATCCCCTTGGGCTTTCCCAGTTGTTATGGTTCCCAAGAGTAGTGGCGGCATACGAGTCTGCGTTGATTACCGAAAACTCAACGCCATAACCATTCCAGACCGTTACCCACTACCACGAATGGATGACCTTCTACATGCAGCCAAAAGCACCCCATTTATGTCTACATTAGATCTACGTTCTGGATATTGGCAGATTAAGGTAGCAGATCAGGACAAGCAAAAGACCGCTTTCATAACGCCATTTGGATCTTACGTCTTTAATAGGATGCCATTTGGACTGCGAAATGCACCAGCCACATTCCAACGTTTGATTGACAAGTTTAGAAATGGGTTACCACAAATCCTGATTCTAGCTTACTTGGATGACATTATTATATGTTCTGAAAACGTAACAGAACACTTAATGAACTTAAAAAAGGTCTTCGAACGATTACAACAATTTGGATTTCGTCTTTATCGCGAAAAATGTAAATTTTGCTGCTCCGAAATCAAATATTTGGGTCACATTTTGACACCAAAAGGATTTAAAATTGATCCTGGAAAAACTGACGCCATTCTATTACGACCTAGGCCAAAAAACCAAAAGCAAGTTTTGTCATTTTTACAAACCTGTTCCTGGTATAGAAGATTTATACCCAATTTTGCGGATATTTCGAAACCATTGTCAAACTTGACAAAAAAGAAGGTAGTTTGGAAGTGGGGAGAGGAAGAGCAATGTTCTTTTGAAAAGCTTAAAAAACTCTTGACTTCTGCCCCCATTCTACAACAAGTCAAAGAAGGAGTTCCATTTATATTGAAAACCGATGCCAGCAGCTATGCTATCGGTGCTGTTTTACTCCAGGGGGAGAATGAAATGGAACACCCGGTAGAATATGCAAGCCGTTTACTTTTGCCTGCAGAACGCAACTACTCTACGACTGAACGGGAAGCACTCGCTGTAGTATGGGCAGTTGAAAAGTTCCGAGGTTATATCGAAGGTTCTGAAGTAAAAATACTAACAGACCACCAGCCTTTAAAATGGTTGATGACCTTAAAGTCGCCTACCGGAAGACTCGCCAGATGGGCACTTCAACTACAGCAATATAATATTGAAATAGGTTATAATCCTGGAAGAAACAACGCCGTTGCCGATACTCTTTCCCGCCCACCATGTGGTGTTGAAGAACATATACAAGACGAGTGTTTAATTTGCTCAGTAGAAGTAGACATGCCAAAACGAGGGTCAAAAGAAATAAGAGACGAACAACTTGCCGACCCAGATTTGAAAACGATAATCGACTCTTTCGAAAATAATGATGACAGTTTACTTCGTTGGACAAATCGTGGATACATGCTCATAGATGGTGTTTTGTATCGATACTGCTCAGAAGAGGACTCGGAAAACGGTCAACTGGTAGTTCCCAAAACGATGATAGCAATGATATTGAAAAAATACCATGATGATTCCACAGCAGGACACTATGGCGTGGACAAAACATTAGCTCGTATTTCTAGCCGTTATTATTGGCCTAACATAAGATCTGACGTAGCGAATCATGTTAAAATTTGCCTCGAGTGTCAACGATACAAGGCTTCCAATCTTAAACCAGCCGGTTTATTACAGACAACTCCAAGTAGTCAGAGGTTCGAAGTTATAGCGGTTGATCTTTTCGGACCACTACCTGCAAGTGCCAGTGGACACCATTGGATTTTGATTGTTGAAGACCTATGTAGCCGTTGGGTGGAACTATTTCCACTTAAAGCGGGTACTGCCGAAAACTGCGCCTTTACGCTTTTAAATGAAGTTTTTCTCCGTTATGGTGTACCACGTCGACTTCATAGCGATAATGGAACACAATTCATATCTGCTCTGATGCAGAAGCTTACTTTTTGCTTAGGGATAAAACAATCCTTCACACCGGTTTATCACCCAGAAGCCAACCCTGTCGAGAGGAAGAATAGAGACCTGAAAGCCCAACTTTCCATTTTGGTCGGAAATGAGCACACGGCATGGAATCTTAAACTTCCAGCTATACGATTTGCGATGAACACAGCGAAAGGTGGAAGCACTGGATATTCAGCGGCATATCTGACCTTTGGTCGAGAGCTACGAACTCCGGATGATGTCAATCATGACTTAAAAACCATTATTCTCTCAGAAAACTTTGTACCACAAATTACTCCACATCTACTGACAATGGCTAAAACATTAAAAGAAGCAAAAGAGGCATCAGAGAAATCAAAAGATAGAAACAAAGTTTATGCAGATAAGAAGCGAAGACCACATGACAAGTTCGAAATTGGCGATAAAGTACTAGTTAAAACCCACCCTATTAGTAACGCATCAAAAGGTTTTACATCCAAGTTGGCTCCAAAAAGAGACGGACCCTATATAATCTCTGCGAAGAAGGGATCTACTACCTTTATTATTGCCAAAGAAGATGATCCATCGGTACCCTTGGGTACCTACCACGCATCGATGCTTACACCATTTTCTGGTAGTTCAGATGAACTACCTACTCCTAACCCAATTATATCTTTCAGGAAAAGAGGTAGACCTACTAAGAAGACTAAACCCAGCCTGGAAAATACCAAGCCTAATCTCAATATCAAAAGAAGGATGACTTCACCTATTTCTACCACTTTATCTGATCCTGCCACATTCTCGAGACGATCCATGAGGCAGAGGGGGAGATTGTAGCAGCCATCCTTTACAAAACTACAAACACTACTACAAACACACACTGAATTATACACACAAACATATACATACAGTGAAAGCTCTACTTGCGGACAGCTCCAATAAGCGGACAGCTCCCTTAAACGGACACATTTTCGGGAACGAACTTCTTTTTCGAAAATCTCATACAAATAACTTTCCTATAAACGGACACTCTCATAAACGGACGCGGACACCTTTTCTTGCCCATTTTAGATAGAAAACCTCCCATACGCGGACACATTATTTTATTTAGGGATTATTTTTTCTCAAAAATGTAACGGAAAAGAACAGCAGATTTGTTTTAAGTAAAGTTTATGTTTAATACGTAAGTAAATCTATAGAAAATCTCCGATAACCGGACGCGAAGCTCTAATAACTGGACAGTGCGATGTTATGTTGAAAGGTTATTAGGGGATTTCCCGAGTTAGTTACTGGGGGTAGTTTTTCATCGCGTTTCGTTTTTACACATGTCATTTCCTTTCCTTCAGCTACTCATTCATCACACTCAAAAGTTTTTTGTATATCCTTAATATGTCAGAGACACAGTGTGAGAAATAGGAAAAAAAGGGAGGGATCAGAAAGGAGGTGTCGGTGTACATTGGTTTTGAATTTTTGAACATAGCAATGACTGGGAAAGACAGAGCGTGGTAAGGAATTACACATAAGCGTAGTACGGCGGAAGAACGAAACTCTGTACTTCACAGTACGTCCGAAGTTGGGCTCAAGGGTAAACCGATGGGCATTCCTAGAAGTGCGAATATTACGGCTGAATTGTTTAAGAGGAATGGAGCTGGCTATTTCACTAGAGCATAGTCCGTTAAAATAACGGTAAAAAAGGGTGAGGCAAGAAAAGTTGTAACTTACTAATGCATTGGGCAACAAAAACTTATTGGTTCGCGCTTTGGCAAAAAGGTTTGTTTTTTTTTTTAGCCGAGACATGAAATATTTTATCTATGCAAAGTTTTTTAGATTTAATATTGGAAAAACACAAGCTGCAGAGATTTCAAGAAATAAAGAAGATGTTCGTGGAAAATGGCAAGGTAGATCGTAGATCCAATATTAATCAGAATTAATATGAAGTTAAAAAAAAAAAGTTTTTTTTATTGCTTTCCCTTAACCGGACAGTTCTAATAACCGGACAAAAATTGGGGGACCATGAGTGTCCGCTTATTAGAGCTTTCACTGTATGTACCTTAAATTATAAAAATTAACTGAATTACATACATTATATTATTTACAAACATTATTTACATATCTTAAATATCATTTCATTAAATTACAAAATCACATAATTAAAATTATAATCAGCACATATTTGAGTATTCATGTAAATTTGAAAAGTGTCAATTAAACTTAAAAACAACACATATTTTGTATACGAAAATAATTTGTAATGTGCTTCGAAAATTTAGTATAAAAGAGCCAAGAAATTGTAAAATCCTCGCAGTCTGTTAAATAAAGCGAACCAGTTATCATACAACGTAAAGTTGGAGAAACAATTCTTTTTATTTATAACAAATTGCTTTTCGTCGAGTAATAGTAGTTGTAGACAGGCTGAACATTTATTTGGTCGCCTGGCTCTTCTCCTCCGCTGTTCTTGCGTCATCATTTTCTTTACGCCTAACTAGCAATAGACAAGTTGAACGTCACAGACGGTCGCTTGGCTTTGCCTTTACGTTGGGAAGAATTCTTCTTTTTTCCTACTTGAACCACTCATTGGAGCTTCTACGTATACAAAAAACAACAACAACACCGCAGCAAGCAGAACACCTACGCTTCAGTTCTAAAAAAATCGATGCAGAAATTTTTTTAAAAATCCAAAAGTTTTTTTTTTGTTGAAAATTTGAATACACAATAGATAATATTGAAACTGCTGGGAAGCCTTCACATAAAAAAAAATGATCAAAATCGGTGGTACTGTTTTTGATAAAATCAAAAACAAAAAAAATTGTTCCGGGGGGTATCAAAAATAACCATTTTTTGGAATTTTTTTTTTCAACCATTACCTAGCTTTAACTAAATGAAATTTTTTGATTTTTTTTAAATCTGTGGGATAGTTTTTGAGAAAAAAAAAATATTTATAAATTTTCGAAAAAAATTCGTATACCAGGTACCGTTATTTTTGCTCTTGGGGAAAAAAAACAAAACCCATATCTACCAAGTTTGAAGAAAATCGGTCGAGTCGTTAAGGCTGTAGTAGAACCGACAGACAGACAGACAGAATTGCGAGACCCACTTTTTTGATCTTCGCTATCATCCTAATGTCAACTTTGATCAAAATCTCGAGTTCGATTTTTTTACGAATGCATAACTTGCCTTATAGTACCTATAAGTCGCAAGTCATTTCTCCCAATGAATACGACAGAAAAAAGTCTTAACTTGCCCGACAATATCTACTAGCCGATTCAGCAATCTGTCAATCGTTTGAACTTTAGTTTTCAACCTGACAACGTTATCAGGCAAACCACGTGACATTTAAAGTTGTCTGATTTTGGAACAAAATCTACCAATCGTTTGAACTGATAGTTTATTATTGTAAGGTAGTTGGTTATTGTCAAATCATTGTCAGATATTGACAGATCTGACAATGGTCTGCACTTGAATCGGTGCTTTTTTTTTAGGTCTTTGCTTGTTGGGAGATTATTTGGATTGTTTGGGTCTGATACTCGTAATGGTGCAAATGGCTTACTAGTGAGATTGTAATAGACTGATGTGACAGTGTCTTCTGCATAAATTCGAGGGATGTTATACTATATCACCTCAACCTCTTAACCTAATGAGTCAAAACTGTAAAATAATGTCAGTTTTGTGTGACACTTATTGTGACGAAATGGCTCAGTGAGCCCATTTACAAAATATAACTCAGTAGGTCAGATGGTTCCTTATTGGAAACTAAAACGAACAATAATGAAGGGACACTAAATAAAAGTAAAAGCTGCCGAGGTTTCTGGAGTCGATGCAATATTGGCGCGGCGGGTGTCTCTTTCATAATCTAAGTGGAACTCAAATTGATTTCCTGGTGGATCAGTTTTTTTTGTTTTTTTTTTTTTATAAATAAGCCAACCTCTTTAAAGAAGGCGCCTTGCATCATCAAACATCACGGGGCTATAAAAACTTTAATTTTTGTTATTTTCAAACCCATCTGTTGTGTGGATTAGCTTAGCCGACAACAATAACAACACAAATTCATGTTCTTGTATCTTTAGTTAGCCGATGGTCATCATAAAAAGCCTAATATTTAACGAGTTTTCCTTAATTTAAATTAGTTGTTGATTAAGTTTCTCAAAACATATGCGATGCCCAAATGTTGATTCAAGTAAACCTACTCTATCTATTGTTGGGATTTTATTTCCCTTTTTTGATGGATTTAAAGTAATTTTTTTATATTTATATTTTTGGGAGAGAGATTGTCTTTTATGACATCATTTATCACATCATAAAGATTTTATTGGTTGTTGAATTTTGTTTGGTTTTCGTTCGTGTCGGATGAAGGCGATTTTATGGTATTGTTTTAAGTATGCCATAAAGATCTACAAAGTCTTTTGTTTTTATCAATACACATACTAATTATTATCTTGTTTTGTAACCATTTAGAACAAAATATGGGGAAAAGTCACAAGGGGAAAATATGAAGACTAAAGATCCTGTATATGAAAAATACAATCTTAATTATTCAAAACTGATATCAACGAAAGTATGTATCGTCTTTATTTTCTTGGGTGAGACATGTCAGTGCTGTTTTAAATCATCTCTCTCTCCCTCTCTCTTGGCGACAAATTGATTGCCCTTTTTGTTTATGCTTCACAGCCTAGGATGCCTACAAGCCCAAACGAAGGTTTAATAAAGAAGGAAAAATTATTATGAAAAGTAAAGCGATTACTCGGAAAAATGTATCTAGATCAACTTTTGCCATCTTAAGAACGAAGACGATTAACGATCAACCTGCTAGGATCTGGTTTTATATGTATGATTGCCATCATCATCTTAGGGGAATTTGTTAGGTTCTTTGTGAAGAAGGCCTCCTTCTTGTATGGGCCCATCGTTTGCTAACTAAGTCTACCGCATCGATAATAATGGTCGTATCGCAGTGGTGGCGGCGGCGGCTGCGTACATTTCTATCACCACTCGTCGGAGACACGTTGCATCAACCCGGACAATCGAACGGATATTTGTCTCGCATAAACGATATGACAATGATGGAATTCCGGGCATTGCTGCAAGGCTATATGAAGTTTCGTGCGAAATAGGCATAGCTCACATAGGATTGCAAGTGCGGATCAAAGATTCTACGAATTGTGTTGCACATACATAGATCCATCCATCTGTCGTCGTCCGTGTGGTGTCGATCTATCTATCTATCTATCTGAGCAATGATGTTCATCTGTCTCACATCAAAAAGGTAGATATGAGATTTATTTTGTGCTGGGAGCGTTCTTAAGATGCGCGACGTATAAGATTGGCGTAACTCTTTGAGTTGTTTTTAATTGCGGGGAATCTTTTTATGCTCTTATTTTTGTACGTAGAACCGTGCGTGCGTCGGTCGCCGCCGACGACGACAACGTAGTCCTCCATGACAGATATCTTGGTTTGGTTTTTATATGGTGTGTTTGTGGAAAGGATAAGAGAAGCATTTTTGAAATATTTCAAATTAAAAATTCACTAGAAATGAGTTGGTCTAATGGGCAGGTAATTTTATTTGTTTGAATTTATTGAGGTATTTTTAAACGGAACTTGGTTTACTTTAGAAAAATTGACATCTGATGCATTAAATATTTACTCATTTTGATTTAAATGCAGAAGAATATGAGTTGGTTTCTAATTCTCACGTTCATTAGCTAAGTTAAATGGCTGAGCTTTTTCTCTGATGGTCTTAGATTTTTTAAATGAATATATGGTTCTCGAAATGGTCTTGTTATTCGTTTAAGGCAGAATAGGCTCAGGTACTTTCAACATTTAATTCTATATTTAATTGGATCTTTATCTTTAGAAAAAGGTCACGTAAATAAATAACAATTTTAAGGTCACGTAAATAAATAACAATTTCATTTAATTCTATAAAAAAAATTAAGTACGAAGATGCGAACCATACTTTTTAAGAACCACATAGTTAAAATTTCGTCTATTCCTCTCAACACACTCCTGCAATAAGACTATTGAATTTTAAGAACCACATATGTAGTCTAAATTTCGTCTATTCCTCTCAACATACTCCTCCAATAGGAATCTTGAATTTGTGAACTCGCTATAGCAAAGGGTGTTAGTTCAATAAAAGCACCTTCACGACGGATATTTTTGTCTAGAACCTGAAATTCTCAGGGATTGTTGGTTTGAATTCTCGACTTAAGGTATCCTGTGCAGTAGAGCATCTTGCTGAAGTTGTATTCCCGGGAAACCCCTGTAGTTTCTCTACCAAAAACTCCTCAATATTTCGACAATACACGCAGGCAATGACTGTGTCTCTAATTAGGCCAATAATCCCTTGGACAGAAACTGCAAACCTCACTGTCGTTTTTCGACAATTTCAAAGTGTTTGATGGCTTGCATTAGAGTTGTTACGGCTCCAGTACCTCCTGTTCTGTATTTGAACTTACACCTTGGTATGAAAATTTGTTTCGTCAGTTAACAATACGTTTGTTGAAGAAAATTTTCTGTACCTAATTTTAAGCTAATCGGTTCACAGATTTAGGCTCTAGCTCAGTGAACAAAGAATTTAAAGATGCACAGACTCACGGACGGTACTTAAACTTCGAAATTTATAAATTCATTTTCGAATAGAAACTCGTAAGTTGTATTTGAAATTTTATCGAACTTTTTGTTTTATTCGAAAGTCCTATCAGTGACGTTATGTCTGAATGGCTACCACGGTTAGCTGAATTTCAGCAATGGCAGGAGCTTTTTATTGAGCTTTTTAGTATGTGTCTTAACCTCTCATACAAAAATCTAATCGGATCAAATTGCATCGATTTCGAGATCATTTCTTGTCGCATCGGCGTCAAACAACCTTGCCCTTAAATCGCTCGTTCAGAACGGACTCATTCATTCAAAATAGGTTACGTCGCTTAAGATGTTTTTTGAAATCAAAATGTTATTGTTCTTCGATGATGTAATTTGCGATGACGATGAACAATTAACGATGAACAATTATTAACAACTGATAAAAAAAACATGGCCGCCATGATCTGTTAAAATCTAGCCGTCGCTATTTGAAAACCCTGAAAACTTGTCTTATATCTTATAAAAGTTGAAATTTGGATTGAACTATTTCGGCAATATAACTTTTGCTTTGTAAGCTTTTTATAGAGATTGGTTAGACATCTTTTAAGCTTTCTAAGAAATTCTTGAAAATTATTTTTTTTCCAGTTGTGTATGGAATTGTTATTTGCTTAAAACATTTTTAACACTCAGCGGTAGTATGTAGGTATACTGTTGCAAACTAACATTTGACGTAATATTGAATGACTTTTCATATTTTATTGAATTGTACAGGGTGCGTTTAATGTCCTAGGTCGATGTTATTTGTCAGGGACAAATTTCTCGTAAAATTCGTCTTGTAGCACGAGCTGTGTGTGATGTGACACCGTCTTGTTGGATTCACATGGTATAGGTTTAATTGATGTAATTCGGGCACTTTCCAACATGTCTCCATAGCGATCACCAATAACTGTTACGGCATAGTCCAAAGCATCCTAGAAGAAATATAACCCAATGACGTCGCCCGAAATGGCGCACCATACAGTTACTATACGAGGATGTAGTAGTCTTTGGTGTGGTTTTCAGTGCCCCAATACCGGCAATTCTGTTTGTTAACGAAGCCAGCCAAGTGCAAATGTGCTTCGTCGTTCATAATAATTTTTTTTACCAAAAATGGATGTCGCCTATAGTGAACTGTAAAACATGAGAATTCCAGTTTGGCAAACGTTAATAGTCATTCCCATGATTCATACAAAATTGTTATCGACCACTCCCTACTGGTGTCAAATGACACTCAATTTCCCAATTTCTTTCACATAAAAATGGTTCCAAATACAGAAACCTGGAACATAATGCAATTATGCAAATAATAATTTTAAAAATGGGTAGATTCAATTTTTGAACTTTTTGGTATATTATTCGCATGCTTAAAATTGTCCCTCTGTTTAAAATTATTAAGACGAATATATTTAAAAGTTAAAGTCTCATACGTTGGGGAAGCACGTGGGTACCTAGATGTACACCACATCAAATATAGTTTATTTTTGCAACGGATTCAAACGAATTGTAAACTTGGTTTTATAAAAAAATATTTTTAATGATTAAAATAGAAAAATAATAGTCTATTATTCATATCCCAATTATTTTGATAAGACAAGTTTTGTAGCATGAAATTTGTTTGTAGTTTCTTGTAAGTAAAATGTCAATTTAAATTATTTTTATTCGATATTCTAAGCGCCAGAAAACTTGCTCAGTCTTAAGTGCTCGTCAGTATTTACCCTTTCTTATTTATATTCTTCTCATGACAATTTAACGATTTTTTTCCTTTCTTTTAATTTCAGGTATGTAATAAAATATAAATAAATCAGCTTTACTCTTAACATTTCAAGAAACAAACAAATCGTAAGTCTTTTTGAATGAATTATTTGATTTCTTTAAGTATGTCATATTGCATCTTTAAGTAATGAGTAATCTCTGAAACCTAATAATTATTTATTCTACGCACACAGTAGTTTTGTCATATTGGAAAGGTTTTAAGTTTAAGTCTTTAAGAAATAGAAATTGGTAATCCTATTAACAAGGTAATACCCATGGGTCATGTTTCCCTTTGTTGAAATCTCCAACAATAAACTTTTACAATAATATTTTGCTTCTGACAAAGGAATGTCAATAAAAGATAAAAGGCAATCTGAGGCAATTCTTCATTTTTTTTAAGCCAATTCTGTACAAAGTTCTTACTGAAGAACACAGACTTAGTGAATTGTCACTTTGCATCATCAATCGTTGTCAAGTATACTTATTTGTGCTTTGAGGTTTTACAAATTTTAAAATTTTTTTCAAGAAAGACGAAAACATTTGACAAGCACCAGTATTTCTCTCGTTATTGATTTTTACTAAAAATGGCCACTTATGTATGTACATACATTCGTAAAAATTCGAAATTGCGATTTTTTTCTCAAAAGTTACATTAGGATGAATGTTCTGTCTCTCTTTCTATTTGTATGGTCGCTTACAGCTTTAACGGCTAATGATGGGTTTGACTGTTGAGCTGAAATCTTAAAATTTCGAATAATTTTCAATATTTTTAATTTTTTTTTTATTTTAAAAGAATTTTTGTCACATCAAGTTCACTGCCCTCGCTATTTAGCATGTTCCCAAGATTCTTATTAGAAGTTATCAATAGTCAAAAATACTTATAAAAAAATAAATGAATAAAAATGGAGTTAAGTACACTTCGATGTCAAAATCAATTCTGCCCAGACTCCATACTCCAAGCTAGAGCTGGATAATTTTTTTTGGTTTTAGGGTCCAAGTAAACCTTTGGCTTACCAAGTTTCGGGAACTCTTTCCATTTCCAAATTTTTAATCTTTTGAGTCCTTTTCTTTTTTAAATTTGTTTTTAATGATTTCGCTCATATTCAGAGGGGTTTAAAGGTCTTATTCAAAAAATGCTTACAGATAAATAAAAAAACAAAATAAAATTGTTTAATAAAAGCTATCTTTTTTGGTTGGAAAACATTTGCCAAAAAACCATTTGCTTATTCTCGATATTCTCTAAAACTTAACAACGGATTTTAATCAAAATTTACACTTAAAGCACTTTAAAAGGGCTATAACCACTTCAAACTCCCGTTTAAATCTTATGGAGATGGCACAGCCAGTTCAATATTCTCCTCACTTGGGTGCCAGGGCATATGGCAATTCCAGCGATCTGTAAGGTTGACGAACTCGTCGAAATTGGTAATATAGGAATACCAGTCCCTACATGTAAACTTATTCTGAAACAAAAAAGTAACAAAATGAGTAAAAACGCCTAAAAAGTGGGTGTGGAATATTTGAATGGCCAACTTATTTAAAAAAAAAAGCACCATCACACCTATACTTGAACCTGGATTTTTATGAATTTTGACGATTTTTTTTGGTGGGCGTGGAACTGGGTGGAAATCAATTGTGGTTTTAAAATAACTTTCATTCCTGAAAATGTTACCCAAATCGGTTAAGTAGTGCGGTGAAACCCATACCCCACTGTGCTTCGCCGAGTACTATAGATTTCTTTCTTTCAAAATGTTCTAGTTTTAACAGAACCACTGAAATTCCTATCTGGAGTAGAAACATAAATAATTAGTGATTTAGTCAAATTTTGTTCAATAAAGATTCATAAAAATGCATCTGGCAACACTGCACCCCAAGAAATAGTCATTCCTTGCATCTTTAAAATCACTAAGAAAAAAAAACAAGAAACAAAATACATTTCCATAACTTTAAAAGTCCTCTCAAACTCTAATATGCCATTCCCACTTAATGGATCTCAAGAACTGTCTTCTCCAATCTCGATTTAAATAAGTAATTTAATTTTTTTTTTTGTTGGTGTGAGACCAAATCTAAACCCAACCATAAGCCACTATCGATTCTCTCGGCGAATAAGAACACGATACTCAAGTATTTAAAAATTATAAAATAAACAAAACAACAGTAATAGAATCATAAAATCAATAAATTTAAATAAATGCTGAATAAAAGGCCAATAATATCATTCCGAAGTGTGATATAAAATCCTCTTTTATCACCAAATTGAATCTTCAAATAACGAATAACGAACAAAACTTGAAAGGAAAATAAAGAAAGCCTAAGAACAAACCAAAAAAAGACACACTCCTTACACAAAAAAGAATCAAATAAAAAACAATCTTTGTGAGAGATAGGAAAAGCAAAAGAGTGACAAAAGAGAAGGAGAGATGTGGTTAAAAAAAAAAAAACAAAAGCATTCGAAAGAAGTTAACTCACGATGAATTTGTTAGACTATTTTATCGCACACTTGTGACTGTGAGAGGCCTGCTAGCAATAACAAGTTAAGGTGATGCACTACTTAGGCTGGCTTGCATTTGGCCAAAAGTGAGTTAGAGTTCTGTTTATAGCTGGGAAGAAAACACAAAAGCCTGAACAATCGAAAATCCGTCTTCATCTTTTTTTTTAAATAATTATTTCTTTCTATTGGTTGTTTGGTTTTAAGTTGATGTCAGAAAATATTGACAAAAATTGTATCAAATAAATTACGAAAATCTTTTGCCGGGCAGTCACACGCGTATAAATAAACCAGATTTCAAGTGGAGGTTGCATAAAACATGTTTTCGGTGTTTCCTCTCTTCAGGTCTTTCATCTAACCTGCCAGATTAACGTGGTTGGACGAAATTTGCACATTAAAGTGCTCCCACTTTATCACAAAAAAAGTATATTTTTTAATGGAAACTAACTCATCGACTAGTGCTTTAAATGATTAAGTGTTGTCTATTTACGTGTGATTAAAATTTAGGCTTAGGAAATAAATTGGGGCTTTAGTTTTACTATCGCTTACATATTTTTTTAACTTTTAAACACATTTTTACGGTAAAAAATAAACTATATTATTTGTATTAATTATTTCTCACGTCAGTATCTTGTTTGTACTATTTCGAAGTACCTTTTTGCGAAATTGGAAACAAAAATCCGAAAGTTTTTAAGAAAATATACAGGCAAAATCCAAAATCGCAAGGTAACTGACATAATAAACTCAATTTTTTTTCGATTCCTTTGAGTCTTTTGGATAGAATTCATAAAAGAGCCTTTTTAATGACTGAAGATATTAACATCTCTTTTAAACACCGTCGTCATACTTCTTGTCCCTTCTTATTTTTTGTGTCTTTAATAGTAAGTGCTCTAGTGAAGTAGCTAGTTACATTCCTTCCCTTAAGCAATTCATCCCTAAAACTGGCACTTTGGGATGCTCATCATTTTTCCCTCGATCCCAATTTCGGACGTACTATTTAGTTCAGAGATTCTTTCCTTAGCCGCACTACAAGGATGTTGATAAAAAAATTCAATGCGATACACAGAACTTCAAAACCAATTTCCGTTGGTACCTCCATTTTAATCCTTTCCACTTTCCCTAATTTTGCATGCATGTACAAATTCCTTTAACATCTTTAAGAATCGGTTACGAAGCGATATATGTAAATACGCCTTGACACTGTAGCTTGATGAAACTGAACTGTTGTATGGTAGCTACCCTTTCCAGATTAGCTTTCCCGAAAATTCGGATTCCACCCACTAATTTAAAGCATATCTATCAACAAATCGCCTAGGTTTAAAACTCGATGTACAGTTGACTTACAGACGCACAAATGCACAGCCGAAAAGTCGCAGCTTTAAAAAAGTTTAGTGCTTACAAGAGAAAAATAAAATGCTAGAAGAAAATGCATTCGTGCTATATAATTCAGGCAGTTACTATAAATGTGTTAACAAATTACGATATCAACACAAACTTTTAAAAAGAACCCTATGTATAAGCCAAATCTATCATATAATTTTCCCTCCCCCAAATAACTTTTTGTGCTGTCAATATCATCTTTTTGAAATCGTTTCAACATCACATGGCATCCTCATCTCCCATTAGAAACACTTAAAAAAAAAAAAAAAAAATCTTAAATCGAGTTCGCACCTCAGCTCTTTTGTTTTATTTTATTTATCCTTAGAGCGTTAAGTGCACTTAAATGTATTTCAATTTGATACACCAACTCAAGTCATGTTCTATAGAAACGCCTTCAATATTGTTTCGTTTTATTTTTTTAATTAATAAACAATGTTCCCTTGCCAAAAAAAAAATCCAATTTAACTCCCTCTTCGCCGCACCTTCTCTTGAATTGAATATCAAAAGCACATTCACCTCTAAAAAAAAAAAACAAAAATCAAAAAAGATACATCGAACCCCTATATTGCACTAAATATACAAGATAAAAAAAACAAGAGGGAGCCACCTTTTACCTCACTCAATGCTCCGTTATCAACAATTTTTCGATTACTTTTAATTTCGTTCCGTTGTTCCTCCTTTAAAAAAAATGAGAAAAAAAATGAAAAGAAAATATTGCTCCAACACGAGATATCAAACTCTTATCTGAGTACCGACAGTTTTTCGTTGTGTGTAGACACTCTCAAATGAAATTTATACAAAAAAAAATCAAAAAGAAAAAAATAATAAAACACCGAAAAAAATGATTATCAACAACAAGAGCAGTACAGAAAAAAAAAACATCGAAGAGATCAAACAAAAAATTGCTGAAGAGAGAAAAAAGACACCCAACAGGTACCTTCCTCTCTTATAGGATATACCTACCTACCTTGAAGCAAAAACGAAATACAAAAAAAATATAAACAAAAAAGCCGAAATAATACCAACAACAAAAAATAAAGGTTCGATTTTCCTTCTCTTCTTTTCTTGGGGAGATTTTGATTGCAGACGCACCGAGGCAAAAGCAAAGGCAAGTTTTTTGTTTAAGGTACTTTTTTTTCCTCAATTTTAATGGTACCTGCAGGAACAACATTAACAATTTTCAAAAATAAAACCAAACACCCTGGCAACCCATGACATCTGGTTTAATGTTTAGAGTGTGTACCTGAGAAATGGTTAAAACTCTCTCCTTTTAGTCTTACATATGTGTCGAACGTGTGTTGACGTGAATTTTGTGTAATTTAAGCGTGCATTTTGTTTGTGTATCTCACTTTAATAAAAGATATAAATCAAATTCAATTATTTTATTAATCTTTGAATTCCTTAATTTGAAGGCTTATCTTTCTTTCTGTTGATGAAATTTTTGGATACAACTGTTAAAAAACACATTCGGTGTGAAGTTGAAATTGTAACTTTTTAGTTTGAAAATCAAGTGTACGAGTGTTAAGAATAGTTTTTTTTCTGTTTTGTTATTTTTTTTTTTGTTGTACCCATATTCTTTGTCGGCTACCATTTGTGGCTTTCCTTTGTGTGGCTATTTTTAGTTTTCAACTTGTTTTGGTTTGTTTGTTATTTTTTTTTGTTTGTTTGTTATATATTAATCTAGGATAAAAGAGACAAATAACTAAAGAATTATTTAAGAAGATGTATGTTTTTTTTTAAGATTTATATTAATTTAAATGATTATACGTACCAATATTTCTACTATGAAATTAAGAAAAAAATAATTAAGAATTTGTTGCTAGCAACATGTTGCTTGAAAGATTTTTGTAACACCACCACGATTTTCTTTTTTTTTATAGTACATTTTATAACTTTCGATTTGTTTGTGCAGAATGTATTAATAAACAAGTAAAATAATTTATATATCAACACACTTTTTTCAGCAACATGTTGTTGTGTTGATATTTTCAATTTGCTTAGATTTCCGTTGATTTCGTGATTTTTTGTGTTTTAATTAAAAGTTCTATAAGACTCGTAAAATATTTTTTTTTTTTAAATTAACCTCAACACTCTTGTAGTATTCCAAATGTTTTCTATCGGTGTGACCTTTTTAAATTAATTATGTGTCAATATTGAATATTGAACATTGACCTAAAGCTCACTTAAGGAAATATAATTTATGTATTTCTTCCTATTTTCGTACGTCATATCAAAATCTATTCGAATTCGTCAATTTGAAAATGTTGTGAACATAAATTCATCAACATTGTCGGCAACATGTTCCCTAGTAAAAAAGGTCTGTCACTTTTTTTCTTTACTATAATCAACTACTGTATTTTCTCCACAATTATTTTCACATTTAAACAATGTATAAAATACAAACGTTTAATATTTTAAATTTATTTATTCCAATTGGAATATTTAAAAAAAAATCTAAAATCGAGTTTGTAATTCAGCTCTTTTGTTTTTCAGTTTGTTTATTCAAAATTACTGTAAATTGCTTGCAAATAATCAGGTTTGATTTAAATAAAACAGATAAAGATAGTACCCTTCATTATTCCATCTATAAAATTTTGTAAAACTTGATTTTTAAATTTTGGGGTATGTCAAATTTTTGTAGAAACGATTTCCAATATTAATCGAATTTCGCATTGGCAAAATTTACATACGATGGAGAATCTTATTAAAATGCTTGAAATTCATCTTATAAGAAAAGAAACTTTCCATTCCTAGTACAAAATTTAGCTCTTCTATAACTTGCAGTTCACTTAGCTTAGATTTTGTTTGTAAATTATTAAACCTATAATAATTGTCGCTTATATGTGAATGATCGGTGAAATATGAAAATATTATTATTTGTGGGGAATTAAATACTGATTACCTTTTTGATTCAATAATTGTGTTGGATATATCAATTTTTTTTATTGAATGAGCATATTTTTGGGTTGATATAAAGAGCTCTATACCCTCTCGACTTTTCAAGACCCAGGAAAGATTACGAGCAGATCGATTTACGTCTTTGTATGGAGATTATATAAATAGCCTAATATTTTTTTTTATTAATTTCTAGTAAAAACCAATGAAGTGTAAATGTGATGGCTTTCACAGGAGTGCTACTCGTACCTCTTGCAAGAAAGGGGCAAATCCTCGATATTGAAGAACTCTTCTCACAAAAAAGTGCATTTAATTTTAGCAGTTGGGAATCGGCAGAACATTGTAGATCTTTTCCATTTCAAATTAACACTCATTAGAAATGTTTGACAGTTGTTAGCCACTAGGCCCGAAGTCCTCACGAGCTATCACGCTATCAAATTCATTTATTTTCGATTTAAAATATCGCAATATGTTTCAAACATTCTTAATTTAAAATCGGTATTAACTGTTCTAAGTTCTAATGAGGCTTAAACTTTAACTTTTTCATAACTTAGCTGCTATGACGGTAGGAAAAAAACAGAGTAAAGTCGGTAAATTTTACTAATGCAACTGTCCCTCACAACTTTTTAATAAAAAAAATAATTTGAAAACATTGAACTGTGCACTCAATAATAACATCATTTCTAAAAACACAAAACGGTTTACAGTAAACCCATTAACATTGCAAATCGGTTCTTGAAAATTTTTAAATTTTGCCTTATTACCAAAAATTAAAAAAAAAAAACGAAATATTTAACTAAAGTCTTGTTTTTTTTTTGTGCAAACATTTGCGTTTTTAACTCCATATGCATTTGTTGACTTGTGACATTTTATTTCCGACTAGAGGAACAACAAGTTTCCATCTATCAAGCAGTCCCCTAAAAATGTAACAAAGTGACATCGTATTCTTTTGGATCATCTCTATATTGTTTAACTTGTGTGCTTTGAGCGAAATATTAAATCTTGAAAATATCCAAAAGTCTTATATACTAATGTACTCAGTACATAGTAACAATTTCCAGATTGTCCTGGGTGTCATTGAATCTAAAATTTGTCTGTTCCTATTGTGAGCAATTTTAGAATCAAATTCGCTCCGAAATACTCAAATACTGTTTTTAATATCAACAGAGTTGCTTCCTTCGTTCAATCTTTCTTTTATCTGTATTTTAGCTTAACAATTTCCTTCCCAAAGGTCTCCTGTATTATTTCACTACTATCTGAATAACTTTTTTTTTTTTTCAATTTTAAAGACAATTTTGATACAAATTTAGTCATTCTCTCTCTCTTTCTTTCATCCGGAGCGATGGTAAAATCTGACTTATTTCGTCAGAACTTTGAACAAACCAACCAACTCTGCTTGAGATCTTACAAAAATCCTGACAGAAAGTCTGGGAACCGAAGGTTGTCGCACTGGTTACGCTGGTACCCCACACAGGACATACTAGAGCTTTATTGCGTGGAGGTATGAATTTCGAAAAGTATTTCCAAATATTTTGAAACAAAAAATTGTTAAGCAAATTGTAAACAAAGAATAATATGCTAAGTTTCTAATTTCTATATACAAACTAATCCATTAGCAACATGTTGAAATTCTAAATTAGGAGTTGGTAAACACAGTTAATGTTGTACCATAAATGTTTGTGATCAGTTTCGGTTTGAAACTACATTTTTTATGTTTCTTTCGGTTATGGATAAAAATCTTCAAAAAAAAAAAAATTAAAAAAAACAAACAGTGGAAAAGTTTATATTTAAGACTCTTTTATGATTGTAAAACATTTTGCAATATTACATAGTTTACTCATATTTCGAAAATCCTTAGCAACATGTTGAAATTTTCATTGTCAAAGATTATCAATTCAATCAATATTTAAACAAAAGTCCCTTAGGGACATGTTGAGATTGTATATACTAATTCCAGTACTGTCAATACATATGTATACATGTGTCTGTGGTCAAGTTCAAATCAAAAGAACAACAAACTCTATATACATAGGTACAGAAATAAAAATCTTGAGCAATAAACATTTCATCTCAGAAACTTCTACACAAAACAATTCTTCATATCCAAGGAGTTAGTTTCCTGTTTGGTTTCTCAAATATACCAGCAATAAATATATGTATGTGTAATTCTCCTACACTCCATATATCTACAAATTCCCTCTGCAACATTGGGCAGCATCATCAGCAAATAGCCTTTCCAACATGTACTGCGCACTTACTGCATCATCCTCATTCTTATTTTGTGTCTTATATGTTATACCGCTCTGTTTCTGCTCCGCACTGGTCATCCCGTCCGTCGTCGTCGGTCTTCGCCTTATTTTCAGTTTCAGTCAGTTTATTAAAAAGACACACAAAACTAAATTTGAAAATAAAAATAAAACACCAGCAAACATTTATTTGCTAAGAAAAATCTCGACACAAAAATATTCGCGCATCCATCCAACAGCAACAACTAACAATAAAATAAAAAAAAAATATAAAAATAAAAATAAAATTATCTACAACAAACCACCTCGCACAGAGAGTTGTAGTGTATATCCTATAGAGATTCTTCATCTTTTAAGACTTGGGTTTGTTGTGAGAGAGACTCCGCCGGCCGCTGCGCCGCCGCCGTGGATTTAAGATTTTTGTTTTATTTATTTTTTACTTTCGTGCAGAGTTTTATTCCTTACTTTTTTTTCACTGCTGCATGCGCTGCTGCTGTTGTGCTGCACTTCGATTTATTTTTGCGAAAAGTTGAGTTATTTTTGAGATTCTTGTTTTTTTTCTTGCTTTCTTATTATTTATATGCTCTCCATACATCTATGTTTGAATAACGAGACAACTGCAGGACGACTTTTGTTCCATGGTACAAAATACAAAAAAAAAAAACATTGCATATATATAATGGTTTATGTCGAGAGGAATATAGAAACGATCGGTCGTAGTGCTGCAGAATGGATTTGGAGACCGTGTGTGCATAGAGCGCTTAAAAGGCCAACATTGGAACTATTTATATTTCCATGGATGTTGTGCATGCCTCCTGTAGCCTGTTACTGCATTTCTGTATACCGTCAGTGGTGGATTTCGATGGATTAGTCGCCCCTAGGCAGCTCTTAAATGCATTGCGATATTTACCAAAACCTTAATTAACTTTCTGCCAAGAGTTTTAAATGTAGTTTTATGACGCAGTCTTTCCTAAGTAACACTCAAAATTGTCAATTGTGTCTAATTAAAAAAAAAAAAACAAGGAGATCGTCATCATCTTTAAAAACAAAAACTATGTTTGGTTCTCTGAAAATCTAACCCAACTAACCCGTTTAAGCTCTAGTTCAATGTTTAGTAGACGTACAGACACGAAGACCGAGGTATGACGAAAAGCACTCTGTTGGATTTCACCATCTTGAAAACTGGTGCTTAACCACACTTCATATTGTAGCTAACAATACTTTTCATAAGAGGCCGTTACGGCGCATAGAGAGCCTAAACCTAGTGACTTACAACTCTCAACCAATCCTATGTGAGTGTTACTAGGAATGGAGTGGACCTACAATTTTCTACCGAATTCCGAACGGCTCTCGATCCATGAAGGCCTGTGACACGGAAGCTTTCCATCCTCTACGATCCTGAGCAGTGTGCTTCCAGTCATCTAGGCCAAGCGCTCTTGTATCCGTGATGATTTGGTTCTTAAACCGGAAGAGGTTCAGTTGCCGCGAACCTGAGGCTGGGACTCTCTTAGCTGGGGCATTGTTGCCCATTCACTCAATGTGGCCGAGCCAATGTAGTTTTGGCTTTCTGGACTACATCCACATCTTGCTAAAGCTGATAGAATTGGCGGTTATATCTTCTCCTCCCAATAGCCCTCCTCACACATAGGACCAAATATCCGTCGAAGAATTTTTCTTTCGAAAGAGCCCAGTATCATGTCCCCCATTTTCTGTTAATAGTCCAGCACTCGGCACAGTAAAGTAGGACTAGTTGCATAAGGGCTTTGTAGAGCGTGCACTTCGTATTACGAGTGAGAAGTTGTCAATCCATTTGTTTTGTTAAACCGAAGTAGCAGCGGTTTCCTTGGGTAATTATTCGTCGGATCTCCACTAACTAAGGTGTCGTTAAGGTGTCGTTCGTTGAGTTAACATTGACTCCGAGGGAGATGAACTCCTTAACTACCTCGAAGTTTGTGCTTTCAATAGTGACGTTTTGCACTAATCAGTGGAGATATGTTTGTTTGTTTGTTGACAGCATAAACTGGGTCTTGTCCCCATTTACTTCAAGGCCAACAAGACTCGTTTGATCTTCAACAGCCTTGAAGGACTCTATCTACAGAACTTTGGGAACAGCCAATGATGTCGATATCGTCCGCATAGCCCAACATATGGATAGATTTGTTGCCCTTCATGTTAACGCCTGCCCTGCCTACAATTTGCTCTAGAACGAGACTGAAAGAGTCACATGATAGCGCATCTCCTTGCGAAAACTCTGTACGTGTTTGGCATAGTTAAGAGGAGTTAATCCCCAGTTGCACATTGCACTGCGTATTTTTAAATGTCACCCGATACAGTTGGATCAGTTTTCCCGGACATCGCCATGTAGAGTTCCTGATGATGAGTGCTATAGATGGCGAGTCTCGACCTGTCTATGATCGATCTGCTGTGCCGGAAGCCACACTGGTACTTCCCGACTGAATTATTGCAGAACGGCTTAAGACGTTTGCATAGCACGTGAGATAGGATCTTATATGCGACTTTTGGGGATATCCCTAGATAGCTTTTACAAAACATAGGATCGTCTTTCTTGTAGATCATATGGTGATGATGTTCCAGTCATCAGGCATGTTCCCTTCCATCCATATTTAGTTGATGGTTTGATGAATGCACCCTACTTAAAACATCACCTCCGTTTTTGAAGAACCCCTTGTTGTTCTTAAGTATATTTATAGCTGGAAAAACCTCGTTTACACTGGGAGGTTGAGTTGGCCTTCATTGATTGGAAGCGGGTTGTCTTGTTGCCCTATTAAACGCTCTACAAGATGCCCTTTTAAAGCTGTAAATGCTACTTGAAAGCATCCACAATTCCCTGTGGTTCGATGACTAGGTTAACTTCGTTGTTTCGAAGAGCCTGCATTTCTTTCTTGAAACCATCATCCAGTTGTTTAGCTTTTTCACACAAAAATCATAACCGAAGCATCATATCGTTCTGCAGCATAAAGAACCTTTATTATTTAGAGAACCAATTTAAGAGGGTTTATCTATTTCACCCTAAAAGCTGAATTTAGAGCAAACCCACAGTTTTGAGCGTGTCCTAGTTGTCCCGTGATTTCGAAATGAACCGACACAGCCTTTTTGTAAAGTTATGGTCATTCACTCAAAGTGCTCGAACATAGCGGAGAAATAGGTTTGAATATTTAAAAAAGAATCAAAAAATCAGCAAATATTTCATTCTAAACAACATAACGATGTCTCTGTATGACAGTTTTAGCTTTCTTCTTCAGACAAATGTTAAAATATTTGCTTTACAAATATTGGTTAACTATTTTTTTTTTTCAAATAAAGGAGTGAACAATGATATTCATATCTCAGAGAAAAGCTCATTAAATCTTTATTTAAATTCTGAAAATTTCATATCTGTCCGCCCTCGAAACATTTCGCCCTAGGCACCAGGCAATCTCGTCTTTGTGGTAATTCCGTTTTGGTGCAATGCTATGCAACAACTCTCCTGGGCTCTTTGTGTTTATAGTACTACGCGGGGATACAAATCGCTAGGGAGTTAGATAGGGTGATTTTTCCTAACTGAAACGACACTCAATTTTGTGGGTAATAAAACACATACTCATCGACTGGATAGTATAGTTTTATGTAACCAACTCAAGTTTGTGTTTTTTTTTTTTTTGCTATTTATCTATTTAACCAAAGGATACAAAACAAGCAAACGTAATACATCGCACAACGCAAATCAAGTTGGCCAGAAGCCCCATTGCCATGCAGAGTCTTGAAGACGGTCTTTAAAAAAAAAATAGTCGGTGGTATAAAACGCTGTATATGCGAGAGGGTTAGAGAAAGAAGAACAAAAATCTCTTGTGTTCTGGATTTAACATATTGTGGGGATCGATGGTGGTGGTGGTGGTGACTAGTGGTGGTTGTGGAAAATGAAGAAGGAGGAAGTAAAGTTCAGCAAGCAAATTTAATCTTATGCAGCAGGAGGTTGTATGGGCAACAGCATCACCAAACACACAAAAAAAAAAGTTTTTATAGAGTGGGTGCTGGTGGACAGTTTTAATGATCGACAATAAAAAAATACAAAACTAAAATTGAAATTGTGTATAGTTAGAGGGAATTTTGTAAGAGCGCACACGCTGCTCTCATGAACTCTTTGTGTTTTTGTCTTATAAGCTTGTAACTAATTTAAGAAAAGTTATAACATCTACAACACTACGGTTCAATTGATTTGACGCATTTCAGGAGTTTTGTTTAAAAAAAAAAAAAAAAAACAGTACAGCCCTCAAAAATTTCCTGCAGCGTCTGAGAATAAAACCCTCTGCATGACAGTCCAACGCACTTACCATTATGTCAAGGGGTATTACTTATTTCCCTCGATGTGATGTTTTGGGTTTTTGGATTACGTCCACATCTTGGTACAACTTATAGAGTTCAGGCTTGTTCACTCAAAGAACCAAATATCAGTCGAAAAAGATTTCTTTCGAAAGAGCCCAAGTAACCGCCTATGGTCGAACTTTCAACTTCTTAAAATGGGATTGCCAATATAAACTTGGTTCAACCGAAGTAGCATGAGTTTTATAGGGTAAGGTAGGAAGTCTTATTATTGATCTTAAAAATTCTGCAAGAAGATCCACCAAGTCCCGACAAATCTTAAAAGTTCTGAGTGCATATTTCCAAAGGTAGAAAAGCACGACTTTTATGACTCACCAAGTTATACCAATACTGTGTTCATATTTCGTAAGTGTTGAGGTGTTGCGTGTCTATAGAATAAATCCATATGAATTGGAACCCTTCCTTGCAAAGTTATAAACCTTTTTCACAACCAAATTTCCGTGTCAGTGGGTAGGTAGGTACCTAAATTTCAAATTCCAATCTTAAGCGAAAAATCTTGTGATGCCACATTTTTTTTTTACAAAAACACAAAAAAAAAAGATTCCTTATCAAACTGGTTCTTAATTTTGTTCTTATTTTATTTTTTGCAAAAACCAAAAAGGCACTATCTTCCCAATATCTGAACCACTTTATATTGCTTTTCGTCCGCGGGTAGTACTTAAAACATACGCTCATTTATGGTGTATATAGTAGTCGGACCGTTTCTCATTTTAATAACACTCGCATGACTTGAAACCAATTTATAACCTACTTACTGGACACAAGGCATCACAAGCCTGTCGCATCGATAAATTTATGTACATTGGATCGAAAAATTCAAAACAAAAAAAAATGAAGAAGACAAACACCACAAAACGTTCCCCAAAGGAGACAGTGCGCAAATATATTACTTATAATTGTTATCATAAAACTTCTGGGTACCCGGTTTTTTAGTCTTTCTTTTTTTTTTTTCCTCAAAGTGTTTCTTATTTTTGGGATTTTTTTTTGGAAATATGAACGAACAAAAAAGATCGGGTGTGGAATAAAGTAAGCAATTGCTTTATCGACCGTATTTTATATTAAGGTTTATGTACGTTAATTGACCTTAAACTGCTGCGGTATTTTATGCATCTTTGGACGGGTTTTTTGGTGTACTGTGGCAAGGACCGATGTGGATGAATGGTGAAATGGGTACAATGTGAGAAAGAGGATAAATTGATTCTAACAATTGTGACTTTTATATAATGGAAGATGATGAAGAAGAAGAAGAGGTTAAGTGACATTTTCACTTTCAAGAAAGAAATGAGGCTTTGAAATTCCATGAACTAAAAATTTGTTGAAGTGAAACTTCTGCAGGCTTTTGAGCAGAGTTGATGTAGAGTCAACATTGAAAAACCATCCTTGGCCTTAACTTAAATTTGTTTCTGTTGAGAAAGCTTTGACACAGGTTTTCACTCATACTTATTTTTCTTGTTAACTTTCCCACATAAAATTTAGCTGTGAGCTCTTGATCTAAAACCATGGTTATATTATTTTAGATGACTATGCTTTTACAAATCCATTAATTCTTGCCTTTACAGCATTGTTTCAGATAGTTCAAGGTATTCTCTATTTATATACCAACTGTGCACACAAGACAAACTGCTGCTATTATTCTCATTTTTTGTTTCGAACCTCTATCGAAAGTGCAGCATTGCATGTGATTTGAGTTCAAGTTTATCTGCTTAAAAGTCAATAACTAGAGGCGTTTAGTTCTTTTCCATTCGGCCGTTCATCCATTTCCATATACACCTTCAATTTACCACGCCATCCATGTTTGCAAAAAAAAAAAAAAATCCCAAACCAACTCCACCACTCAATGCTTACTCTGAGCTCAGCTCAGCTCATTTCATGGCTCAATATGCATGTCAATCAAATCAGACATGGAAATCGCTGGTAATGCTGCATTGACAGACGCATCTTACTTTATGGCTGGAGCGTATACTGGATTTTGTTGCACCGTGTGATTTGCCGCCGCCGCCATGCCACTTATCGATAGTAATGACAGTTTAATTGAAAAGCGTATTTTAATCGCCCTAAGCAGCTACATATATACGAGTATATAAGAAGGCAAGCACTTAAGTGCAAGCTGGCCTTATGGCATTTTAAGTCGATTTCTTGTATGTTCCTTATTGAGAACTCCTTGTTTTGCAATTCCACTTTCAATTAAGTAAATTGATTAGCCATTTAGGTTTGTACCTCTTTCTACTAAGTCTTTGTTAAAGGATAAGAATTAAGTAGCATTATTTTTTGTTTAGCAGACATCGCAAGGTCATGGGATAAGGGAAAAAGGATTGCGAGAAATATTTTTAAGTACATTTTTTATTTTCTTTCATTTATCGAAGAGTAGGAAATTAATTTCTTTGTTCCTTCAAAGTGTTGTCTTTAAAAGTCGTGTTTATTATAATTAAGGCAACACGTTGTGACCAATGAACTCAGACTCATTCTTTCTGATTTTATTAGACTTCTTAGTGGGTTCGTAGGTATTCTCAATATTGGATACTAATCTCTTTATCTAAGAATAAGAACGAAATGTGTTGTTTTAAAAAATGGTAAATCCAATGTTTAGATGCTTCTCGAATACTTAAGACTTGTCCCTGACGATGATGTGTCGTAACTTTTTTCTTTAGTCAAGTTTTATTTAATATTTCGGGAAGATCGTCTTTGTTAGCAATTGTATATGATTCTAAAAAATGAAGTTGAAAAACTAAAAATATCCACAACTGAAGCCCAAGAAATGTTGCCAATAACAATCCTTTATAGTAAAGTTCCAGCCACTCACAAACGTAGCGAATCAACTACAAATTTAAAAAACAATACTTATTTGTTTTAATTTTTGAAAGTACACTGAATATCTCAATGATGATGGTTTATCCAGAAGAGCCCTTTTGGGCATTACCTACTGTTCCCGGATTGTATGATGAAAGTGATTATCGTGGTAAGTTATTTTTATTTATTTTTTTAAGTTTTCTGAATTATCACAATATGTTTGAAAAGTTTTCTAAGGCTAAACATAAAGATAAACTATTAACATACTTATTAAAACATAAAATCATTTTTTTTATTTATATGATAATCTTCCCTAGATATGCCTTCTAATGGAATGTTACACAAGTCTTCACTGTTTTGAAATGTTCGTTAAATAGGTTCACCCGTGATCGCCGTTTCTCTGGAAATGTTCATCAGTTCACCCTTGAGCCTAATTTTGGACTTACCGTCAAAAAATAGAGATCCATTTTTTAGTCGCACAACATGAATTTGAAATAATTTAAACGGCACGGTGTTCCCTTGCCAATTTAATTTGAAAACATTCAAGACCAATGTTCATCGAAAATTCTTTTCTCCCTTCCCCCCTAATTTCCCAATCACTCGTGCTATGTTTATGTTGAACATTACACTGGTATCATAATAAAGTCTAAAGTGCGTGTGAATTATAAAAAAAAAAATGTGTTTACCTACTTCTTTACTTAAATGGAGAGATCAGTTCGAGTTGCAACTGAAGGGACGGGATTAAGAAGTTTCTTCTGTAATCTTATCGACAGAAAAGCATATACGGAGTCAAATTTTGCAACTTCGGTTCATTGGTATTGTAGACGCAAGTAATGCAAATGGTTGTGCTCTGTCTGGTTGTGGAAGGCTCCATAGGATAATACTCAGTTGGCCATTAATTCTATGACTCTTAGTCCGTTAGGCAACCGCAGAATATCGGGTCTACAGCTTCCCACCTGTTTTTGCGCTGATTCCCGAAACATAACGCAGGCGTAGAGACACATTCATACTCCGGGTTTTTTCTCTGTATAAGACTTCATTTGTTGAATGTCTAAGTCCCAGTTTTTCAGTGTACACTTACCCGAATAATTGACACTTAAGTCTCCCAATCGCATTGCAGCTTACTTTGAATGTGAAACTGTGCCTAAGAAAGCCCACCCCTAGCGAATATTCTATTTGATGTAAAACCTCATGCCATGTCCATGTGATTTCTATCGCTGTTATATCAGCTTATGTAGCTCGGGCTTTCCTCTTCCAATTTTTGCAACACACGACAACTAATTGCCACAGACATGTGTTTATCTCTGCATCTAAAAAATATTTTTTTTCTTGTAGCAAATGACTCAATTACAATCGTTTCAATTGTCGCTTGATTTGAGATTAAATTAAAATTCGCGCACTGTGTGTTATAAATTTGCCCGATTTTGATTGAAATTTACACAAAAAATCTTGAACATGAACAAGAAAATTGTAACATTCCATAAAAAATTTAAGTGGCAGGCGTATTTGTGCCTTGAGTATTTTTTTCTCATAATTTAAATCTTAAAGATTGTTATTTTGTTGTATATTTAAATTTTTTTGTGAATTACTCAATTTCGGTCTTAGTTAATTATATGGTATTGTCGCGAGATTAAATGTCAGATTAATAATTTATTCATGAATTTGTTGTAAAATGTTGATGGAATTATTTATCAATTATGAAAATCTTTAATTTAAACTTTAATTTAATTTGAAAGTTGTTAACCGACAGAATGAATGGGTGTTAAAAAATTCCAGGGAAGTAGTTAAAGTCAAACGAGATTTGTGATGATGTGAACTTCCCATCAACTGATTTTATTTGCAACAAAAAAAAAAACAAGATATGATGTTAGATTGTTAAACTTTTTAAAAAGACCTCGTATGGGTGATGTCGAAAAGACAAACCTAAAGAAGTATTTCTCTAAAACCATACGCGAATATATTTGAGGATTTTAATATGAGATCGATACTCTACGAAATATGGGTGAGATTCCAGTCCGTGTTGCTGAAGAAGCTATTTGCTTTAAAACCTGCAACTTTTAGAAATTGTTTGGAAATTCTTTAAACCGATATCCTGAGTCGGTGCTTCCAAATTTAAAAGTGTTTACTCCAATTTTCGGTCTGCACTTTGGTTCAAATGCCCGCCTCGGCTTCTTCCAATTTTCAATAGTCTTCCGCATAGATCTGGCTGAATTTCATCTATCGCCTGTGTTATGTTCACCTTAAGTTCATCTAACGATTTTTGTTTAGTCCCATAAACTTGCGACTTCAGGAAACTCCAGAAAAAGCTTAGCGGGGTCAAATCGCATGACCTTGGTCAATCAATCAATAAGTCAATGTCAATCGTGGCGTCCGAGGGTGGCATGTAGCGTCGTCTTGTCGTCTAGGTCCATATGTTTCAATTTAAGCGTTCGCCATTGACGGTGACCGCCCCACCAACTTCGTTACAGAAAAAGTACGGACCAAAACGGTAACTTTTTGAGGCGAAATGCTTTCTGGGAACCTCGTGTGGGTTGGTGGCATCCCATATACGACAGTTGGATTCTGTACGAATCAAGGCGATGTTCTTGGCCGATCTTACGTTGTTTTGAGGTACGAACGTTGGCTGATTGATTATCGAACCGGTCGTCTCCAAAACGTTGAACTGTGGACTGTGAAGGGCCACCAAGTCTGCCGTAAAATGGGCACAATGTGCGTAACGTTTGTACTAATGAGCACTTTGATCAGTTTTATCGTGTGTGATTTAGCATGAGTAACTGAGTAAATCACAACAGATTTAACAGATGTCACCAAAACAACATGGCCGCCAAAATCATCCTACGTCAATTGAAAAGCCCTTTATTATCATATTGTTTGGATTTTTGTAGGCTCGCTCTAAGGCATTATCAGCACTCTTTGAATATAAATTATTTAATATAATTTTGTACTAATTTTTACCGTGAACATCGAAATTATTTATTAAAACTGAAAACGACACGAAGGTATAAATCAGCTAAGAAAAACATTTTCAAATACTATTCGTCCCCATTCATTAGAATTGTTGCATTTTCAGTAACCCATTCGGGAAATTCCATCAATTCTGGATAAATCAATAATGCCCAACTTTGAGAAAAAATATAAATTGTTATAACTGAGGCGATAGATGGTCCTATTCCAGCAAGAATCTTAAAAAAAAAAATTATTTAGTTCCGTAATTCCGTAATTTTGTTTCCAAAAACGTTTACCATATCCTTCGTTCTTATATTTCCATAAGCTGCCACTAAAGCATTTGGAGCTGTTGCTGGTGGCATTAAAAATGCCATACTTCCTGCCAAACCAACAGGCAACATAAAATATAAAGGATGCTTTTTTGATTCTATTGCCTGTTGTTAAGTTTCAGTTATTCCTTAATATTTAAAATCGAAATTGGTCTAACTTACCATTTGAAGAATTCCTGGTGCTATGACGCTAATTACGGCTGCATTCACTGTCAAATTTGTACAAATTTCCATAAATCCAATAACTAGAAACAAGTTTAAAGGAGCTGGAAGATGTTTCAAGCACGAGAGTGAATCTCCAAGAAGCTTTGACAATCCACTTATTTTGCTTCCTTCAGCAATTGCTCCTCCACAACCTTTTTGGATGAGTTTGACAATTTAAAATAAAGCAAATTTATTCTAATTTGTGTATGTTTCACCAATTATGAAGACTAAATCCCAAGGAAGAAGTGAATTCACGAATTTCCAATTTAATAATCCAGATGTTTTTCCAACTGAGCTAGCTATTAGATCAGGATTAAAAAATGTTGTCTTATGAGAATATAGTCCAGGTGGTGTGGTCGCATTTTGTGCATACTTAATCTTGTTTTGGTATTAAACTTTAATAAAAATACTATGCAATGCAATAAAGTTGCATGCAACTGCTTTCCAACTTTTGAAAACTGAAAATTTTCTTTTCATAGAAAATATGTTAAGACAAAACTTTTAGACAATTAAAAAATGTTAAGACAAAACTTTTTTACATACACCTTTACATTTTTTCTAAAAAACTACTGAAAAGTTGCATTGTTTGAATTGTTTGAATTATTTTCATAATATCAACATGTAAAACTTGAAAGCAATGCATCGTATGTCTGATACATGCTTGCTTGTTGCTTGGTATGAAAGAGGCGGCATGCCAATTAAACCTTGTAAATATTTACGGTGTTAAAAATTTTAGTGATTATACAAATTCAACCTTAGTATTTTTCTTAATACTTTTAGAGTCATGTAGTTTTGAGCAAGTTTAATTTATATAGTTCAACGGAGGGGAGCACATCCTCGAGGTGCAACAATTGTACTTTTTATAAAGACTAATACAAAACCCAAAAATCATGTCGCACATTGAGAATAGTAACAGTCACAGCTCAAACGCCATGTCAGATCTATGTTCCATCGAAACGGGGCGTGACTCTATCTGAAAAATTCTTCACCAGAGAGCGGAAGTATCGTTTTTACACTGATTTTTTTTTCTTGCATAGATTCTGTTTTAGATACAATTTTGAGCTGATTGTAAAAATTTAGATTATAGGACTATTTATGATATTTAAAACGTTTTCAATTCTAAATTCTCTAGAAAAACTAGACAAAATTTCAATAAATTTTCTGTAATTTTGTCTAGTTTTTGTAAAAAACTCAGGTTTAAAAACGTTTTAAATCCCATTTGTTCTTTTATTCGTCGGTCGTTGGTCGCTCTCATGTGAATAGTTCTTAAGTCCGTGATAAGTATCGACACAAACCAATTTTTGACTTTGTTTTCTATGAAATTGAACGAGAAAAGATCATAAGCCAAATTTTTGAATAACTTATTTTGCTTCTTCTGTAAAATGGTATCATTTGAGTTGTGAAGTTATTAATCTCAGCGTGCGATATGTTGAAGTTGCGAATATAATAAAAGATATTTTCGAAGCAACGATCGATTTCTGTCATCACGACCTGGACTATGTGGTTAAAATAATTTGAATAAAATGTGAACTTACCGTCCCAACATTTCAGAAACGTTAAATTTGATGGCAAACTGAATATCAGAAATATGATAATTGTAGTTACAGATGCATTTAAAATTTCTCTGAAATAAAATAAATACTGTACATAAATTAGCTGCCACCTAAGGCTGAAAACACACCGGATAAAGCAAAACATGTTTTTTTGTTTCGTGAAACAAGAGAACATTGTTTCTTATGAGACTAAACACACCAAAGAAAACGAAACAAAACACATGTTTTTGTTTTGAAGTGTTACGATGGTGGTTGTCGAAAATACATGCTATTGTATACGAGCAACACACACCGAATGCAACAAAACTGTTTCGAACAAGGGTCGTTGACGATAATTGCATACTTTCTTATGGCGCAACGCACACCAAATGAAACAAAACATAAAAACAAAAGCAAAACAGAAAAACATGTTTCGTTGCCGATAGCTGACCTATTGTTTTTTGCAAAACAAAATTTTGACTCCGTTGTTTTTATTTTCTTCTTTCGTTGCACTTTACAGATTTATTTGCTTTTACGTTTACTCTGTGCGCAAATTTTAAATAAATATGAAATATGTAAATGGAGAGAAGTTCATTTTTTTTAATTAAGGCAAGAAGCCCTATCTATAATTATAAAGATAAGGAACATGCCAATAAACTTACTATTGATAAGCTGTAGATTGCTACTTCCTACTATGACATTTTTGAAAATGGGCAAGATTAAAAGCTTTTCTCTTTTCTTATAAATAAACACATAATGTCTGTTTTGTAAACACAAAATTGTTATTTGTGTTTACTTGCCGTAGAGTTATAATCTTTCAGCCGGAGTTAAGCTTTTACGATAGTTCTTATTTTGTTTCATTTCAACGCACACCAAACGAAACAAAAAAACAAAACGTTTTGTATTGTTTTATTCTGTTTCGCTTGGTGTGTGTTCAAATAAAAAATGTTTTTTTGACTATCGCCTTAGGCTGAAAACACACCGGATAAAGCAAAACGTTTTTTTTTTCGATAGTCAAAAAAACATTTTTATTTGAACACACACCAAGCGAAACAGACTAAAACAAAACAAAACGTTTTGTTTTTTAGTTTCGTTTGGTGTGCGTTGAAATGAAACAAAATACGAACTATCGTAAAAGCTTAACTCCGGCTGAAAGATTATAACTCTACGGCAAGTAAACATAAATAACAATTTTGTGTTTACAAAACAGACATTATGTGTTTATTTATAAGAAAAGAGAAAAGCTTTTCATCTTGCCAACCTTCAAATGTCATAGTAGGAAGTAGCAATCCACAGCTTATCAATAGTAAGTTTATTGGCATGCTCCTTATCTTTATAATTATAGATAAGGCTTCTTGCCTTAATTAAAAAAAATGAACTTCTCTCCATTTACATATTTCATATTTATTTAAAATTTGCGCACAGAGTAAACGTAAAAGCAAATAAATCTGTAAAGTGCAACGAAAGAAGAAAATAAAAACAACGGAGTCAAAATTTTGTTTTGCAAAAAACAATAGGTCAGCTATCGGCAACGAAACATGTTTTTCTGTTTTGCTTTTGTTTTTATGTTTTGTTTCATTTGGTGTGCGTTGCGCCATAAGAAAGTATGCAATTATCGTCAACGACCCTTGTTCGAAACAGTTTTGTTGCATTCGGTGTGTGTTGCTCGTATACAATAGCATGTATTTTCGACAACCACCATCGTAACACTTCAAAACAAAAACATGCGTTTTCTTTCGTTTTCATTGGTGTGTTTAGTCTCATAAGAAACAATGTTCTCTTGTTTCACGAAACAAAAAAACATGTTTTGCTTTATCCGGTGTGTTTTCAGCCTAAGCACAAAAATATTTGTTTCAAGGGTGTTGCCTATGGCCACAAATAGACAAATCAAAAATTTTATAAGAAAGTGAAAAGCTTAAATTTACCTATACAAAAATTAAATATCTGTCAGTTTATGGCTTAATTTATTTTGACACATTCTCAATAAAATATGTACATTTGATTTTTTTATATACATATATCAACTAGTATTCCAATATCAGTGAAACCGCTGATCCATTTTCAATTCTATAAAACTATATGCCTCTGGTTACTATTTAGCAAAGAATTTTGTATACATTTTCAGAAAATGGAACAGTAAAACTGGCAGTAAAATTTCTGAAAAAGTACCCTTGCTGCCTAATTATACTAAACTTACTTTCCACTTGTTAAGTCTTCCCATCCTTCTGCAAATTCAGGTTCCCGAGTAAAAATCAAGGTAATCATAGCAACGATAAGTGTTGTCGTTGTACACTGTCCCACAGTTAACGATCCGATTTCTTCATATTTGTCATCAGCCATTCGTTGAGCAGCCATTTTTTCTTCGTTATTAAACTGCAATGCAATTGCTTCCGGGCTATTAGATCTGTTTAAAAAAAATGGTTCTTTAAAACCTCACAATACGAGTATAGTTAAAATAATACCGAAATAGTCCCATGTGTGTAAATTCCATGATCAAATACATCAGAGTTGTGTTAACAATCATTGGTGGCAAAGCATAAGTTATAAAATATCCGAAATCAATGTCATCAGGGCTATCCGGAAATTCGCTACAAAAGAATTCACTTATGCATAGTAATACTTTTATTGGTGCATAGGGTAAAACTCTACTTACTCTTCATAGATTTCTATAAATTCAAGATTTGCTGGAGTTCCCATTAAATTAGCACTTCCGCCCATTGACGAGGCATATGCAATACTTAAATAAAAACAAATTGCCAACCTAGAAGGCTTCTTCCTAAAAAAGTAAAGGAAAGAAAGTTCCACGAGAGTCTTTGACAAGAAGAAAAGTTTAATAACAACATACTCTTTTTTCGGAATATCTGGACTATCATCTTCATATATTTTGCACATGCCTTGCTATAATCGAAAAGGGTTTTAAAAATAAGTTAATTTGGAAAATATTATATAAAAGTTTAAGAAAAATTGGGAAAACCAGCTGAGGAAATCAGCTGTTCATGATTCTGAAATTGCTGAAATCTCATTTCACTGAATATGTCTTTCATTCAATCGTCGTATTTAAGGTTTCATCTTTCTTTCTTTTCAAATGATAATTTTACCATTTTTTCTTTTATTACACGCTAACATATGAGCCGCAACAATTTTTCGACACTTAAGTAGCGCAATGGGGACAGAAGATGAGACAAATAACAAATACCCGATTCTACAAATCTTTTCGATTTTGGAAATAGTTCATGATTCAAACGGCAGTGTGTAATAGCAGACTTTCAAACTATTCTAAAACTTACACTTGATAGTCGATCCAAAATGGCGTTGGTCAGAGGATACATCAAAGTTATACAAACAGCATTTGGTACAAGCATAGAAAGAATTGCTGTTACCACGACTAAAAGCAGATGTAACCTGCAAAACAAAAGACATTTGTAACAATTTTTAATACGTAAAAATCTGTATACCTTCTTGGACATGATCCGTAAAATTTAATAACATTGATAGCTAATCGGGTGTGTAAGCTGGTAAATTCCATTGCTAGAGCTATCATGATACTTATGATAAACATAACTAAAGTTTCTTTGAAATACAGGGAACATGTTTTGTCGGAACTCTTTAGGGAAAAATCATAATTATTTGAACACTGGCAACACTTCTTACAATACCAACCAATATATTCATTAATGGAAATGCAACAATTGGAAACATTGAAGTGATTGCTAAGGGAAATATTTCTGTCAACCAACAAATAAACATGGCAATAATCACGTACAAGCACCGATATGGCTAAAAAGTAAAGATTCAAAGATTAAGGGTCTATTTTACTGAGTAGAGTCATCTGAAACATACAATTTAGAACAAGGTCATAATTCCACAAACTAAAAGTATTAATTTGTAGATTAGCTTCCCACTCAGGTGAGGTAAAACCTGACTTTGTGCCAATATTTACATATATATTAGCACTTTACTTTATTTAAGCATTGTGAGCGTGTTTCACAAACACTACAAACAAACGCTACTCAAAAACAGTTTTGTTCACTGAATAAAAGTTCAGAGTATAACAGAACAGAACAGAGCAGAACAAAACAGCTTCCATGAGAAATGTTTCTCTAACTAAAAAGCTAGGGCAAGAAATCTTGTTCTAAACTGTTCCAAACTGTTCCAGACAGACTCATTGAACAGCAAATCGGAACAGTTTAGAACAGAAAATTTCTCATTGAACAGCAAAAAGGTGCACTTTTCTGTTCTAAACTGTTCCAAACTGTTCGGAACAGCGTCACTTAACAAACCTAATATAAAATAATGAAATAACATACCTGAGTATCATTGATCAACATTGCGATGAAAAATATAATTGGCAATGCAAATATAATAACCCCCTGCCAATGGACGAGAAGACATTGTTTCACACCCGTTTTACCATCTTGTGAGGTTCTTAAACAAAAAATAAATAACATTTAACAATAAAACGCTTTGAAAATAAATTTAAACTTACTCCATCCCAATTAAACGTTAATTTTCTATGGAAACAAACAACGAGTAAATGGAATTTGACTTGTGTTTCAGAGACAATAAGTTTTTTTTTAATTTTTAAAAGAAATTTATTTTCTAGGTATTTTTCAAATAACAACAGAATTATTGATACTTTTAAATCTTCTTTTACTGTAAAAATTCTAGATTGAAAATGTTTCTTGTTGGATATGAAATTAAATGTTACGAATGTCTCCAAACATTAATTTTTCTCGATGACAGAATTTAATAAACGAAACTCTAATTACAAAATTTATATCAAAGGTTACTGATGATTTAAGTCAATCACTGAATAAAGATGAGGTAGAGTTTTTGGTTTTGCTCGATTTTGAAAGGCTTTAGATAAGGTCAATCGTGCTACGAGTATTTTATGTAATAAACTTAGGCAAAACTTCAATTTCTTATCTGAAGCAACCAACAAAATTTGTTCTTACTTGACACATAGAAAGCAAGCAGTTCAAATTGGAGATAGTCTGTTAAATTTTCTGCTGAATGTTACTGGTGTTCCTCAGGGTTCAATTCTTGGCCCCCATTTATTTTCAATTTATGTTAATGAGCTTACATCTTCAATTGATATAATTTTTCCTCCCATTAGTATATGCAGACGATGTTCAGCTGAACTTAAGTTGCCCTCTTGGTCCAATTGAGCATGGAGCCTTATATGTTATATAGCCTTATAAGTTGGCCTGAATCAAATGGTCTTATTTAAATCCTGAAAAAATCTAAATATCTCTTAATATCAAGAAAGCCGCTTTACCTTGCTTATTTCCCGTCGATTGTTTTGAGGAAAGCTTCAATCAACACCGGCGACAAGTTATACAATCTTATTAACATCGTCAAAACGCAAAAAACTGGATCGTGGGTTTATTTTAATTCATAGATACTCATTAAAGAAAAAAGGGTGTAACCAACAAATTTTCGACTTAAATTTTTTTAAATTTTCCTTGTCATTAGTTCTAATCTACTATTTCAACAATTAAAAAATGAAAGTTGTAATGTTTTGCCCAACTTCACCTAAAGAGTAACGTAAGATACGAGTACATAGGCGCTAAATTTTAGTTGAATTAGTACGATGTTAAAGCTGTTTTAGTATGAAACTAGGTTAAAATAACCCTTTTGCAAAAATTTAATCGAATTCAGCATCATACTTTCGCTACCCTTTTATTTAAGGTAAAATCATCGAATACATATTTTATTTTTTTAGTATCATTCATATGACACTTTGGCATTTACAAACATCAAAACATGTCTCTTTACTTAGTTTTTTGTATGAGCTGCCATTACTTTAGGTGTGTTCATAAGCAATTCATTAAAAAAAACTGCCTTAGCACGATACTAGTTAGAAAATATTTAAAATTAAGAATAAGTTAGTAATCTACTTAAGGGGCCAGTTATAGCTATCATTAAAAATTTTTATTTCCAGTTTTAAGACGATTAAACATACTGTAATGGCATTAGTAGTAGTAGAATTTTTTTACTCTATAAAATTACAAAATTCTGATTTGAACTTTCTTTTAAATCAACTTTTATCATTTCGCTGATGCAAATCAATTTCAATGAACAGCTGATTTTCGCTTCTTTCGTGTGTTCGATTCTCCTTCTATTCTCAAATGTCAGTTTTCCTTTCAATGATCAACCTCAAATGCATAGAATTGGTTGTCATCAGCCACTGACAGGATCTTTTACTGAAACCAATTTTTCAATGATTGCTATAACTGGCTTGTCAAAAAAATTAAGTCAGCATTCCACTGATTTGTTCCAATGATGTATTTCAATGAAAACTATAACTGTGGCCTAAAAGTTAGCAAATTGCTAAGTATTATCATACTAATACCTTAATACTAAGCTCTTATTAAAATTTTGCGCCATAGTGTTTTGTAGGAGAGTTTATAAGAAGAACTAAATTTAAACGACCCATTGCGTCTTGCTTGTACCTCGATGATGGTAGAAAAGCTTTAATGATTTTTATACTTATTCGCCACGTGATACCAGACACCAACACAGCGCTTTCGATACAATTTGCAAAATTGTATTATTTATTTATTATTTACGACACAAGTTGGGTTCTTAACAGCACAACCTTGTTTTTTGAGAAAATTTATTCACCACTCTGACTGCACATCAAAAACACACGTTTTAATTTCTTTGCCTTCATAATGCAATGGTTGCTTAGATACATTTCTAATGCCACTAAAACCTGCTAATAGTTCACAAATAAATAAGTTCTGCCTATTCATTCGAAAGGCCGTGTATGTGTATACCATATATGCTTGCGGTGTAGACTTATTCCGTCTTGTACTAAATAAGACTGGATTGATAATTGCTCTCAATCGTATAAAATGATTTCAAGATAAGATAATTTTCTTGAATAAAAATGAGATTTAACTAGATTATTAGTAGATATTCGCGTAGAGTCTACAATATCTTTCTGTCTAGTTATGTGTCTCAAACCTACACAATAATTAATTCGCTTCAGACAAGTAGGCTTGTTTTAATCTAATATGCAATCTTTGTAAAATTAATTAGGTTCTATGGATCGTTAGGAATTAACTCGTACTTAAGTTCTCTTCAAGTCTTCTTTTGTCTTTTTTTTTTTAATCTAAAGATGTCATACAAAAGTGGGATAATGTTTTAATATAAAACGGGTTTTCTTCAGCTCAGAAATTTGTTACTTGGAAACAAACATAAAAATATGATTGTACTTTGTGTTTGTTCGTCTTCGTAAAACAAATATTTGTTATTAGTCGTGTTTTTATTCAAAAGTGTATAAGAAGCTCAGCAATTTCTTACACAATAACAATATTTTTGTATTCACTTTTTGTTTTGTAAGCAAACACAAAAATTTCATAATCTCTTTTTTGTTTTGTAAGCTCAAACACAACAGAGATTTCATAATCTCTTTTTTTTTTGTTATTTATTTTGAGTAAACATTTGCTGAGATGTCTAAAGACTTTAAAAAAAACGCGATTGAATTCAAGTCAAGGAACATAAAAAGTGAAAAAAATGTTAAGGAAGATATTGGGAAATCATTAAAATCAAAGGTACCCTTATTTGAATTAGAACCATTCAGTTCACCTTCAAGCGTTGTTCCAGATGTTTCCTTACCAACATGTTAAATAGAACATTAAAACTGTCCTGCCACTGTTTGTATCAATTTCTAATCGTTTTGGTATATTCTCGCTACTTTAAATTTGACCGAAAGATGGCACATCCGTAGAAATGTAAGCCTAGTAATGAAGTTTGGGAAACAAAAATCCTATTATTTCTTCCGAAATCGATGATTCTACATCGATACATTTTTTAAATCCTGCGTTTATTTCTGTCAATTTCTGATTTCATTTTACTCTCTTAACGATGTATACAGGGTGATTGGCATAAGGTGTGACAAAAAGCTAGGGCGTGTAGGTTGGACTTAGACAAGAAAAAAATCGTATGGGAGGGGGGGGGGGGGTCTGTTTCCCCCCGTTTAGGCGGGAGGGGCAATTTAAGAAAAAAATCACTTAAAACAGAAAAAAAATTATTAGAAAATAACGGTGATACCTACAGAGTAATGCTATAGCATTTTGAAAAGCCAGAAATACATTATTTAATCTTATTTTTAAATAAAGTTGTTCGAGTGAATAGTTTTTGAAAAATTAATTTTCAAAATCAAAATTTTGAAAAAAAAAAAAATGAAAAATTTTTTTTTAAACAATTTTTTTTCAAAATTTTACGTAATTAAGTATTATTTTTTTATTCAATAATCAATGCTCTTATTAATTTTTAATCAAACACGAAAAACCGGATGTCAAAATGTCATAAAATTGTTAAAAATTTAAATAAACAGTAATTACGTATTTTATCTAAATATGCATGTATTTCTTATTTTAATTGATTTCAAGATTCAGGAACATTTTTGTTCTTATTTTGCAATTGCATTTTTCTGTCACTAGTTAGGGCGTGTAACGTTGCATTATTTAAAAAACATTCGCAGGTCAATATTAATCCAATGCTCTCACGCAGGTGTTCTCAATGAAAAAATGTGTTAATCCAGTACTTTGTCACTTTATTGTATGCTTATAAGACTGATAATAAAAAAATTGTACAAAAAAAGTTAATCCTTTCAATCGTAAATTCACCTAAGAATCCAAAAACCTAAAAACTAAAATAAAAGGCTTTTCTTAGAACAAAAGTAGTTTTTGTTATTTTTGATTTTCTCAAAAACTACAAAACATTTTGACATCCGGTTTTTTGTGTTTGATTGATCATTTTTTTTCCAAAATTTTGATTTTGAAAATTAATTTTTCAAAAACTATTCACTCGAACAACTTTATTTGAAAACAAAATAAATAAATAAATATTTCTAATAAATAACGCGGTAAGTTTCCGAAAAAGTCTAAAATATTACAATGATCAATGTCCGCGAAAAGAAAAGTTTAAAATTTCAAAATTAAAGAATGTATTTCTGGCTTTTCAAAATGCCATAGCATTACTCTGTAGGTATCACCGTTATTTTCTAATAATTTTTTTTCTGTTTTAAGTGATTTTTTTCTTAAATTGCCCCTCCCGCCTAAACGGGGGGAAACAGACCCCCCCCCCCCCTCCCATACGATTTTTTTCTTGTCTAAGTCCAACCTACACGCCCTAGCTTTTTGTCACACCTTATGCCAATCACCCTGTATACTGTTTTATAAAATGGAGGACATTATGTGTGTTTAAGGTACATTCTTGTATGTCCTCAAATTCATTAAAATTATCATCAAATCAATAATAATAAATCTTCTCACATTTCATAGCCTTCAAATGTCTTATAAAATCTTAGCTTAACCTAATGACATCATCTCTACCAGGAAAACGAACTCAAACCCTCAGTCGACCTTTTATCTATACTTAGTATAAATTAAGCCATCATCATGAACCGACTTATCATCAAAATCACCTACAAATGTTTGATTTTTATTTTTCATTGAAATTCATTATTACATTTTACTAAATAAAAATTTAACTAATTTTACCATTTGTATTCGAGCCTAAACAAATATTGGCCCAAACTGAAATCAAATTATCATATTTGAAATTAAAAATTCTTAATAGATTTTCATTCAAGAAAACATCCAGAAGCTGCCTCGAAGTACATACCTTCGAATCCCATCGTGTCGGTCGACGACGACGAGGTCGGTCGTTATTATCATCCTACAAAGAGGTTGTTCACCAATTTTATTTTGTCTCCTCATTTTTCAACTTGGTGATAATTTATGTTTCCTGGGTTGATTCTTTATAATTGGAGTCTTGAAATTGGACACTTTTATGGTTGCTTTGGGTGAAATGAGTAATCTTAATTAAATCCACCCACCTGAATTCATCCAATATCACTTATAAAACCATCAATCATTGCATGGTCTGTATGTGTTTTCTCTACAATGTTGCAACAAGTTATCTGCAACTCTTAAGCCATCTTCATTCAGTTTGAATTAACTACATCTCAAAGCCAAGCGGAAAACGAGAGCTAATAAGGAGGGGTGCTAAGTGAAAATATCTTATCTGAATGGTTAATGTGTTTTTTCCTCAAGTGGATGGGCTTAAAACTGTCTTTAAAAAAATATAATTGCTATGCACTTTTGTCACGGTTGCTAAATTAATTATTCACTATTAACATTTTTCTGAAAAACTTTTTTTAATAAGTTGTTATTAAATGAAAGCTATTACTTTAATGTTTGTCAAATATTTCTTTGAGATGGTTCCCTGGGAATTTTCAAAAGGGCTGGATTATAGTTGCTTGGGGTCCACTTTATCTCATGATTATTGAATTTTGATTTTTACTCATTTTTCTGACAATGCGATTTTCGCATGTTGAAATAATTCTTGCGATTTAAATAATTAAGACCAAGGCTATAGGAAGAACGTTTATGCTATTTAAATGCCTTAGACTAATGCTAATAAGGCACTTGCGTTTGAACGTGAATAAAAGCACAAGATATCAAAAAATTAATCTGGGCTGCGACCAATGGTTTCAGTCGCAACAACAGAAAATCGAATAGACTTAAATATCGTTTGCATATAACAATATATGGACATGCATACATATGGTTTTTTTTTAATCTTTCGAATAATTAGTTGCAAAAAATTAACGTAAAATTTTAAATATGAATGCACATAATGTATGCGATTTTCCAGACACGCAAATTAAGGTCCAATTAATATTCTGACAAAATAATAAAAAAAAATAATATTTTTTTGTTAATCGTTGCGATTTCATTGAAGTATATGCATGCATTTCCATCAGAAAAATGTAGATCATATTTTTTAGATGACGGAGTCATGCGACATTTGTTACAACCACAAATCTTCAAAAGCACTTAAAATCACATGTGTACACCTAAGACTAGGTTCGCCCATGCAATGTCTTGTCGTTGCGATTAAAAAAAAGATGCATGAGAGTATGATTTCATTTGTTGCAACATGTTTTTATAAATCAAAATAACCATTGGGGAACTATACTAGTCTCATGGCGAGACCTATTTTTTTTTTTTTTTTTTAAGTGTAAATAGATTTTATAACAGCAACAGAGTTTTATAAGCTAAAGTTTGTTGCATTTGTAAGAACTGAAAGTTTTCGAGAAATTTAATGTTGAACTTCACAATCTATAATTTTTATATTCAAATTTAAAAATATAGTGATTGTTCTTTTCTCCAAAAATTATTTCCTGGTCCAGGGGAACATTGTCTGTATGAAATCCTTTCTTAAGCCATACATTTGGTCTAGAAGAGTGGTCATTCCTTTTCCTTTTTATCATTGGATAATTGTGCCAGATTGAAATGATTGTTTTGATGCTTTTCAATTGAGTCTTTAGATTTGATCGTGTGCAGTTGGCAACCATGATGGTATTAAAAAAAAATGCATCACATATCAACATTTTACATACACTCGTATAACAGTTAGCATGCAAATAATCTTAAGATCAATTAAAAGCGAAAGAAAAGTTGAAAAGCGCCTTATACCTTAAAGTAGGTTAATTTGTGCGAATGAGTTGTATATTTGTAATGAATCTAGATACTTTTTCTTTGTAGGTACACTCCAAGTCTCTTGATTTAGCTCGAATTTTGCTTTATTATACTTATTTTAGTTTTTTATTTTGTATCTACTACAATATTTATGGCACAAAAATTTTAATCGAATTAGTACGATAATAAAACTATTTATTTATGATACTAGGTTTAAAAAAACGATTTTGCAAATTTTAGTATCATGCTCTTTCTAACATTTTATCAAAGTTAAAACTATCGAATACCTACATACATATCGTCCTAACTTAATAAGAACCTTTTAGATTTACAAATATCAGAAAAGGTCTGTTTACCTAGTTTTTTGCACGAACTGTCATCGTTTTAAGTGTGTTCAGAAATAATTTATTACAAAATTAACCTTAGGCCGATACTAGTTGGGAGAAAAAATTAAGAAAAAGTTAGCAAGGTGTTTAAAACTTAGCAAATTGCTAAGTAAAATCATATATTAACCTTAGCTAGTGCTAGCCTGTTTAAAATTTTGCTTTTTTTTATCTTTTGAATATCACTGAGAAAAAAATTTGTGTCTTAAAATATGTTTATCGTTACCTTTTTTTTAAGTGAACTCAAAAATTTACAATTCTTTTCATTTCTCCAACATATTATAATTTCTCCTTTTTCAAAAATTTTCCAATGGAAAATTACAAAATGTTAAATCAATTAAGTGACTTGTAGTGTAAATATCCTCAACTCCATTGAAACTGGTTCATTAATGGAAATTTGCATGGTTTAACAAATTTAATTCGTTTCACACAATCTGGTAAAATCTTTAGAGAAGAACCGAAGTGGAGATAGGGGTATTTTATTAGAGGTTGACTATTCATTATAACATGGATGGGTTGTTGGTTGTCGCTAGCCATGCCGCGCCGCCATACCATTCCAACCGTACAAGTTATACCTACAACATTGTATGAAAAGATTGTGTTGTGTATAGCTTGTAGCTTGTGAATTTCATGTTTGAAGTTAATAAATTTAAAATAAATAAAAATAACACATTACAAATTTTGTATAAGTCCTAGAAGAGGGAAGACAGGAGAGTAAAGACAGACAATTTATTGTTCAGGAAATTTGACAAATTCTTAAATTTATTACACAAAATAAACATTTTATAATATGTATGTATGTATGTGCTAGATATGTGCTGAGAATATTATAGCCGGATATATACAATATCGGCCTGTTTAGGTGTCAGTACCAATTAAAATTTATGCTAACGACTAATGGGTGTTTAACCTACTTTTAACATCAGCAGACATCACTAGCATGTGTTCATATTGTCCATACTGAATGAGAAGTGATGACTGGTGCTGAGAGGTGATGGGTTAGAAATATGATTTAAAATTTGTGTAGGTATTCTAGAAATTGAAATTATACAGCCTTGGCATTTTCCTTCATATGAAGAAAGTTTAAATAATGATTGATATTTTGTTGCTGGAAACAATACAAGGTAAGGTTTTTATCGTGTACTTGGCTACTGCAATGTTTCATTTTGGATTTTCATAAGAAACCTAATCGAATTTATTAACTGTTATACTTACATATGTTGGAATTTTGAATACCTAATGCTTAACTACTACGCGACTCATATACTGATATACTCATATGTCTTGGGAGACAGCATACGTGTATAATTTTGTTTTTTTAAGACATTCTTAGCGTAGGCTCTGGGGGATGGACAATTAACACAACCACACTTTTTGGTAGGTTTCATGCTGAACTGAAATCGAATCCGAACTCATAAGTTCTTCCTTAGCTCAGATTTTTAGGCAAAAACTTCAAAATACAAACTAACTTGTATGTATACAATTATACATATTGTCTACACAACACACAGTTCCATGCATGTTGAACATCTTGAACTATTTCTCGTATTTTATTTTCACTCAACACATCCTAGTTCTCGCATTCAGACTCTGTAATTTATTTAGTTTCCTACTTAAACAGCCATAAACTTTCTTGACTAAACACTTTGTATGGTCTTTTGCAACTCAGTTTTAGTCTTTGGTTCACAGTACTTATGGCCTAATCAAGTAAGTGCTTATGTTCGAATGTATGCCATCAAATTGCTGTCAAATAATATGTCTACAAACCAAATGACATACATAACAAACACTATTACACTTTTGCGTTCAATTAGTTACCACCTTACCATAAATAATCAACTTTACTACGCATAACTGTACTCTTAAGTAAAGCTCATAAAGTAGACAAATTTACTTCTTTAAAACTGGACCAGAACTTCTATGCATTTTAATTGGTTTTCTATGCGATTTTTCCACTCATTATTATGCAATTATTTTTGCGTTACATTTTGCAATCCTAATACCCACTATGTTATATACAATAACTTTATACTCGTAGCTGTTAATTTTATCGTGTCTCAATATATTGAACTTGCACTCGCTGATCGAATGGATTTTTCATGTAATTTCCCACAGAGTGGTCCATGCCAGTTAAATGGATTGGATACAAGATAGCCATCCATATGCAACAGTAGTTTAGACGTCAACACTCTTCTTTGGTTAGTTCGATTTACATTCAAATTAAAGTCAGAACTGTCAACGTAAATAAATCCCTGGCCACCTTCTCCGAACTCTCAAGTAGAACTCTAGTTTGTGCTTTGAGGAACAACTGGGGGACTTCAAAGTTGAGATTGCGTGTGAAAAGAGTTTCGAAAGTGTCAATGAAATTGTTTTTAAATCATATTATGATTTCCTCCACCTGATGACGATCCTAATGCTGATGGTGTGCAAGCAACGGGGCAGTAGGCAATGAGGGTACTTTATGACTTGAGAAACATCCAAGATTATGTATAGCCACTGGCTCTTTATACCGAGCTGTGTGTGTCTGGCGTGCAGAAAACCATAATTCTATCATTTTGATCGACTTCAATTGATCTTTTGTTGCCCATAATTGAATGAGAATCGATATTGAGTTGGGTAAGGCTATAGAGGTATTGAAACCAAGAGAAACTCAACGATCACGGCTGGAGCAGAGTGAACCACCCTAAAGCTATTTGTCACATTGTAAGGAGGTTGTCTGAGGTGTATGTAGAGTTTTTGTATATGTGAACATGATAGCCCTAGGGATTTGGCTATAGAGTAGTAGGGTACCTACATATATCAATTGCAAATAATTGTATAAACCGAAACATTTTAGATATGTCATTCAATGAAATGATTTATGGAAATCCTAAGTAGGGTCGTGTGGCCTTGCTTGTAAGAAATCTAAACCGAATTCAATATTGCCTTGGGTTGTAATTTTGTGCCACTGTCATATGTGTGAATAGCCATATTCTCAATTCTGAATTAACAATAGCTGTGGCTCTCAGTGTATTTCATATCAAATTGTAAAAATTGTACGAAAGTACGGCTCTTCATTGTTGTCTCAGCCTACACTCAAATGAAGATCTGTGTTGTTGTCAATTTCTTATATTTCTGCTCCTTTTTGATGCCAATCGAATATGGAATGAATTTTAGACGTACACTACCAAGTATCACTATTTAACAAAATGGCTTCTTCAAACATTTTTGTCGTTTGAGAAAAGTAATCCGCCGAAAACCGTTTATGTTCTCTGTTCTATTTATATTCTGAAATCGGACATAGAAAAAGTCTGCGAAATCATTACTCAAGGGAATCGACAACTTTTTCTAGGTTTTATCAAAAAACTGATGATCGCGAAGTCCAAACGCTACGTCTGTACGTCTTCAGCTTTCAGGGGAAAATTCGAAGATAAATAATTGAAAAAAATGAAGATTTCAATAACCTAACTCCTTCACAGATCTCCTCTCCATGAACTTTCCACCAACCTAACCAAACAAACTTACCTCGGATATCTTCTCCCCATTAATTACATTTAAATGCCTACACTCAATTTCAATCTTGTATAATCTTCTCAAATGTTAGCCCAAATTAATGTTTATTTATTCAAGAAATAAATAAAGCAAATAATGCAATAAAAGCGTAGATCCTTACACAGCAAAGAAAAGGACAAACGATTTCATTTTCAAATAAATACAAACCGCTCCAGAACTTCAAATGGCAGACAACTTGAACGATGAAGATAACCAAATTGTGATAGCGATTAAAATGTGCGATCGTAAATTAATTTGCGTGCCTGCTGCACAGAAAAACTGTTTTAATTAACACAAACATCTACCAAGAATAAATTAAACAAAAAAAAAAATTGAAAAGAAGCATCCAATAAACTATATTTCTCTCTTTAACCAGCGAGAGAGAGCCAGACATGGCACATGAATCTGAATTGAACCGGACGCTTATGTTCTAATTAAATGGATGCGCGCCAACATTAAGGTACAGCGTACACGCTTCACGCTGGCGCGGTATAAAGGTTCACAACAACGAATGGAACGGTCCAAATGGTGCAGAGAGTGTTAACTGGAAATTGCAGTTTGATTGATAAAATTTTAAGATAAAAGACGATGTTCAGTAAACTCGGTGATGTGGTGGATGTGCTTGAACTTTTGTATCTTTAAAGGAAAAGAAATTCAAACCACGGTCTTATAAATACCTTGAAGGAGACTAAATCACTTCAATTCCTCCATGTACTGAAGGAAGGCGGGAAAGTTAAACCTATGACTAGAAATCTTCATTGAATGAGATCAAACGAAGAATACTTTTATCTGTGGGTTAAATGAATGAAGGCGCAAACCTGATAAGTGTGACTACTCTCCGTGAATACCAAATGATATGTGGGACATCAGAAGGTTGACAATTGGGGCCAGTCTTTTTTGTTGCCTTTTTTATTTTCATAAAAAAATTATCGAAATTATGTTTTTTCCTGAGAAAAAATCTTCCACGCATAGAAAAATATAGAAAAAATCAGATAACAGAGGATTTAAGTCGAACACACAAAATAAATGTATTTTTTAATACCACAAGGGCTTTGGTTGTGTTTTTAAAAATATCCCGTAGGTTTTTTTAAAATTGAAACTTCGATATTTTAGATTTTCACAATTCAATATCATCAATCGTTTTTTTAAATCCAAAAGTATCTTAAACTTATTTTATTTATTTCAGTAAACGTAGTGGAAGCTCTACAAGAATTCTGGCAAATGAAGCAGGCACGAGGAGCTGACTTAAAAAATGGTGCCCTTGTTATCTATGAATCAGTACCATCAAATAGTCAGCCGTATGTTTGCTATGTAACCCTGCCCGGTGGAAGTTGTTTTGGAAGTTTTCAAGTAAGTTTAAAAAATAAAATCACATTCGACTAGTCTTTCAGAAAAAAAAATGAGATTTATTGTTTTCATTTTACAGAACTGTCCAACCAAAGCTGAGGCCCGTCGAAGTTCAGCAAAAATTGCTTTGATGAATTCGGTATTCAATGAACATCCATCGCGAAGAATAAGTGATGAATTTATTGAGAAAGCCGTACAAGAAGCTAGAGCATCATTTAAAGGTGATGCTCAAGAAGGCGATGGTCCTGATACTGGTATTGGTGCCTTTAGGTAAGTTTAACTTGAAACTAACCAAACACAATATGCATGATGCGAGTGATTTTTTTTTTTGCCATTCATTTCAGATTCATGTTGGAAGCCAATAAAGGTCGAACAATGTTAGAATTTCAAGAACTCATGACAGTTTTTCAATTATTACATTGGAATGGCTCACTTAAAGCAATGCGTGAACGCCAATGCTCTCGGCAAGAAGTTGTTGCACATTATTCCAATCGCAGTTTGGACGATGATATGCGTGCTCAAATGGCTTTGGATTGGATTGCCCGAGAGCAAGAAAATCCAGGTGTATTGGGCAGGGAGCTGGCACAAGCTGAGAGAGAATTAGAGACTGCACGCTTGGCTGGACGTGAGCTGAGATTTCCAAAGGAAAAGAAGGATATACTAATGTTGGCGCATACACAGTTAGGTGGAGGAAATGCTATGAATAGCTAAAGTTAATATGATGGTCCGATAAATCAAGAAAAAAATATAAAGAAAAACACCAACAACGGTAAACCTTGAAATTGAATTTATTAATTATATTATATCCCAACAGTAGTTTTATAGATTTTAAAGGGGTTTATGTGTTTGTGTTTGTTTTTTTTTTTTTTTTTTTTTTTTGATTTATATTATGCTTTTTGAAGTGCCCAGAGAATTTTCCTTAAGAAAGATGATCTCATTGAAAGATACATATTTTAAAGGCACGCGAGCCAATTTTTTTTGAGTGTTTAGGTACGAATGGGAAGAAAAGACTTACAAACAGACAAATTTCTCAAAATTTTCTTAAAAGAATTTGCTAATTTGACATTATTAGAAAAGTTTTTTAATAATCCTCCATGCCAGTTGATTATGATTGTCAAATATCAATTGATAAATATTGAAATTGACTATTTTAAAACTCAAAACAAAAAAAAAAACAAAAAAAATACTAATCATCCTGTAGTAAAAATTATAAATTTTCTAACTCAGAACTGAATACATCATTCTCAATTATTATTGAAGACTTATAGGACTTTCGAAAAGCTGCTCCTCAATTGTTCAAGATTATGTTACCGCACTAAATCCACATCAACAGTATTTGCTTAGATCCTTGAAACTTTGACTTAAATGTTTTTACGTTTTATATCTCATAGACCCATGTATCCTATGTCTAAGTTTGCGGGCATTGAATTTGAAACCATTTTTTTTTCACGCCCTGCTCTTTCCGGTTAATCAACTCTTTGTTTAGAATGTGTAAAGGTTTTTTTTTTGTTTTTTCTTTTTGCTGATAATAATCTCGACTCTATCGATTTTAAATACTGACGTTTTCTATTGGTAGACGGGAAGAACTTACACATGCGAATGATTAAGAGCTAAATTCTGGAATCCAATTCAGATGTAATTTCTCTTCTTTTCAGAAAACAAATAAACTGTCTTTCTGAAGCATTCTCGATGACCAATCGAACACGGTATAAATTTGTCGTCGCTCAAAATCACTTCACGGAAAAGAAGAAACTTTCTAGGTTTTGAAAAATGATGACTGATTCTTTAAAATACTTCGTTTTATTTTTTAACGACCCGAATTATCTAAGAAAACACTTCTTCAATCAATCAATCTATGAAGCCCTAAATGTGTAAACTAAAGTACTTCTTGAGAAAAAGTGGTGGTTTATTAAAACTCCTAGTTTGATTACTTTCCAAACCGGGTCTTCATCCCAAATAAGCAAGCACGAAAGTTAATTTTGTTCGGTTCTAGCTTCTGAGGAAAGACTTCTCAACATTTTGCTTATCATTTCTATCTTTTTTTAATGTAGGCTAAAATAGTAAAAATCTTGAAATTCATGAAACAGAAATTATTTTGTTATCACCATTCTTTAAAAACTATTGTGAACTTAATTTCGCCTTAAAGATAATTAAACACAGTCTTAATATGCTTTAAAGTATTTTTATATTTTCTTTTATCTAAAATTGGATTTGAAATACATAGATACGAATACTTTCAATCTGTGGGATATTGGCGGTACATTTCTATGATACTTCGAAATAACTCTTGTTGTGTGCTCCTTTGCTACCTTCATTGTGGTCGAAAGAGTTCTCCATAACGTATTTCTGTACACGTTTATGAGTTTCAACGGCGGCGGTGTTCTCGGGAAGAAGATGTTTTGTGATATAGTGTAATGTCATATTATTTTTTTTTTACTTAATGTTTTGAAATCAAAAAAAAAACTGCACATATGAATTGCTTTCTTCTTCACTTTTAAACAAGAAAACTGATATTTTAAAAATTTTAAATAAGATACGTTCGAAATGCTCGTTACAAACTGAATGTTGGTTAGTTTAAAAATTGCTTTGTATTTATCCTTTTTAAATATATATACCTGATGTTCTGAATTAAGGACCAAACCGTCTTAATGACCTATTGAGATAATTAATTAATTAAATTTTAGTTTATTTGATTTAAGTGCTGCCAAAACATAGAACAAACAATCCAGGTTTGGCTAGGAATACACTTGCTATCTTTTTCGTACGATTATATTGTCATTGTCAAGTAACTAAATCAATGAATATAAAGAGTATTTTCTTGATAATTATTTTGTCAGAACATAAATTCGACCTTAATTTCGTGCGATTAAATATCGCTCATTTGTGGATGCCTTATATTTTTATGACATCGATATTTAAGTCTAGGAGCGTATATTTTCTGTTGTTGCGATTATAAACATTGGTCGCATCCTAGAATGCATTTGTTCAAATTCAATTGCTAGTACCTTCCTAGCCTTAATTTTAATAATTTAAATCTCGCGTTTGAGCATAAATGTGCTTCTTAGCCTTAGCCTTAGTTATTAAGGCATAAAATTCGATTTAATTTTGTTTCCTAAAGAATACAAATTATGTTTTCAGGCGAAAATAAATTATTTCCTAAGAAATTTCTTTTAATAGAAATATAGGGTGGATAGTTCGTTCCTTAACGTTAAGAGAGAGTATACAATTCCCTCAAATGCACCCAAAATCTATATATGTATGTATATCTAAAATGCACTTTGTTAGAGGCCATTTAAATTCACACTTTTGAGTTAAGCGGCATAAAACAACCCTTCCTTCCTTAATTAATGATTAAATGTCATCAATTCATTCGAAAATTCATCATAAGATTTCACATTTTCATACAAATTTGATTGCACAAATTCTGACGTTTTTCGTCATACAATTTCTGATGGTATTTGTGGTACTTTTTTTCAAAATCAAACCATCAAATCAAACTTTGGCACTTGTAAAAAAGATTTTTCTCAAAATTTTATACAAATTTAAATATCTGTCTTACATTGTCACTGAAAATGATTTAATGGAATGAAAGTACAGTCTACAATATGTGCATCTCGAAAATTAGATAAGTCAGGCAAAATGTCTTCTTTTGAAATCTTCCCACGTACATAAGCACCTCTAATATTAATCTTTAAAATTATTTAAAAAACTCTTCTTTGAGTCTCATACAACATAAAATCAATTATTGTTTTGTTTATTAAAATAATTACTTACTTTAGCATAAAAAAAGCTATCAAAATATTTGGCCCAGAAAAAAATGTACCTATAGAAAATTTTAATAATTAATTCTGAACCATCATTTTCTTACTTACAAAAAAGAACTAAAAAAAAAGTAAACAAAAAAATCTATACGATTTTGTTTTAAGCGTGAACAAAGTTCACTTCATTTTTTCATATTTAATATTTAGGTTAGAAATTTACTTATAATACCATAATAATTATTCCGAAATAAAATTAATTTGTGAATAAGTTTTTTTTTTAATATATTATTTATAAGTAACACGAAGAGAATTTCAAGCTCAAGTGAATGTGATTTAATTTTTACAATTATATATTTTTATAAAATAAAAGAAAAATGCAAAAAATAGTTAAAATATTTCATAATTAGATGTAATACAAAAAAAATAAAAATCAAAAACATAAAAATATACTTTATTGGTTTATATAAAAATATAAACATATTTCGCTTCAGTTTAAAATAAAAAAAAATAAGACAATATTTTTCTGGTGCAGGCAACTCAAAAATAAATAGTTTCCATACAACAACCATAGTTTTCCCCCAAAATAGTACTCTTACATTTGTAAATTTATTTTATTTCTTAAACCATTAATCTTATTCAACAAAAAAAATACATAACATACGAATTATAGAACTTAGTGAAAATAAATAATAAGTTATTTCAATTTCCGAATCACTTTGCTGCTGTCTTGAATTTCTTTTCAATTCAAATTTTTATGTTAAATGTTTTTTTTTTATTGTTTTTGTTTTAAAGCTAAACCAAAATTAAATAACAAAATTTTGAACATACATTTTTTTAAACTTTATCATCTTTAGGCATTTTAACTTGTTTATTTTGTATATTAAAAAACAATGTTGTTCTGTTTAAGTTTTATTTAAGATCAAAATTTTGACCAATGCCATTGTTGATTTGTGATTCATCTGTTTCCTTATTATTTAATTTTTTTTATTTGTTTTGTTAATTTTATTTATGAAAATTGAAAAAAGAAAAATTCTATTGAACAATTTTAATGATACGTACAACAACTTTTAGAACAATTATATAAATATGTTGTAGCTCAGCGAAAGAGAAAAACTGAGTTATGTTAAATTAATTAAAAAAAAATAAAAATCTTTTCTCAAGATTTTCTTACAGCTTACTTTTGAACTTTATATAAACGTTTTCTGTCATAAGTATCACTGATTTATTTTCATTTTTTTTTTAATTTAATAAACATGACTTATGTATTTGTACCATGCATTTAATAAGTAAACACGAATTGAAAACCTTTCAACTTAAATGTAAAATATGTGAAAAATAAATAAAATATTTTCTTAAATTAAATAAATGTTTTTTTTTTATTTTCTCAGATTTTAAAACCAAAGTGAGTATGAAAACATCTTGCAATATATTTTACACAGACCCGAGGAAAACAAAAGGTAAGCTACCTGATTTAACTTTTAGAATTAAATGTTCAAACTATAGAGAATGGTAGTTGAAGTCATTAAATATTGGTCTTTGATAAAAACCTAGACAGCGCAGATGTTATGTTGGACCTAAATAATGTGCAATAAATTATAAATCACAAAATATATCTTCTCACATCTGGGAAGCTAAGGGATTTAGAGTGGCCGAAAATGGGAACAAGTCATAAAACTATAAAATAAAAAGTGTACGAAATTCGTTCGTTGCATTTGTGAAGAATTCTAGAGTTATTGAGCCTTATTGTGAGTGTCGTTAGCGTTCGATTCGATAAAAGTCGATAGTGCCAAAACGTTTGATGCGTTAAAATGTGTATCCAAAGCTATTTACATAACTTAAGGTTGTTGTAACCACGTATAAAAACACAGCTTGTGGTATCTTAAACAACAATAATTTCAGATATCTTAATTTTTCGATGATCGATTTTCCACAAAAGTCGTCGATCGATTAACAAACAACACTCGCAATAAGGGCTTTGAATTTATGAGAAAATCTATCGTACGATACTTAAGATACTCAGTCCTATCACAGAATCACAAAATAGAGATTGCCTTATTAATTTATTCGAATATGAGTTATTCTTTATCACCTACCTGTCTTATGTCAAATCATTAAAAATTGTGAATGTACGACTCCACACCCGGACTTGCTCTTTTGTTAAAGAGGCTTAGAATCTCAAACATGAATGTTATCACATCAAATGTTCAAAAGCTTGAAATTCATTTTCTAAACTGCTGAAAAGTTTGATTTGAAAAAAATAATTCTACAATATGCATTTCTGCAAAATAAAAATCAATTTCTTGTAAATTTTTTCAAACTTTTCAAGAAAAACATTTTCGGAACGCCAAATTTAAAGTTTTTTTTTTTATTGTGCAATCCAAAACTAATTATTTTTTGAAATATCGAATTTTAAAAAAACAAACAAACTTAACCGTTTTGAATTTGTAATGGCCATTTGGTTTGAAAAACTTTCAATGTCTTTGAGATTTTCGCTTACATGGCTTACGGCACGTTTCATGTAAGCCACTGTTGGAAAATCAAGAACATTTCAACATCATTAACACACATTGGGGGCTATCGTGAACAAAATTCCCCTGGGAAGAATTCCCATTTTTGAAAAATCGCGATCGTGAATGAGTTCGAAATATTCCCGCGTATTTTATGGTATCGTGATTTTCTTCCATTTCTGAGGGATTTTAATGTTATTATAAGTCTTAAAACTACACATACCTAATTCAGAGGTGTTTTTCGACAACAGATGTATGGTATTTCTTTTTATCGGAGGAGAAAAATTTCGAGGGAGATTCACGATTGACGAAAAAAATTCCGTGGGAACAAAAAATTCCCAGGGAAACAAAATTTCCAGGGAGATTCCCGATAGACCCCATTATTAAAAATGTTCAAAAATATAGACAATTCTTTACCATATAGTAAAAATAAAAGAGTACCCAGCATTGATCCCTGTGGGACATTACCATTACGAGAGGTTGGAAAGAAATAGAAAATTACTGCTTAACAGAGCGGCCAGCATTCGTTTATTTTTCAATAAACTACGGCTGAACAAGTGTTAGAGAGTGACAGTTCGTGCAAACATACGATTTTTAATATTCGTTAATGTCAAAATGTCGTATGCACTTACTATTCGACACTAAAAGTAAAATGAGATCTTTTTACATGCAATCGCGGAAAACATTACATAGAAAAATTATTCCCTTGAATATTAATATTTTCTGTATATGAACAAACGTGCGTTTAATGCTTTAAGAGCCTCAGACAATATTATTGAAAAAGAATCAAAACAGCTGCATCGTACTGATTCACTAGAATATTCCAACCACTTCGATCTGCAGATCTTAAAAAGCTAAAATAGAATTAGTTTCACTCTTGGCTTGGCGGTGAATAATCATGAGGATATGCAGAGAGAAAATAAAAACCCCGCACAGGCCAAGGTCTTAAAGCTTTTCTTACCCAAAATAAGTCCAAGAATTTAGAAAAATGATACAAAATAAAATAACTCTCTAGAGTCAACAAGGTACACGCAATTACATAGGGACAAGGTTAGGTTAGGTTAGGTTGACGTGGCTGTCAGCATGAGACACACTTAGACCATGAATTTGATAACATATTGAATCTTGGCAACTTTCTCCCTAATCATTAAACCAATTGGAGCTTCTTATGAAGCGAGCAAGATTGCTTATATCTATATTTCCCAGATCACTAGGATTATTTGTGTAGAAATCTCCTAGATGGAATCTATGTCTTTTGGATAAAGCTGAACATGTACAGAGAAATATGTTCCTCCTCTGCTTCGTCCATGCAGCTTCTGCAGAATTCTTTAGTATAAACTCCAAGCCGCTTTGGGTGCTTACCTATCAAATAGTGTCCTTTCCAACTTACTATTTATTACTTACTATCCTTACCTATCAAATAGTATAATGTTGTCTGCTTAAAGATATTAATCCTTTGCGGTTCTTCAAATCCAGCATTGGCCAAATCTGTTTTGTCGCAAAGCAAGTGGTGATATTGCTCCACCTTAGATTTGTTCTCTGTATAGTATCTTGCTTTAGCATAAGTTTACACGAAGCGATAGGAATACACATGTTTTTTTTATCTAGAAATTAAGGTATCATTGTTCCACTTTTGACGAGTTCGTCAGGGACTAGATAAGAAAACTTCCTCGATTATATACCAAACTGCTCGTAACTAATGGCTTTAGATCAGCATCACTTAAGCTTTGATTAGAAAATCACTTTCAACACGATGTTTTGCGTTGGGATTTTGTAATTTGTGCGTATGGTTCACGTTTGTAAAAAAATAAAAAAAACCATTATTAATGATTAAACTCAATTGGATCTATTTTTCGACTTTCTCATTATTGGTATTAATGATCAGCTTTCTACAATATCAATTTTAGTAATTAGGATCAGAAAAAAAATGTAGTACTTAAAATAGAAAAAACACAATATTTTTCTTATGAAATGGCTGTTACGAGTACCTATATGACAAAATCTGACGTCAAATCAAGGTCATAAGGACCTGTTGGGAATCTCGAGAGAATTCTTTTCTTCCCAAATATTTTGAAAATGTGTGTGCTATATTGATTTTCTTTCGCAATAAATTCTTCCGCCTCCACAAAGTACTAACAAATCACATCCAAATTCCGCAAAAAAATTATAACTTATTTATCCTTTGTTCATCAGGTTCGCATATCGTAGGTCCCGAGGATCTATGAACTTAGAGATCATAGACTCGAAAATAGTCTCGATTTTCTTGTTTTTTCTCAAACATAATTTAACAGAATGTCTCTCGTGGCCAGGGACCCTACGCAAGAAGAATTTTAAGTCGTTGCATTTCAGAACTTGCAGTTCTGGTACTCAGGTTCTGATAACAATTACTAAGAACCTAGATCAATTGTTAAATTTCATCTTATCTTATCGTTTTGTATTTCGTCTTCTTCTCTTCTAGCAGTCCTATCTGGTAATACCAGATAAAAGTGTTTGCCACGAATGAAAACTCTGTAATCTGGATTGAAGAATTTGGCTATCTTTATCTGAATTTTTATTTCTGCTTTAAGCATTGCATCCGCATTCACAGTTAATTAAATGCATTGAAGCGTATTTGCGTGACGTGTAGGACATTTATAAATGACATTTTTATACATTACATGAAAAATATCCAGAAAAAAAAGAAACGAATTCTTTTACTTTCAAAAAAAAAAAAACACTGTTATAAACATAACACCGTTTAAAACGTCCATCTTGTTTCAAATTGAAGAATTCGTTAACATGCCATAACTTTTGTAAAAAAATTTAAAAGGCTTTGTTTGGTGATGGAATTTCCAATCATAAAAGGGACAAAGTTCTGCTCAAAGAACCTGTCTATCCTAAAAGTGATTATTTCTTTCATCAAAAATGAGAAAGAGCCCCCATTATGATTGCAGCACCACATTGTTTTCATTTTTTTGTTTTGTTTTTTGTGTTAAACTGCAAAACATTATAAAAGAGCAATCTGATGCAATACCAGGAAGCCTAATCTAAACCGAAAATCTTTCACATCGTGCGCAATCTTGTGCAATGTCTTTGGGAAAGAGCGGAATAAAAATTCAACACACAAAAAAAAAAAAAGACTGAAAAAAGACATCCCCAATCACACATATTTATGGATATGGTGTCAGGTTCGGTTTTCATTCTGGGTTGCTTCATGCGTTTGTAAGATTTTGATTTGACTTCATTTTTTGTTTGATGCTGTTTTGGTTTCTACCTTTGATGAGGTCGGACACTCGGCTCTTGATGATGATGATGACCATTACAATTTCCCAGAAATAAAACCGCAACACACTCTTGTGCATTCTCCTTCGTCTTTCAAAATGCGCCCTCTGTCCCCCGGCATCGAAAATGTGCAACCAGCACAAATATTTTGTTATCATTTGACAAAAGGACATAAATCATGCTGTGACACACAAGATCACAGGCATGGTTCCCAAAAAGGAGGGCATCAGCAAGATGTGCGATGATGAAAAAGAAAAAAGTCTTCTACTCGGTTGTACGTTCTTCCTCAAATATTTATACATATATCTTTAACAAACAGAGCTTGATTTTGATTTAGGGGAAAAAAGTCCTTAAGCTTCAATTGTCGATTTTACAGAGTGAAGTTATAAAATATGTATGTTAGGTAGTCAATTAAGATCCCAAATTGACTCAACAAACTTTTAAAGTTAACAGACATACGTGTCAAAAACTTATTATGGAAGGAGCTGTTACCATAGTGTATAACCATCTCGATGACTAAGAGGTTGATTTCCACAGTGCCGTACTTGATGTCAATAGCTTTATGGCAACTGAGAGGTAGTTAATTCTCTACTATTTTTTGTAGAATTAACTTACTCTTAAATAAACAAGAGTTTACTTTTAGCACTGAAAAGCTGGTCTTAAATTCAAAAGTCGGCAAATTTCAAAAATTGTACTTTCTTAAGTTATTTCCCCCGTCTTCACAAACTGTCTTCTAAAATTTGTATGCAATACAATAAACCTTAACAAATTTTAACATCAAAGCACCAAAATTTGCAATTCCTATTCTTGTAATTTCCAAGTTCACTATTTTGTGCGCTTGCATTAAGTTAGCCCTTAAAAGGTATATTTACCACCGATAAATACAAGTTAGATGAGGACAACGACGCACGCACACGGATATGAGTATATGGAAGCCGAAAACAGCCCGTACACACACTTTATTCGTTATTTTATTCACTTTGTTGTTCCTACGATAAGCGAGCGCGCGCCAGCGTAAATGCCCTCCTAAAAAAAATAGCGCAAATAAAAACCCAAAAAACCTTGCAAGATCATCGGCATCGTCATCGTCATCCACGTCCCTATAACCTCTGTTTTCCGGACTCTCTTATGAAATTTTCGTTTCAAATTTCTTATAGCTTGCAAACGGGCATTATAAAGAACAGCAGCAGGAGCTGCAGCAGCAGCGAATTAACCGCATTATAAATATCCCATGTAGCCTTAAGTGACTGACTGAATGACTGACTACCAAATTTATCCCGACTTTACCATGGTGTTGCTGAGCTGGCCTTTATTTAACTTTTTTTTCGACACCACCTACAGTAGGGTTTAAAAGAAGCAGTTTCTTAGACTCGAATGCATAAGTCAGAAGTTAAACAGGGGTTCAAGTCTTTTATAAATATCAGTGTATAAAAACATTGAACATGGATACATTTTTGGAAAAACATCGCAGCTAAAAATTTGCATGTGTAACCATCAATCATTTCATATGTTTATAAAATTCCCAACAGCAAAAATGTCCAGTGTTCTTTATATAGGAGCAACAAACAATTTTTGGAAAAGTTGCCAGGTGGGTACCTATCCTTTGAGATATTATACATCGACCTAATACTTGCCCAATAATAATTAACCATTTTGACACCTGCTGTCAAAATTAGTTACATCTTCACAAGTCGGAAAGAGGCCAATTTTGGAGACTTAATTCGGTTTAATGTTAAACTGTGCCTTAATCTTCTGTTAAAAATTTTTGGACGGTGAAAACAATACACAGATTCAGCGGCGATGAAAACACACCATAAAACATTGCTGATGTGCTCCTACTTCTTACCTCCACTGTATAAATTCAGATTGAACTTCTTGAAACAAACACAAAAAAGTAAATTAAAAATATCTGTATTTGCTTTTTTCCTTGTTCCCTGTGGGAATGTGCATATTTTTTTGTTTTTTATAAATATGTCGACGTTAACTCGGACGGCTCTACATTTATAGATGGACTCACGTTCACACGAACTTTTCGAAGGTGGGAAACTCCTGTGCCTTGTGAAACCAAAAAGATCGAGAAACTGTGAACCCTCGCAAGGGTCATTATTCCTGATTCTTAATTCCTTAGTTGCAATAATAATGATGACGATGATGAAGAATCCCGCATCCGAGTCAAACAAAAAACGAGAAGATTCTCCAAAAACCCAATATCCAAACCGAAAATCATTGTGCCGCTATGGTTTAGTGTACAAGTGCGATTCAAACCCAACTATAAAGAAGGTACATTCATATATGTAGGTATTTACCTTCATATATAAAAAACACCGAGGACTTTTTTTGAGAATAAGAATTATTTCTTCATTTGTCTCTGACCGAAGCTCCGTATCCGTATAGCTGGAGTAGTGGAGCTGGACATTATTATTCACGCACAGCAATTGAAATTTATTCACTTGCAAGGCGGTTATTTCGTAACCTTTTTGTGTGTGGATATTTTAAAATTGATTTGAAAACGCGTCCAAAAGTGCAACAGCAAGAATAATGCCTGAGCTGAAACGACAAATAAACGTAAGACGCAACATTCTGTTGCACTCTTAAAGCGAATGATAGAACTTTTGTGAATCTTTTCTTAGACCTTTTTGACCCTTTTTGTTGGAGTTTTTGTTTGTTTCTTGCTTGTCCCGAATTTATTTTAGGCTTCTTTTGATAAAAAGAAGAGTTTTCATACCCTTTACTCCATTCGTTTCGATAGCTTGAGCTTGGGGTACCTATGTACGTATATGCCAGGAATATAATTTGAAATGTATGGAGCGCACAACATTTTTTAATTTATCCGAAATTTTTTCGGAACTTATTTTTTTCTGGTCAAAATAAAAAAAATAGAAAGTTGTTCTTTTTTTTTTAGCGGGAATGCATTGCTCGGTGTCCTTTGATATAAACGTCGTTTTTGGACGATTTGCAAAAGATGCTTTGTATGTACATGATGGCGGCAATGTGCGTGGTAATTGTTTTTGTTTATAAAAGTATTCTTCCTCATTTGGACAGAATGCATTTGTAATTTTTTGTTTGGCAACGGTGCACGTTTGAATACTAATGGAAGGGATTTTTTTTGTAATTGTGTACCTATGTACACTATACGGTTGACAATAATGAAGAATGACGAGTGAATTTGATGTAAATATGTACATAGAAGTATTAAATCTTACAAGGAAGTCATTTTTTTTGTGCAAGGAACGTGAAATGTTACAGAATTTCACTTGATTGGAAACTGGAAGGTAGATAGTACTTTATATTTTCAATTAATTTTGAAAATGGCTTCTGATATTATGAAGACGAAAGTGGTACTTAGTTGAAAAAGTTTTCAAATATTACGTCTAATTCAACAAATATATTTGTTGTTTCTAACTGTACAGCCCTTATTTGTCAATATTATGTAAGTAATCCCAAATTGTTCGGGGGGATTACTCTCGAGCTTAATTTTGACAGATTTTGTTATTCTTTAACTTTATGAAAACTTTGAATGAAAAGTAACATGTATCACACCCAAAGAGAACATCTATTACTTTTTATTGAATTCACTTTAATTCTTGAAAACAAATTCTTGTATATTAAAAAAAACTCCTTTCAAATGAAAACTGTCTTATATATAACATTCAATAATAAGTTCTTATGTCAAGATTTAGCAAAAATTTTAGCTAATTAATGTCGATTTCCTTTACACATAAAAAATCAATTTCTGTGTGAAGATTTTGATCCCTCTCGAGATTTTGGGTTCCTTCATACAAAAAAAATCAATTTTTCTTTGACAGGGATCATCTCAAATCCATTTTTGAATAGGGATTTACATGTACATATGTAGGTACTATGTACATATATGAAGTAAAAATTTCGATCTGGTATCGAATTCCCTAGTGTGCAAAGGAAATCGACATTATAGACATATACTTAGGTACCTTATACAGTTTATCCATGAAATAAATCTTTAAGAGAAGGTTGTTATCGAAAAGTGATGATTGCACCTATAGCCATACGCGTAAATGCGTCACACTTAAAAAATGCTACCACTTCCCCATTAACCTGACTTAAACTTCCAATGCGTCAATTAAGCATCAGGTGCCGTGAAATAAGGCCAAGTGAAATAAGGCCAACTTTCAAAAATTGGCCTTATTGCACTTTGATAAAGCGAAATAAGGCCAATTTTCAGTAGTTGGTCTTATTTCACTTTGACAAAGTGAAATAAGGCCAAATGATTTTGAGAAATAAGACCAAATTGGCCGTCGTTCTGGGTTTTCTTGAGCAACAGTACCTTGGGTGGCCCGCTTCGCGGGTTTTCAGGATTTTAACTCCCTTTTCGGGGCTCACACCCGCTCACGCAACTCCGTTGCTCCGCTTAGGGTATGTTCAGTCGCCAGGCAGGCGCCTGTAGCAACAGTTTTCTTGGGCAACAGTACTTAACTGTTAGTTGTTTACTCCAATTAATGTAAAATACAAAACTGTTGCTACAGGCGCCTGCCTGGCGACTGAACATACCCTAAGCAGAGCAACGGAGTTGCGTGAGCGGGTGTGAGCCCTGAAAAGGGAGTTAAAATATTGAAAACCCGCGAAGCGGGCCACCCCAGGTACTGTTGCTCAAGAAAACCCAGAACGACACGGCCCCCAACAAACAATTATATAAAAACCCAGAACGTCGGCCCCAATAAGCAATAAATTATGTTGAAAGTGAAATAAGACCAATTTTACCTTACTTCACTTTGTAAAAGTGCAATAAGACCAACTGCTGAAAATTGGCCTAATTTCACTTTATAATAGTGCAATAAGGCCAATTTTTGAAAGTTGGCCTTATTTCACTTGGCCTTATTTCACGGCACCTAAGCATCATCACCACTTTTCATTTTTTCCATGCGTTCCGGTCCAACAACAAAAAAAAAAATAAAGTAAAACTCTCGCTTGTCGCATACGAGTATATACATATTATATCGCTTGCGCTTGAAGCTTGTCTAGGGCGTATACCATGCATAAACTGCATCAAAACCCGTAAATATACTTAATAATATTTAATTATGCATTAAATCACAAACTATATACATCGACATTGGTTAGATTGTAGTTATAAAGATCAATCACTATGATGAGCCATAATTTTCCTATAAATAAACCCTGTACAACAACAACTGAATAAAAATAGTTCAAGAACTTGGCTTGAGCACTCAGCGGTTTTGAGATCATGTTTTTTGATTAAAACAGAACAGTCTTAAGTTTGATTAAAATATAAGATTTTAAATGCATTATTGTGTTGCATGTTCTTGCTCTTGGATGTCGAAGAATTGCATTTTTGCCGATTTATACATATGAGGCTATAATACAGTCTTCTAGTGTCCTTGATGGCATATGTTAATTTCTTTCGAAATGTATATAAGAGCCGTCTGTCAATTGTGTTAAAATTCCTACAATAATGATTGATTCCTAGATGAAATTTAAATATTTCCAATTAGCTAGTGTCATTTTAACTTAACTCTTGAGTTGAATATTGGTATGCATATGCAGAAACGTCATTATTCAGAACTGAGATTTTTTTCTCAAAAATACGTAACATACCCTTTAAGAAACTATAAGAAAATAAATTTATTGGTAATCTATTGTAGGGGACAATATCGCATCAAGATGACTTAAGACACCATCATCATCACGGCAATGGCTTCTGTGAAACATGTAAATTCGTTCGATGGTGAATCGATGAAGCAACAGCATCAGCAACCATCAACAAGAAGTAGGTATGTTTCTATTTTGAAAGACCCACAGGGGCAGGATGGTAGTTCCCATTTTTTTTTATACATATAATTAGAGCGCGGCTGAAGCTAAGTTGTGTCTTGCATTTCGCGTCGTACTTAATTTTATAGTAAAGTAATTACTATTATAATGTTTCAAAATAAATGTCTATAAACTTGTATGTAACACACTGTGTGGAATGTGGTGGTGATGGTTATAGGATAAGTTGATGACTTCTAGTGTGGGACAGGTTCATAAAAGTGGGCTTCTGATGCAAAGTAGACGTGAGATGAAATTTTAAGTCTATTGCTTTCTTCACTAGGTAGATACATAATATGTAAGTAGTTAAAAAAATAATTTAAGATAGCGGATGTGATGGTGAAGAATTTAAATTGAAATTCAAATGGAACACTTTGTTTAAGATTCCAACTAAGAGCTCAACACTCATTGGATATATGTTTTGCATAATTTAAAATTACCAACAAAAATTAATATTTGTCTTTTTATTTTTCTTCTTCTTTAATTCTTTTCATGAAGTGATCTATTTATTGAACTTTTTGTTTTTTAAATAGCATCGAATGTCATTTTACTTTTGACATTTATGATTTAAACAATCAGAATATCCTATGGCAATCCTATCCTTCTGAAGAACGTGAAATAGTCGTCACACTGTTTTTGACGAATAATGATAATGACGAATTTGTCACAATGTGCACTTCGTGCTCGTTTTCTTAGTCTATCGACTCCCACTAGTCGTTCAATGCATAGAAACCACCTGAGGATTATTCCAACCTAGTCGCACGAGTTCTAATTCTGTTTATTTCACAAATGTCAAAACCAAATTGACATTCGACGCCATTTGTATAGTCCTTGACACTTTGATAGAATAGGGTCATAACTTATGGCTCACTTATTTTTTTTTGAAAGGATGAAGGTCTTAAGTGATTTTTTTTTTAAATTTGGCTTTTTTTCTTACAGATGAAAATCTTATATGGAAACTTAAATTTCTGACTCATCTGTACTCTTCTATCGCATATAGATTCATATTTAGCCAAAGATGAAGGTGTTATATGCAACCACTTTGGTAAAAAAAAGTTATAGTAAATAAACTTTAAATGCTTGTAACTCAAATGTTTAAAAATGTCGCTTAACACCTTCATCCTTTCAACGCTTCAAATGTAGAAGAAAGTCAACATTTTACTTTGAAAATTAATCCGAAAAATAATTTGAAAGAGTTTTTAGTTTTACAAAATAAATCAAATCAAATTCTTCGAATCCGTGAATCCGTATTTGAAGAGGGATTTACAAGCATACGAAATACGCACACAAAAAGAAAAAAATTTACACGGGATCGAAATCCCTAGTGCTCAAACTCACTACAAGTTTTTTTTATATCAAATGAAATTTATACCTACACAATGATTTTTGCAATGACATTTTCTTATTGCGCTAAGTACCTATAATGAAGTAGCCTAATGTCTGGAACACAGTTATGGGATCCTCATGTCCTCAGATATTCTGATAATTTTAACAGTGTAGTATTTTCATTTTCAACATCGACTTTAATTTTCAAATTGCTGGCATTTAGGCTCGTATTCACCGAGCGCTCCTAAACGGCTCTTAACTTTACGAGGCTCTTAACTTGAAATTTCTGTGGGGTATTCACCAACCACTCGCAAGTGTTTTTCGAAGTTCGAAAATGAGAGCCACTCTCTCTTGATCAGGCATACCCAAACTGTGAAATGTTGTGTAATGTTGGTCTTGACAGCAAATGGATACTCTTCTACTTGGCATTGCTCACATGGATTCGAGTCAAATGCGTGCGTGGCACACGCACAAGCGAACAAACTTTCGAAAAGAGCGCTCGTAAGTTAGGAGTGGTCGGGACCACTCCTAACTTTTAAGAGCGCTCGTAGATCTTCACTAATATTGCTAATAGGTTTATGAGCTTCTTAAGTTATGAGCGCTCGGTGAATACCGGCCTTAAAGTTGAAATGGTTGTTTTGACATTTCAATCGTCAAACAAAATCAAATGTCATAACAAAAGACTTCTGACTTCTGAGCGCGAGCCGTCTCTGTGAAAGCAATAAACACATCGGCAGCAGGCGGCTATCGTTTTATCTTTTTTTATGTTTTCTTATGGTTGTACACCAGAGTGGATAATTCAAACTTCCACCACACAATGCAGCTCTTTAATTCAATTAAACAAATAATTCGAACTCCGATTCGTTCCATCTTTAATTTACGCAAAAAGAAGTAAGTTCTCATTTTAAAACAGAATAGCAATAGTATTATGCATTTTTTTTATGTTTTCCAAGGGACTTTGGAATTTGCAATCCTGTAACTGTGGGCTATGTGTCGCCAGAAAGACCAGTACCCGATTCTATCCGAAAACCTCCATACTACTTCAAATACATGCCACCAGGCAACACAATCGGGGAGGTCGAAATTAAGTCCAAGGAACAAGTTCATCGTCTGCGAGCCAGTTGCCAACTTGCCGCCAAAATCCTCCATTCTTGCGAGGACATAGTGAAGGTAAGTCTGATATCAGAGAAACTAAGTCATTAAGTAGGGAATTTCAGATAGGAACCACAACAGATGATATCGACGCCTTCGTCCACGAGAAAATCATAGCCGCGAATGCTTATCCATCGCCTCTACGTTATGCTGGTTTTCCAAAGTCTGTATGCACATCGGTAAACAACGTCGCCTGCCATGGCATCCCAGACAACCGGCCGCTCATGGACGGTGACATCGTCAATGTCGACATAACAACCTATTTCAATGGTTACCACGGCGATTGCTCAAGGACGTTCATGGTGGGGGATGTAGATGAGCGCGGTCGATACTTAGTCGAATCCACAGAGGAGTGCCTCATGGAATCGATCAAACTTTGCAGCCCGGGGATACCATTCAATGCGATTGGAAAATTCATAAGTACTTTCGTGAAAAAGAAGAAACTGGGATTGATTCCGGCATTCATCGGGCATGGCATTGGGAGCTACTTCCATGGACCACCTGAGATACTTCATTATAAGAACAGCGTGCCAGGTGTCATGAAACCAGGCATGACCTTCACAATAGAACCGATTCTTACTCTTGGTGGGCCCGATGTTGAAGTCCAAGAAGACGGCTGGACCGCGATTAGCGTAGACGGAGCTAGAAGTGCTCAGTTCGAACACACGGTCCTCATCACCCAGACGGGTTTCGATGTTCTGACCAAAATAGAATAGAATTAGGAGAAAAGTAATAAAACACTTGTGCAAATGTGCATTTTATTAAAAACTTAGTGATTCATTGTCCTAGATATATATTTTTGTCCCTGCTGCTTAAACTAAGGCCACCTGCTGGCTGGACTTGGCCATAGGCTTTTGAATGGGCAGAAAGAGCTTGAATTCTGGTGGAAGCTCATCCTCCGAGTAGAGCCTGTCCGAGAAGTAGACTCTTCTGATTCGGCAATTCGCATGTATTTGCACTCGAAGGGTCTCCACGTAATTGGTTCCATAGGCTCGCCTAGTGAAGTCAGAGAGATTGAATTGAATTTGATTCCAGCCTTCGTCCAGGCGCATGGGCATCGTACAAATGAATGGCTTCACTCTTGTCGTCGATTGGTAATTGCTAGCTCTGAATCTTCTCCTTACATTCTTGTCATCCAAGACCTGTAATGAATCAAATTATTCCCATGAAATTGTAAATATCGCACTTCTACCCACCTGAACTTCGAATGTGAAATATTTCTTCTGATTCTTGATGATCATAACAAGAAACGGTAATTTTATACCCAGTGTTGTCTTCGGATCCGCCGGACAGGTTATGAATGTTGTGCTCACATTTGTTCCGACAATTTCCAGAACCAGACTTTGGATGTCGTTGTCGGTGATTCGTTTTATGTGACCATTTCGGACTTTTTTGTCCCAAATTTGCAATGGTTTGCTGCCAATGCTGTAGAGAATCGACAGAAATCCCGATTGGAAAGTATTTTTAAACATTTGTTGGACACTTATTTACGACTAGAATTTTGTGGAATCACGAGCAAATTTGTTTGAATTTCGATAGGAAAAACTAATTTTAATTTATAACCTGGAAGTGGTTTGTTTATGTCGATTGTGTTTTTGTTGCCAAAGCGATGGGGATATTGGGGATGGCTGACGGTCGATGTGGGAAATTTCTGTGAACTGTCAAATAAGAGGGATATTTTTTTAAGGGCACGTTGACAGATAAATTTTCTAATGGTATAATTACACCTTATAGATTTGGTAAGTGCTGAAAGATTTTGTTTTCAAGCTCCCAAAAATAGGACGAGACTAGTGCAGATTAACTACGAATGTTCAGAAACTATATTTGTGTTTTTTATTGAAGTTTTGGTAAGAAGAGAGAATAAAATATTTGCTTTCTGAAAAATGTTTGTTGACTTTTGTCCAAGGGCACGAATATGAGTTCTTTCAAAATAAGAAATTGAAAGGATTTTTTAATTCTAACTCAGATCAAAATTTTTACATAGAATCACCTTAAAAGCTTAAAAAACATTTCATTTCAAATTTTTCAAAAAAAAAAAAATTGATGCGTCCCGTGTGAGATTACCATAATTTCAAATCGCTAAAAATGCACATCGCGGATAGACGTGTGACACTTCCATTTTGCAACCAAATGTGAATGTCCTTGTCCTCCTTATCAGTATCGTTCTGCATCTGCTGAAGCCACTAGTTGAGTTTGTGCAATGTGTAATGCGTTTTCCGTTTTGGAAGAATTACGTACGTATGGTTCCGTCTCTTCACTATACATGTTTTTTGACGCAATGCGCTGAACTTTTCGCTAACTGAATTCTTATTTTGAAATTTGCAGTTTTATGGTAATTTGCAATTCACTACTGAACAAATACGGAGCATCTCCATTGAAATGCACTTTAGCATTTTGTTTGGTTTTTGATTTCAAAAGCTAAGCTGGTTTATTAATTTAAAGAACAAATGTTTTAGATTTTCCATCAATTATATGTAATTATGTTTTATTTATTTAAATTCTTAAAAATTCTAAGAAAATAACTGTAGGTCCATACGAACCAGTCGTGTATTTTATTTTTATGCTTACGTCCCGTCTCCTATATAGAGATTTGTGTTTTGTTCTTTTTTCAGATACGGGAACTTGTCCAGATTTGACCCGTTTCTAATGTGTATATTACTTGCATATTGTGGTGTATTTCAACATAAGAAATTGGCAGCAACGTTTAAAGAGTGCAAATATTTTTCTTCAACTGTTCCAGCAGAATATCCAAAGAATTTCATATCTAGGTACTCTTCAAATTCGGTAAGTCCAAAGTCTCTTTTTAAAAATTATAATATGAGTTTGCATTGTTATATTATTTATTGAAATAAGCTAGCTGTCTTTTGATTCGCCAAAATAATTGCTATCCTCTTTCACTTGTATGCGTCATCTGAGTCTCGGTCTTCTTTTGTTGTAAGCTGCGTCATCTCTCGAGGTTTTATTCCCAACTACACACTTCTCACTCGTTTGTTTACTTGTCCTCGGAAGGTGCGTCTTGTTATCTGCCCCAAGCTTTTTATTATTCACTCGGTATATTATATATTTTTTTTTTTTTTTTTTGCAAAATATTTACAAGAAGCCAGTTTGATTTTTATCATATTGAGATTTGTAGGTATTTAAATTTTAATCGAAGGTTTGTCAAGGGCAGTTTCCATAATACAAAAATGCACACCATGGCCTAAAACAAATTTTAATATTTTATCAAATTGTGTTTGATACACTGTAATAAGAATATCTGAACAAAGCATTAGGCACTTTAACCTTACAAAAGACATGCTGACATAATCTCTTATCAATATGTTCAATAGATGTAATCTTAACTTACTCGATCTCACATTATAAATTGTTTCCTTGTTGGTCAATTTCGTTCAAGACTATTAAATGCCATGGCATAGTCAAGAAGCTTTTAACTCTCAACCATTCGCTTGTCGGTGTTTTTGGGAGGAAACGAGGTGACATAGAATTTTCTTCCGAGTTAAAATGATACGCACTTTTCTTCTCCCTCACTTTGTGTGGTGGTGTCAACCAGCAGTGGATTAAAACATATATAGCAAAATGTTTTAAAATATAATTTTTTCCCATTGCAATCAAAAAGAAATTTCTGAACCTATTCCATTGGCACAAATCATAACTGTTCGTTTTTTTGTAATAATTAGCAGTTTTTAAAAACTACTATCTCCGGTAAATGAAAATAAAATAAAAATTGTGGTATTTTAAAATTTGAATTTAAAGCACACTCATCAATTTCCACCCACCTCTGATTTTCCAAAAGTAGTGTTGTAAAAACCGAAATTTCTAAAAATTCCTGCACTCAAAATTTCTGTTGCATACTCCTTCCAATCATCGTAGCAGCTATCCTCGTTTAATTTAGAATTACCATGTAATTTTAATTATCTGTACTATACTCGTCAAAGCTTGAGTGCAATTCCCATAACCCACCTGAGTACCTTGAATAGAAAAAAAGAGCTTTAAAAATGATATTTGATAGAACTATGACGGAAACATTAGTCTTTCACTATTTTACTGTTATTTGTATAAACAGTGAAATAGCGAGTTGCATTCCTCTTGTTAGCAATTCAACCGTAATACTGACTCTTCAGGGAATGCCCATCAGTTTGCCCTTGAGCCCAACTTCGGACGTACTGTTACATTTAGGGATTTTTTTTTATCCACTGCACGAATGTATCGCCCTGCCAACCTAGCCAGAAAATAATGTCAAGGTTTTGGATTTTCGTTTGTTTTACTCCAAATTATGTAGTTTAGGCAAAGTATGTTTTTGCATCAAAATAATTTGTAAAAGTTAAGACTTTGCATATATGTACATAATTGTTCCTTAAAGTAGAAAGCATATATACTAATTGATGAATTTGCTCTCCCAACACTTCGCTTCCTTATTATCGAAGAAAAAAATGTATATGCAAAAAATATTCAGCATACATTTTTGAACAATTGTTGTCATAGGTCCAACTCTCTGGAAAAAGTGGCTTAAAAATAGTGGGCGGCAAAGTTTCCAAACATCTACTTCTTTAAATGCAACATTCAGCCTGTTAAAATTTTTTTTCAATTTTTTTTGTACTATTTGACAGTACCACAACGCGCCCAAAGAAGTTTTACATACAAAAATATTTGTCTGAAGATTCTGAGAAGAGAATTTCGATTACAAGTTAGAATCTACTTAAGATGCTAGCTAACAATTGTGTGCGTTCCTTCGCTCTAAAAAGGTACCAGTACTTTCATTCCAACTTTTAAAGAATTTGATTAATGCTGCCTTTCTAGCTTAGTAAAATCAATTTGACCTGACTACCTGCATCTACGCTGTGTTTTTATCTTTTTTTGTTTTTTTTTTTATTATTTTTGCCACTTTTGTTTTGCTAAAAATATTTTTTTTCTTCACCGATTTCAAAAGCCACGTAATTCATCTATCTCAAAGTTGAAATTTTATAGTTTCTCTATTATAAGCAGGCCTCATTGATGAATAAAACATTCAATTATTTTTGTAATTGAATCGGTAAGTGGGAGAAAAATACCAGCTCCAAACACATTGTATGTAACTTCATATTACGAGATCAAAAATTAATTTTCCTGCTTAAGTTTCTATACTGTTTGTATACTCAGCGATTTGATTGCTCTAAAACCTACCATGACATTAACCTAATTTCTCCAACTAACAACAAACAATACAAATTTTATTTATTATTTATTTATATTCATGTGTACACGTGTATGTAAATATGTACATAGTATGTGATAATATATTAAAATACGTAACATTATTGGCCCTCTCCTTAAAAAAAAGCCAACAAAAATATTCCCTTTGTGGCCTCAAACATTAATTTGTGAGGCTTCCTTCTCTTTTAAATTTCCTATAATGCTTATGGGCGGCAGAGGGGAAATCGTCAAATTTTCGGCGAAGTTTTTGGGTCTCATTAATTTGGGCAAACAAAAACAGAAGAATCCGCAATACAAAATGGTCTGCACTACGCCAGCGAAAATGGCAATCAGATCGTAAAACTCGTAGAAGTAATATCGGTAAGCCCAGTTCAGAAGATATAAGGCTCGGTACGAACCCATTGCAAATAGATAATAACTGACTTTTGGTTCCGCCTTGCCAATTCTTCTCATGAGGAAGAATTGTGGCAGAATGGCCACTGACTCGAGATATACCGAGAATGTCCACAGCACCTCAATTATAGTGAAATCATGATTAATAACCAGCGCGAGAACAGCGCAGGGAATCAGGAGAAATTCAACCCACAAGGAATCGTTATCAGTGTCTTTGGTGTCTTTGAACCTTACATACATCAAGTAGATCGTCGCTACAGAGGTTCCAACAAACATGATCTTCATTACCGAGTTGTAGAGCGACGAAAAGATTGTGAAGATGTCCAGATACCGTGTGATATAGACGAGACCCAATAGAATTTGTGATTTGCCAGAAATACCCGCGCACGAACGTGTCTTGCAGATTTGAAACAACAGAATTAATATCGCAAGGACATGGCACAAGTCCCCGGCCAATCGAAAAATATTCATTATGATGCGCAGATGGAAAGCGTGGCTGATTCAAAGAACTTCTGTTATCACCTCAAACTCACAAATCTAAATTAATTTAAAAAAAAGGATAAAATCATGAGAATGTGCGAAAGAATTATAGGAACCTACCAATAATTTTATTTAGATATTGATTACAAATATTTTCACGATCACGCCTTGACAGTTGGGAGAATCTAATGGAACTTCTGTAGCGAATAGTTGCCAGATTAATCACAAGCATTTAGTAAGACGTCGAAGTAAAAGTAAACACATTCAATGTGGAATTTCAAAGAAACATGATTGTACTATGGAAAAGCCAACATCGAAATTCGGAAAAGCTATGTAAAGAAATCTTGGAAAAATACAGCAGATAATTTCAGCAGTGTTGCCATAAAAATATTTTAAGAAATCTGCAATATTTGCAAAAAAATACATTATTTGGCTTCGTCCGTATATGTACATAATGTAGATACTTTTTTATTTTGATAACTAAATCCGGTAATATGCAAATTCAAAAAAAATACAAATTGTATTTTTCTATACCTGTGCAAATGCTGTAGACACTAAAAGAGATGACGATCAAAACCGGTCGCTTCCATCTACATTTTGTGACTTTAGTTCATACATAGTTTTCCATCTAAAGAGCTTTGAAAAAGTTTTCAATAAAAACGCATTGTAAAAGGGGTGCTATTCGTGAATCTTTGTAGACCATGGTTTAGGGTTGAAGCTTCTTGATGGAAGCTGCAAAGCGGTGGAGGTTCTTTTTTATTGAAATTGAAAGCGTTTTGTGACCTCTAGTCCAAATGCGTTTCGCTTTCAATTGATTTATTCAATATAGTCCACAAAAACAAAAACAAAAACTATAAAACATTTATTTTTTTATTTTTTCGTTTTTACTTCTTCTGGTTCTTTTTTATATAAATGAACTTTGTTGAGCAGGGCATGACCACCCAGATTTATCCGACAGAATTGTATAGATTGTAATCGGAAATGATTCATTGTAATTCTCAAATAGAGATTAGAATTTTTCCAACGTGTATCTGCTTTTCTTCGTAAATTGTTCCAGGTCGCTTTGAATATTGTTGATGCAATTCTTATTATTAATTATACATATAAAACAATGCAGACAAATCTGCACTAATGGCAACGTCGGGCATTTGGAAATTCATGTCGTAGTCGTAGGTACACATTATGCATTGTTTCAAATATGAAATCAAGTTCCAATGCAAGTCTTGGCACTAACCAGTATTGCTTTGTAGTTGGTAAATAATGCATCAAATATACTCGTATATATTTTATTGATTTCGATAAGTTTTTTGAGAAAACAAAATTTAACATATGTACATGTTTTGATATTTTCGTTGGGAACTTTTAGCTAAAAACCTGAAGGTAGATTTATTAGAATTAATATCTAAACAAAATAGGAAAAAGTTAAATAAACTTCGTTAGAGCTGTTTTGATAAAATTTATGAAATAATAGTTTAAAAGTTGGCTACATTTTCGCGCAAACGCATAACGAAATCCCGCAAAAAAAATTCTTCGTAACGAAACCCCTCAAATTCTTTCTTGATATAAAGCAATAGCATCTTGCAGAAAGCTTAATACCTTGTATATGTATGTATATAGAGTTTCTATACAAGGCTTAATGTCATCAGTTTTCTTGGACACTAGTACATACCTCGAGTTGCCCTCTCGCGGGTTCTCAGGGTTTTAACGCCCTTTTTCGGTCTGGCAGGCGCATTACTAAATAGTTTTTCTTAAGCAACAAATCGGATCGTTTTGCCTCGCCGTCATCACCCATCTCATCGTCGTTTGACTAGTTGACTGTTCGTCTGTCCCGCCGACCATCCGTCCGTCACAACTCTGCAAAATATTAGCAAAGCAGCGGCAACTCGGCATTCTGATAATTTTCTGTTAAGATAACTGGGTCATTACAGAATGTTAAAATGCGGGATTTCGTTAAGGTCCCCCGTAAACAGCATAAATAAATGCCACATTTTTCTTTGTGTAAAAAAACGTTTTAGTAGTTCTTATGGCCCAAAAAACCGTTTTCTGATATTTTAACTCTTTATACCTGAAATAAAGTTTATTGCATTCGTTTCCAATGCACGAAGTCTAATCAAAATTCTCTTCTCTTTGTAAGTTCGGTTGTCAGCTAGTCTTTAGTGGTTAGGTTAGGTACGTTCTCGCTGTTTTAATATTCCAATATTTTCTCAGGGTGAACCCTAATTAAAATCTCCATTAAGATTTATGGATGCCCAGAAACACTTCGAAAAACTGTGTGTACAAAATAAACAGATATTTAACTATCTTGGTTTTTGGTTCACTGTCTTGTTTTTAATTCAACAATGAAAATCCTTTCTTATTCTCAGACATCATTCCGATCGAGATTTTGTTCTTTGTGGATTTCAAACGCCATGTCATCATCAATCAATGAACGTTGCAACTTTTATTCCGTCCTTCCACCTAAAAGCTTCTGATTTAACGTTTTTCAAATCGAGCAGCAACAAAAAATAAAGACTCTTCAAGTACCACGTTCCACGTTTTGTTTGCTTAATCAGAATAGGTCGTCGACCTTTTAAAATGACTTCGTACGCAAAAGATAAAATATCGCCTGGTTCTTTTCTTTAAGTTTATTTTATTGGTATTTTATCGCTAAGATTTTAATATTTAACTTTTTTTTTATTACAAATGGTTTCTCGGTTTCTTGTTTTATCCTTGGATCTTTTTTAAATATTAATTCATCTGTTCCACTAAAAGGGAATCTCAAAATTCTTAAATAAAAAAGAACTTTAAAAAATATTTTATGAAACAATTTTTTGTTTTAAATAAAAATACAAATTACAGCACAAAGAGAGAAGAAAGAGGATGCAAATTTATCATCATCGAATCGAATTCAATCAATCTTAAGTCTGCCCCTCTACCTTTAAGAAACGGCTAACAAAAGACCAAAGTACGTCTTTTGCAGCCTTTAATATTAGTTTGTGGGGTTTCTTTCTTTTTTAAATTATTTATACTGCTCGGTGGCAGAGGGGAAGAGATTAAATTGTGAACGAGATACATAGAACTACGAATAACTACGAACAATTACAAATCGGATGCGCGCACTCCCTTCTCCAGCTCCACTTCTTGTTGGTAAGGTAGAACTCGTCTTTAGGCTTTTTAGGCAGGAAGTTGAAGTTTCTTGCCCTTCAACACTTTGGTGATATACAAATAGAAAAAGTCACAATACAAAATTGTTTGCACGACGCCAGCAAAGATGGGAATCAAATCGTAGTGCGTCTCGATGACATACCGGTAGACCCAGTTGAGCAGATACAAAGCGCGATACGACCCCAGTGCGAACAGATAATGGCTGGTGATGGATTCCGCTTCGCCAGTCTTGCTCACGAGGAAGAGTTGCGGCAGAATGGCTACCGACTCAAGATAGATCGAGAATGTCCACAGCACTTCCATGAAAGTGAACTCATGATTAACGACCAGTGCGAGCAGGGCACACGGAATCAGGAGAAATTCAACCCGGAATGAATCGTGATTGGTGTCGTTGGTGGCTTTGAACTTGACATACATAAAGTAGATCGTCGCTGCGGAAGCTCCAATGAAGACGATCTTCATCACCGAGTTGTAGAGCGACACATAGGTGCTGAAGAAGTCCAGATAACGGGCGATATATACGATACAGAAGAGTATTTGTGATTTGCCTGATATACCCGCACACGAACGCGTTTTCCAGATTTTCAGCAGCAGAATGAATATCGCAAGTAAATGGGACAAGTCTCCGGCCAATCGAAAGATATTCATGATGATGCACAGGTGGAATGGGTGGCTGACTTGGATGACTTCTCAACAGACTCAAATCTAAATGAATTACAAAATGAAAAAAAGCATTAAATCGAGGTAATTTGTGGAAGAATGATTGGAAATTAAAAATTGAATTCGCAGACCACCGCATACATGATTCGCTCCTTCAAATGACGTGGCCGACGTGGCTGGCTGAGATGGTTCTCTCGTTCGCACTTGTTCTATTTTAATTGTGACTCGAAAAAAAGTTCTTGTGTGTTCTTTTGTTAATTAGTTTTTTTGACAGATTGCAGAATTTGTGTTTTGACGACGACGCCGGATTGGGGTTTTTAACAATGATATTTAACCGCTTATCAACTGTAAATGAGAATCAAATGTTTATTTGATGATAAGCTACAGACGTTTATTTACTTTGATGAGGCGGTGAGTTCGTTTGTCTCAGAAAATAATTGTTGAGAAAATTTTTATTGTTGGTCGATAAGCACAAACACAAACGTCGACGTCGAAAAGTCTGACACTTGCAATTGGGGGAAAAATGGAAGATGTGAGTTAAGTTGGATGAGGTTTAATAGCGTCTGGCACTGCCAGCAATCTTGGATTTTCATATAATTATGTTTCTGGATTTAAATGGAGCAATACAATTTTTCGATTTTTAATTAATTTTTCTTTGCTTTTAAACATTTTGATCAGTGTAAATGTATTTACACAATAAGCCGACTGGGCTCAACTTTCCTTTAAGGTAGCACGAATTTCCACACGCGGATAGTTTTATTCGATAGATTAGCACTTTTAAATAACAAATATCACAATTTTAAAGTGAGGAAACATTTATAACTATTTTTAATTAATTTTTAAAGTTTCACTTTTTCATACAAATTGAACACAATAATGGCTGCGATGCATATGAAAAACTTTTTTTTTGCTTTATTTTGACGTTTTTTCTCTCTTTCTTTGGTTCAGTGATTTTATACGCGCTGTTTTTTGGGATATTCTTCAAATTTATTGTACCTACTTGTATTGAAATTATGAAGTACAAAAGAAACTTTGCGGGCACCCAACCTCGCACCTACCCCAAATCCTATAGTGAGCCCAAGCAGGGGGGTTGCAGGGGGGCAGCATGCCCCCCCATACATATCTGACTGTTTATGCGCCATAATGCTGGATGCTAGCACTGATGCATTTATGTAAGTATGTAAGCAAAAAACAAAAAGTAGTCTTAGTAATTTTCAATTTTCTCAAGAACTAAAAGACATAAAATCATTCGGTTTTTTGTGTTCGATTCAGAATAGATAGTAACATTGAATACATAAACCAATTAAGCACTTTAATTTACAATTTCGCCAAAAAAATTGAGTCAAACAAAAAGTGAGGTTAAAACCGAAAAGAAAATATTTTTTTTTAGGATTTAGGGGGGTTTCCTCACTCTAATATTTTAACCCTGTTCTATTGAGACCCATACCTAACTGTAAAAAAAAAATCAACACTATACTCGTGCTACCTTAAAGGAAAGTCGCCCCGCCGACTGCCCTGTGTCCCTTGTTTTTTTCTTACCAGAAATTAATTTCGAAGTTTTTACTAAGTCGGCTATTACTCGATGTACGAGTATCTAGATGCTTGCAACTTTTTGAACAAGTCAAAGTCATCTACTTCATATGAGTTTTTTGTGCGAGGAGTAAACTTCGATGCAACGCACAGAAATACCAACAACAGACCATCACGGAAATGACAAATAAAGAGAACTGTCAAATTCAATTTTTGTTTTAACGTGTAATAATACTTAAATCGGTGGACGAAATAACAAAAAAAGAAATCTGAATTAACTAAAAGCGAACCTCATAAATCTGCAAAACTAGAAGTAGAACTACTTTAAAAGATAAGGACAGTGCTTCAGATTGGAATATTTTCAAGATGACTATGGAATTTGAAATACCTGTTTAGCAGATCTCAGTTTAATTATTAGTAATAATGCGCTTGAAGTAAAACAAAACAGATTTCTTATACCGTTGGATAGTTTTATATTGAATTTGTTTTATATATTGAATTTTTCTTGATACTTCAAGTAAAAATGAGAAGGAAAGGAACAACCCAAAATATAGTAGTCTTTCTGAATTAAAAACTCTCAGTATTATTTCCCGCGCTTTCTTGAAAATATCTAAAGTGATCGAAAAGCAATTGGCTTTGGTATTCGAATTTTATTTTCTCACATCAAGAAAAAAAATGGGGAATAAAATCAACCTCAAGATTTCCTCATTTTAATTATGTTTATGCCTTTGGTTTTGATTCTAAAATTAAGTTCAGATGAACTATCGGTCTGAAGGCCATGTACAAACCATATATTCATCAAGTCGAAAAAAAAACGGCTGAAATTATTTAAAAAATAAATAAAATGTTACTTTTCATTTATTGCTTTCAAGGTGCTTATTATAATTTTATAAATTTAAAATTAACTCGCACCGGTTTATGGTTCGTTCTGCCGGCACTTTCAAGTCCTGAAGCGCCACACTATCTATATAGCTCCATTGCAATGGGTGGGTTTTGTTTTTTTTGGTAAACTATTTTCTATTGGTTGTGATGCCTCAAAAAATCAATAAGTTTTGTATGAAACAAAGTGTTCTGTACTTAATCTACTGTTATATCCTTAAAAGTAAAAGCTGGCTTTCAATCAAAACTTCAAACGAAGTTTAAGCTAAGGCTTGCGATTGCGAAAATCATCAGATTCCTCGAATAACACCGAATCACTATAAGCTATGTTACGATCCGATTTTGTCGACTGCAAATAGAGAACGCAGGTTATTTCAAACGTGGTGGTTTGTTCCGATTTGGAATAGTTACCTCTCTGAATTTGTGCAGATACAATGACAATGGCTCAACGTAGTTATCAAAGCCTAGCGTGGCAAAAGCGTAGAGCAGATCATCTCCATTGACAGTCTTACGATTCTCTGAGATACTCCTCTCGATGGCCTCGGAAGTGATGAACGATATGAACTCCGAAACACATTCCTGAATGCATTCGCGTGCATCTTTAGCGATTTTCCCATTCGATGGAACGGGCATTTTCATGATTTTAATGATGTTACAAATAGGAAGGAAGCGATCCTGTTCACGGAGCATAAACGAACTTGAATGCTTTCCAGAATCATCTTTAAATGAATTGAGTAAATAAAAATACATGAGAAATTGCAAAAGAAACCCAATCTACCCGATCCATCTTCTTCTTCATCCTTGACCATAAAATCTCCAAGATACGGAGCATTGTTTAATGAGTCTCCACTTGTGCTCATGATTGGTTTAATTAAAATGATAGCAAACGAAAATCTAACTGAAAATTATGATGAGCCTTGAAAAATTGTTTTTTAATTTCGAAACAATTTGTTGTCCAAAGAAAGAAATACGAAATTAAAACACAAGTGAAAATATTTTACTTCTTTTTTGTGTTTTTTTTCTCTCTTCGATTCAAACGTCAAAGTGTTTCATTTTTATTGTGGACCAAATTGTTGGCAATTGAAGAATGAACTCGGGCGTGTTCAGAGAGTTATGATTTTGTAGTCCTGTTCAAAATTTAGTGTCCATTTTAATTTGTGTTATTTTAAATTGGTTCTGGTTTTGGTCAACAATCTAGAAATCAGTTGAGAATCTGCGAAAACTTGGATGTTTTTGAGGTTTTATAAATTTTAAATGACACTTATCTACCTCATACACTAAATAAAATCAATAAATAAATGCTTGCCTTCTCTGTTCCCTTTAAATTCAATAAAAGTGTTGTCCAATTCAAAGATCCTAAAATGCTTTTTCTTGCTGCTTTCATTTTTTAATAGAGAATGGAGCAAAATTGTTCGGTCCAATAATTTAAGTGAACATTCTTTTTAAAATTTCGTTTGACATTTTACGTAGTTTAGGTTCAGTGTAAAAGAAGTTAAAAAAATACAAACTAATTTTTTTTGATTAATTTCTTCATGTGACAGCTACAAAACACTTTGACAACCAAAAATATAAATAAAGTTTTTTGACTATTCTTTTTACATTGCTATGCCTGACCCTGCATTTCTACTGTTGCGTTGCAGTTGAACATCTCGGCAATCTTAGAAATCCGATCGCAATTCCTTAGTAAAACACTTGCTGTCAAAAAGCTGAGATTGACATTATTTTGAATTCAATTAATTGTTGATAATAGCCGTGTTTTTTTTTTGGAAAAGTTATCCGTAGTCCAGTAGGATTTTATATGAAAAACAGTAGGCAGTAGGATCACTGCCGATACTCGAATAAACGTCAAATCTCTATCCGCAGCAGGATTTCACTTCTCCTTTTATCGGCAGTGATCCTACTACGGATGTTGTATTTGTTATTCATATAAAATCCTACTGTACTACGGATAACTTTTCCAAAAAAACACTGCTAATTTAATATAAACAAATTGAGACGATTTTTAAAATCTCGTTTCTCTTCATATAAATTTAGATTGACATCTTGAGATTTCCAACAGAACTGATTACAAGTTCCATCCACATTTTAACCCGTTCATGCACTCCAACATATCTTTTAAATGAACTTATATTTCATTTCCATTCCAGTCTACCAGCTATAAAATTTAAAAGTTCATCCTCTCCTGTGTTTTGTGTCAAAATCTGAAATTGGATCCCATTAAAAAACCGTGTGGTTTTTCTTCCATTATTTTGTGCAAAATCTTTCATTTCGTTTTTTATATGTGAATTTAGTTTTACTCCGATTAAATAAAACGCAAATCAAAATATAAAAAAATGTCTGAAGTAGAAACAAAAATTGAAGAAGCTATTGCTGCTGTAAAAGACGCAATCCAAGCTGATGGCGAAGTTAAAAAACAAAAGAAGCCCAAACCCAACAATAAGAAACTTCGTCAAGGTATGTTGTGTAGGGGGTTTGCGGTTGGGGTTGCGACTTGAGAGGGAATCTCATTCATGGGGTTGTGCTTGCACAAAATAATTGAGGTCGGCTTTTATTTGCTTTTTGTTAAATTATTCTCCGGGGGATGGTTATCTGTGTTGTTGACATCTTGGTTTGCGATTAAAACGCACAAAGAATTCCTTCAAGTGTAAATAAAATTATTCAGGTTATGTCGAATCGCAAATCCAGAATGTGGTCATTTGGTGCAGTCATCAGCTTCAGCAGATCTGCATTCTCTTTTTTGTCACGTGTCACTAATTATTGACTTAGGGTTATAGCTTTTAATGTTGGAATTACCATAGAACTATCTTGAATTACAGCTGAAGCAGCTGCAAAAGCCGCTGAGGGTGGAGCAGATAACAGCGAAGAAAATCCCAATCAGCAAAATGGAAATGCCGCCGCAGCGGCCACTGAAGAAGGTGATGCCGACAAAAAGAAGAAAAAGAAGCAAAACAAACCCAAACCCAAGGGGGCTCCGATGACTCCTATCGCTGAACAGTTCCCGGACGGAAACTTCCCAGAGGGTGAAGTGGTCAAGCATCCCATTCCCAAGGATGTCGATGAGCGAACTGCCAAGGACCGCTTCACCAATGAGGAGAAGCGTGCTCTTGACCGCATGCACACAGACATCTACAATGAGTTGCGTCACGCAGCCGAAGCCCATCGTCAGACTCGGCAGTACATGCAGGGTTACATCAAACCTGGAATGAGCATGATTCAGATCTGTGAAGAGCTGGAAACAACTGCTCGCAGGTTGATTGGAGAGAACGGTCTCGATGCTGGATTGGCCTTCCCTACGGGTTGCTCGCTTAATCACTGCGCAGCACATTATACGCCAAATGCTGGGGACACCACAGTTCTGGGTTACGACGATGTGTGCAAGATCGACTTTGGAACTCACATCAAGGGGCGCATCATAGACTGTGCCTTCACTTTGGCATTTAACAACAAATATGACAAACTGTTGGAGGCCGTCAAGGATGCCACAAACACCGGCATCCGCGAGGCTGGAATCGATGTCAGGTTGTGCGACATTGGAGCGGCCATCCAGGAAGTCATGGAGTCTTATGAAATCGAGTTGGACGGCAAAACACACCAAGTGAAGAGCATTCGAAATCTAAACGGGCACTCTATTAGTCCATATCGTAAGTACTTCACTCCGCTAACACTTTTCCTACTTATTTTATATCTCGTCTCGCCTTAAGGTATTCATTCGGGCAAGACAGTGCCTATCGTCAAAGGTGGGGAATCCACCCGCATGGAAGAGAACGAGTTCTATGCTATTGAGACTTTCGGCTCAACCGGTCGTGGGTTGGTCCATGACGACATGGATTGCTCACATTACATGAAGAACTTCGATGCTCCTTACGTCCCGTTGCGTCTGCAATCTTCCAAACAATTGCTGGGAACCATCAATAAGCATTTCAGTACTCTGGCATTCTGTAAGAGATGGTTGGATCGTGCCGGAGCCACCAAGTATCAAATGGCATTGAAGGATCTGTGCGACAAAGGTGTGGTGGAGGCTTATCCACCACTATGCGACATCAAAGGATGCTATACAGCTCAGTATGAACACACGATCATGTTGCGACCGACTTGCAAGGAGATTGTGTCCCGTGGATCGGACTATTGATCGTCCGCGGTCTTCAAGATGACAGGCTGGCCCGATGAAATTCTTCAACAATTTTTTTTTTTATATTTAATTTTCCTTTTAATTTTATTTTGGTATTGAAAAATATTACATATTATTGGATTTTGTTGAAGAGCAAGAAGAAGATCACATAAGATGAAATTAAAGTTTAGAAATGATCAGTCGATCAGTATAAAAATGTTGTTTGTTGTTTTTTTTTTCCCTCAAAGTTTCTCTGAATCTTTGTGAGAATTGTTAACTTTGTGACTTTAAGTTTTCTCTAGAAGCCCTACAGCAGGAATACCTTTGCACCAAAACATATTTAGTTAGAATCTACTTTTTCTGCTTTCGGGAACTTTTAATGGAAAAAATGTATTACAGGACAACCAAATTAGAATTAATATAATTAGAAAAATGATAGAGTTCGAATATGGACTTCATTATCAATAGCGAAGCGAACGTTCGACAGAATTCGAATATCTTTTCTCGTGGTATTGAAAAGGTATTAAAGGAAACATTTATAGGGAACATTTACTTGCTAAGGTTTTAGCTACCCTTTTATTAATGATATTAAAACGGTTCCTACGATTTTGATAAAACTTTATACTACTTATCTAACCGGGACCAATCCATGAACAGTCGCTGCCTAAGTAATAAACGGAGGTTTTTTGGCCTCTACGATCGCGAGTACGCTGCTTGCACGTTCGGTTTCTTTGGGACTCGAAGAGCTTTGCGTGGAGAATTGTTAACTATTCAGTTCATGTGTTTGAGCTAGGTTTGATTTTGACTTTCTCAACTGTATTTACATCTTGGTAAAGCTCATAGAGTTTGCGGTTGTATATTTGCCTCCATTTGTCCTCTCTATTAAAAAACATCGTGTCCATGTATATTATATATACAGAAGTTTGCATGTGTTGATTGATTCCATAGGAATATTCTTGATCTTCAAAAGCTCATAAAGTTTCTTAGATATTCAGCCTAATCACGAATCGGAATATTGTTACCAATCCCGAAAAAAATCATTACAGTGGAAAATCACATACAAATTGAAACCCGGTGATAGCTTTTTTCGGGAATCCTAGAAGTCTCCGATTATGATGGAATTGGTGACAGGACTGAATAATCTAGAAGTTTACCCTATGTAAATTCAATTACATTTAAATAAAAGTTGGCTTTAGGTATGATTTTGTTGAGGTGAAGAGCTTTTTTAAAGATGAAATATTTAAAAAATTGTTGGTTTTAACCTTAATTGAAGATAGTGGATGATATAATATTCTTCAAACTCCTTGAATGTACTTTTTAAAATTAAAATCGGGAACATTGATTGAAGAACAATTTTAATACTGGAATAATTGTTACGATATTATATCCGTTGTTTCTTATTCACTAATTTTTTCAAAACTGTGTTAGTTCAGGGGATCTTTTTCAAGAAGATTAATAATGGTTTGAATGGCTGATATTTTAGATAAAAAAAGAAACGTTACGTCTTTTTTAAATGATGATACCTTTACGCCCTTAAAAAAATACCCTTTCCTCGTGTTTTATATAATCTTGATTTGTTAAATTTTTTTTAAATCGCAAGTACTTTTGTCATTTATTCTTTATAATAAGCTTACACCGCCCCTCCTATCCCCTGTCCTTAAAATCTTAAATCATGTGTCACATCGAATTTTTATACCCAAAGTATCTTAAGCGACAACTAATTTTATGTTTTTTCCATAATGTCAATTATATTTAATTATGTCATTTAATACTTTAATTATATTTAATGATACTACCTTAATTGAAAGCAGACAATTTGTTGTTTAAGATTTATATTTTACAACTAATAATAAAATGGCGATAAGGGCTCGATGTTCTTAGATTGTGTCAAGAGATACTTTTTATAGACTCTTTGGATTATGATGAAATGAAACGTTTACACCGAGTATAATGCGGATACAATTTTTTTTGTTCCATTAGGTCCTACTTTCCTGATTTATTTATTTACAACTTATTAAAAAGGAATAAATATATATTAAAATTTATTCGGTATTGGCTACCAGGTGCTTTTGCTCATTTCCTTATATTCCTGCATGGCCGGATTCCCATATTATTTTCAGATTTTTGTTTGCGATAGAGGTATCTCTTATCCATTCTATAACTGTTGAGGTTTTTAAGTGCTGTAATATTTGAGAGGGTAGTACGCCTTGGCATAATGGTTAGTTCGTTGGACGTTCATGCAGAGGGTCGTGGGTTCGATTCTCAGCCGCTGCAAAAAAGTTTTTCAGGAGTGTACTACCTCTTGCGAGGAATTGCAATATCCTTTAAGAGTATATCTTTTGTCATGAGACAAAAGGAATCGGCGGAAAATTGTAGGCCCATGTAATAGCTTTTAAAAATAGCGAAAGCCTTAGCGGTAAAGATGGAAGTAGAATAGGGCAGAACCCTTGACTTTTACATTTCCGTTTTGGTCGACCATCTCGAAGAAAGTTTCGTGTTCATCTATAGAACTACATATCTGTATAAAGGAAGTCCCACTGCGTTTTCATTTAAGAATTGATATAATCGCCATTAAAGTTATCATGTAAATTTTGTTGCTAGTGGTAGCTTGTGAAAGTTCTTGAAGGTCCGTGTTCTGCACTGTGGAAATATTGGGTAATTTGAGTCAGTTTTCTGAGTGGCAAATTGCATTGAGTAAAGATGAAGGATATTTTCCCGCATTAATTTAGATTCTTTTAAGCTTTGTGCACCGTCATCTCTGAATGTAGATGAAATGTTTAAAGGAGTAGGGAAAAGTCTCCTAAATGTATGTGGTATCAACTATGGAATAACTATGTTCTAAGTTTATTTGCTGGCCACTTCAAACTCCGGCTTTCGTGCTTAATAGATGACCATCAAACGTTTACCTATCCTTTAACCTCGACCTCAACTAACAAGAGTATCAAGCCTTGTGTGCGCTATAGCTACATAGTGAATCTTTCTTTAGGTCGCAGTGGAGTGAAATTATTTGTTTATATAATTAAAGGTCTTCTTTCTTCAAAACAAAAGATAGAAAGGAGTTGAATTTATACAGAAACAACGAAATAACAGAAACAACAATTATTCGAAATATTTCAATATAATAATTATAATTTGGTAAAATAAAACAGAACAATTTGTTTCTTACTAAAAAGTCAGTGTATAAAATATAACTTTATTTGTGGACGGAATTGTGAACTTAACGGCTAGTTAGTGAATTGTATATAAATTTATTTACCAGCACTTCCCATTATGGCATAAGAAGTTCAATATTTGGATTCTGATACTTCAAGAAGATTTGATACTGCGAATAGACACAAAGCCAACAGTATCCCTGAAAAATAGTAGATATTTCATTATCAATAAAATGATGATGCTGTGAATATTGTTTAAGAACTCACATTATAGAACATCCAAACAAAGTTCAGTAAGGCCGAAAGGGTTTGCTCCAGCTGTGAAGGAATGTTTAGTGATTTTGTGAACAAGGTTTTCAATTGAGAGATCAACTTACATAAATATAGTATCCAGCAATGAGCCAAATGCCAAATAGTAGCTGATAGACGATTCCAAGCCCAGCAAGAATAAGCCAAGGTAAGAGCCAGCCACGAGTGCTACAAGAAATAAGTTTTATGAGTCGTTAGCAGAACTGACACAAAGCCACATTGCTTTACTTACTTGATTTTAATTGAAACATAAATTAAATAAGATGCGATTATAAAAAGAACAAAATAAAATATATACAATCCCCCGTAAACCAACATTGAGTATCTTATGTCTGTTTCGAAGAGTGGAGAATACAATTGTGACGATTCCCCGCCTAGGAGCATGTAGACAATCTGCAAAGAATTTATGCTGCAATTAGATTCTGGAAGGGCAAGGAATCGAAAGAGACTTACCATTGTGATGCTTACGATAGATAATGCAGCAGTATATACTGCCACAGCCAAGCTGCCGGATTTAACATTATTTGACCAAATGAATGGTGACCAGCACGAACTTAATACAGCCATTTCTAAAAAATGTTAATTGATGAGTCTCCGTTCGTTTGTGGCGATGGTTGACGCCCAATTATTTAAATACAAAATAATTAGAGATTGATGATGGCAATGTAGAAAACCTTTTTGTATTTTTATAAACTTTCAACGGAGTAGAAAATATGTAAGTAGAATAAATTGAAACAAAAATGAATTTAATTGAAAAATTTGTAAACAAAAAAGGGCTTGGCCTTTCACTTGGCTCGCAGCGTCTTTATTTTTATTTAAATGAAAAAAAAAAGAAACTTCAATTTGGCATTGACACATCTCACAAACACCTGAAAAATGAGATACTCTAGTTAAGAATGTGATGAGAAACTGTCAAGAAAAGCAAAAGAGAAGCAGTGCGTTCTTTTTATCTACAACCTAGAGGGTCATTTCCAAGTAAATTCCAGTCTTTGTTTCAGTCTTCCCATCAGCTGTTTCCAAAAATATTTGCAATTCCAGTAAAAAAAATCTATTTCAGTGGTAAAAGTGTTTTAAATTTAATTCTCTGATTTAAAATTAAAATAAAAACTATTTGGTGCAAAATAAGTGCGTAAATTGTTTAGTGTATAAATGAAGAATTGTGAAAAAGAAGAATTTGATTATCTGAAGTCTTTGAACGCAGTCAATTATCTGTAAGTCCTAAATCTAGTTTTTTGCCTTTCAAGAAAATTTTCACAAAATTGTTTAAATGATTTATTTGACGAATTGCAATGTGATTGCAAAGAAGTTGTGCGATGCGATGCAAGTGGGATGATGTGAGTATGGTAGTTGGTATGTGGCTTGTAGGAAATTCAATTTCGGATGCAACATGTGGCCTATACTATGTATTCCAAAATGGACGAATCACCCCACATTCTGTTTTCATCCTTGCTGCCTGTTTTTTTAAATTATCTAGGTATATTTTTCATATTCCCTAATTTTATTTCTAGCATCGAAAAAAACCAGCAGAAATAATACCTTTAGGTATTAATAGTTCAAAATTGTCCGATCTGGTTGACTTTCGAAGCTTATAACTGCCGTTATTATAGGTTCTGAATTGTATTTTGATCCTCTTGTACACAAAATGTCAACAGAAAATTGAAAATAAATATAACATTACCGGCGCTAGGGAGTCTCAATTCGAATCTTCACTAAAAAAATGAATACATGTATGTATGTATGTTTAAAATCTTCCATTTGCTTAGCCTTAAAAAATTGCCTGAAAATCTTGAATTTCCTGTAATAGTTTGTCACATTACAGGGGGAGTTCATTGATAATAGGAAAAACAGGGAGGGTCGAATCTAGAAATCTTGAAATCTGACGGAATTTATGGACCAAAGTCGTTAGAAACACTATTTAGTAAAGATGAATGTTCTTTCAGGGGAAATTTCAGATGGAAAGTTTCTTACTTTCTTAATTAATGTGGGTCGAAATAGAGTCGGGGTGGACCAGGACCTCAACCAATAATTTTCTAAAGAGAGGTCGATTCCTAGCTGGCTATCAGCATATTCACGAGTTTTATTTCTAGCACCGAAAAAAACCAGCAGAAATAAAAGTTGGTGCGCGACCTGAGTCGCAGGATTTTCCTGTTCCTTTGACAAGTTCCATGCCTCCGCACCGTATACTACAAGAACCAGGATGATGAAAGTCTTATAAGCATATACTAGTTTCTCGAAAGAGGACTTTGATGCTCAATAAATTGTTAGTCCAAAGAAAAAGTTCTCTGTTTGATTTTAGCGCTGGTGTATTTGTATATTGACACGTAGGTAGATAAAGTCCTTAACTACTTAAAAGTTAAAACTGTATTTGGTTGCGTTTTGTTCAAGACGTTGGTGTTGGGTGTCCTTTCTGAATAACTACAAGGAATGTTTCACAAATTAAAAAAATATATAAGCAAATGCCATGAATGCAGTTTAAAAATTTGCAAGCGAAATGGCTTGCTGATGTCTAAGATAGCTTTTTATTGCGAACAAACTATTCAGGACCTAAATCATGTAGGTATAGCTGCGGTCAAAATAATAGTAGTTAAACTTTTGACACAACAAAAACTAAAATAAATTAATTTACTAATTTAAAGAAATAAATAGTCATCTTATTTTCAAATTTATATATTTAGGCTTTTAATTTCAGAAAAAAATTCATTTTAAAATTTAATAAATTAGTTGGTAATTTTAAATTCATAATTCATAATTTCAAGTCATATTGAAAAACAGCGGTCAAAAGAAATAATAGTGCATTCAAAATCCACCTTTAAATATTACAAAAGGGAATAGACAATTTCTACCATAAGTGATAGTCGAGTGTTTGGACCTTAATTTAATATTTAGTTGCATGTCCCTTATTAGAAATAACAGCAGCACAACAACGTTGCATTGAATTAATAAGATTTTCACATTCAAGACTGCTGTATAGCTTCCCAAAGGGCTGTGTTAGTATTTGGCTTACAACTAGCAACATACTTCTTGTCATCGCACCAAAGATTTTCTATAGAGTTGAGGTCTGGGGACTGCGCTGACCACTCCATTACATTAAGCCTCTTTTCTTGGAACCACTGCTTCGCAAGTTTACTGTATGCTTTGGGTGGTTGTCTTGTTGTAAGACCAATTTCAGTGGCATTTCATATTCAGCATATGGAAACTTCCTCCATGATCTTCACATAAAGCTTCTGATCCATAAAGCCTTCAATGCGGTATATGGGACCAACATCATAGAAGGAAAAACATGTCCAAACCATTACGCTGGATCCTCCATGTTTTATTCTCTTGGCTGTGAAACGTAGATTATATTCTGTGTTTGGAAGCCATCTTACATATTGACGAGATTCCTTTCCACCATATAACACTATCTTGGACTCGTCTGAATACAGAATATTTCTCCACAAAAACATGAAAATTCAGGGACTTACCAATGATTTTATTTACACTACTATTATTTTGACCGCAACTGTATATGTACGTTTGGTTTGTTAGTTCTTATTTTGAGAGATTTTTGGTCCTTTTTCATATCATATTATTGGATTTCCATTTTTAAAATGGGACGTAATTACTTAATTTCGCAGTGGAATAAAATTCCGCTCCCTCCTTAACACCTTGAGAATTACTCTGCATTTATTTCCACATTTTTCACAATTCATCATCAATTCATCAGAAATCATGATTTTGGTAAAAAAAATGTTTTAATAATATAAAGAATGAAACTATTATTTTTTGTATTTATAATTTATTTATGTATGTAGTTTTTATTAATGAATAATTTGATGATGGTTTTTTAATACATAATGTAAAATTCGTTAAATACTAAAATGTATGAGTATCATTTTTGTTAATTTTAATAGTTTTTTTTTCATTTTCTTTTTTTCTTTTAATTTATTGTTAAGCAAAATATTTTTATTTCATCAAGTTACAATAATAGCATATTAAATAAAATACATTCTTATTTCCTATTGTATTCATAGAATTTTTTTAAAGTAATTTTTAATTCAAACAAATATTTGTTACTTTCTAACAAAAAACAAAAAAAAAAACTTAATAAAAAAGAAGCAAGGAACTTACAACTATAAAATTTCGTTCAAAAAATAAAATAGTTTTAACTCAATCATTCGATGATTGAACAATTTTGTTTTTGATTTGTTTCAAATTGGATAGTTCATTTTTGATTAGTTATTATTTAGTTAGTATAAAATCGATTTTTTTTTCATTGCTATGTTTGTTGTGTTTTTGTTTTTGTTGCCGGGGTGCGATGTATAGTTTCGAAGGCGAATTGATAACATAATTATCACTTTCGATCCTTACTGGAACGTTTTGTTGTTGCGGCTGCCTTCAATGAAGATGAGTGAGTTGATCTGTTGATGTTTTTATTTTGACTGTAGAAAAATAATAAAAAAAAAAATAGAAAATTATTATTTCTTTTCAATTTTGAAAGTTCGAATGAAATTGAGTCAGAACACTACAAGAGTTATTTCTAAATATATTTTTTTAAGTAACTAACTTCTACTTATAATTAAACTAAAAATTAAAAAAAAAGGTTAAGATAATCTTTGGAATTGATTTATGTTGAATTTTCATTTCTATTCTCAATATTAGACGAAGTAAGTAAGGATCCATTGATGTTGAGCCTGTAGATTCCAAAACAACTAGAAAAGAGCATGTTCATAGCCAGTTAAATAATTAAATCAACTATTAGTGTGCTGCTAAATTTTGTGTTAATAATTATATTTTTATAAAAAATAATAATATTAATGAACGAAATTAAAAAAAAATATCTATAAAAGCATTACTTTTTTTTGTTAAATTAAAAATGTAAATAAAGCACGTATAGGTCAACAGTTACTTTGGAAATTGTTTTTGAGAACATTTATTAACTTCCTAAGCCCCATTCAAATTCACATCTATGTACATAATGTATGTATTAAATTTAAAGTCACCATTCATCATTTCGTCATCGTCATTTTTAATAATGATACTAAATTGGAGATTGATGAGTAAATAAATTGAGACGTCAATTTTTTTCTTCAAAAATTATAAACCTCGTAAATATGTATTTCTAAATAAAAACTCAGATTCAAACATTTTCAAATGCTTGTCAGTAAAAAAATAATCAAATGCGACTGTCTGAGAAAAAACAAAATTGTCTTAGGATTATCCATTGAATGACGACAATTTATCGTCTTAGAGAATTTCCATTGAAAATGTCAAATTTAGACTTCTGTTAACGAAATTTAGCTAATCTTAGCTTTAAACATTACTGAAAGAGAGAAGGTTTTAGTCCAAGCCTTAGTTAGAAAATTCTAACCCAAGTTTTATATCAAATTAATTGACTTTAGAAGATTTTGGCAGAACAGTTAGAGGGGCGGTGTACCAGTTATTGTTTTATATTTATATAGCTCTTCAGTCTTAGGATCCATTAATAGTTCTGCAAATATCAAAACCAGATATAAAAAAGCCAAAGCCTACTGACTTGTATACGCCTATAAAGATATAGGATTGTGTATGGTATTATTTTGACTTTAGCTTTTTTTGAATCACATCCAAAGAAAATATGTAAAGCTGTTTAGCTCAACCTACGTTAACTTTTCAAAGGATATGTACCACACTGATAAAAATGCAAAATCTAGCTTAGAAAGTTTTTGTGTAGCGACAGTATATCATGAATAGTCAATCAGACGTGCTGCTTACAACCAAATCGGTTAACCCACAAGGAGTAAAGAAAACGAAGGCCTTCTAGGTTGCGGAACCAACCAAATACAACGGCATTGTCTATCAGGAAGATTGTACTTCAAAGGTAATGCACAATAGTCAAACATACAGAACTGGGACATCGAATAATTTTGCTGCATATTCTGTCTACTTGGACTTTGATGGGTACAATCAAACTAACTTAAAGCGTTCTTGTTATAAATGGGAAGAAATATATGCTTTTGTAACCTAGATGTGATTCCTATTGTAGATTTCGTCAAAATGAGACCTTTGTTAAAATATAACTTGCAGATGGAAAGTTAATTTTGTATTCACGTACTGCCTTGAATTTGGTAAATTACATCAGGGTGCAAATCAATCACTCTTGGCAATCGTTGCCCTTTGTGCTAAGTAAGCAATTGGAAAATCTATGCACCGGTACAGAAGAGGAAGAAGCGACTTATATGCGACGCAAGTGATTTATAAGCCAAGGTCCACCTCGGACTGAATTATTATTCGTTGGGCTAAATTCAATAAGCATAATAATATCTGCCAAAGGAAGATACAATTCTGAACAGCAATTGGTTACACAAACTATGTGTTCAAAAATATTATACGCTCTTGTTCTTGCCAGTAAAATATTTTACATAAAGCCAAAGTGAACGAGAAACAGAGGCAGACGTCAACTCTGTAGAAAAAGATGTCTGTCATAAGGTCATCTTAACCGAGTCGATAGTAATAAAAAAAAGGCATGAGAGCTTTCAAACATAAAAGTAAATGCTGTTCAAAAATGAAAGAGCATCAATAAGATCGAATATAGAGTTTTAAATAAATATTCAAATTAATACTGAAAGCTTGCCAATCAGAGCTGTTTTTCAAAAAGCAAAATATACTGAGAAATCTTGAAATGTAGAAATATGTATGTGAGGCTTGTGAATGATGTCTACACCACAACTTTTAAACGTGAAGACTTTTTCAAAATAATGTTTTATCATTTTTACATTTCGTTAAAAATAGAAGTTTTTTAATTGGTCTAAAAGATATAACTGGAACAAGGGAATTAAAACCAATTTTAAGACCTTAGTGGACCTTGGCATAAAGGAATTGCATTTCGGAATTGAACAAAACGAAGTATTTATATATTTTAAAGTTTTAGCTCTACTACAAAATACCTGAATTTGGAAAGGAAGAAAGAAATGATAGAAAATGGTAAAAGAGCGCAGGGAATAAAAATATTGTTAATATCTAATTGTAATATTGTTAAACAAAATAAATGAAGAAGATAAATACAGATTTATTCTGCTAGACGTTATATCATTAGACTTTGCATACGAGAAAAGTTTATACCAATCAACTTAGTTTAAAATACAAATATGTGCAATGTTTTCATCAACGTTTGATATTTGAAAACAAAGTGGCTAATCTTCATCTTGTCTAAAAGCAGAATAAGGCTGTATGCTCTTCCTACTTTATTAGTCCGACCTATAAGACCAACAAAAACAAACAAAACTTTAAGAGGAATAAGAAAAAAAGCACCATGTTAATATTTTCTATTAGAAAGTCATTCTAAAAAAAAAGAGAAAAACAAATTGATTATCCTTACGCGAGGAAAAGTTATAAGATTTCCATTTTATGCGCGGTGGGAAGATGCTTTAGGTTTTGTTTTTCGTGCTAGAACCACTATTTGGTCCTTGTTTTTTTTTTTTGCAAATGCAAAATGGAGAAAATGGAATCAGATATTTTTGCATTATTTTTTCTTTGGCTTTTTTCGAATTTTTTATGTTTCATCTGAAAGGGATTCGAAAATGTGTATTTATTTTGCAAGGATAAGCAGGAAAGTGAATGGTGGATGGTATAGTGTGTGTTTTAGTGTAATTTTTTTGTGCGTGCTTATGTGCATATTTTTTTAGGCCGTGTTAGAGTGCGATCTCCTTTTTGAATGTGTCTATCTGTGTGTAGTATTTTTTTTGCTATAAGTAGATATTATATTCCTCTGGCTATGAACATGCACATATCGCAAATGGGTTTGTTACTCGATGAACTCTTCGTGCCAATGATGGTCGTGTGATTTGTTGGCCTTCCTCTGAGTAGAGCTTTTGTGGAGCTTTTGCAAAACTTGGTGTCGCATAGAGCAGATAATTATCGTAAATATTACTAACATCCGAATTTCTTTTCGGAGGTTGGTAATACTTGGTAGGTAGGAAGGTGAAGGAAGAAGTTGAGTTTGTGAGAGAGAGCTTTTTCTCTTTCTTCGGTTGGCTTTGAGCTTTTAAGCGTTTTTTACGCGGTGGCGGTATAATACGCGTAACAAGTGGTTGTTCTAATACGTACATCAAAGTGTCGGAATTGTTGCCGCCCGACGATGACATTGTTGCCGTTTTGCTGCCCAAAGTACGATGGGGCCTGCTCTCCGACAGGCTAGAATGACCTAAAAATGAAAAGAAAGCTTCAATTGATGATAGCAAGGTTTCAAAAATTATATGTTATCCAACCTTTTGACCTCGACACGCGTTCCGTTGAAGATTTGCTTGGTTTTTCGTTTTCTGATGTTAATGTTGCTCGGCTGCGGCTCGCTTTTGTGCTACTCTTTGATTCCACTGTGGAGGAGTGAGAGCTACGCTTGTGTTCTACATCGGATTTCGTTGCTGCATGTGAGCTTCGATGTGAGCGACTGTGTGGGTCATGACTCTCGACACGATCTCTGGTCGATGATCGTGGGGTGACCTTGTGCCGATCGTGGCTTTCGGTGCTGCTTCGTAACGACCGCTGCTGTGGTTGGCTGTAACGATGTTGTCTCACCAACAGCGGTTCGTCTTTCGTTGAGGATCGTTTAACTGATTTAGTGATCCTCGGCTGTCGTGCTATGTCTTCGGTTGAGCTTGTGATGGATCTACGTGACTCACCACTGCTCGATCGGTTCTTTATGGGGCGACTTATCGACTTCGTTTTAATATTAGAATATTCGACAGTTTCACGTGATTTAGAGCGTGATCTTTGTGCGATTGGAGTTGTTGGTAAGCTATCCCCAGACGATGCGGAAGATGGACGATTTGAACATTCGCGGACAAGTCGGTGTGCAGTGGTAGTTTTCGCCCGGGTAGCTGTTTTGCTAATTGATTTCGAGAACTTCTCATCAATAGTCTCAAGGGGTTTGGATGTTCGTCGGGAGATGGAACGACGTCGCAGATCTTTTTGGGCGGCTTCATCAGAAACAGCCTTTTCAAAATGAGAAAATCATTTTACTTAAAAAAAAAGAAAACATCTTCTTAAAATAAATGTACCTTCATTGTTTGATCAGCAGTCTTAGTCATCTCATCGAGGATCATCTCGTCGCGTTCCAGATCCTTTTGTCTGCAATATGGCTGTTTAATATTTGCATATATCCCATCAGTCTGGTCGTCAGAACTGTATACAGGACTTTTACTGCACTGTCGTTGTTTTCCAATAGATGGCGCTACAACAGCTGTCTTGGTTACAACTTGTGGTTCAACTAAAATTGGACTATGCCGAAGTAAATCTGGCTTATCGCTGGGAAGACTCCATTTATTCGATGATGTTGATAATCTCTCTTCTGCCCTAGCTGCTGATGGCAACTTTCGGCTTGGCAGAGATCTTTTCGATGTTGTGGTGGTAAGTTTTGGCTTTGTTGATCTAGTATCTGTGGTGTCACTTGATCCCATTTTAATTCCAAAGTAAGATAATTCGTGCTCACGAAGTTTTCGCGCACCACGAGCTTCTTTGACGATTTTCAAATTTTCTTTTTGCTCTGCCGTCTGAATCTGTGGTGCAACTTGATTAACTGATTTTTTAGTACTTTGATGATGATGGCTTTGTTGGACTTCGATTTGTTTATGTATAGAACTCTGTTTAACTGAAAACAATCCGAAAAAAATATAAATTTTGCAGTTTTAGATGGGAAGTTCATTCAATCATTACCTGCTGCTGTAGAAGTACGTGGTTTGGCTACTGGAGCTTGTATTCGAATCAGTTCTGGTTTTTTAATTGTTGGCGTCAATGGAGAGTGTAATTCAATGTTCATTATATTCGATTGGGGAACTTCTGGCCGAAAAGAAGAAAAAATTAAAAAATCGGATTTTTTTTAAAGGTTCAGGAATTTAGTTCTAGGTGAAAGTGTTGCTTTGGTATTTTTTATGAATCTAAAGATCAAAGCCTAAATTTTATTTGGTAAATCAGGATTAATAATAAAACAACAGTATATTGTTTTTAATTTCAATATTTTGGGTGATAGATAATAAGATAAAAAAATTAAAAGTTCCATCACAAAAATGGTTATCAATTTCTGTAATGCCATTTGCAGCTTCTTTTAACTCCCATTTTTATTTTTTTTATTTTAAACCGAAGTTATACTATGTTTCCACTAAACCGAAGCTTAAAAATGTTGGGATTTCAAATTGATGTAGAAAGATTTCATTGAGATATCGATTGAGATCGATCGTTAACATCTCCATCAAATTTTGTTCCATCAATTTGAAATATCAAAAACTTTCAGCCGAAATCTTGTATTCCATTTTTCTAAGAATTAAGTTTTAAGGTATTTGGAAGGGTATGATAGTCTTTCGTCTTGGTTCAATAGAATTTCACGAAGTTTATTTTTTTTTTCGAAAAATAACTTACGTTAATATGTCATACTTTTAATGTGCTAAATGTAAATGATTTTCTTCTATCAGGTTTGACTCTTTTATAAAACTTTTAACAGTGTTCCATCAAAAATCCTAATTGTCAAAGCTAACACATTTAATTAATTTCTTTTCAAACGTTTAAAATGCGTTACACAAGGATAGTTAAGATATTCGTATATAAATGTATTAATTAAAAAAAACATAGATTAGTGTAGCTATAGCGCCCACTTAAAACCTTGGTGCGATCATTATTTGTGTGTACCTTTAGTATAGTGCAGCAAGTCCTAATATATTATTAAGACTAAAAATAACCATCCATCTCCACCCTAGGGATGATCTAGTCCTTATACAAACAAACTATCAAATCACTGCAACACATCTTACCTTGATGAATTTTCTTGGCAGTTTGAATTTTTAACTCATTCCTTTTGGCTTTCACACGACTCCAGCTGCCCGATAGCTCAGTACTTTCAAAGTCACCATCATTATCATCATCATCGTCGTCGTCGTCTTCATTCAAGTCACCAACGAAATAACCCTTGACTTCCTCATCAGCTCTAGCGCTATCATCGCTGTCCAGACCAGCATAGTCGTACATCCGTCTCAGCTGTGACAGCTGATGGCTCACGGAATTCGTATTCGAACCGACAACTTTAAGTCTTGGTGCTGCAATAGGCTTTGTCGTCGAAGAACTCTCGAGTTTCTCCGAACGATGATGGTAACTGTAGGTGTTTATTTCGGAAGAATTAGTCTTTAAGTCTCCTCCATTGAGTGATGAAGCATTGCCAGCCTTAGTTATATGACTGAGACTGGACACATGCTTCGTAGTAACGGAAGCCACGGCAGTTTCAGCTCCACTTGAAGTATTCGAAGATATACTTAGTCTTCTCATGGCCTCATCGAATTGATTAGCCGATCGTAAAGTCTTGATTATAAGCGGGGTAGATTTAAGGCTTTCCTCTGTGAGCTGCGGTGAATGCTTGCTTAGTGCGGATGCTCCAGAAGTTCCATAGAAATCTTTTTGAAGTTGTTCATCATAATAGGTCTTTAAAGTACCTGAAATTTTGTTTTTGATTTGGTGTGGGTTTTTGATTTTGATTTTTTTTTTTTGGTACAAAGTGCTTTAATTTTGTGTGCTAAGTTTTTAGTTAAAGATTCTGTTCCAATTAGTCAGAAAAAACTCAATATAGGTTTGGGATTTTAGTATTGTGTCAGTTGAGTGTTAATTTGTCTTATTAAATAGAAGATCATATTTCATGCTTTTCCAGAAAAGTTAGTTTAAAAATCTAATCATAAATAAAAATATGGAAAAGGACGTAGATCATCCCACAAATAAATAAAGGATCAAAACAACAATATCAAACTATACACTACAAATACAAACAAAAAACAACCAAACGTCCAAAAAGGACTACACAGACGAGACAGCAGGCAAATCTTAAGGCTCATAAACTTAACCAAAAAAAATTAACTAATGACTACAAGCAACTAGCAAAATATTCATATGGAAATCGTTATTTAATTTTTCAGATACCTGATGTTTCAGTCCATTCGTAGGGTGAGTTTGAGAGATTGAGATTGATTTTCGTAGAATATCCAGTTCCTTCTTTTCGTTCTTCGACAATTCGAACTCGTTCGGCAACCGATTTTGACGAAACCGTGGCTTCTTTGAAATCTGAAATAAAGCCATCAAGTTTGATGTTAAAACAATAGGATATGGGCCACAAATTATAACAAGAGTAAGATACACCAATTCATATTGATATTCGAGCTTTTGTCAAATAAGCGCATTTCATTGAGGATTTAGAAATTCCTGTCAGCTTTAAAAGCTGAAATTAAGAAATTTCTTCCACATTAAAGCTTTTTATATTTTTCTAAAACAATTTTTAACTTAAAGAACTGAAAGCTTTTTAAAATTTTCTTAATACATATACATATGTATATACTTTTCTAAAGATTTTCGAACCAATTAGTCATAAGAAAGAAAATTCTACCAGCTTTGAAAGCTTAAAGCTTTTATTACCAAATATGATAACGATATTTAACTAATTTTGACCAATTTAAGTAACCACATTAAAGATTAAAACTTTTGAAACTTGTCTATAAACATTTACTTTTTTAATTACAAAAAAAATTCTGGCAGCTTTAAAAACTTAAAGCTTTCATTTCCAAAGTTTGTTTTTTTTTTTCAACGAATTTTAACTGATTTTCGAAAGAGGTTTTGCGAAAATAGACTGTTGACTGTTCTGTTCGTCTTTTCAATTTGGCTTACACATTTTGGAACTAACTACCTTAATGACATACAATGAAAAACACTCACCTTCTTCAGTTTGGTCCCTTTCGCCGCTAAAACCTCGACTGCCAGCTACTGGTTTCAATTGAACACCCCACAAAGCATCTGAACTTTCGATATTATCCCCCAAGTGATATGGCTTCGGTTTGGGCGGCTTATTCTTCAAAATTCCCCGAATCGATATTTCATCTTGATGTTCATCTCCATCTCGGCTCTCTGAATCGAAATTTCTATCTAACTTTATTGGAATCGAAACAGTTACGTTGTTTTTGTCATCGATAGCTTCTTCATCGATTTCTAAATTTCCACTATCGAATGTTGGCTTTCGTTCATCACCAAAATGAATGACTGGAAGACCGTTTTTGTTGGAGTCCATGGAAGAGCTAGTGCTGCTGCTGGTGCTACTGCTACTACTACTACTTCGTCTTCTTCGCCGGAAGTTATTCGATGGTGGGGGTTTTCCATCGGTTTCGACAATATTAACCCTTCCAGACTCAGCAGCAAAGTGAACTTCTGTCTTACAGAACTCAACTCGTTTCTGACGTCGAGAATTGTCATCGCTAAATCCAGAGTTAAGCGGAGAAGAATCTTTCGAATAAAAACCATTCAAATGGACAGCAGAAGTTTTCCTAAGATTCTCACGAACGTACTGGCTTTCATCGACAGCAATGGAATGTCGTTTCATTTCAGCTGACTCAGCCTCGGATTGAGGCTGTGTTCGATTACGCAAACGTCGTTGAACCATTGGACGGACCTTACTCTCAGAACTTGTTATTTTAGCTTGGTCTCCAAATGTAATCACAGTAGCTCTAGCTGAAGAGTTAGTTGAATCTGTTGTTGGAGACCAATTGCCCAAGTCACTAGATCGTCCAAGACCACTATCAGTCGAATTCTCGAATCGAAACATGCTCTTATCGTCTGGGGGTGACATCTTTTCGAATCCATACGATTTCCGTCGGAGGTGCCATTCAGCCGAAGAAGTATCCTTATACTTGACACTTCTCGATTCGAGACTGTTCGTGGTGTGAACAGTTCCATTTGATCGCGGTTTATACTGAAAAGCAGAATCTGTGTTGGGCACCACTTTCTCTGGGGAGTCCTCACGCTCAGCCTCTAACTTTGTCACAAAATCATCCTTGTATAATGATTCATCACTAAGCTTTTTCAGCTTTCCGCGAATTTCTTTTAATGATTCAGCTGTCAAAAATGAAGCGGTTTTCTTTCGAGCTGTCAATGGAGACAACGACCTACTTCCTCCATTTAAAATATTATCCAGAGCTACCAAATCTAAGTGGTTGTTTCGCATTACGGTACTCAATCGGCGACCATTTTCTAACTCTTCGCGAATTTTCGATACACTAACGGAACTGGCAGGTAAATCAGCGGGACGTGGACGAGATGTTTCCGAAGCTGTTGTCGATGGAAACTGAAATGAACGACGAATTTTGGAAACCCGTCGCCATTCTGCTGGTTCGTCATAATCCTCATTACCATCACCACCACCGATACCATTGGTGCCACCAACGCCATCTGAATTTACATTCTTTGTTGACAGGTCGTCTGTCGAAATTGAACGCCCTCGCTGAAGTGTCACCGATGGTTGCCTGCACACGCGTGTAATTAATAAAAAGAGAAAACATAAAATACAATTACTCATTTTGAAAAGAAGAAAAAAGCAAGTAAGGAGAAGAAAGGGGGCGCTTAAATCTCCTTGTACCAAAATATCAACCTACCAAGTAGTTTCCCGTTGGCTTTGACGATTTGGCGACGACGACGACTTTGATGATGAGTGAAGTCGATCATCATTATTGTCGTCACCAACAACGCCAACAACATCATCATCATCATCTAAATCGCGACTACAGATATCTATGATTCTTCCACTACCGACATTGCTGCCACCTACATAAGTATCTGTCATTATTGTGGGCAGATCGTATCGACTGCTGTCGTAACAAAATGATCCCGAACTGGTAGTCGTAATTTGGCGGCTAGATATTGTTGGGGCAATAGTGGAAGTCGATGACATCGATGATGTTGATGATGCCTGTTGCAGGAGTGCTGCTGCCACCGCTGTCGAATCGTTATTTTGTTGTTGTCTTGATGAGGATGTAAGAAATGGATGCTGATGTCGCTGTGGTCGATTAAATGCTCCTGCTGTTGCTGAAGTATTATTATTCGTGCTGTTGTTAGATCTGTGTAGGATGGCTTTGTTTTGACTACTACTAATGTTTAGACTGCTGATACCATTTGTTATACTGGGTGTGCTTTTCTGTAGAATTCGAAAAAAAAAATATTCGTTAAATGAAAGCAATGAATTATGGTTGAGGCAAATAAAAATGTATTTATGTCAATTAATTAAGAATTTAATTTTCAAATTGGGTTTGGCAATGAATTATTAATCAAACAGAATCAAGATGTACTATGATAGATTCCACCAGCATGATTTGCTTTGACAGTTTAGATCATAATGCTTTGAAAAAATTGTTTCTAACGTAATGCATGTTTGAAGTTTTCTGGGGTTGAAAAAAAAATTGTTTTTCTTTTATAGGTCAGTAAAGCACAGTCTGGCGAACATAGTAATTTCTTAATTAATTTGTTCGGTTCTAGCTAATAAGGAAAGACTGTTTATAAAAGTGTGTTTCGTCATCAATCGTGTTAAAAAATTTTTAGTTCAAACTCATTTTTCAATTATCCCAAAAAGTATAGTCAAAACAGCTCTTCTGATGATAAATATAAAAAGCAGTTTTTTTTAATATGCTTTATGGTATTATATTTTTTTTTACTAAAACTGGGTTTGGGAAAGTTGGTATTTAGAAAAGAATTCAATCTGTAGGACATTGACGATATACTCCTCATAATTATAAATAGAATTAAAAACAGTTTTTTTTATTTTAATTAAAATTTATTTTATAGTATTTTTATTATTTTGTTTATTTAAAATTGGTTTTTATAAAGGAAGATACCACATGCTTTCAACCTGTGGGATTTTGGCGATACATATCTAATACATCTTGAAACAACTTTTGCTTCGAATCAATAAGCTCCGTTGCTACCTTCATTGCATTGATTTTTTCATTCAATTCCTTTGTCTTTTTCCGAATCAGTGCCATATCAAAATTCATATGAAAATGATTTGGCGGCATCTCCAGAACATCTTTCATAATGAAGAAAACGCTTAAATCATGCGTTGCGTAATCTTGAAAATGCTTGCATTCGGTGGAGATCAAATCTATGTTTTGTTGAATCTTTTTGTCTTCCCCCGTAAAATGGTCCAGCACATATTGCATTGAAGGCGGAATATATAGCAGCTTTGGCTGTTGTGGGGGCGGTGGCGGCTGCGGCGGCTCATTAAAATCATCTGGTTTAGGACTGTTACTTGAACTGGTTGATGAAGATCCTATTTCCAGTTGGGAGAATGGAAAATCTAACTCTGTTTCGGATGAACAAGATTCTTCGGCCTCAGCTTCGTCATTATTGAGTTTTTGGTTGCAGTTTTTACATGTTGATAGTTTGTCTGGTGAGGGTGGACAATTTGAAGGATCGAATTGGTCGGGCGAGTTCTCCATAACGTATTTCTGCACACGTTCATGAGTTTCAACGGCGGTGTTTTCCAACTCGGGAAGTAGATAGTTTTTGATGTAGTGTAATGGCATTTTTTTTGTATTAATGTTTTGAGATAGATAAATTGCACAAAAGTAATACTTTTTTCACTATTAATCAAGAAAACTGATATTTAAAATAATTTTAGATGAGTTACGTTCGAGATGTTCGTTACCAACTGAATGTTGGTCAGTCTAAAAATGACTTGGTATTTATACTATTTAAGAATGTATCTACCTGTTCATCTAGATTAAGGACGAAACGGTCTAAATGATGTAATTAGGTAATTAACTAATTGAAATTAAGTCAATTTGATTTGAGTACTGCCAAACCATTCAAACAAATGATCCAGGTAGGAACATACGTGCAATTTTGTTCGTACGATTATTCTGTGGAAAAATATGCACACTTGGTATGAAGAAATTATAGAGTCATGCGACCTTTATTTTAAGGCGCAACGATAGAATATCGCATGTACGATTCTAGCCTTAGGCTTACACATGTGATTTTAAGTCGTTGCTATTAAAAATTCGTGGGGGTACAAAATATCATGTGATTGCACAAATACGACATACAGCTTTTTGATGCAAATGCATGCATATATTTCAATGGAATTGCAACGATTAATAAAAATAGTATGATTTCAAGAAATATTTTATCAGAACATAACTGGGCCTTAGATTACGTCAGGAAAATCGCAGACAAAATATACGAAACAGATCATTTCAAATTTTTGTACATTATCGCTGCTGGTTTTAAGTCGCCGTATTATGTGTGCATTTATATTAAAGACTTCATTGTTTAATTTATTGCAACTTATTATTCGTCTAGGAACACAAATGTTCTATTTTCTGTGGTTGCGACTAAAAACATCGGTCGCAGCGTAGAATGATTTGCACATATCGTGTTTGTTAATTCATATTTAAACGTAATTGTCTTCCCAGCCTTAGTTTCATTCATTTAAATCAAAAGCTCAAGCATAAAAGTGCTTCCAAGCTTTAGTATTAGTTATTTGAATCGCAAGTTTAAGCATAAACGTGCTAGTCTATTGAATTATTTTAACTTGCGATAATTGCGTCGTCAGAAAAATGGGACAAACAAAACTGAACAATCCATGCCACCGAAATCGCATGTGAGATAAAATGGTAAAATTCAGATAAACAAGAGTTAAGTTTTCTATATTATTAGCTTTAAAATAAGTTCTTAAATGATTCTACTTACTTTTATGAGTTTATTTTTGGAATTCAAATCAATAAAACGAACATTTTTATTCCTACCATAATTTTTACTTGAACATAATTTTGCGTTTATATCATACTCGTATTTAATCAACTACTTTCCTTGGCAAGTAGTTTGGCAGCACTTTTTTCAAACTTTATTCTGTTAATGGTCGCGTTCGGTAACGTATCCAAAGGTATCTGGATTTGTTGGTGTTGTTGTAATCCCATAGGAAAAAACAACTGATTAACGAAACAGCTGATGTCAAGTAGAAATCTAAAGCTATCCAAAAATTTTTGGTATACTTAACTATCCAAGGGGAATTTTGAAGAACAGCTGACATTTCAGCTGATCTATTTTCTTTTGTGTCGAGTACAGGGTTGGCCGAACTGTAACTTTTTAACATTTGGTACGTCTAGTACTAATTTACTAATTGATAAAAGTAAAGTTTGTTGCATTAAATATCTCATTCGGATCCTACTGCAAAGCTTTTATTCTTTGAACTTCAGATTGTTTCTTGATAATATGTAGGAGGTATTAAACTCAAATTCTTTTAGGGTTTTTATAGAAATATGAAATGATCTTAACTCTTAAACATGATTTGTTATGGGATTATAAGGACATATTATTTAGAACTGAGTTTTCAGAAAAGGATTCTTTTAAGACTATAAGCTTATATAATCTTATTGCAAGAAGAGAAAATAGTTTAGCTATAAGATTTAAGTAGTTGTAAGCTGCAAAAGTGTTTACCTCTTAAAATAAAAATGTTATGAAACCCAGTTCAGTTTCATAGCAAGATATTAATACTTAGGTATAACAATGGGATATAAGAGAGTTGTATGGGAGTTTTTTTTTTGTCAGATTTCAAGAGTTTAGCTCTGGATAGTATGTTAGTTGGACTTATTCATAAACAAAATAAACAGTTTCAAGTTTAAATTTAATTGCCAGTTATTGGTTTTCATTATTTTTAAAAAGTTTTTTGGTAATATTTATATGATAGATAGATAGATAGATAAATTCTTTATTATATCAAAAAATGTTTAACAATATTTCTTTACTTAAGAATAAGAACATGGCTTTCCTGCCGTCTGCCTGATATGACATTTCATTTTAGTGATAAATAAAAAAACAATAATAAATTAAAAGTAACTAATAATATACCAATATTAATAATCAATGATTAAAATTATTATAAGTTAAAAATTTTCAAAAATTTAAAAGGAAACAAAGAAGATACATTTCTACTTAATGATTATAATTTTCTCTAAGTAATTTACAATTACACAATTTTAATATGATTTGAAACACAAAAGGTTGTCAATTTTGAAATGATTTGAAACACAAAAAGATAACAATTTTGCAATGATTTGAAACATAAAAAATTTTACAATTTTGAAATGATTTGCAACTAAAATTTTACAATTTTTCAATTTTAAAGTGATTTGAAACACAAAATAGAGTGCCTTAAACTGCAGTAACTGGTTGAACTAGAGGTTTTAAGCTTCGAAACTGTTGCGAAAAGTTAAGGCGTGTTTGCAATACTTATATAAAGTAGACCATCCTAGTTCTCCGTTTAGTATTTCATAAAGTCGCCTTGGAGAAAGGTAACTCTCATCAAAATATAATCGGCGGATTTCCTGCAGTATAGGACAAATGGCAATAAAATGGTTTATATCTTCATTTTCACGTCTGTTGCAAAGATTACAGATTTGGGGTAGGTCAGATCGATGAGGCATAAAGTTTAAGTTAAAAACTTCAACTCGGGCTCTAAAAATATAGCTTATAACTTCGACAGAAAATTCGTTGCTGAAATAGTTCGTTTCTGAAGACAACTGGTGGTTAAGGTTCCTGTATGTATTCCTGGACGATGAAGAAGTTGCTCTGGATATTTATATGTACGTACCTTGAAACGACAGCACCAGCGTCTGCTCACCAAACGCGAACAAGCACTAAAAGAATTCGTAGCTTAACTCTGTCGGCTTAAAGCTCACCGCTAATTAAAATAACAAAAAAAAGCTTGTTGGCGTCAGATAATTTGTGGTTAAAAAATCTGCCCTTTTCAATTTACCTTTCCTCATTGCAGGATTAAATTATCAATTAATTGAACTAAAAACTTAATAGAGACATTGTAAGTTGTATATATTTATAAGGGCTATACCATCTTATATTTAAAAAAAAAATTCATAGGATTTGTAATCCTTATGCTCAGATAACCTAAAATTATACCTCTCTTTTTTCAAATAATGTATATATTTAAATTAGTTTAAAACCTTGATTGAAATATTTGTTTCTTGTAATTTAATTAATTTTACGTACACATACTTGTTTAAATGTAACGTAAATATATTCAATCAAATGTTATTATAAAATTATGTAAATTTTAAAGTATCAATGAGCGAATAAAGCTTGGAATAATAATAATATATGTATAATATTATTTGTTTGCTTTGCGGATTAGCAAATGGTCTCTTGCTGCAACTAACTCGTCGCAACATACCTTGGACAATAAATTCAGCATTAAAAAATATCTTTAAATCATGTATTCATAATCCAAATCCTTCAATTATGCCAAAGAAAATTGTTTGTCTCCAAAAATAAACTTCCCATGAATCATGTATAATTCCTACAATTTCTCATCCTTATGGTAAATGAAACATTTTCAATTTTTGTACAAACCTTCATAAGATTAAGATCATAAATGTGCAAAATTGTTTGGTTTCCATTATTCTATTTTTTTATGAATTAACTACGTATGTAGCAGACGTAAAAAATTGTAGTGAATTAGGCATGTAGTTGATTCGGCCAACCCTGGTTGATTGACGTCGTTTTTTGACTTTGACAGTAAATGGTACCTATCCGGTATTGGTCGTTCGCCAACGTATCGGATACTAAAGTATCTTAGATACCCTATCGGACTACGAGGTGAACGCGACCAATGTTCTTAGTAGCTCTTAAAAAGCAATTACAACTCATAGATATACACACATACATACATACATAAATCCTTAAATCAATTAATTGGCATCTATAAATATTTCCACTAATGAGTTAGTATAGGCGGATATAAAACCTCGCTTCATTAATCGTATTTAGGATGAATTACGGTGAATTGCCATCAATTCATTTAAAAATCTGTCTCTTTGACTTAAGATTTCACCGTTTTTTTAATACTTGCAGTTATATACATCATTTATATGGCAAGTTTTGTATTCTTAAAAAAATGAATCTGGATATTTTGTTCAACCTAACATTCCATGATAGGAACATTATTAAAATTTTGTCTGTCTGTCTGTCTGTTTGAGTAGAGCCTAGAAGGTTTGGTCCTTTATATTTAAACATTATTTGGATATATTCCCGAATTTTCTTCTTAAATTTATTGCTCCTAAAATGACAGTTTCTACCATATTTTTAATCCACCACTTTTAGAAAACGGCTTAACCTTTAACTTTATCAAATTTTGTATACAGCTTTAAGAATTCTAGTTTGTTGCATAACAACACTTTCAAAAATATAACTTATGGACAAAATGTTTGAACACTCACAGTATGTATTTTGAATACGACTTTATCGATTTTTTTTTTATTAAAATTGACTCTTAGATATTAAAAAAATTGCTTTTTATTTTGATCTTAAAATTTTGGTAGCATCTACTCATCTCTAAAAATGTGTTACTGACATTTTTTTTCTGTCCATAAAAGCTCCATAAATTTTGATAAAATTTACTTCTCTGTATGCAACAATTTTTACACTGAAACGTTATTATCAGTGCCTCCCATAAAACGTTTTTTTTTTGTTTTCTGTCTTTATTTTCATTCTTTTTAAAATACTGAAAACAATAAATATTTAAAATTTGCATACCAATTTTTTTAAATTAATTTTTAAGAAAGACCTTTCGTCTTTAGTAAATTCGTTTTCCGAATTTTAAAAAGTGATTGAATTTTTTTTCAATGCCTTCCCGAAATTTGCTTGCGAATTGACTTATTTGTCTAAAAAAAACTCCCTGTTGTGAATTTCAGAGTGTTAAAATAAATCCGGAACAAATTTGTTAACCTACATTCTACACTCTCATTGTGTAAGATCTATTCACCGAAAATTTGTCTCTTATCGTGAATCTCCCACGGAATATATTTTTCCCAAACAAAAACTCAATGAAATGACAGTCTAATTCTCTGGGAAAATTTATTTCCGATACCAAAAAATACTGAGGGACATTTTAAGTTTTTAATAATGTTCATTTTTCAAAAATAAAAAAATATTTCTTTGATTTTTTTTATATGTATAATATCTTATAAAATTTGAAACAAAAATTTTGATCAAAATCCGTTGAGCCGTTTATAAGAAACTGCAATTAAAAAAAAAGTCCTATAGTAGGTAACTTTAGTAAGATTTTTTGTTAAAACTTTGTTTGACCAAAATGTATAACATATCCACAATAATACTGCTGTACGTAATGTACCATTATTTATGAAGGTACAAAAAGTTAAGCTTTCGTCTAGGGAACTATCTAAGGCCCTTAAGATCCATTTTTTAAGATAATAGTCGGGGCACAGAAATACAGACATACTAACACGCAGGCAAACAGACAGACAGACATTGTAATGTAATAAATTTCGAAGATGATTTTAGAAAATATCCCAAAACTGCCCAATTTTTAGAAAAAAACCTTCCTTAGTTTTTGCCCACTGAATCTAGTGGTACAAGGGAAAGTTTTTGGATTTTTATAACATTGCAGTTTTAAGAACTAAGAAAGGTCAGACAGAGACCAACAAATAAATAACGATTTTTCGAAGATAGGAAACAACTTTTTGAAAGATTCAAAATTAATTTGAAATTTCCGTTTAAAGTTGGAGCTAAAAGCTACGAGCAAAAAGCACTTTGACAAATTGTCCCTAATGTGCATGTCAGTCGGTCTCTCTTATGTAGTTCAGGATCAGAATCCTAAAAAAATTTCGTACCTACATTAAAAATTTATCAAAAAATTTTTCTTAGTACCTTTTTAAACCGTTAGAGCGTTTGACTTTATCCATCCGTTGCCACCGAAAAACTGGGGTACTGCCTTTTTCGGGAAAGTTACAAATCCTTCAAAAGTGGCTCTTGCCATGAAAAGTAATTTTCATTTTAGCAATTCGGACTAGGAAGACATTTATACATCCCCTCCGTTCCTGCTAAACCGCAAGAGGAATGTTGAGAGTTGTGGATCACTAGGCTTAGGCTAGGACCGCACTTGCGATTTTTCGTCGAGGCGATTAAAAAGTCGTAGTCGCTACAAATTATTGTCATACACGCACTTGCGATTTTTTGCCGCGCGATTATATAATCGCGAAAAATAAAACACACTACTTTTAATGTGAGTGCACGCATTTGCTACAAATAAGTAGCGACAGAAAAATCGCTTGAAAAAATAGAACTTGTTTCATTTTTATAATCGCTACGATTTTTAAGTCGCATGTGCGTGCATTCACATTTAAGGCCATGTGTCTTACTTTTTGCGACTAATAAATCGTGGATTAAAAATCGCAAGTGCGTGCATGCCAATTTCTCTTTGCGACTACGATTTTTAAGTCGTAGTAATTTAAATCGCAAGTGTGGGCATATCCATTTGAGTACATGTGTTCCATTTAAGTTTACGACAATCGCATCGCAAGAAAAATGAAACAAATCGCGACATTTAAATCGTCATGATTTGTTGGTAGCAAGTGCGTTCATTCTCATTTAAATTCATGTGTTCTATTTTTGCGACTAAAAAATCGTGCGATTGAAATCGCAAGTGCGGTCCTAGCCTTAGACTTTCTTCCAACAATTGGTATCTTATTTATATATTTTTCGTATTTGACATCAACATTGACGAAATTGGCTTGGCAAACTCGTATGTGTGAGATTGCGATACTCTGAGTTTTCAGAAACCGTAAATATGGCTGATTGAAAAACCCTGCTTTTCAATTAAATGGCGACCAATTTTTGTCTTTATCTGAACTGCTACTGATAGACCAGACCAGATAGTGGTAGGTAAAATTGTATGTAATTGAAGTTTTTGCCAATTTGGTTATGAATATAATTTAATTTCGAAATCATGGAAATTGATTGATGGAATTAAGGTTGCAACGACTGGGACTATAAAAGCTTTTAACAAATGCGTATTTTTATCTCTTTAAAATACTTACCATTAGATTGCTCAATTTCAAACTTGGCGCCGTACTTAATAAATGCTGATGTTGTTGTAGTTGTTGTAGTTTGGCATGGTGATTTATATGTAAATTACTTGCCAAATGGTCTTCGTCCGCCGTCACTCCACCACCACCACTGTTATTACTGATGCTACAATCCGCTGTAGAAACTTCACTTTTAAGACCAAGATTTGGATGGAATCTTGGAAAATATCCGCCAGTTGTTGCACTAGCACTTAGTGACGTCATAAGAGCAGGACTCGATGAGTTCGATGACGAGGCTGAGGATGAAGATGTGGCTGTCCAGCGGGAGGATGTTGTTTGAACAGTGTGTGCTCGTATAACCTGCATAGAGCCAGAGGATGTACGAGCCTTTAGCACTTCTAGCTGTTTGTGTTGACTGCGCTGGGTGCCGTTGGGCTGTGAGACGTTCTGTGAATCGACCACCTGGAAATGTTAAAAAAAAGAATTTAAATAGAGGTAGGTGGGTACATACATATATCGTTCTAAAAATGCAACAAGCTAGAAGGTTGTTTTTTCTGTTCTAAATTAACGACTTTTAGGTTGCAGCAACCCAAGTTGTTGACCATTCACCCATTTAAAGCACAAACGACAGTGAGTCACCCTTAAAATCACGACGGCCGACATAAGAAGACAGAAACTGACCACTTGGACAGGGGGCTATTGTAGATATACGAGTACAAACCTAGTTATAAGTTAGCCTAAATCGATATTTCATTGTTGCACTATCGAAACAAAGAGGTTGGGGTTTTAATATTGTACCTACATAGGTACAAATATATATATTTTTTTTTTAATAAAATGGGGACATGGAAAACACTATGTTGTTACTCATTGAATCTATTTATCTATATAAGACGTGCGGCTGCGGTTGTTTTGTGCTGTTGCATGTGCATGTTGTGCTAAATTGCATGAGCAATGACTTAAATATGTTCTCATATTTATAATACCAACCTAAGTTACATAGGTAAGGTAGGCACCTAATACAATAACGAAGTGGCTGTGAATAGAATTTATGTGGCATGTCATAATAGGTTGCAACTTTGCGACTGCTGGTGTAACGACTTTGACTTTACGAAACAAAATACCTAATTATAGTTTTATTTATTCGCTGATTTAAAGTTAAGGTTTCTAAGACAAAAGAACTTCTATTGATGATTATCTTGATTCTATTTGAATATACCTTTTGGTAGCTACATATATGTACCTATAAAATTTGTAAAAGAATGGTTGAATAGTGTGACATAGTTAGGAAGAATTTACTTTTCAAAGTTTACACTTTTACTCGATTTTTAACGAGAAGGGTAGCACTAAACAGTTGAGTTCTTAAGGTCATTTTCACTTGAGTTATATGTCAGGTTCTTAAAGACATTAAGACATTTTTTTTTCAATTCAAATATTTCGCCATTAGAATCAATAAAAGTTTAAAATAGGACACATTCTATTGCCTATTAACCTTGGTCTTATAACCTTGCTGACGTCAGGACCTTTTTTATTATTATTTCCTCCACATCGTAAAGTATAAAAATACTGAAAGTGAAAGAGCACACAAAAATCTATCTAAGAACCATTCCTTATTTCGTAAAACCATACCAGGACGCAGGGTTACCCCTGGGATTTTTCAAAAAGTCGCAGAAAAAAGTCGCTTTTACCAAAAAAAGTCGCAAATTCGAATTCTTTGAAAAAGTCGCATTTTTGAACAAAAAGTCGCAATTGAAAGAAAAAGTCGCATACCTAAATATTATTTTTTTTACTATAGGAAAAACAATTTAGATATATTTTTTGAATTTCTTTATTTAAACACTTAGATAGGTATACATTGAAAAATAACAATAACAAAAAAAACCTAATTTAAAGACTTCATTTTACGTATATTAATATGTATGTGTAGGTTTAAAGTTAAAATAAATAACTAAAAAGATATGTAAATCACATTAATGTTTTATTTTTTTAATAAAGTTTCTTTATACTTTTTAATTAGGTTGTTGTCAAGAACCCACTCACTTATACGACAGTCAATGAGATTTGTGGAAGCTAACATATTTTCGCAGGTTTCCCTTTGTAAACGGTTTGTTAATTTATTTTTCATAAGCGTAAGCTTTGAAAACACTCGCTCAGCGCAAGCGCTGCTGTGTGGTAACTGATTTAAAATAGCTGTGGTAACGTTAAAATTTTACAAACAAATTCGTAAAGGTCAAAGTATAGGTTATCACCTAAACTATTTTTTAAAGTACCAACCTTGTACCAAAGCTCTTCTATATTTTTAATTTCAAAAATTTTGCAATAGTTTTTGTCAAACGCTTGAAGCTCCAGGTATTTGTATTGCTCTACCACTTTTTCTGGCTCATTTGTAAAGCTATTAAAATTTGAAACCAACCGAAAATAGTTAAAATCCTGATTTGACCTAATTATTTTTGGATCTAGGTATATGTTATAAAATAGAAAGCTTCTCATCTTTAACCTTAAATCTTGAAAAAAAAAATTTTCGCAAAGCGTCAAATAATATTGAAGTACATTTTTTTGTATGCAAATAATTTCAAAATTAGTGAGTTTTTTATCCTTTAAGCAATTTTCGGCTTCCATGCCGATATACATATATTTCTTCAATTTTTTTAAAATAATTTTCGTTTCGATAATCATCGTTTCGATAATCAATCTCAGAAATAGATTTTCCAAGAACACATTCTTTCAATAAATGTAAAATAGTAAATGTTTAAGCAAAGAAAAAGTCGCAATTTTAAACAATTTTAAAAAGGTCGTCGCATAGTCGCACAGCAAAAAAAAGGTCGCAAAAATGCGACTAAAGTCGCATAAGGGTAACACTGCCAGGACGAGTACCTTCTACCTAATTTTTTTTATTTTTATAATTTCTTACACATGTATCAGGAGGTTCAGGAGTAGTATCTTCAACTTTATTTAACGAAAATAATCTTATTTTTATAATTTATTATGTCGGGGCGGCGCGAACGCCATCCCCGGCTACCAAAAATTACACGAACGAGTTATTCGCATTAGGAATAATCGCGGAGGTCAACTCGACCGTAAGTGCAATGGCCAAGCCTCGCTCCGGGGGAACCGCCTTCAGCGTTACCCTTATGCGACTTTAGTCGCATTTTTGCGACCTTTTTTTTGCTGTGCGACTTTGCGACGACCTTTTTAAAATTGTTTAAAATTGCGACTTTTTCTTTGCCATCAAACTTTTCTGAGAATGTTGAGTATGATTGTCTTTGCTTTGTTTTCTGTTCGCATTCTCGTTTTTGAAAAAAGTTTTTGTTTTCCCATTCCCACCACGGGGACGCTGTCAGATTGTTTTTTTTTTTTTTTCTCTTACGTGTTTGGCACTGACGACTGACACTGACACAGTTCCTGGAATATCTCCGTACCTTTGTGCTTTGTCTCTAGTCCATTGACATTTTTATTTAATGTAAATGTTGTTTTGTTTTTTGACATCAAAAACGGTATTTGTATCGGCGTCGGACGGGTGAGTTGTGCTGAGCGAAGCGACAAAAAAGTAAGTAGGTACTATTTGTGTTTTTTTCTTGAGATTAATATTAGTAGAACTTTTTCTTAGAAATACTCGTAAATAAATATACCTATTGCAAATTGGAACTTCAGCTTGGGAAACGAAAAATGCGAAGATAATGATTGGTGATTAATAAACTTCTTTTGAATTTCTAAAACCTGCACTCCCGAATCCAATAGGTTTCTCATACAACAAAAAAAAAAGGAGAAACTCCTGATGCATCGGAGGTGCTAGCTCTTCATCCAACGGGAAGCTACAAGAAAAATTGAGACTTTTTGTTCGAAAATGCGACTTTTTCAAAGAATTCGAATTTGCGACTTTTTTTTGTAAAAGCGACTTTTTTCTGCGACTTTTTGAAAAATCCCAGGGGTAACCCTGACCGCCTTCTGGATCACGGTAGCCCCTACGCCAGGTAAGTATGCTTTTTCCCGTTATTTCAAGATTTCTTATTATATTTTCAACATTAAGTGAGTGTTAACTTTATGCAGTAAAGATAAAAATATGAACATATATGAATTAAACTCGAATAGTATAGTTAGGGGATGGAATTAGTCATAGAGAACAACAACAACTATGGAACATTTCTGCGCTTGTGTTCTTGTACATCATAGAAATGAATGAGGGATGAAAACTGTAGTAAGCAACAGGGTAGAAAAAATCAATAAGGGAATGTGCTCTGTCTGAACACAAGACACAGTGTGATGGAGCAAGCTAGTAAGTTGGGATTGGACAGAAAGTTAGATATCTGTATTCGATATTGGATGTTGTTGAAACAGAAAACTAATTAACTAACTCGTGTTTCAAAATTATATAGTGCTCATATACCATGATTAGGAGACGTGGCCGAACTATTTAGAGTGAGACATTGGACCGCTCTATTAACATACCCTCAATGTTAAGTTGAATTGAAATTGAAAAATAGTATTTATGTTGATTATCTACAAGGAGGCAGCGTTGCCACAGGTTCACGAAAGTGTATCAGATCTAAAAATTGTAACTAAAGCGGAAAAATTGGAACAAATTAACGTTCAACAAAAAGTAGACATGATGAAAATGAAACTTCTAACAAAATGTAGTATTTGATAAAACAGCAGGATTTTGACGCATCTACACTAGTCAGCTGCTGTCACTTGTATAAAAATAAAAATTAACTAAATTAAATCTTTTCCATGTATTGTGGCTTTATTAGTAAGAACAAACATTCCCATTAATTTTATTCATGGAACACAACGTCTTTCAAGCGGATGGACGTGCGCCTTCAATTGTGAGTCAATAGAACCTTGTAATCCAAGATCTTTGTGCATAATTCTCCTCAGGCTAGTGCGTGAAATTTTGAGCTGTTCAGATCGATGGCGAGTTATTGTTCGTTAATTGAGTCTAATAATCTCGGTTACAGCTGTTAAATTCTCGTCTGTGAGAACCGTACAACGACGGGGACCACGAGTGTTGTCCACTAGCATACCAGTCTCACGAACTTTTTGCACAAACTTGCGTACAGCAGGCTCGGTGGGTGCTTCATTTCGGCGAAAAAAAACGCACTGTTTGGGCTACACAGCACTCACTTTGGAAATAAGTTTTTAATATTTCTCAACGTTGTTCAAGCAAAAAAGCGACACCTTCCGTCAAGCTTCGACCTGGAAACACATATCAGTGTCAAAATACTCGTAAACTATGCAAAACATTATCATAGTAATAAATAATAACATTTTTAAAAAGTGTAACACTTTCCTTACAGTTGTAACATTGTTGTGACAACGCTGGAACTTGGAGATATTATTTATTGTTATTTCATCGCTGCGATATGCTATTTTAATGTTGGAGCTGAAAAAAATTATTCAAGCAACAATGTCTGCTTTTTCATACATTTTCAAATCTACCATATTATAGACTTAATTAAGACTTCCTAGGAAGTTTTGAATGCATAATTTGATAAAAATCTGTTACAACGTCTTTGAAAATTGGAAGATCAAAGATGAAGATGGATTTTTATGTCAGCTTCTGTCATTTTTGGTACTTACATTTTAAGACCAAAACAACTGCAAAGAAAATCGACCCAGCCATCTCGAACAGACAGACAGACAAAGTTGCGAAATTTTCATATGATCATAATCTCAGACTGATTAAAATCACGAGTTTCTTTATTTTTATAAATGCGAAACTTGTCCTATATGTTACATTATATTGCAAATAAAAAATAAATGACGTCACTGTATAATTAAAAAAAAAAAGAATTGTCAAATCTTACATCAAAGAGTTGAATTTTTGAACGAATTTATGACATTTTATCGTAATTCATTCAAAATACGAAAGCGAAATTTTATATCCTTTTAACTCATTAGTAGGAATTTTACCAAATGTATATATGTAGTTGAAATTTTTTTTTATGACCTACTAATTACGTTAACAAAATAAAATGAAAAAAATGCTGCCAAATTCCTTTGCTAAGAAATTTGATTAAATAAAATATAAACACATACGGAGGTATAACACAGTTCAGATCAGATAGAAAATATGCGATTTTAGTCGCATGATTATTGACTTTTGTTTCACATTTTCTGACGATGAAATTATCTCAAGTTAAAATAATCCAATGGTCTAGCAAGTTTATGCTTAAACTAGCGATTTAGTAATAACTAGGACTAAGGCTAGAAAGGCGATTAAATGTTAATAAACGCACATGATACCTAAAAATCATTCTAGGCTGCGACCGATGTTTTTAGCCGAAACAACAGAAAATAGAAAATTTATGGGCAGGTCTTTCTGAATCACACCAATAATAACAAACAGCGACAATGTACAAAAATTAAATATGATTTGTTTTTTTTTTTTTTTTATATTTTGTATGCGATTTTTTGACGCAAATTAAGGTCCATTTTACGTTCTGTCAAAATAACTCTTGAAAAACGTATGCTTTTTATTAATCGTTGCGATTACATTTAAGGACATACATATGCATGCATTTCCATTAAAAAAACTGTATTACGGATTTTTTGCGATTACGGAATCGCGGGAAATTTACAGCCACATGTGCACACTTAAGGCTAGAACCGCACCTGCGATATCGTTGCGATTAAAAATAAAGGTCGCATGACGGTGTTCATTTTTCAGTTAAGCTCGTTTGCTCGTGCGAACAAAATCGCATGTGTGTTCCTACCTGGATCATTCGTTGTATGCTATGGCAGCACTTATATCAAATTGACTTAAATTCAATTAGTTAATTACCTGTTTACGTCATTAAGACGGTTTGGTCCTTAATCCAGATGAACAGGTAGATATATTCTTAAATAGTATAAATACCAAATAATTTTTAGACAAACCAACATTCAGTTTGTAACGAACATCTCGAACGTAACTCGCCTTAATTTATTTTGAATATTTAAAAATCAGTTTTCTTTATTAAAAGTGAAGAAAAAGTATTATCTATCTCAAGACCTTAATTAAAAAAAAATAAAATGCCATTACACTACATCAAAAACTATCTACTTCCCGAGTTGGAGAACACCGCCGTTGAAACTCATGAACGTGTGCAGAAATACGTTATGGAGAACTCTCCCGATCAATTCGATCTTTCAAATTGTCCACCCTCACAAGACCAACTATCAACATGTGAAAACTGCAACCAAAAACTCAATAATGACGAAGCTGAGGCCGAAGAATCTTGTTCATCCGAACCAGAGTTAGATTTGCCATTCTCTCAACTGGAAATAGGATCATCTTCATCATCGAGTTCAAAGAACAGTCCTAAACCATATGTGTTTAATAAGCCGCCGCCGCGCGCGCCACAACAGCCAAATCTGCTACATATTCCGCCTTCAATTCAATATGTGCTGGATAATTTTAAGGGCGAAACCAAAAAGATTCAACAAAGCATAGATTTGATCTCCACCGAATGCAAGAATTTTCAAGATTACGCAACGCATGATTTAAGCGTTTTCTTCATTATGAAAGACATTCTGGAGATGCCGCCAAATCATTTTCATATGGATTTTGATATTGAAATGATGCGGAACAAGACAAAGGAATTGAATGAAAAAATCAATGCAATGAAAGTAGCAACGGAGTTCATTAATTCGAAGCAAAAGTTGTTTCAAGATGTCTTAGATATGTATCGCCAAAATCCCACAGGTTGAAAGCATCCTTTATAAAATCCAATTTTAATGAAACAAAATAATAAAATTACTAGATATAAGATAAAAATAAAATACATTTTAAATAAAATAAAAAAACTGTTTATCATTTTTCGGAGTAGTCGAAATGCCACAAGTTTGATGAGGAACGGCATTAAATGTTCATTAAGAATAAAGCACTTAATTAACACCTAACTCCTGCAACGGTATAGTAAAAATGATTTAACAAAAATCCAGTCTAACGAATTTTGTTGTTTTAAATTTTTCCGATATTTTTTCTTGTAAAGAACAGCAAAAATTATTGCACTCGTACGTAGCATTCTGCTTATAACATTTTCTGTTAAAATTTCAATCTAAAGTTCTTCTACCCTCTAAGCCTCGGTGTCCATCATAAGCTACATACAATTTTGTACCTTGGCCCCAAGCTCTCAAGTTCAAGTCATACAAGTTACAATTATGATCCTTTTTTACGAACAATTTATCTGATAGTTTAAGTCGTCATTATCACCAATCAACGTTAGAATGACTCTTGTACCAACACACATCCTGTTTTCATCAATCTTTAAGCCTCATTTTATCTAAAGGCCAGCTTCGAAGATCAGGTACAGGTTTATAATATGTAACTACGAATGTATGTACATTAAGACAGGAAATGATAATTGAATGCCCAATGCATGGTCCGTGCGTCGCGTAGTGGTGTCTGTCATTCAGGTTTACAGAAACCAGCTGATCCCGCTGCATTTTATATATGTATGTATGTATGTGCCTTGTTCAGGTCTCCAATCTTTGTAACAATCACTTCATCTTCACTCAAAGAGGCTCTAGTGCTAGCTGCTATGCAGGTATAGTCAGTCAGTATTTTATTTATTAATAGGAAAATCCTAGAGGAAGTTCCAGTGCTAATTTATCAAATAGCTTATAAGTTGGGTGTTTAGCAATTATAAGAGCATCCGAGGGGGGAGGGATGAATTCTTTTCTTGCCAAGCCAAGATTGTTATCATCTATCGTAGAGTTGGCTCTTGGTCGTCATCATCCCATCGTTGTCGTTGTGCTAGAATGCTGGTAATAATTGCTTGTTGCATTTGACGATGACGAAGGAGATCGAGATGTGTTGCAGCCTTGTTAGCATTGTCAGACGACGCGAACGCATGTGAAACTCACGGATCCCCGATCATCGACGACGACGGCGATACTGACGCCGACGCGACGAAGAGTGTTATAAAGTGCGTGTCCAAGTACCTCGCCCCACCTTTAACCAATTAATCGGTGGCGACGAGACTCCAATCCAGTGAAGCGACGACGCGATGTGGCAAGCAAGACGCAACTAACAAAAATGACATCTGATTCATTGGTGTGATAATAGTCGCACCGCAGCCTAGCTGGGACTTGGCTGATGATGTTAAGTGGTCAACAAATCGTTTAATGACTGTGAGAGTGAGTATCTTGCTACCTTGTTGATTTGGCTCTGTTTGATTGAACAATATGATAAGTAAATTGACAAGGCTGACAATTTGTGTTGTCTCGCGTGGGAGTGTGCTGTCATGTAAATAATTATTAAAATTACACAAGTCTTTTTAAAGATAAACAAATAGGCATAGTGTTTGTTTAGCTGGGAATTTCTTAAAACAAATATTTTACGAGTATATATTTCTTGATGAGTGACGAACAATTAAAATAATAACCTGCGAACGCTGATAGTACATTTTAATGCGAAAATTTTATTCTATTATACAAGACAGATTTAATTCCTGGTGTTGCAATTCTTATTGAAAAGCCCAAAAGCTCTTTGTTTTTATGAGTGAGTTGATTTTCTTTTTTTTTTCTCAAATTCGTTTGCTCAAAGAAAAAATTACGATAGACTGTGAGGTTCAGAAATATCGTTTTCGTCCATCGGTATGTAGGTCTGTGCTTTCACCGTAAATGGAGATCTTGTAAAAAGTTTCCAATTTTAAATTTCCCAAATTTTCATCAATGTTTCTTGATTTTATTTTCTTGTTAAACACCTGAATCGCATTTTCTGCTAATGGCCTCTTGTTACCTAAAGCCATCCCTTTTTGTCGAAAAAAAAAACTTCCCACGAAATCTTCATAGCATGATTTCTCGAGCCCACCTTTCAAACGCAAAATAGCAATACTAAAATCAAGCACATATACTCGCAAGGCATACGATTTATACTCGTGCAAAAAAAAAAAGAATCTGTTCCCACGACTTAACCTATCCCAAGGAACCTTTTGCCTTTTTCATCTTTATTCACATCGCTGCAAGTTGATGATGCCTTGTTGTATTTTAGAGAACACCAACAAAAGCGCACACACACTTTTGGTTATGACAAGAGGCTCTTTTGAACCTCGCTGCTATGGGATTTGCATATAGATCCCATGAACAGAAAAAAAATCTTTTCTGCACAGTAATACCAGTAGCCCAGGGTTGGTTAAATGGATATATAGGTGTTCTGCAATATTTCCCACAATTCCTAGCCCGCTAACGACAGATGAAAAACGAAATTGAACAAAAAAAAAGCTGCCAAGGCCAAGGTGCTGACACCATCTTGATAACTCACAAACCTCTAGACCACAATCACTAACACAACCATCAATACTATTATCAGCGAGATGATCATCAACAAGCAGCAGCATCATCAGCAGTAGTGGTAACACTGCATATGGCCATAACCATCATCGTCATCCTGATCCAGCAGCCCTAGCAACCAGTACCACAGAAGCACCATCGTCTTCATCGTCAGCTGCCAATAATCCTTATGCGATGAAGATTGAAGCAGTCGATGAAGTTCGCGAGCCTACCTGTGCAACAATCGATGTCGTTAACAAAATGCATCCCGATTAGAGGCGCATCTCCCAATTGGCCGGACGGAGACGGTCGGCCGGCCTGGATGGATGGAAGATTACAGTGTGCGCGCAGTCCAGAGGTTAAGGACTCCCTTATGGGCGAATTGAAGAGAACAGAGATCTCTACTTCCCTTTTGTTATCTTCATTTTCGCACACACGGCATCCAGCACACACTAAACAAAACCCTATTTAGGCTTCCAATATCCTCAACTTGCAACAACAATAACATTTAAATTAAAAAAAAAAAACAACAACCGAAGATCGTGACAGAAGTAATATATTTAAAAATAGTTTCTTGCAAAAAAAGCCTCCCTTCCTTTCTTGAGATTTTATTTTTTTTTCTTGTAATGCCAGTGGGTATCATGATATCTTCAAGTCGGTGTCGGTATGGGTCTCGATGCTGTATAGCCTGCTTCAAAGCTGGGTGCCTATGAATATACGAGTGTGTTGGATTTAGCTAGAGAAATAGACAAAAACGCTCTTGAAAAATGCAAAACACTTCTTGTATAACGATCTGTCTAGGAATAAATTTTAAGAGATCTTCCATTATAGCCAGTTCAGTTCCACTTCTTTGCATCTTCGAAATGACTTCGAGGGCCACAAAGTGTTTTTTGTTGTTGTTGTTTTTTTTTTTTCAACTTAAACTTGACTTTGTGGTTGTTAGTGTGGCAGCATAATAATGCATCAAGATGTTGAAGAGTTGCAATACAGTGGGACTTAGATTTACATAGGAGGTAATGAAATATCGGGTCTTTTGAAATTTTCTTACCTTCCACTAAACCAAGTTGCTTTCGAAATTTCTAAGGAAATTAAAAACTTCTCTGATGATTTCTTTCTTTCTTACTTTGTTTTTTTTGTTTGCAAAATTTTGGAAGGCAATATGTTTTGTATCATTAAGAAAAGCCTTTGTATAAGACTCGGCTTTCATAATGGCATAATTTTTCGAATATCCCATAAATAGGGTTCTAGCGATATTTATTAAATTGAAAAAAAAAAAGATAAAAATTTAAAAACGAAATGACATGACGAATATTTTTGAGGTTATTTGCTAATATTTCGAACATCCCAAAAATAAGTTGTTTATATCCCATAACGGTGATCTTGAACAGACATTTTTAAAAATTCATAATAAATTGCTGACTCAAAACTTAAACTTTTATAACTTTTAAATGGCACACTTTTTTTTTTGAATATCCCATAATATCCTCCATAACCTTAAAAAAAATGCATGTATGAAATTATATAAAAACCAATAACTGAAACGAACTGACCTCTTATAGTAGATTACTAACATTTCCATTGGCGTAATAATATTTTGAATATCCCACAAATGAGTTCCTAACATCCTCTAGAGGTGACCTTGAGAAGTACCTTAAAAATTCATAAAATATCGTCCATGGCTGACCGATTACAGAATACAACTGAACTTTTGTGACCGATTATTAGCATTTCAGGTTGTGTACTAATTTTGTTAATATCCCACAAATGATTTTCTAACATCCCCGTACGATGATTTCGAAAAAAATACTTAAAAAATTCATACAATTCATACGATATGGCTGCCCAATCAATCTTACGGCGAATTAGTGACCTTTTAGATGACTTTTTTTCGAATATCCCATTTATGGGGTATTAAGATCCAGGAGAACAATTTTAGGCCTTTATTGTAAAAATTGTATATACCAAAAGCATTTGCGAGAAGGCAGTAGTTCAGATCATCGTTTTGGTGCAATTTTCCAAAGATATCCAGTATACCACCAATGATATTAAAATATCAAGTGTATCACTAATGATATTTCTAATCGTCTCTATAAATAGTCTTTCGAACGAGTACGATATCTGAGTCCTTTCCTACGAGCGATGTCACGCTGTGCTGAGTTGAAATTGAATAGTAAGTGCCTTGGAAATCATTGACCTTAAACACTGGCCCTAGAGAAGCTATAAGCTTATAAAAAAAAATAATGTCAGAAATGTAACATTCTTGAAACTACCCCACTGTAAAATCGTTGCCATTCTACACTTTACCGCCATACAACTTACAACTACAAAAACAATCATCATCATCATGATCATCCAAGTCAATTGTCTATTTATGTCTATCCGCCTGTCCTGTCCATTGTTACATCTCTCTACGATCTCAACGTCATTTTGTATTCCATAGTCAATCTCTCCTCTTTGCCCTTCTGCTCCTTTTATCATCTACCCTTTTTCTCATCTCCAAAATGGCACCGTTTTACCTTTTTATATTGAAAAAAAAAAAATAATAACCAACAAGTGAAGACCATATCGTTTCTCTTCTCGAGAGCCCAAGTTAAAATAAATGGAAAGAGATTTGAAATTCAATGGTGCAATTACTTCTTCGTCTTCATGTACCTTTTACGCCATCTCTTGGCGGTGGTGTTGGCGCGTTTTCCAGATGGTTTAACACTGCCAAGTCCATCGTCGACGTCGTTTTAGCTGAGGGAGATCTCTAAGACTCTAAATGGAGACCATGACTTTGGTCTGATCGTGTGGTGGAGGTTTTTTTTTTTTATAGCAAAACTATATGGCATTGTGTTGCCCTTCAATTCGAAAGAAAAACACATTTTATGAATCATCAATCAATTGGTCCATCGCGCGGAGGCTTTTTTGCAAGCCATAACAACTGTTGCGCGACTTTTTAAAGTTCCATCCTTGGGGAGATGGTTGTAAATTGGCGTAGAGCTGCTTTTGAAACGAGTGTCATTGTAGATGCTGGAGTGTCTATGGGATAGGTTTTCAAGAGACTAGTATCGGCTTTAAGCCCTTTGATCATCATCGTACTAAGAAGAAGAACCAAAACATAAAAAGCTACAAATTCTGTATATCTATCTACAATAAAGGGCAACCTCTAGGTCTTCTATTTTCATTTATTTCGATTCGTGTTCCATGTGACAGCTGCAGAAAGAGATCGCTATCGACATATGTACCTGCCTAGACGTACATATACAACGATATTAGGTTTAGCCTTTTGTTTTTTATTTGCTCTTCAAAAGCTGTTCGAAATGTCCAAGGATTTGGATCGTTTAAAAGCATCACACAGATCCACAAGACCCACAAAATAAAAGAAAGTTGAATCTCAAAGAAACTTGTTGCCTGAACTTGATGATGGTTTTGTTTTCAAAGCCTTTGATCTCAACCGAACATTCTACTACTCGGCTATAGCTTCAATGGGCCCGCGCGCTTGGATCGAATAAATACCTATTCGAATTAGATTTCATTCTTAAGTTTTTTTTTTTGTTTTTGGTAGAGAGTCTATTGAAAGAGGAATTCTAAGCCCGCCTGTCTGCGATTTGTCTGAGAATTTTGTTCAAAGTCGGAACCATATCTAAAGCGGTTTAGATTAACATTAAGATATATGTACGAGTACCTACTATCTACCGATGACGACGACGCGACACTCTACCGCGGTGAGTTCTCTTAGAGAAGGGTTTTACAAGGATAATTGTTGCTATAATGGCGAGGTGAAAGTGATGAAGGTTTATTTGCTTTTAAGTTGACCATTTGCCAAAAAAGATAAGACGAGAATAACATAAGATTCTATCAAAAAGACGGCATGGAAGGAATGGCTAAATAAAGGATATAAAAAAAGGACACCAAATGTACCAAATAAAAACCTTAAAAGTGACAGTTACGATTTTGCTAAAAAATTGGTCAGTAAAATGCAGAAATGAAAAGTTAATTGGCAAAAACCTGATTTTGTATAGTTGCCGTGTGTTGAACTTGAAAAAAAAAAACCAAAGGGCTTAAGGCTGGAGGAAGAATATTGTGAGGGAGACAAAAATTTACAGATACAAGGCTTATAGTTGAAGAGTTACTTTGGTTGTTTCTTATTGGAAATTCGTCAAGGTTCATGTAACTCAGGAAAGATGATGTGTACTGCGCATTCAAGTAAAAATTAAGAATTTCACATTCGTGTAGTATGGATAAAGAAAGAATCTCTGTAATTAATCTCTCCAGTGATAAGAAGAATTTGAAGAGATCTTATACAGTAGCCATCCAAAATGTCAACGGGATGGCACCCTATCTCCAACTTTGTCCGGAAAATATTGCAACAGTTGATGATAATCTACCTTCTTAATTTTCAACAACTGCTTCTTCTCCAATAAATAGAAAAGTTCTTAAATTGTGACTTTAACAAGAAAGTACATCAATTCAGCTGTCTTCGGACACAGAACTCATATCACTACAGCTGAGCTAATACTTAAACGGCTTAAAGAATTCTGAAACAAAACCGCATATAATTGTTAAATCTCGGAAAGTACTCTACAATTTATCCACTTCTGCAACGATATTGCTCTTAGACTAAATATCAACAAGTCACTTTTGGACAAATTATTCGATACAATATGACTCTAGAGACTAATTCATCAACTCTGATTTTCCCATTGACAAATACAAATTATTTATAGCCTTCTTCATTCAAGATCTTTCTAGCAGACAGAAAAGTGGAATCAGAGTCAAATTAGGACTATTCCCTTTCAACATCAAACCAGCTTCAACCTGAAAAACCCCAGTTCAGCTTCTCCTTAAAAAAAACTTCAACCATCCTATGCCAACATTGTCAACAGGAATGGAGAGAAAATACAATTTTCCGCCGATACCCAATTACCCGAATTTCAGCCGCTCAATTTTCGAAGTTCACATTAAACGACTATATGATTTCTATTAAAAATTAAAACTACTAAATCTTTGCTCGAAATAACCAGAGCGGTTCAGGGAGGATAATCCCTAAGAAAAAGTTGAGAAACATTGAAAGAAATTATATCAACCAAAACGGACGTCAAGTACCAGGGATTAAATTTGGGCAAACTGTTATGTTTCTACCACCAAGTGAAAAAGCATTTTTTTAAGGACTATCACAACAAAATTTCAAAAATGACGAAGATCAAAACCAAACTTTGCCGGTGGAGAATGTCATCTTGTCCAGTTTTCATGTATGGCACTGACCCAGAAATAATAGAGGAAACATAGATTTTTTTCGTGGAACGGAATTTAGTCATGATTATTGATTAATTAACTCCATTTTTCTATTCGCCATCACAGGTGAAAACGATCAAACCAAAAAGTGTTTAGACTACCTCTTACCCCTTATAATCATAAAAAGTTTTTGTTTTTATTTTATTTGAAATTTATTTTATTTAAATTTTATTTTATTTTAATTTTATTTTATTTAAATTTTATTTTATAGTATTTTTATTTTTCTGTTTAATTAAAATTGGACTTTATAAAAGAAGATACCGCACGCTCTCAATCTGTGGGATTTTTGCGATACATATCTAAGACATCTTGAAACAACTTTTGCTTCGAATCAATGAGCTCCGTTGCTACCTTCATTGCATTGATTTTTTTATTCAATTCCTTTGTCTTTTTCCGAATCAGTGACATATCAAAATTCATATGAACATGATTTGGCGGCATCTCCAGAACATCTTTCATAATGAAGAAAACGCTTAAATCATGCGTTGCGTAATCTTGAAAATTCTTGCATTCGGTGGAGATCAAATCTATGTTTTGTTGAATCTTTTCGGCTTCGCCCGTAAAATCGTCCATCATACCTTGAACTGAAGGCGGAATATATAGCAGTTTTGGCTGTTGTGGCGGCGGCGGCGGCGGCGGCGGCGGATTATTAAACTTCTCTGGATTATGACCATTCCTTGGAATCGATGATAAATATTTTATTACCATTTGCGAGAATGGCAAATCTAACTCTGTTTCGGATGAACAAGATTCTTCGGCTTCAGCTTCAGCTTGGTAATCGTTATGTTGTAGATTGCAGTTTTCACATGTTGATAGGTGGTCTGGTGGGGGTGGACAATTTGAGAGATCAAATTGGTCGGGCGAGTTCTCCATAACGTACTTCTGCACACGCTCATGAGTATCAACGGCGGTGTTCTCCAACTCGGGAAGTAGATAGTTTTTGATGTAGTGTAATGGCATATTATTTTTTTTAATTAATGTCTTGAGATAGATAAAATTGGACAAAAGTAATACTTTTTCTTTACTTTTGATCTAGAAAACTGATATTTAAATATTTAAAAATTTAAAATAATTTAAGACGAGTTACGTTCGAGATGCTCGTTACAAACTGAATGTTGGTCAGTTTAAAAATTACTTGGTATTTATACTTTTTAAAAATATATCTACCTGTTCATCTGGATTAAGGACCAAACCGTCTTAATGACGTAATTAGGTAATTAACTAATTGAATTTAAGTCAGTTTGATATAAGTGCTGCCAAATCATACAACGAATGATCCAGGTAGGAACACACATGCGATTTTGTTCGCACGAGCAAACTAGCGTAACTGGAAAATGAACACCGTCATGCGACCTTTATTTTTAATCGCAACGATAGGATATCGCAGGTGCTAATCTAACGTTAGGTGTGCACATGTGACTTTAAGTTGTTGCTATTAAAAATGTGTGGATGTAACAAATATCGCTTGATTCTGTGATCGCAAAATACGACAATGTAATCGCATTGATTTTTAAAAGGAGAATTTTTTCAAGAATTTTTTTTTGAAAATATAGTATCTTAATTATCGTCAAGAAAATCGCATAAAACATATGCAAAGCAAGTCGTATTTATTTTCTGTACATAATCGCTGCCATTTCGAATCCACATACATATCATGTGTGCATTTATTTATTTAGAACTTTAATGTTTAATTTTGTGTAACTAATTATGCATGTGAATAAGAAATGCCCACATATGTCAGGATGTATATATATTGTTATGCACGTAAAATCTGGCGAACTCGATTTTTTTTTTAAATTGGACAATTAATAGATCTTGACACTCTGAACGATGTAAAAAAAATGTTCTTTTTTTTCCAAAAATAGGACTAGCACTCGAAAACGACTTTTAAAATTTTGAATACGTTTTTTCTGTTTCGCTTAATTTGTGCGATCTATCTATCTATGATCTATAAACAAAAACATTTAAATTAAGACATTACAACAGTAGGTACAAATCATTGAACCATTTTTTGAATGTTTGAATTCCACATTTTAATTTCTAAACTGTTTAAAAAATCATTGAATATGAAATCTTAAAAAAACGTTTTTTGAAACTTAAGTTATTTTTTGTTGAAAAATTTATATATCAAAAAGGTTCCATGATTTTTTTTTTTTGAAATTTCATACTCATTTTCACAATATTAAGAACTAAAATTGGTGTGGCAAAATTTGTGATTAAGAACGTTCTAAAACTTTTCTACGTTAATTCCTTCTTCTTACATTAATTCAAATTTAATTAAAAAATCACATGGCATTTTGTGTTAAGTTCCAATTTTTAAAAGACTTCCTGTGACATAGTCGTCTATTTATATCCGTTGATCTTGGACGTAAACTTCATCTTCGACTGCCTAACTTCTGTCCACATTTGGACAGCCTGAGAAATTTCTGACGACCGATGATGTTATGTCTATTTAGTCTGAAAGAAATAATTTTACAATATCAACTTTTCTAGCAATATCAACTTTTCTGTTTTAGCTGTAGGTACGCATATATTCTCATCAAAACGGGCTTTCTAGTTTTCTTGATTTAATTTCTAATTCCTTCCCGAGGGCCATCGGCTACCAAGTTTTCAAATGCTGAGTTTCTTCATTTTTGTATGGTCCATTCTGTAGAATTTTCCTTGCTGAGCTCGGTTTCAATTGTTAGGATCCTCGCTTTTTTAAATATTTTTTTTTAAAGATTATCGCAATATATCTTATATCACATTTTGTATTTAAAAATTTTGTCTGGTAATATTATTATGTATTCAATTTAAAAAAAATCCTCGAAAAGTCAAAACTTGAATCTAGGTGGTAGACCATGATCACTTCGTTGGAGGATCTCTCCGATTTCACTTCACACCAATAACCTACATTCTACAGTCATTTATATGTGCATATCAATCGAGTAATGTACTTTTCATTCATGTCCCGCAAGCCGATAGCCCTATCCAGTTATCTAACTAAAAATTACTCCATTTTTCTATCCATCAGAACTTGTGAAAACGATCAAACAGGGGCCTATTTCACCATCTTACAAAATTGTGATTACAAGCATTTTTTTAACAAATTTGTAAAAATCGAGTTTTTCTTATATGTAATTTTTTTTAATCACAAATATGTACTTTCAATTTGTAGTTGGTGAAATAGGCCCCCAGATTGCAAGTTATTGGGTACGTCTCATCTATTACAATGTTCAGAAGTTGGTTACGCAAAAGATACTTCCAACTTTTCCAAAATACGCGAATACCAATATGAGATTTTGATTTCTATCAATTTAATATTCATTTTAAGACAGGCCTTGTAATAAAAGTTCACATTAACTATACACTCCATCATCATGACTTCACACGGAACTTACATAAATCGTTTAAAGGCGTGGGTGATCTCTTTGTCGCTAGAAGATCACAAACAGCCTTTTTTTTAACAACCTCAAATTAATTCTAATCAAAATTTAAGTGGACATTTTCATAGCTCGTAAAACTTCTACCTCATAAACTAAATTCTAAGTCATAAAAAGTCATGTCTTAAAATTTCGTTTATCGCGATCATTTTGTACAGAAAAAAAATTAGAATAAAACACGGATCTTTTTTTTTTATAGATCTCACGATCTTATTTGACAAATGCGATGGATCACAAAAGAAATTTATTCTAATGTCATTAATTCCCACATTAAAAGTCTTCTATTAGTTGTTTTATTTTTTTTTGTCGAATGAGCACATCCCTAATTTGGTGAGCATCTTATAAATATTCAACCATTTTTGGGTTCTTATAATTCTATTTCCAAGTGAGTTCATCAGATTGTCTCTCAAAATTATAAAAACTGACAGCATCATCAAAAAAAAAAAAATCATTAAGAACTTTTTCATAAATCAGAAGCATGTCAGAGGCTCAGAGACACCTTCAGTCTTAAGATGCGCGTGTCACTTTGTCGTTAGCTTAAAAAAACATTAATCAGATTGGCAAGCGGTTAAGGTAGAAAACCAACGACCACCACAGGACCTTGATGTATATGAGACACATCTTTTTGTTTGCTTCGCATTATAACTGGCACACCCTGCAATGAGTTTTGGGTTTCTGGTTCCGCATCAGTTGGCGTGGCGGCTGCTGCGCAAAATTGATTTGACCTCGAGAGCATTTTTGAAATGGAATATCCATCCGAAAGAAACACATCATCAGCAGTTTGAGCCACATTTAACCGAAAGACCGAAAAGAGTTCTTGGGATCTATATAACTTTTGGCAGCCAGCAGCTGCTGCTTTTGCTGGTGAATTGATGGTTTGTGGTCAAATTTTTGATTGTTGTTTTTGTTTTTGTTTGGACCTTTATAAATTTTGGGAATGAAATCATATATCTACCTTACCACCTACTTATTTCTTCAAATTCGAGGAATCATATCTACTGCAAAAGGTTCCATATTTTTGGTTGTATTGTGGGTTTTTTCATCTTCTTCATCATCATTATTGTCGGTCGACCAGGTTATTTATGGGATTTTGCTGATGATGAAGGGTCTGATGGTCGGGTGTCAATTTTTATAATTATAGGATTGAGTTGTGAAAAATTTCGGGTTTTGGTCTGGAGTGTGATTCTGTATAGAAGTAATCATTAAACTAATTTATTTATCGGAAAAATATGCTAATTTTTTTTGTTTCTGTTTGCTGATGGACAGGACAAAGGGAAACCATAAGAAAGCGGTTATTATGATATGGGAGGTCTTTAGCGATATACTTATATTTGGACTTATCGGGAGAAACATCTTTCCTAACGAGGTCAATATCAATCACAATAGAATCGTTGAAGGAACATTGTTTATTGTTTTAAAATAATAAAAGGTTGTTAAGTATACGGATCAAGACTTGGGAGTCTGAGTTATATTGCAAGGTTGTTTTTTTTTTTGTGAGGACTGTAAGTCATTAGCAGACGAAATTATGGAAATGCAGGTAGTTACTTTTGAGAAAAAATATTCCCTTGTTTATTATTCTCACTCAACGACAACAATCACGTAAAGGCTTTCGCATCAATTCTGTTACCATAAGGTAAAAAATTTACGTCCGTTCCATAGTTTCTGGGAAAATAGATATAATTTTTAAATCAATCCCCTATTCAACGGGGTAATAAAATACTTAACTCCCTTATTTTACGAGATAAAAAGAGAATCATAGGTGAAGCTATCAATATTCAAAAACAAGACATACTCGTACACAAATCAATTAAGTTAAGTTATGATGTAAAAGTTCCTTCTTTGGCGGCAATTTTGAATTTTAGTTTTTTTTATTAAATATCTCGGTTGATGTTTGTCATAAAATAAAGTTACCAAGATTAAATGTGTGGAAAATTTATATTTATCACCTTCGTTTTGAAAACTTAAAAGAAAATTTTAAGTACACATTTTTTTAAACTTTGAATTCTGTCATACAACTTTTTCAGTATCAATAAAAATATATGAATATTTTATATGTACATATATTAAAAAAAAAAACTATACTATACTATTTTTTTCGAAAAACATCTAAAATTAGGTTTGAAAATCTTGGGTACGTTATTTGAAGATTTTCTCTTTCACGTATGTCATTTTCAATTTTAAAATTTTACACCCAGAAAAATTCAAAAAAAATTACATTTAAATATTTATTTTTGAGAGCGATACAACGTTCGCTGGGTTCCGCTAGTATGTCCGATTTTTTATCATACATATTTTATTCGAATAGACATTTTTACATGCTTTACAACTTCCTTGATTCATTGGTCAACTTATTCGATCCAGATGACCATTCAGTATTGTTATCCAAGTGTCTTTGTGAGAACGTGGGTCTGTCCCTTTGCGCTTCCATACAACACTGTCTCTCGTTTTAAGTCTCTATAGTTTTTCTAGCAAGTCTTGGGTTATTTGATATTATCGAAATTTGGAAGCATTTTCGTGTTTCATCTGTTGGGTGATGCTAGATGAAACAAACGTTTGACGGCAATATTTTAAATTTTGACAATCCTGCTAAATTATGTTGGTAAGAGCCAAGCTTACAAAAATCTTATAACGAGATTAAATATTTTTTACCTCTTTATCCACATTACCAGAATGCAAGAAACAAAGGTTGTTAAGATTCTTGCTAATGTGTCTGCTGTATTTTTTTTTAGGCTTATACGTATTCATAAGTACAAATTCCTTTAAATGCAGTTCTGACAGACATTTTATTTCACCTTATAATTCTCTGGCATTTATAGAGTTTCGATAAAGCTTCTATTGAACCCCGGTTTTTTCATTGAATTTCTGGCCTTTTTTGTACTTTAATAAATTTCAAACCAGCATTCGAAAACGGTCTATTTTTTATCTTTATAACATTTTTTTCATAAATCTTTACGCATACCGAACGTATGCTTGAAAAGTTGATCTAGCGGTTATGATTTTTGGTCCAATTTTTTTTTATAGAAATATTAACAATAGTACACATAGCATTCATAATCCTCCATTTGACAATATTTTCGAGACTTGGTCGATTGATTATTTATTTATCTTCCTTTTTGCATATTTCTCGTTTTCTTAGTAGCTAATGTAAATTGTTTTCATTGTGAAAACTCTCTACAAAACTCTTTCAATGTGTTCCACAGGGAAGTCATTTAAGGCCTAATCTTTTTATATTAGCTATCGATGATAATACCATTCTCTGCAAAAACTTATACGGTTCTTGGTACACTTTATGGACTCGTGAAATTAGTAAAAATTTCAAATAATATTATGCTGAAACTCCAAAGTCTACATCATGGTGAAGCTCTTCTATTAAAACTATGGCTACCAACTTTTTCTTTCCCTTACTAAATTAAATAGTATTATTTTTCTGTTTTGAATATTTTTTTTAAGTTTACTCGTATATTTCATTTTAGAGTTCTATAGCTCAAAAGAAAAGAAAATCAACTTGTAATATTCTGTTCTTAGTGAAGTCCCTTTTGTTTTGCACATAGTATATGCCAATGGTCTAATTCATTGACTTTGAAGGTCAACTTTTCAAATAAATCAATAAAATGCCAACTTAAGTGAAGTCATCAAAAGAAACTCGTTGCAATACAGAGAAAGAAGAAATCTTCATAACGATCCAGGAACCCAAATCACACCGTGACTAAACGTTAAACTGTGTATTCCACAACAACAATGAAAAAAACTTCCCTCTTTTCTCACCTAAAGGCAATTCCAATCATTGTCTATTTTCTCTCCATAGACAAACTATACATAGCTTCCATTAACTTTGTCAGGAAATCATTATTATTTCTTTCAAATACTGCTAAACTCCCACAAACCATTGACTATACGTATATATTGGCTCCACACCCAATCACAGACATGCTGAGAAATTCGATTACTTTAAGTCCCCATCAATCGATTGTCAGAGATAGAGAGCCACTCCATTGAAATTATATTCCCTTCATTCCTCCATCAAACTAAACCAAAACGAAGACAACAAAATTAAACTAGGCCCATCAACTTAAACCGCAGAAAAAAAAAATTACAAAAAAAAAAATAACGGAGGCGACGACGACAACAACGAAAAACGGCAGAAAATAACGATTTATTGAACAATCGTTTATGTCATCATCACGATCAATCGATCCTGCCTTTTCGATAATAATCATCATAATCATCATTACATTAACATTAGTAGATTATATTGAATTTTGATGTGCGTTACTTTTCGTGAGCAATCGCAACAACAAAAAAGAACAAGCGTGTCACGGTTGATACTTTGCTTTATAGACAGAAATCGAAACTGCGCGGCGGCGCTAATGCAATTTAATCGATTAGTTCTACCGCACAAAATTGAATTCAAGTCAGGAGATATGTGGCAATAAGCAGCCATTGAAGTTTTTTTTTTTTTACAAAACTATTCCAGCAAAGTTGAATAAAAAACGGATTTCTAGTGCCTGGATAAATAAATGAAACAAAAGAGCTGAGCAGCGAACTTTTTGTTTCTTAAGACTCAACTAGGAGATACTTGAAAATATGAAGCGTTAAAAATAAGGTAAAATTTCATTTCAAAACCCTGTTGAAAAAAAAAATCAAAACAAAAGAGTTGAGCAGCGAACTTTGCAGTATTTATGCCTTCAAAGCGCCTTTGAAAATCAAGATACGCATTTTTCCTTATACTTACTCAATGAAAATACCATTTGCATTCAATGCAGTTGATTGTTGATGATATCTCAATTGACTTTCACAATAACGAGAGGAAGTAAAATCAATAAATTCTAAGCACATCCAATATCGCCTGTCAAATAATAACAATTTTTTTTTATAGAGATCAGTTTGAAAGTGTAATGCTCAACACGTTTGTTTGACGAAGTTACACCCAATATGTTTGCTTATTCACTTACCTGGGTTGCAGTCAAGTGAACTTAAATCTAAAAGTTCATGATTAGCGAATAAAATCAACAACAGCAAAAAGCACTCAAATGTGGTTTGTCTACCATAGCTACATGATTCAAGATCAAACTTCATGTCGCAAGACTTTTCTCATCATAACACCAGAAAAGTGTTACCTAAGCTCAAGTTCCACAGCTTAATTGCGCAAACAGCTTGTTACATTTTTCATTGTGCGATATTCTAGACTAGCAACAAAAAAAAAGAATAGCATGTTCGAAAAATTGACATCAACACCAATTACTCTCTTTTGCAAAAATATGTGCACATTAAGATACACCGACTATGAGCTAACACCACGCATTAATTCCACACGCAACCCTTAATAAAAAAAAACAACTATCCACAACAAAAACCACAAGAATAACAAATGAAAACGAAAAACTAACTGCGAAAGATCGCAACACAAAAACCCTTTTTGCGCGATGAACAAAGCCGCGTGTGCATGCTTAGCTGCGCCCGTGATTAAATTTAATTATAAATGTCTTTTGCAAGCGTGTATGTGTGTGTTCCTTTTGCTTGCCGTGATTATAATTACTAAACGGGCGACATGCTAGAATTCAGTTCATCATTTATTATATGAGGAACAAGTAGTAAGATACCCTGCTATCTCTACTACGAGCAAGCAAGTGTTAGCAGCGAGTGTTGAACTATTTTCTAACTAATTTAGTGTGACCATATTTTTTCCTTAACATTTTTTTTTCGACAAATCATTTAATATGATTTTTACTTAAAAATTTTTCTCATAGCCAAGTCTTAAAGAAACAAAATATAAAAACACTGTAACTAAACAAAAATTTTGAACATAAGAGATAAAGTGTTAAAAGAAAAATCTGAATTAAAAATATATTTAAAGTTAAAATTTAAAGTAGCATATAATTTTTGTCCAAATATTTCGTTAAATTTTTTCAATAATTTATTTATCATTATTCAATATTTGTATTTATTTAAATTTCATTCTTTTGAGCTGGTCACCGTAAAGGTATATTTTCAGTAGGTGAGTGTCTGTTTATGATGCTGTCATTCATACCACCGGCCGGCGGCGGCAGTGGCAGCGGCTCCAATGTCCGCATCACCATCATCTTTTCCATCATCACACAGCACATCAACTCTGTTTCCACAGGTTGATGGCCTTGTGAGCAGTAGTGTATATTTTTTTTATTATTATATTTATTTAAAGAAAATGATCTTCATGCGGTTTTAATTGTTTGTTCATTTTTCTTCGCGCTCAGATTCAGACTAGATACGTGTCTGATGTGAAACCTATAGTCCCGCCTGGCAGTTGGTCATTTAACACATTTTTTTTTACTTTGCAAATTTTTTATTATAAACCTCACATAATGCTTGGTAGATTGGACTTATTTGAAAAGCCAGATACATGACTTGGTTGCGGTTCTATAACCCTCTGCATTGGGTGACTTTTGCTTACTTCATAAAATAATATTTGGTTAACTTCTGTTGTTCTGAATAAACAAAAGAAGAGCAGAAAAAAAACAAGTGTGAAGATCACTTGAGATGGCAAGAAATAGGCTTGAAGATGACTGAGGGTGGTCTAAGGAAAATACTTCAAAGTGAATTTAATTAAATGATATTTTGTTTTCATTTGAGCTTAAGAAGTTAAAGAGGAGACTCTACAGAATGATGCAGAACTTCAAGAATTAACTGAATTTTTTATTTGCGAAATAGATTTTTGCTTAGAGGCTACTGATCTGCATTGTTGAAAAGTTTTGAGAAAGTTCTGAAAATATGTATATGTTAAAACGTACATTTTAAGGCTAAAAGGCTAAGGTTATAATTTGTTATTGGTAAAGATTTTTTAACAAAAGAAAAGGTTAACCTAAATTCTGAGAACCGGAGAGAACTTGTTGTCAGAAGTTCTACCACTTTCGATGGCTAATTTAATGAAAACAGTCAATCTATTTTATTTTAAGCTCCCAAATTTAAAGTTCTTACTTGCGGTACTTAATTAATATTTATTTTTATTTTAAAACTGTTCCCCATATTTTGATAAATACATTTTTTATGCATAAGATCGTAAAAAGTAATAACAAGCACCGGATATAAAAAAAAACAAACATTTTTGAATTTAAAAATTTAGAAAATTCAAAAACGAGTCAATGATTTTATTTTGAAAATATTGGAAAATTTAATAAGCGTACCAAAATTTGGTCTATAAATATGTAAAAAAATATACATATATAAAATCATTTAAAAAAACTCTGCAACGGTTGAGAAAAGTTCTGGAAGGTGTTTGTATTTTTACTTGTTTAAATAACTACGAAATTTATGAACCTTAATTATTTTGTTTCCGCAACAACTTTTTTATCATACGATGCGAAAAAGTACATGTAGGTTGATTTAAAGAGTATTTGGTCCCTCGAGCTGGATTTTAACGTGTACTTCCAGATTAGTTGACAACAGCAACACGGAATGCAAAATATTGGAATAGTTTGCACTCCATTTTGTTTCTTTATTCATCAAAAAGTAGTAGATTCGTAAAAAAGTTTATTCCAAATTAAATTTAAGTTTTTAAAAAATCAATTTAAATAGTCAAAATAATATTTTCATGTGAATTTCGGGAAGTTTATATTTTTCATTTCGCAGGTATTAGATTTAAGTCTAAATTTAACGACGGTCAGTTAAATGTGTAAATTAAACATAGTAGATCATACCAAGAAAATAAAACAATATAGAACATGAAAATAGTTTACATCGTAGGCACTTCGGTTTTCCTTGATTCACATTTGCTTGATGTTGCCATGGGTTTTTTTATTTCTTTCTTTTAATTTCCATGTCTAAAGCTAAAGCCCCAATAAAGTTTATTTTGGGATTGAAAAACACATTGTTGGTGTGTTTAAGGAATATTTTTGTTCTTACTTTCTATTTTCTATTGACTATTTTTTAATTCTGCAATGTGGCAACTCCGTATTTGACAATATATATTATCAAAAAAAAACAGAAAATCTAAAATGGAATAGATTTTCGGACTAAAGATACATCCCTTATAGAGCTGCGGTATTGCCAATTAAAACAAATAGAGAATATGGATCTTTTCGGGCAATAAAATGGAACTGATATGCTATTTTTTCGGTGGCATTTACGATTCAAAAACCTTTTCCAAATAAAGCAATTCAAATAAGTTTGCTAGAACATTAGGATTTAATTCTTCGTTTAAATAGTATCCGCGTTTTAATTTAAATCTTAATTTATACCTTAATAACTGTGTATTTGAAGTTTTAAAAGAATGTGACTCAGATTTTCTATCAACGCCTTTCAATAATACTAGATCACTTGGAACCAACCTCAATGTTGCAGTCTTAAATGTTACTTATTTATCATCCCTCGACATTTGCATTACTCATCATAAGACCACATATCCCATAAAAGGCCACTCTAGTTTTGGCATTTCATTGGTCTTTACTCACTTCTTAAGCTTTAAGTTCACCACTGTCTATAGACGACAATCCCATTACCAATTAAAAAACCGTTTCCACCAAATGACAACCTATAAACTATTTAATTTCAAGGATACTTCTCCAAACACATACCTTTGCTCCACTATACATAGGTATTCTAAAAAAACACATTATTTCAAAATGTCACCAATTAAAAAGGAAAAATCAAAAAAAAAAATCAAGGAACAATTTATACAAAACGACCAGAAGCTGAAGCTGTTGGCAACCAGTAGCTAGAATCTGTAGCAACAGCTCTTTCAAACAGAAAAATATAACCTTCACAATATTTCATCTTCCTTCGGTCATTTATCATGTTTGCTTAAAGAACCTTTTACTATGGGTCTAGCAGCTAAAGCCTGAACAAATACAACAAAAAACCAACAACCCTGCTACCAATTCTTGTTGTAAAAATAACAATAAACCATAAATTATTATCCAGTCTCACAACCCCCATTCTCCAATTGCATAGATTCATTCTGTCTGATATTATATTTTTTTGTTGTTGTTGTTGTTGGTTTTGAATTTTTTGAAATTTATTTTTTCCACTTACCTTGCCGTAGCTATTAAGTGATCCATTTATCCATCGATCAGCTTCCAAGCGGCCAGTTAGAAGGGCTCCCGTATTTGGATCGAGACGTTGCCATTCTCTTACTTCGCGTTGAAATGGTGTACCACCATTATTACTCCCTGGTATTGCAACTTCCATGTTTTATTTTTGTTTGTTTGTCTTTTGTTCTTTTAATATGAGTTTGAGCGCTGCTCAATTGAGTGGGTTTATTTTTGTTTGATTTCTTATTTGGTAGTTTGAGTGCTTTTCAAAAATAACAATAATTTACTCGCATGGTACATAACTTTTTATTTTTCTTCGATCGGACTGCGGGAATCTAGTTTAATGTAGCGCATCTAGATACTTTCCAAGCACGCAGCAGCACTCGTATGCTGAAAGAGGAGAAGAAGATGGAGAAAAATTAATTAAATCGGAAAATTGATGAATTATTGATGATGATATAATGAATTGATTATTGGGTCTTTGGTCTCGTGTATGGAGAAGTCATGTTGTCTCTTAGAAGAAGCGTCGCCGTCGACTAAGAAGAAGACGATAACTAGTAGTTTGGTGCAGATTTAATTAGAATATATCGGCACAAGAATCCTGGCACACGGTAATTATTCTTCGGATGGCATCTCTAAGACTGGTAATTAATCTTGGTAGACGGTATCTGCACAGTCAATCCAAGACAAGAGATGCCTTGAGCAGCTTTTAAGAAAGTCTAATAGTATAAAGGCCATAATTACACAGCCTCAGATACATCAAGTGGCGGGGTGGACAAGAAGAAGAGACGGGGTAGTAGGCTGTTTCAGCTTGTGGTGTGGTATCTAGGAAATGTGCTGTGATGGTGCTCTCATTTTTTCTTCTCTTTAACTCTTGTGGTTAAGTTGGTTTTCTATTACAATCTTGTGACTCGTTTTTTGTTGTTATATTTTTGTAGGCCGTCATGCGTGAGCTTGATCTTCTATACTTGGGGCTAACTACTATCGTCTCCTATGGAATGCGGAAAACATTTTCTATGTGCGTTAAGATGAGTGTTTGGTTTTTTGTGGTCGTTTTCTTTTCTAAAGAACATTCACACGACATGTGTGTGTAGATAATCTAGTTTTTAATTTTGTTGCACTTCGAGAATTACAAACATTTCTAATGCACATTTTCTTATGGTTATCTGAAATCAGTGAGCTTGATTGATTATTATTATTTTTTGTGGGTTTTTGGTGTCTTTGTTTTCAGATTCATATCGAAAAGGTGTCAATTTAAATTCGATCAAGCGTGAACATTTATTTTATAATTTGGTATGATATTTGAGAGGTGACTTTGATTAATGTTGAACATTTTGTTTTCGTTAAAGAATGTGGAATGCTAGTGTGATTAATTTTGTATTACACATTAGTCAATTAGGTCAGAGTTGTCACAAGTGACGGGTTTGTTTGTTTATGTATTTTTTTTTGGTGAATTCTTGTGCTCACTACTCTAATGGCAAATTGTCCGGGAGCTGACTTATATATCGATTGGAATTCGTGACCTACTTTTGGAATATAAAAGACAGTAGGCGTTTTTCAAATACAATTTGAAAGAAATTTTTTATGTTTGATGAGTTTTGATTTATTACAAGTATTGTTTTGCTGTCAGTTGTGTATGAGAGGAAATTAGGTGCTTTAGCCCCGAGCTTGATTTCTAGTATCAATTCAGTTTAGTTTATATGGAAAAAAAAATTAATTTTCAAGTTTGTACATCAGCTCTTTTGTTTTGTTGACTTTGATAATTTTCAAATTTTTGAGTTGGATTTTGTTTGTAGTTTTAACTTAAAGAGATTTAATTGAATTTGTATTTCCTTAAGAAGGCTCCTGAAAATTTTAATTATTTGTATTCAGTTTTTTGAAGAATAAGGGTTGAACGGAATTTGAATAACTTCATACATCTATTTTGCTTACCAATAGAAGAATTCCTATTAACAAAATAAAATAAAGACAATTCATTGGACTATAGGAAAACCATATCTTTTTTATACTGCCTAATGAAATTTTCTAAAATTGAGTAACAGCCTTTTTTGGTTTCCCGGACGATATACATTATACATGCTATGTATGTATTTGAAAATATGGATTCTTGTCCGAGTGTTTTCAAGCTTTATTTTTTTTGACAAACTTATTATCAGTCCTCCACATGGGATATACGGGATAGTTGCCTATTTGTGGGGTTATCATTTATTTTAAAAATAATTTTATAAACGTTCGGGTTGAGCCCGCAAATTCAATTTGTAGCTTAAAAATAGAATAATTGCAACTCGTATAAAATCGTAAGGAAATGGTTGAGCCTAGAAGTACTATATGTTACCCCGTGAATTACATGAATTACAATCTACTTTAAGCTATTAAAGGCCAGTTTTAAAAATAGAGGGACAAGTGTTAAACTTTAGGTCCCACCATTTTCAAAATTATGTCGTGTACCGTCACTTAAATATTTAAATAACTGAAAAAACATATTTGTACATTATGTCTAAAACCATAAAAAATAATCATGGAATTTAATTTTATGTTTCTCCCTCTACGTGCTGACACTTCGAATACCAATTGAAACTCTCGCTAAATATTCTTGTCACCCTTTTAAAAGCAAAGATCAAACCGTGACAATTGCTTAATGACACTCCACTCACTGTACCTATTCCACTTCTGTTTTCATCTCAATTAAACAACCAATTTCCATCACGAATATGTAAGACCACCTCAATTGGTCATTGCTTCGACTTCAAAAAATACCAAAATACCAATCTCCCAATCTGTCTTAGTATTCAAAAAAACAAAAACACAATCCACGTGATTCGAAATCGCCATCCAACTAGCCGGCTGCCACCAACTAAAATCTATTGCACCGGCAGCAGTGGCGGCACGGCAGCAAAATCCCCATCATCATCATCATCAATGCAATCTAACCAATTATCTCGATGGGTGCATATCGGTCTAGGCTAGGCAACAAAAATCCATCCCGTAGCCTTAAGTTAAACAAAAACAAATAAGAAAACTCAAAAATAAAAGTTAAAGTTAAAATTGAAAAAAAAAAATCAAAATAAATCAGGCAGAGGCGAGCGGATTCACCTATAAGTCTATGGACTCTCTGAAGCCTTCCAGAGCTGTAATAGGTTTTTTTGTTTTGTAGATTTTTATCGAAAATAATAAAATTTTATGAAACTAAAAAATGTACAATGCGCATGTGCTTATAGGAAAAATTGTATCTTTTCGATTTTGCCGCTGCCACATGCGGTATACAGGCCTGCCTGTTGCCGGCTTGTGTGTGTTATTGTTTCATAGTTTTTGATGCGATGCATGCGATTAGCTTCGACGATGGCGTGGACGCGCTTCTGTTAAGCCATTGTTAAGACTATGGCAAAAACCACCAGAAGAGCACATAGAAGATATGATTATAAATTACCAGGTAGCCACCATTGTTGTTCAATCATTTAATTTAAATTTCTATATCTCTATATAAATATACTGCATCTGATTGCATCGCTGCTGCGCTCTCTAGAGAGTGCAAGATAATATTTTTGTTGTTGTTGCTGAATCTCTTCAATTAGATGAAACATTGCACTGCATATGCATAGACACAATGCATATTCACTATCATTTTCTGCTTTAATATTACTATTATCATTAGTTTTTTTGTTTGTTTCTTAGGCATTCAACTTTAGATGATTAAATTTGAAGGGGAAAATCATTAAATACTGATCACGAAAATTGCGCTCGAAATTGCGATCTTGACCTCTAAAATGGCTAAATTGGAAACTTGTTCGATGCTGCGGTAAGTGAAAAGTGAAAAAAAAATAATTAAGCAAAACAAATATACGCAGTTTTAAATTTTTTCTTAAATTGATTCGTATAATTGGTTACTTTTTTCTTCGATAAATATTTGTTTAATAAATAAAAAAAAGATATTTCTTGCAATATCAATAGGCAGTGCTGATGCCTTCATAAATATTGAAAATAAAAAAAAAAAAAAGATTTTACAAAATTCAATTATGATTTTTTTTTGGAAATTCTATTTGTACATTGCAGTCTTATAATTTTAATTTGCTAAAATTTAATATCTAATGAAGTACTATGGGATATTTGGGTTCGATTCACAGCCGCTATACAAAACATGTTTTCAAGCCTTCTACATTTTGTTAGGAAATGACGAATCCTCCTAGAGCAAGTCTTATCATGAAAAAGTGTGGTAGAAATTTGTAGGTCCCCTCCATTCTGCTGGGTTCATTTCTATTTTCATTTACAAAAAAGGTTTTAAGTGAAAACCTTCCTAAACAAAATTCGGCAACATTGCGAAATGTTTTTAAACATAACATTTTCCTGAATTGTTTTATTTAAAGTTTCACTATTTCACTATTTTATCTAGGAAAAACATAAAATTGAAATTATGTGATCAAATAAGTTCATATAATTATTTTACAACGCTGGATTTTTTTAATTGGAGTTTTTATACCTGCTATACCCTGCATAAATTATATAGACAGCTGTCACAACACCCCACATCTTGGTTTGTAACTTTTGGAATGTATCACTTAAAATTATTTGTTATGATTATCTTTGCTGTTTTCGTATAAGCAGTTGCATCAACCTCTTGCAAAATGATGATCAGTTAAGGGAATATTGTTTTTATGAAAATCTTTCACTAGTGAACCAGGCTTTTCTAAACTTCGAGTCTTACGAAAAATCGGTTTTTTAACACAAAATTTATCACGCTCAAATTTTGCATAGTAAATGTACGTTTGAAATTTCTAGGCTTCAGTTGTAATCCTCACAATTCCTTTTAGTGCCATACCGAACAACCTCATTGACGAAATATCACTTCCGTTTCTCTGTATGGCCTTTCAAGTCGAGGACAAAATTTATGTTTTCCCAAGGAAAACAAGAACAATAAAATAAAACTGTGTTGTCGAAATGCTTCGAAGCTTTTCACTCGCTCAGAGCGAACTACCTTCTATTTTCCTTTTTTACAACACCAAAAAACTTTCCTGGATTGTGCTTCTATTTCATTCTTCGTCGTGGTGTGTGGAATAAGAATAATAAACAATTTTGAAATTTCGAAATGAATATTTTACTGAAATGTCAATATAAAATATCAAAATGCCAACTAATGAGAAATATTGAATATGAACAAATTTATTTAAAAAAAAAAATAGCCCCTTACATAATAAAGTTATAAAGCTTTTTTTTTTGCAACTTACAATAAGTTTAAAAGTGAATAAAATGCTTAGCTTACTTTTATAATCGCACTTTTTTCTTATTTCAAAACCATTTACACATAGCACATTTCATATTTTTCTCTCTTCAATTGAATTAAGCGCCATATATGTACATAAACTTACAAAATTTCAACAATTTGAAATCATTTTATCTTCACTCTAGTTGTTGATGGGTACCTATTCACTTTTAGTTCTTTTGTTTTTTTTGTGTAGTAAAATGAGCAGACCTGGTAAGTCAATTTTTCGAAAACACGGCTTTATTTAAAGTGTTCTGAGATCTGAGCTCTTCGCCATCCACCGATGGGTAAACAGAGAGTGTAGGATTTTTTATTCGTCCCTTAAATTTAGAAAATTAAAACACACAATCTAAAGTCTAAAATAATTTTTAAATAAATAAATATAATTTTTAATCATAATCTGAATTTGGCAATAGTTCTGTTCAGTGACGCTGTTCCGAACAGTTTAGAGCAGTTTGGAACAGAAAAGTACAGCTTTTTTGCTGTGCAATGAGAAATTTTCTGTTCTAAACTGTTCTGATTTGCTGTTCAATGAGTCTGTCTGGAGCAGTTTGGAACAGTTTAGAACAAGATTTCTTGCCCTCGCTTTTTACTTAGAGAAAGGTAGAACAGATAACTGACTGTTCTAACTTGTCTGACATTTCTCATGGAAACTGTTCTGCTCTGCTCTATTCTGCTCTGTTCTGTTCTGTTCTACTCTGAAATTTTATTCACTGAACAAAACTAATGAAAAACTACAAACATTAGTTGTTGAGCTATTTTCAATTTTTCTCACTCATTCACAATTTAATTACAAAACTTAAATGTGTCATTTTTCGGATTCATCGTATTCTTTTTGTTAGAATTTCAGCCTAAAATAATTTAAATTTTGTTTAACTAAAAAAAATGGTCAAGTAATTATTCATTCAACTTAAATGAATGCAGTAGGTATACCCATATCGCCTCTAGTATTGTCTTTCAAAGCACAACTAACAAATTTCTTGCATTCATTTATTTTCCTTAAGCAGTGGTACGTAGGTACATACCATTCTCAGTTCAGTAATAACATTACAATTTACAATGTTTGCTTCTCGTGTCATGTCTCATCTCTCATGTCGCTGTTATTCCAAAATGGAAAAAACAACCCCTTCAAAATTTCAGTGCATTTATTTTATTTACCTACACATAATTCACATTCAATTTTAGCTCAAATATTGATAAGGTATCTTGTTTAAGTAGTGCCAAAATACTCTGGCTTCTCTTCAATGTCGAATAAATCTTTCGCCTTTTACTAAAGATTTCCGTGGAGAGGGGCACTCTAATGAGTCTAAAATGAATTTTTGAAAAGCTCTGCGAAAGCGGGGCAAATAAATAATGATTATTAAAGAAATATAATTTTCAGTAAGAATATCGTATACAAATAGACACAAGCTTACATTCTTCATAACTATTTAGGAAGTACTAGGAGGGGACAGGAGCGCGTTCCCACTTCGAAAGGAAATTGCGCAGTAGAAAGTAGGCCATTCAAAAAATATCCGTGCCCGTACCCGTAGATTGGACATTTGGACTTTATCATCCGCAGTATGTAGATATTTTATTTCAAAATAAAAAATACAAAATTCTATCGATTTGAATGAAAACAATTAAGATATTTCTGAAGAAAAAGAATACAAATTCAAATTTAAAAAATCTTAAATCAGAATTTCAGTTTGTCTCATTAATTTCAAAACAAAGAATATCATTTTGAAGAGCATTAGCACTAATGGGCTTTTCCATTGGCAAATGTGACATTATTTAAAAAAAATACATAATTTAACATACATACATCCTTCCTTAATTTACTTTCATTAGAGAACTAGGTACATATACATTATAAGCTTGATGAATTTACTGAATCATTTTGAAAGTGCCCCAATTTGATATTTTTCACAATTGAAATAAATCATATAATAAAACGGCAAACATGTTTTTTGTGGTACACTTTTCTCCAAAAGTATTTAACCGATTTCGATAAATTTTATATGGTTGGAAAGCCACAATTACGGAGATGTGCAGAATATACTTGAGACACGCATTTACACACTGTGGGTCATTTTTGTTTTTGCACTGTCGAACACTTTGCATATTACATAAAATAAAATTTAATTTAAAAAATTTGCTTGAAAACACTGCCAATAATATAAATAATAAATAAATTGGCACTCGAATTTCGAGAGCTGGGTCGGCTAGTAAAACAAAATTTACAAACTGACAGCTAAGATTTGTTTAACAGAGGGGGAGCAAATCAGCCAAAATCGATTTACCTAACGAAAGAGCAGGTCCAAAAGAACGAGCTGGATTCATACTAGCACCAGTCAATATGGGGCCTAACATTATGCAATAGGTTAATTTTAAAGAATAATATACATATATATTTAGCATGTTAACTTAATACTAGAAGTCGGGTGACTTTAATGTTCTCGGCGTGTTCCGTCCCGGTTGTCCAGTGGGGGTTTGGATTTGATTTGGAAAAGTGTTGGCATTCAGCCGCGGCGGTAGACTGACCCTTTGTCAGTGTAGATGGGAACGGCTGCTTCGCCGTTGTCCGTGAAAATAGTGTCGTCCAGGGTGACCTCAGAAATAATTTGTGAATTAGCACCTTCGTCTGTTGGCTAAGTCCTGATCTTCTCCTCATCAAAGGGTGTAGCCGGTGGAATGCCCAGTTTGCTTTTCTGAGTATACTTCTTGAGTGCGGGTTGAACCTTTGCAACTCGTTTAAGTTGATACCCAGGTACTTGACATTCATTTTGGCTGCAATGGTGGATTCATCTGGAAGTTTCAGAACTAAGTTTTTGCAGGTGGTTGCTGAGTGAGATCTGCACTCACGAGGTCTCCTGAAGCAGACAAGCTCCAATTTGTCAGTATTGAAATCAGCCAAAAAAAAATGTAGAATAACATAATTTATTTTAAATCGAAAAGTAAATCGTTTTTTGTTTGCCTAAAGAAATGCAAAAATTTCTAAAATCAGTATTTAGACAGACCAAATTTTAATTAATTTACTTTACCAACATAGGGTTATTAAAGGGTTAGTAAGATTATTGTTAGTTAGTTATACTCGTTAGTCTTACAAAACAGAGAAGCAAAACAAATACTCCTACAACAACAGAGATTTTTCTATGAATGAAATTTATTATGGGAAGTTCGCAATACATTTTTTAATCATATTATTATTATAGCAGCTTAATGCATACTGTTTAAAAAAAAGATTTGATGAGTTTGGCATCAAGCTCTCTTGTCGAAAATGCGTGCATTTGGTATTAATAAATCTTTTCTTGATTGAAATATAAACTACCTTTCGAATCTCTCACTTCAAGTTGCGTAGGACAGTTTTAAGTTAGAAATTCATAGAATAAATTCTGGTGTTCCACAGGGTCTACACGACACTCTTTCTCATATTCATCAATGATCTTTTGTCTGAAACTAATAATCAATTTAATTTTTGACGACATTACTCTTAGCTTCTCACATTCTTCTTCTTATGCTGTCTTCGGTTGTTTAAGCGCAACCCACCTCCCGTGTCGTTATCCATGAGCGGCACTTATATTGAGGAAACCCAACATCTCTCTGTTCTCGGTATGTACATCATAAACCTTGTGTGGATTGACCTCATATTCAACGTCGCCAAAACGCTGCTAAAAACTTAGGTTTCCTTCGACGTTGAAATAAATTGTTCACCCCTTTGAGCTTTAAAAATGATAGGTGTAGAACTTTAACAGAAATTTTTCACTGCAAAATTTCAGTCGATTTTGCTTCCGTATTTGATTCAGCGTTGTGTTTTTTGTTGTTGAAATTTCAGACGTTTCAAATTTTGAGCACTTTTAATAACTCATCTGACAGTATTTACCCTGGCTCCAACTTAACTCCTAGCCCTGATCGTGGCAACAGAGTCACTTGAATTGGAAGCCATTCTAAGAAGCTTTCTTCGGTCTGCTTCTGATATGGCTCTTTTGCTTGCCTTCCTTTAATATTTTTTTCCAAAGTCTTCTGCACTTTACACAATTTCAACAATTCTTTCAATTGTCTTGGCAATTAAACTTATTTTTTTAATCCACTTCTTACAATTCAAACATTGATTCATATTTGTCTAAGAAATCCCGTAGCATTCTTCTTCTTAGCTCCAAATATTAATACAAGGTTGAGGTCAAGTCCGTAAATCTTATCTTATTTTCAAGAAAATCGTCTCTCATTGTCATGATACATAAACCAAATACAAAAGAAAACAAAAATTACACCTAAGATATAAGTCAAACTAACTATAACCAACCAACTAAACAATAGCTGAGTTTCTCTCCGAATAACCTAGATACCCTGCAGCGACGATATCAATTTGTAAACTCTTGCCACCCACTTAAATCCCACACCTCAACACTTCCTTTTGATATTTCTTATGGTCTCCATCTTCTTCTTCTTTTTCTTAAGATCAAATTAAAAGTAATGCCAGCAACTTCGAAAAAAAAAATAAAGACAAAAATTAAACCTTTTACCACCCACTCTACCCACAAGTCTGAAATCGTCGTGGTATACAATGAATAAAGTGAAAACATCACGATTACCCAAACGGGTCTTGAACACCCTCGTAAATAAGTTCCATTGCGCCTTTTCAAACTCAAAACACCGACAATTTGTGATCGTAGGAAAAGATGAAATACTGCTCTCTGGAACACAGAAGAACAGAGTGAAACCGTTAAACCGTTTAATGGGTCCTCTGCGATACTTGGATCTTTATGATCAAAAAAAAGAAAAAAAAAAAACAAAAAAAACTTTCTTTGAATTGAGCGCGCATGCTCATGCCTAAGTTCAAGCTTCGGAAGCAGTCAGAGGCTGCATTAACAACACTTCTTGAAAAGTGTTGGGTGTTGTCGTTTGCCATGAGCACACATGAGTAACTAACTACCATTAGGCCACTAATTTCCGACATCTAAAACGTTTTGGCTTTTATTTGGTTGGATGGCTTTGGTAGCTGCAACTTCTTTTTCCCTCAGCTGACTCCATCAAGCCTAATGGACCGTTTTAAAAATAGAGACTTTTGTTGTTAAACTATATTGCTTTCTTCCATGTTTTGTTTTTTTGTTTTGTTAATCTTCAAGCAATTTGGGGCACTTTTGGAGAGTGCATTTGCTGTGTGATGACTCTTTGTGTGACTTCGGTCATTTTGGACAGATTAACCTAGTTTGGTAGTTTTTGTTATTCATCTATGGAATTTATGTACTTATTTATCTTTCCAGAGGATTGTGGGGCCTCTGATGGAGGAAATGTAATTAGTTTTTATATATGGAATTGAGGCTGGCAACCAAGACTTATGATTATTCAGAAGTTCATTCGGTCGCTCGGACGGATTGCGAACAATTAGCTATAAAATGTTTGATTTATTAGCAAAGCTGTGTGATGGATGGCTTTTTGGAGGGTATGAAGCAGAAAATAAAAAAAGCACTGTTGGTTGGTTATGGAATGGAATTCATGCAGATCATTAAGAGATTTATGATTATTTGTTAATTTGGTTTTCAAGTTATTTAAACACTATGATGGTTTTTTTTTCGTTATTTGTGAAAGACTTACAATTTTATTAGTCAGACAAAATTGAGTGGTTATGGATGGGGAAAGAGATTTTTCTTCACCTCATCTGTCCATATATACATGAGCCCTGGACACATGTTAGAGCCGCTTTGATTTCAATCAAGAAGCCTAACATCCTTCAAGAACCAATTTCTTAAATGACTGGCAATTAAGGCAAAAGATCCTGCAAGGTCCCAAAAGCAGAAGACATTTCTGGCCATTTGTCGAAACTCATCATCATCTTGAGTTTCAACGCTAATCTACAACGAACACATGATAACTAGCTCTTCAGGTAGTGCTGCTAGCTGAACGTTGCCTGATAGCAACATTGCCTCTCCTGTACTTGAGAACGTAAATCATTCAATGGGACAGATATATTTCCACATTCGTACAGTTGCAAGAGCCCTTCGGGATCTTTAACCTGATAGTGTACACTCCATTCTTTTGAAAAGGTGTTCTTGATCACTAGCAAAACCATTGCGTGAGTTGTTCCATCGCTCCTAATGTTCTGTAATCTGCCCGAGAAGACAGAAAAAAGCATTTGTCCTACCAACCAATTTCACTTACGTCCTTCTTTCCCAGGTCGTGGAATCGCTGATCAATCATCAGCTCAAGAATTATCTCGAAGATCGAAAGCTTCTGAGTGACTGGCAATACCGCTTTCGCAGTAAGACTATTGCGCTTGATATTTCTGTGTCATTTGATACAGTTGCAGCCATTCTCCTCATTTATTGGATAGATTTCAGAACAGAACGTTAAAACTGAAAAGAAACAGAACTATCATGGAATCATTCCCATCTCTTAAACACCCTCGGAATGTTTGATATCTTTCATCGCCTCAATCAGTTCACCTGTGATACCCGTTTTGCTAAGAATACATCGGTTCACCCTTGAAACTTATTTTGGACGTACCGTCAATTACAGATGTAGTTAGCCCTTGGCATAATGATAACTGCATTGGACTATTATTCCGGAGGTTTGGGTACGCTGCCCAACAACTAAAAATAAAACAAACCAAGGCTACTACCTTTTGCAAGGAAGTGAATTGGAAAATAGGGAAGGAGGCTCAATGGTATTGGGTCACAGTGGTATCGAGGCAAAGGAGCGGGGAGAGCAAATTTCCATGTAATGCTTAATCTTTCATAGATCACTTGTGGAAAGATTCTACCTCGAAATTAAGGACAAAATAATCTCATTTTAGACCACGCACATATCGAAGGTGGAACAGTTTTCCTAACTGCCTAGCCCAGTCCACCTGTTATAAATCCCGAACAATTTATTTGATACGCAGATCCAGGTTGCTCCATGTAGTGTGCTCTAGTTTCTTGACGACCTTAACAAACTTTTCGAATTGAAATTCTCAGACTTGATCTCCTTTCTCAAATTGATGAAATGCTTCTAAAACAAACGAATTCTGGAGCCTTTAATAAACGGACTAGGTACGAGCTTTTAATGAGAACTATTGGTGATAGTGGCAAGGTGATCACCTTATATCGGTTGCTGGTATACTTTACTGCTATATCGTTCTCAAATTCGTGGCATGCCCCATAAGCTGCTATCTCTACAAATCCCAGATTTCAAATTGTCTTTCATTTAAAAATCAAACGAGTTGTGGTATCAAAATTCTAATCCACTTCTAATAGCTATAGCAAGCTCGTGGGCGTCATTTCATATTATCTAATCCCACCTTAATCTCTTCTCCATTCGAAACGCCTCATCACTAATGGGTTCATTTCATGAAGCTATGACTGCTTTTTCCACTGATAAGCTTCATTCATATTTATAATGTATCCCACGTTTCTTCAAAATGTTCAATAAACAGAAGAAACTGTATATGCCTGCTGACTGTTAGATCAGTACGCCTGTCATTTGTAGCTAAACTTACATAAGCTACACACAAGCTGCACACAAGACGCAAACGAGAGAAATATGCATCTAGGCGCTTCATGTGTGTAGAAGGCCTTAATCGGAAAAAGCAAATCACAAGCAAATCTTGGAAGAATATGAATAAAAGCGAACTTTTAATTGCGTTGGAATTTTCAAACCGTTAGAACTCAGAAAACCTCCAGATCTCTCCAGTTTTTAACTACTTATTCCAACAAAAACAGAAAAAACTAAGTTTCCACCTATCGTTTTTTTTTTTGTTTCTTTCCATATTAAGCCACTGTTATTGGCCCTTATTAGGAGCGATAACCTTTTCATCCATAATCGCACATCTGCCCTATACCACACTTTATGCGGTTTTTTTTTGTCCAAAGCCACCATCACCATACAGCCGCCAAACAACTTCTTCGTGTTTTGTGAGCTGATTTTCTATGCATCTGCGCTACTGTTCAAAAGCTGCACGCTGCATCTTTATATATACAAAAATGGTCTTTATGCTCAAGAACAACAAAATCCCTGTCAGCTGGTTCATTGTTTCAGAAAATAAATTTTCCTTCTCTGTTAGCTCTCCCCTATTGCATCACGCAGCCTTTGGGTATAGTATCCACTTTGTTTAGCCATTCTACTTACTGGTTTTGCATAAGTACATGCAACAAGGGGCTACACAAACTTTTCCATAAACAGAACAGATAGACTGACAACTGGGAAAAGAAAAACTTGTGTAGGATGCTGCTTTTTGTTCTTCTTCATACATCGTCCACCGCAGCTCGTTCCTTCTGTGGAGCCCTCAGAAAAGGTTTACTTCAGATAGCTGGATGGAATGTGCCAGCATGCAACAGCTCCTTTGGGTTTTTTTTTTGCTATTTCTTTTCACAAAACAGGGAAAGATCCAAGTGTTAAGATTTCTAGCTCTAGCTAGCTCGCAACCAGATACATATTTCTCTCCATTTTTGTGAAGTTGTTTTTTTGCTGCTTTTTTGTATTGGTCTTTCTATTCCCCAATAAACCTTTTGCTAGAATCTGGAAATCCAATTTAGAATAGACTGAGAGTCTTGTGGTATTCCTGGCTATCCGTTCCTTCACCGCACTGCACCGATGCGATGCAACCGAGTGCAACAAGAGATCCTTGAATTTGATTAGAACTGACACTTTGGCCATAAATAAAATACTTGCTGCTTCGTGTGGCTAGCATGTGTCCCTAGAGGGAGCTATATGTAAGCTCGAAAGCCTCCACCACCACCACCACCAGCACCACTTTAACACCGGATCTGTTTTTTCCTTGTTTATGAACCCTCGCTCGCACTCTTAGCATGAACCTAAGTCGATTCTGTTTATGGTTAGTTGAAGAAAAATATCCTTGTCGTGTTCTATTGGCTTCTTTAGCCTTTTTTTGTATCCCATGTCCATATTTGGAGATTCCCGCTGGGTAAAGCTTGATGGCATGCCCAAGTCGAGACCATTGAGACAGAGCTAACATGGTGCTAAGTAGGAATTCTTGTTTTCGAGTCTCTGGATGTCGTGGTGATTTAATGTCCCTTTACTTGGATTGACTTCAAATTAGTTGATGTCTTTTGAGCCACCTTTTCAGAGTAATTAGATGTGGCGGTGGCGGCAGTACCTGGTGGCCAAACGGTGCTCGAGCCCTGGGCTTAAAACGCGCGGGTGGTTACATATACTATATACAATAGTTTTGGTATGCAAGCCCATTTCGAGGTTTGGTTTATTAAATATTCATGTCGATGGATGGTGGCGCCGCGCCGCGCCGGCCGGCCGGCTGTGCCGTTCGTCGGTCATACTTCATACATCACCATCAGCTAGATATGGAAATGGTTCTTCGATATTGTGTGTGTTTCCGAATCTGAATAATTATTTGAATGGATGTGTATGGATACAAATTTTATGGATAAAGTTTAAAAGTTATACAAAATCTACAATTGAGTTGTGAAGTTGATGGTATTTTGAGGTAGGACTGCTCCAGAGTCTCGGAAATAATATTTAAATGACGGAATGAGAACGACGTGGTATTTTTCGGGGGTTTGTTAATAGTCAAGAAAACTGACAAGACACGTGGGTCAAACAGAAGTTCTGGCGCAATACCTATGGACATATGAGTTATGTCGAGTGTCTGATCTTTAGACTTGATTTTGTTTGAAAAAAAAAATGTACTTTGTTTGCGTAGGAATGATGAAGTCGGTGTCAGTTGTGTTTTTCTTTGGTCTTCTATTTTACAAGATGACGAAACACAGAGCACAAATATTAATGAGGAGTTCTGTTAATTTACAAAAATAAAAATTGTGTTTGGACTTAGATTTAATGTTCCAAAGCAAGTTCTTACCAGTTCTTATACAGAGTATAACTGCAGCGAACAGAAACAAACATGATGTTATTAGGTGTTTTTCTCACTTTGGTTAAAAAGTCTGCACTAGTCTTCAAGTTTGTTTTGTATAGAAATTTGCAGTAAACCGGACTCAACATAAATAGCATAGCTTTAGAATTTTTCAATATCATCCATCCATTGATAACCGTAGACTTCGATACCATAGCAGAAACAATTTTTAATTGTTGCGCTAAAAGAATTTGAATTTTGATGTTTCGTCCAGAACTTGGCTACAACCAAGCTCTTTTTATTATTTTTATATGAGCACTAATACTGAAATAATTTGAAATTACGAAACCAAGATATTTAATTTCATTGACAACTTCTAAACTGGTGCCATCTAATTTCCACGTCCTTGTTTCAGAACGAGTTTAGTTCCTGAATACCTTTTTTTTTAGATTTTGCGGAATTAATTTTTCTATCACATAGATCACAAAATATTTTAAACAAGGCAAACATTAAAGGCCTTAAAACACATCCTTGTGGGACACCAGTTTCAGAGTCAATTCAACTTGACTCATTCTTTTGATTAGACACCACTGCAGACATGTTCAAAAACAACCGTTCGTAACCCATAATAAACTTTGTAGAAACCTCGATTACTGTGAGCTGACATTGTAATTATATTATTTTTTTAATGTATAGTATTAATTACTGAAGATTGGCATATGTACTATTTTTTTTTTAATTTCGATTACAAAAAAATAATTTATCTACTAATCAAACTTCTACAACGATTTTTTAAATTTGTTTTCCATACATTTATTTTTATTTTAATAGGTACTATAAGGGAAGTTATGCATTCGTAAAAAAAAATCGAACACGAGATTTTTATCAAAGTGGGTCTCGCAATTCTGTCTGTCTGTCGGTTCGACTACAGCCTAAACAGCTCGGCCGATTTTCTTTAAACTTGGTAGATAGGTATGTCTTTTGATTTTTTTTCCCCACATGTTTTTTTCTTTTTTTTTTTTAAGACCAAAAATAAAAGTACCTGCCATGCGATTTTTTTCGAAATTTTATATATATTTTTTTTCTCAAAATCTGTCCCACAGATTTAAAAAAAAAATTCAAAAAATTTCATTTAGTTAAAGCTAGGTAATGGTTGAAAAAAAATTTCCAAAAAATTGCGACAAAACGGATTTTATTGAAATTTTGTATGTAGAAGCTCCTAAAAAATTTAAAAAACATTGCATTTCAAAACTTAAAAAAAATTAATTTTCGAGTTTTTTGAAAATTTGATATCCCAGAAACGGCTCAATATTTTTGTTTGTAAATTTAATTTTTATTTGAAAAATAATAAAAAATTTAAATTGGCGTACCCATTTTTTTTTATACCTAAACGTTTTACAAATTTTTTGTGTAAGAGCTTATTTTTTTAAGAAACCAATACAGACTTATAATTTTAGTTCTTGCATAAGCTAATATTTGAATCACATGGAATCCTGGTTTTAGCTCCTTTAGTTGTTTTAGTCCATTAAAAATGAATTTTATGCTTATGAACAGTTTTTCTTTAATAACATTCATATTTGAAATTCTTAGTCGTTTACATAGGAGCAAGTTCGTGCGATCCAGTCGTGCATTTTATTTCCAAGATTTTTCAACACATTATTGCATTCGCTCTTTTTCAGGACGATTTAAAGTAATGTCGAGTTCCATTCACTCGGAAATCAACTTGATTTCATCATAATTAAGAATGTACATATGTATATTGTTTTCTGCGTTTTCTGTATTTAGTTTAAAAAATTAGATTCCACTAATAATTGCTTTACCCCATATTTCGTTATACCAGACCAGACACTAGATTTCGCTGCTTCCAAGTTGACAAATTTTATATTGAATTCCCCTAAAAAAAATAATTCAACCACCCACAACCATGGAAAGAATAAAGTTTAAGTTCACCCTCATCGAATATCATTCTCATGCATCCAAAAAAAACATTAACAAGTTTTGAGTTGGGTTGGCTTTGGCTTCCTTTTCTATAGCAGCAGCACACACGAACACAGGGTAGACAAAACCAGAGGACTTCGTTATTTCAAACCAAATCCAAATATTAAAAGAAAAAACACAAATACATCTTAAAAATTCTATACCAAGATACCAACCATTTCTATATTGTTAGTTAGCTTTAGTTTTGTCTCTAATACTCGTACACAACTTCGTGTTATTATTATTATTCTAAGGGTAGTTTTTAAATTTGTCTAATTTATTATGTCGGGGCGGCGCGAACGCCATCCCCGGCTACCAAAAATTACACGAACGAGTTATTCGCATTAGGAATAATCGCGGAGGTCAACTCGACCGTAAGTGCAATGGCCAAGCCTCGCTCCGGGGGAACCGCCTTCTGGATCACGGTAGCCCCTACGCCAGGTAAGTATGCTTTCTACCGTTATTCCAAGATTTCTTATTATATTTTCTACATAAAGTGAATGTGAACTCTTCAAAATTAAAAACAAAAATTACTTTGAATGAAATTATATTTTAGACAGGGGATGAACAAAAATATTTGTACCTAAAGTGCTTGTGTGTTTGTGTATTGTGTGTTGTGTATGATAGAGCATAGGAATTAAAGGTGGATGAACAGCGCTGAATCTAGATAGAATCAGGGTAGGAAAAAGCTAACGAATGTGAGCATTATTTATGATGGGGCAGCATAGTGAATTTACATAAATAAAAAAACCGAGGCAGAAGGAATAGGAATACAGAAATCAGAGTATGTACGAGTATCTACAGAATATGGGATTCCAAGCAACATGTGGCATACCTTATGGGTGACTTGTAGAAGAATGTATGAGTGCTCAGTTGAGAGGTAGTATTGTCAACAATATGAAATAAAGAAAAACATTTCTATGGAAAAGTCGGAACGTAGGAGATTTTCAACATTAAGTTAGATAGGACATCCAAAAAAATGAAACGATTTTCCCAATACTTTTTACTAAATTTGAAAACAACGAAGGATGGATGAAATAAAAATAAATAGCACACACAGTTCACAATGAAGGCCGCATTAGTAAGTTCTATCAAAATCGACGTGTAAAAGTTCAATTCATCTTCCGAAATAGTGAGCTCATCTGTGGTAATTTATTCCAATACAGACTAAAAAATGAGGACTAATTTGACCAATAAGTTGTTCAGATGAATTCCTTGAGAGCACTAAAGAGTTTGAAAAGCAGTTTTGACAGTTGGCCCAGGCGATACAAAGACGGAACCACAAAAGCTCTTCAGACAAATCACGAATGTGACAAGACGAATAATTGAACTTTCTCCGCCCATCAGATCTCTTGCAAATATTAAGGCAGTGAGAGCTTCCGTCTGGCAAACCCAACGGCGACGTTCTCCGTGCTAACTTGCGTCGGCCCTAGAAATATCCGATTGTTGAGTGAGGGAAATTCTTCGCATGACCTTAAGTACGAGTACCATTCTTAGAAGCTGACAATCGTGTAGAAGCTCTCCGAATGCGACATAAATTCTCGGATGAACGTATATGAGGCACTTCTTAAAAATGTTCCAGAGGAAGCAATTGTTTTTTTTTTTCTTTCAGTAATGAAGCCCCCGTATACAATTGAGTGAAAGTTAAAAAAAAATGCACGACTGGGCGGAAATGATTCACACTGAAATCAGACTGGGATGTGAACATTATGGGGGACTTTTTGGTTTCAACAGAACTGAGCTTTTCAATATGGACCGATTTGTAATGCTTAGCCCACTCCCCAGATTTGGCCTCTTGTCTTTTTTTTTTGTTACGATTCTTGAAATCGCCCAATTATATCAACCATTCAAGGACCCCCTGCAGGATCTGAAGGATAATATGTGCTGGATGAAATGGGCAACATACACGGTGTTGTGCTGGTAAGAGTTATTACAAACGCCAGCACGCGTTGCACCCATATTACGTTAGTCGTGGTGACCCTTTGCAGTCGACCCTTCAACATTTGTTGGCCAAAAGACGACGGATTCGGTATCAATCAATCAGCCAACGCCAACGCTGCTCGGCCCAGCAGCAGCAGAACCTAATAATTCCTCGCGCGTCGGGACTTGGGCCTACACTCGTACAAGATCCAACTGACCCAAGAGCTCAAAGTTTATGACCATAAACGGCAACGCCATTTTTTCGCTGACTAGGATTCAGAGTGTTTGGAAGAGGACCCAATTTTGACAGAAAAAATCATCTTGAGCTACGAGGTGCATTTTTAGATGAAAATTGCCGTACATGGGAAGACACCAATCCACACGAGGCTCACCAGGTGAGAATGGTGTGGATTCTGGGCCAACCAGCCATACCTTTTCAAATAGGAAATTGATGAGGCGGTAAACATCAATGGCGAGCGCTTCAGAACAATTGAAGGGTTGTAAGTCTAAAGGGTCTAAGTGCCAAAAAATCAAAAATCAATATTTTTATCAAAATACAATCTAAGTGCCAAGCCTTATAATATAAAAATGGATTCAAGTGCCTATTTCTTTTAAAATTGTACACACACACAAATAAAGTTGTGGCAGTGCCTAAGTGAGAAAGGGCTTTTTATTTTGTTTTTCTCGATTATCTCTAAATTATAAAAATGGCACTTAGACCCTTTAGACTTACAACCCTTCAATTTATTATGGCCCAAATTGAACTATATAGACCTAGACGAAATGTGATTTCAGCAGGACTGTTGCGCTTCGTGACAACACAGTGGATGCCATGATTGACATTCTGAAAGAACAATTAAAGGGTAAGATTGTCTCCCACCACGTGAATTGCCCATCAAGGTCATCTGATTTAACCCCGCTAGAATTTTTTTTTGTGGGGTTTCCTAATGTTGTAGGTCTATGTGAAAAAATCACAACCGATCCAATAACTTCAGGTGAACATAACACATGCCATCGCTCAAACTCTGCAGGTTCTTTTCGAATGAATCATTGAAAATTCGACCACTCGTGTCCATGCCAATGTAAGAAGCCGATGAGGGTGCTTGAACAATCTCATATTCCATATCTTCCCTTTATAAAAAATATTTGATTTATAAAATTTAAATTTTCTTTTATTTATGACTAAAAGAGGCAGAACGAAAATAATCCTACTGTTAAAAACCCCATTTCGAATGCGTCTTAAAATATTCTTAGCCCTTAAAATTCTTTCCAAAAGTTATAGGTATGTTGTCTGTATAATTTCATTTTGGGGTTTAAAACAAATTTTCCGGAAAAAAGAGACTCCGGAGCTGGTTTTTTATCTAAACCAAAACTCTTTATCATTTTTACAGGTCATTAATATTTGTTTTCTAATCTTAGCCTAACTGAGTAAATTTACCTCTTCGGATGCCACTTCCATTCACTTTTTTTTTTGAAAATAGCAATTGCATTACATCAAATATGATTAATTTCATAGGTTTTCTAAGAAAAATAACACCATTCACCGTAAGCAGATCCATCATCAATGTATAAACAAAAGACTGGAGGTGCGAACTTGGTTTTTGTTTCTACAGTCTTGGGTGAACAAAAAAAAATCCAATTAATTCTCAATGAAAGTAATAATTCTTTTACAAAATGTCTAGCTGTTTTATAATTTTTTTACGAGTATTATTACTTTTATTCATATTTCTCAATTTACAACTTTTATTTTCTCTAATTTTCCCATCTCCTTCTTTTGTTTTCGTTTTTATGTTTTTGCTTAAATCTCATCATTAAAGTGTAATTTTGTTGCTTCTGTTCTGCAATAACTTTCAATCACTTTTCATCTCATTTTTTTTTTGTTCGTTTTTATTGTGTGCGCAATAATCATAATTCTTCTGCTTCTCCTTTTGCATCTTTTTCTCAGATGTAAAAGGTTAAAATGGAAGTAAAATAAGAAAAAAGAAAAATTAAAATAAAAATACAAAAAAGAGATTGAAAGAAAAATCCGTGCACGACCTTTGAATTTGTGTGTTAATCTTTCTCTGAATCGAGCAATTAGTCGGCGAGAGAAAAGATGTATCTTAAAGAAACATTAGTTTCGAGCTGAAAATCACCAACAAACAAATAAACAGCAATGTTTGCAATAAAACTGCCTAATTGTAATGACAATAAGATCAAAGATAGGAGAAAGTCTTCTTTTTTTTTTTTTCTGTCGTGTTAGCATTTAGGATTGACTAACAGGGAATCAACTGCAGGCAAAAAATGGATTAAAATTCTCAGGTTTAAAAGTTAAATTCAATTATAAACCTTTGGATATACAAGCTTGCGTGAGGCCTTCTTTTTTAATGTCACGAATTGAATTCACATTTTACGAGCTTGCAACCAACTTTAAAGACTAATGGTGCAATGGTTTATTGTTATAATTAACTTGATGATGGGGGAAGTGGTTGTCAAACAACGTTGTTGCTACAACTATTAAACCTTATAGATACTCGTAGATGCGACTAACAACTGCTTCTCCTCTTTAGCATCAGAGGGAGCAATTAAATTGAAATTACTTGTAATTTAAACTGTGCAAGTCGTTTAATGCAATTTAATGCAACAAAGTTGGCATAACCAAAAGCCACTGAGGAAAAGATTGTTAGTTAAAAGTGAAAGTAATTTTTTCTTACGAAATTTCATACAATAGAATGCGAGTGATCCTATTTGTTTGAGACCCCTGGCGGATGTGTGTTTACAGAGTTTATGATTATGGAAAAGAGATTTTTAAGTGGGTACTATGCGTAGTTGTGGTGTTTGTTTTTCAACAGAAATAATCAAATTTCTTCTTCGGTTTGATAATAAGTACATGTGTTTAATTGACTCAACTTGTCTTTTATGAAATTAAAATAACTAAAATTGCCAGTTTGTATACGAAATTTTTTATTAAAAATTATATTAACGTACAAATTTAACTATCGAAACCATGAAATAAGAAATAATTAAATCTTAAATTTTTGCAGTATAGATTTGCATAGTAGATTTTCAAATAACTCCAAAACCCAAGAAAAATTATTAAAAAGAATTTTCCGTTCTGTTCCTTGGCATAATGATAAGTGCATTCGATTCGATTCTCAGCCGTCGCAAAAAAATTTTCAAATGCTCTAAGAGTATATCTCTTGTCATTTTTGCGATATATGATCGAAGGAAATCATGTCGGAAAAATGGAACCTCAAGTCCGATCCTCAAGAAGGGAAACTGTCTCAACTACGTCAGCTACAGACGCATCAGTATCCTTAATATACCCTACGAAATTTTTTCTGCTCAAATATGTGAAAGCCTAAAGCCAATGGTCACTGACTTTTTAGGTTTATATCAGTGTTTCTTAAGGCCAGAAAAGTCCACCGAATATTCATATAACGGCAGATCTTACCAAAAAAATATTGGAACGTCAAATCGACACCCATCGTTTTTTCGAAGATTCTAAGGCTCATACGATAGAATTTATATTAGACACGAGCTGGGTAGAGAAATGTGGAGTCTTGGCATCCCTGCAAAACTTGTCCACTTGGGCAGAATGACGATAGAGAATGCACGCTGCTCATTAAAGTCGCTACAAATCTCACTGATACTCTTCATGTCAAAAAATGTTTTAGACTGCTAGCTGCTTATGAAACATCGAAAGAAGAGTGCAAAACTCTCGCACCAACACTAGATGCAGAATGTCTTAATCTGCTCAATATTTCCGTCTCTTTGATATTGAGGGACCCAAAACCAATTTGCATCAGTATCTCCTTTTGAATCTTCTACGATTTTCCTAAACGCTCGCACTGTGCTCAAGCAGTTTAAGGACAGTCATAATCCCTTTAGTGCGCACAACATTATAAAAAAAAAACTTTTCCTGTCAGTTCTGGCTTTCGGCGCCGAGTTCTGAGCAATAAATTGAAAGAGAAAACTGATACTGTGCTAATGTTCGCCATGGCGGAAAAGGTACAACAGCGAACTCTATGAGCTGTGCCAAGTTTCGGATCCAGTCCAAAAACCTAAAACACTTGGGTCCACTACATTTGAAGTACCAAATCAAGTGAAACGAAAATAACACTACATCCAAGAGAATCTTCGAGTTATAGCCCCCAGGTTAGAGGCGACAGTGAAGACCAAACCTCTAGTTTAAATACTTGCGAATCTTTATTTTATCACTTCCTTGCAAGAGGCAGAGCACAAGTACCCCTGATAAAATATTTTTGTTTTTAGGTGGCATAAACTAGAATTCGATCTCCAGACCTCTGGCGGATAGTTCAACGCACTAAAATATACGCCAAGGAGTACCACCTCCTACTATTTGAAACTTCTAAGAAAATGTATTTTAACAAGCCACTGTTCAATAGATTTCTAACAAAGTAACAATTTTTAGCTACATGAAGCTGCACGATTTGTTTTCTACAAAAAAAAATATATAAACAAACAACACATTTTGGGCGAAGCAAGACAAATCAGAATCGTTAACAAGAAATCGGACCCAACACTCAAAAACAAAAGAACAAATTTGCATATAACTTACAAATCCATTCTTCATACAATGTATCTTTGTGGTTATTTCTCCTGCAGATGCATTACATTGTAACGAGTAAAAGTTTTGAGGTGGGTTGAATAGATAAATCTGTCTTCAAGAGGACACAACCTTTGTCTTCTTTTTATGTTGGTCTGAAATCTCTGAAGCTGAATATTTATCGAGGAGTTTAAGAATAAACGTTTGCTCTCTAGAACAACCACAGGGGGCAATAATTTTTTATTCTTGGTTCTAACCAAACCAGAAAAATAAATAAAAAGAAAAGTGTCACGAAGAGCAGGAAAAAAACAAGAACTGTTAAACCAAGTTAAAAAAAAAAACATCCATAACTGTGATTTGTATCCCGAATAGGAAAAATCTACTTTTTTATTGCAAATTTTTGCTCACTTAATTTTTTTTTTTTAAATTGGAACTTTTCTGAGTGATTTATAGTCTAGGAGGTATGGTGGCATGTTGAATACAAGAAACGTATCTATTTGAAATTCAGTAAGTCCAAAGGTGAAATCATATAATTTTTCTATTTCACACTCAATATCAAAAAGAGTCAGGGACAAAGAGTAATCGTGGTTCATAAATTGATATTCATTATAAACTCGAAATTCGAAATTTTTTGTTCTCATTAAAGTTAACCAGTTTCCTATAAAATTAGAGCAACTCACTGTGTACGAAAATCAAGTTGATTCCATCTTGTAGACTTTAGTAAACCCTTCCTTTCTAAATTACTCAATTTTGTTAAGAGGAATCTCTTTTGATTCAATTAACATGAACTCTGGAGTACCTTCAGGTAGTCACCTTGGGCCACTGCTGTTAAGAGTTTCTATCAATGGTGTTGTTTCCATTGTAATTTTGTTGACAATATTTAAATATTTTTTCTTCAGAACTATCAAAAAACTTGGAATTTGTTGTTATTCCTTGAATAAGCGTAGTATAAAAAATATCATTAATACAATTTTTTAGAACTCTTTCTTCTTGTCAAAAACGGTTAAAGCTTTTTTTTTTAATAGAATCAATATTGATGCTTTTCTCGAAAAAACGAATGCAATTTTAATTCGAAAATTCTTATATGGTTTCTTGCAAACTCAAAAATATTCTCTCCCAATAAAATGCTTAAAAACTAGAGTTAAGAGTTTCTTAGCTTAAAACAGAATTTCCTTAGCACAGTTTGGATTTTTTTTAATTTGTCGATCTTGGTCATCAAGATAAAAGAATCTTTTGTGGGTGATTTTATATTTTTCCTTAAACTGTGTACTATGTACTGTGTGTATCACCTAAGTTTGTGGCCACAATAAAAAAAACTACTATATGTAGTGACTTCTGTGAATTTTATTTTTTTTTGTCGAAAAAGGAGTTCAAGCTAGCAATTTTATATTGCCAAAACTTTATTTTAACTCATACTTAAAATACAAAATCCAAGTTTTGGCAAATAAGAAAAAAAATCTAAAAGGTTGACCATTCCCACCTGGGGTAAGAAGGACTTTTGACTGATGAAATCTTCAACGCCACTTCCCTGACTATAATTCTTTTTGGTCTTTGGTCTTTTTTTCGGTGTGAATAGAACGTGAAACGTGACTATGACTACTAGCGATTATGATGATGACTGGTGTGGAATTTTCATTTGAGATTCTGACTGCATTTACATACATACATATATGGTGTTTGTGACTCGCGGATAGTGGTAAAAATAATATTGCCATGCCAACATAATTTATTGAGAGGAACTCGATATACTGCAATTTACTCAGCGTTAGCTGTTTATTTTAATAACTGTTATGAGTTATTTATTAGTTTTATTCAGATAGTTGAAGGATCTTATGGTATATAGTGTTACATGAGTTTAATTATAACTATTGACAGTAGTGCGAATATCAGTGTTAATTTTAATTAAATGTATATTTATCATTGAAGCTGGGAAATGGGAAGTGCATGAGTTGAAATTAGCTGAAGGATATGTCATTTGTCATTATATAACGTATAATTATTTGTGGTTAATAATGGAATTGCTAACACCTGCTTGTGACTAAGAATTTAGATTCGCGCAGGTTTTAATTTGAAATCGTCTTTTATATTGAACCATTCAATATATGTTTATTTGAAGAATACGTGAGTTAAAACAACCTCAAGAAGTGATGAAATTTCTTTGTCATTGTCAGAAAAAATTGTGATTCATCAAAATCAATGAGGAAACAAATTTACACTGCATACAAAATTCATGCAATTTGTAAATGACAGCGACAAATAAGTGATTGTAAGGTTTGAGACACGAAAATTTTGTAACGTTTTTATATTTCAATATTGTTTTTAATTCAATTTTTCAACCTTTGTTCTAGAAAAAGCCTTAGTGCCAGATATATAGTTCAACCCCACTGTAAAATACGTCTCACGATCTGTTTTCTGTTAATAAAATACCATTACATTTCATATCATACAAATTTTACAAATTTTATGAAAAAGTTTATTTAAAAAAAAAATAATTTAAAAAAATCGGAATACAATCTATAGTCTAAAGTGCTTCTATCGATTCTGTCAATCATAATTTTTCACTATTTCAAAGAATTTTCTTTGGCATGTTCTAGATGGGAACCATGAAAACCTACAGATGATTCGAATTTTGACAGATTTTTTGGGATATGATTGTTTTACAGGTTTTGGGTGGGTTGTTTACTCTTATATCTTTATATAAACGATTCTTCTGAAATTTTAATTTTGAATAGGGTAAACGGGGGTAAAACACGATTGAAAATCAACCATTTAAGTGCAAAAATGTATGATTCATAAATACATAATTCTCTTTAAGTCAGGGATACGATAAATAAGAATCAAAATTTGAACCATCAGAGAGAGAAAAATAAAAAAGAAAAAAGTTTTTCCATCTGTAAGGAATATTCAAATAAGCTTAAATTCTGGGGTATTGAGATTTTTGTGGAAGAATGATTTTTTTTTCTAGAAGAATACGAGTACTTGTGTTTTTTTTTTTAATATATATTTTCTTAAGTGGTCAAATCTGAAGTTGCAAGCAGCAACTAACACCTCTCGATATATTCGGCAAACACAGCTATTCGTGTAAAAGCCTCCTCACAGTGGATCAGTAATGAAATTGGCCACTCCATCAGTCTGAACTCATTCGGTTCCATTCCATATAGCATCGATACACAATTTCTCAGATTCAATTTGATAACCATCCCTTCTCAGAAATGTGGGAGGACATGGTATTCCTGGAAAATTCAATCCATTTTGACGGAGTTGGTGGAGGTGTATACTCAGACAGACTAAATTTAAGTCTCTCTTTTCGCCTTCCTAATCGCTGTAACCGGGCGGAACTTTTGTCTTGTGTTAAAGAAAACGTGTATCAATTAAAGGTATCTGCATCTTCTCGGAGAGCAAATCAGCCATTAAATCTTTGAATTATGTCTACCAGCTAAATATCAGCATTTAACTGATTGAGATCCTCCAAATTCGTCAATTTTGCTTGTTCTCGAACCTATTCATCGAGAAATGATCCTATTCGAAATTTGGATTAACTTCCAACTGCTCGAGAGCCCAGTTAGCGAACACAAGTCGTTGTCTAATGGTGATTGACTCTGAGCTCCAGTGTCATTTGAAGCTCTTACGTGTGTAGAGTCATGACGCAAAATTCGCCAAGTTGGGTTCTTCGAAAGATCGAGTTCCTGTGTTCGGCCCGGAATTGATCGCATCGGATTCTCCTGGACACTATTACGATATTACGTTTTGTCGACGTACGGGTGTTGTAGGATTGTTCACTGAAATGATGTACTCAAATGTATCCATCATGACGTTTCAAATAGTTTTCTATGAAAGACGAATATTGCGACAGTACAATTGACAAAGCGCTGGAAATGTTGTTCGAACAGAAGACCCATCTTCATGACACATTTTATTCATTTGAAACTCTCCATGTTGATTTGGCAAGACAGACTAAATAAATGCCAGCCAATTTAACAATATGGCCGCAATAACCTGCCAACGTTCAGAAATCCCTATTCGAATACCCTTTATAATTTTTTTTTCCTAAAGAGACCCATTTTTTTTTTCAAAAATTCACAAAGAACATTCATCGTGCAAAAATTTATGTTTTTTGACCATTCAATATTCTTATATTTCAAATTTTACTATACGGCGTGCTGCAACTTTAACACACAACCCACAAGATTGGTCTGATTCAGGTGTTTCATTTTCTAAATTATTATTTCCTTCGAGGTCAAGTCACCATCATTCGTTGAAACAGTGCTTAGCGTGCATTTGCCTCCACGGCCTACTATGTGGTAAGGCTGTACAGGCTGTACATTATAATGTATTTTTTTTTTTAGATTAAATATATATAGAATGAATTTGAATTGTTAGCTCTAAGGTTTTATAATTGTACTATTACCTTAAAAAGCTTATATGTCTTATAATTAATTTTAACAAAACGATCGTTTGTGATATTTTTGTGGTTAAATAATGTTTGAGATTTTAACCAAGAATCAATCTCAAGGACAATTTAAATAAATTAATCTCTTTGTATATTCACCTACCACGTTTTTAGGTATATGCTTAGCAAGTCTTTTTAAGCCTCAAGTCACACTTCTAAAAGGTTTTTTTTTCTTCTTAATCTTGTATGTATTCCTGATCTGCAGGCTCAGATATCAAAAACTAACAAAACACTATTTTGTTTTATAATGTAATGTTGTGTTTTACACACCTTCCCACACATGAAATAACAGCAAATGTCGTAATATGGTTAAATTTATCTTCTTGTTAGCTTGTTTAAAGTTCGTTTGCAGTCAAAATCTAATAGGAGTTTCAAACTGCGGTTTTGTATACTTATTTTGAGGTTTTAACACGGAAGTCAAATTTTTGAGTACATATGGGTAAGCTGGCACGAGGGTGGTTGATTAATAAACCCATATATAAACAAGTACTTAACTATACATTCATTCTTAATGCGGATAATAAAAAACAATTTACAGTTGAATAGACAAATAAAGCTTAAAATAAACCTATATTATACTTGCCTACAGACACACATCTGACGAATGCGATTTGGTCTATTTTTGGAATTTTACCATTTAAAGATTTATCCAAGCTTACCTGCAAAAAAAGACAAAAAAAAAACAGAAAAATTACTATAACAATAAGCAGACACGTCAGTCTTAGCGGAAGTATGTAGGAGTTCATGATTAATTTTATGTTGTTTTCCAGTTTATGCAAAAATAATAAAAAATGGAAATTATAAACTAAGTCAAATTTATGAGTTAACAAAGATTTATATGGAGCGTAGGAAAGTTCATTACTTTCAAGAAGCTGCTTGGCATTAATTTTAATTTATATAATAGTCATAAAATTAGAATTCAAAAAAAATAGTGTTGAACTTGATTGTACCGAACATGAGTTTTATTATAACCTAGAGGGATGAAATGTGTTTATTGGCAGTTGTATAATAGAGTTTGATAAAAAACCAATCTACTTTTTAGAGTCTTCCTCAATTATGAAATAAATTAAAAGCTTTCTTACAAATATTTATGAATGCTTTTTATGTTGATTCAATTCCATCCAATAATGCTGACTTATCTTTTTATACATTGGAAGTCCCTCCAAAACCTGACCTAACGCTACTCTATAAATCTTAAGTCCTCGTTTAATTTTTCTTTGAAATGCAAACTTGTAATAATCATCAAAATTCTCAGTACTACATCTTATTGTCATGAGAATCACCATTCAGATTCATCATGGAAAGCCCCCATCACCATTATCTCGTTGTCGTTCCATAACAGGGGCTTAAAGCCTATAAAACACCTACGATAACTTTCTCATCTTGATTGCATTTAAAAGACAATAAAAAAATCTTGTCTCCTTTCCGGTTATTTTTTTGTTTTATTTAATTTTTTTCTTTTGCTTTCGGAATGATTTCATCACAATTCTTCCGAAATTCGCATGGGCGAGCAATGAACACCAAACAACCACAAACCAGCAGCTATTTTTTTCTCAACCCAAAATTCACATAATTGGCTCCAATTTTCGGGGGAAGTGTTCTTTTTCTTTAAAATTACTGTTTTTTTTTTTGCTTCGACTTCTGTAACGGTTGAGTCTGCATAACAACTTGAAATTGTAGTTTTGCCAAAGACCCACTACTGTTGGGAAGGAGTCATTAAATCATTTGGCGCGCGAATAACAAAGCTTAACGATTTCTTGTACGTCACCATACATAACCGTTTGTTAGACTGTTGAAAATTGTACTCGTATACATGTTCACCTCTTTATAACAATAATAGCACTTAAGGGTGTCGTATGGTTAATCGCATTGAATAACTGAACTGTTGTAGGTGTAATCTTAAACTTTCGTTTCATCTGTCACAGTCTTTGATAGATCTTTAAAAATTAGAGAGAAAGAAGGCAAACAAAACAATATGGTTCACGATGAAATGAAAAAAATTGACACACACAAGCTAACGATAAATCATCCTCACGCTTGGAATATGATTTGAACCAATTTGCGAGCTATTGTGAAATATTAACAAGCGTGTACATTAAATGGGTGACTTTCAAAGAAATTTCCCGTTACGAAGCCTACATTTAATTTCATGAGACATATGAAACAAAAAAGTCAAACACAACACAAAAAAAAACTTTCCCGAGTTAAGAAAATATGGAACTTCCCTGCAACTGCCCTATACTGTTAAGTATTAATCATCAACAAAACCGGTGAATGTACTCCACTTCCAGACTCATTAACTACCTCATTTACATGTTAAATACTTTAATCACAATCTTCGCCAGGCTGTTGACCTTCAGAAAAGCTGTTTTATGCTAATTTAAAGCGAAAAAAAAAAAAAAAAAAAACTTTAAATCAAGTTCGCTGATCAGCTCTTTCGTTTTCACATACAATCTGTTGCTGAATCAATTCAATCCAACGAGTCTGACTTATCTATTTTAATCTAACGAATATACATCGGATCAGGAAATACTTAAATGCCTTATAGATTGTATTTTAAACTCGTTTAACCAATAAATCATTCACATGAAACTATGGTGTTTGGTTAGAAGCTAAAAAGAACAGAAAATCCACAAGTTTTTCTCTTTTAGCAATTTCCTTTTCTAGAATCTCGAAGAGATGTACACCCATTTTGCCTATCTTAAGGAAAATCCAATTGATTTATTGGTGCACTGCTTCGGTCTTTCTTAATCTATCTCGAAGCCATTATCGCCTTAAAGGGAATTGTACAAGTTTCACAAATGCAAGTCATGACCTCTAAGAACGGAAATGCAATTATTTACTTTTTTTTTCGTCTTCAGGTCAATTAATATTCAATTGAGTTCAGGTAAGTTCCTTGTATGGATTTACTTAAGAATTTAGGTTAAACAAAAAGGAGATTCAAACAAGGATGCAAAAACAAAAGACCAGAAACGAACAAAAAAATGAACAATTCTTCTTGTTAGTTAGTCTTGTTTATCGTTGGCTCGTTGCTCATCGTTGGGCTTTGTTAACCCAAATCTTCTTCTTTTCTTTTCATCATTTTAAGTAAGGAGAAGGAAAAATCGCAAAATAATTCAGCAAAGTAAATCAACAGCAACAGCGAAAACGACAAAAAATATGAAGACGAGTTCAACCAAATTTTATGACTTTTTCGCGTATAATGAGTGCAAATCGCTTACGGATACGAATTGCGAGAATTCACATCACATCACATAATCACATATTATAATATATGCCTGAGGTATTTGTATGTGGATGATGGGAAAGTTATGTTGGTGGATTGTAGTAGCAGAATTACTGTGGTTTGATAGGTACCGTTAGAACAAGTTGATGTTATTGCTTTGCTTTTGTATATTGTTTTTTTTAGTTTTTTTTTTTTTTTGGTAAAAAGATCCCAATCAAGAAGGAGGAGGGCTAAAAGTTATGTGCGTTTTTTTCCTGATTGCATTACTTGTGCTTTTGACGGATTTGACTGACGTGTGGACGGTAATTGATGATCATTTTACCTGGAAGGGAATTATTTTTATTTTATTTTGTTGCGGTGAAAGATTGAGGTTTAAGGAGAGCAGTTGTACCTATTGTTCGCAATTATTAATAATGCAAGGCGGTTTGTGTTGTTATGGTAAACTCTTTTAGTATGTTGCCTTTGTTGAAAGGATATGCTGCCAAAATTAATGATTACCAAGGTGACTAAAGATCAGCTTGTTTAAAGAGTATTGTTTGGCAGTTCGAGGGCTATGTAAATTGGACTTGTTGTTTTTTTTTATATTTATTTCTTTACAAGCTGAAGTAAGTTAATTTTTGTATGAGAAATTAATATTCCAGGGCGGTCTTAGTCAATCAATCAAATCTTCTGAGCGAATTGATGATTCGAAAAAAATTAAAAATAAACTGTTTTGACATAAAATGACCAAGGCGGGTTTTGAAACTTTTGTATTTAACATCTTCTATTTTTGGCGAAACAAACTAATTCATATAACAAAATCAAACCTTTTAAAGCTGTTTTAGACTTACATCTTGCGATCGCAAATACATAGTTTTAATGAAAACAGAGAAGTTAGGAATGGTTCTTTGAGCTTGCTTCCAAATACATTAGCTCTTAATGAAATAATAGAAAAATCGGATGATACGAGAGCTCGCGGAGAACCAGGGTCAAGTCATTTATGACTCTCAATGGTTCTCTCAATGACTCAAAATTTCTCTCAATTTCTGTCGCGTCTTATTGGCACGAATGAACTTATTTCTACTTAGTTCTGGAGAGATGCTTCATTACAACTAAGTCTTCAAAAGCACAGCTAATCCTAGAAAAAAAAAACTAAGTTCTAATTTGAGATAAAAAAAACTAAAGCATATTTCATCTGTGAAATTGCGCCAATTAAGAATATTTCACCAGCAGATAAGGAAATTGCTTCTAGGCACTATGTTTGTTGTCCATAAAAATATCACAAAATTGACAGAACGGATCTTATTATTAATCAAGACAAAAAATAAAAAAAAAATCAACAAATCGTGTTTTCCCCCGTTTTTTTTTACCAAGTTTGAAATTTTAAGTTCCAATTCTCAAGCATCAAAATTCGATTACACGACTCAGACGCTTAAATTCTAAAAGCCTACTGAGTTTCAAAAAAATTATCCAATTTCTCATTCCCGATCAGGTGATAATTTATTTTCGTGATTATACAATGTATTTAATAGCATATAAGATGACTAAACGCTTTCCAAGTTCAACAAAAGGCTTACCAGTTCCTCGATTACATATCGTATCTATATATTTAAATCAATTGATAAATCTTAGATTACAAAATCCCCTTCATTTCCTCTCGCAATCTATGTCTCCCTTTTTCAACATTTTCCACGCCATTATCAACACGATTCGCTTATGAAATATCAATTCGATTTGCATGACAGCCAGTCAGCAGGTTCATTATAAATATAATCTTTTCAATATTTTCATGGGCTAGACGCCGGCTGCGCACCACCGATATCACCAACCATGGTAATCTTCGTAGATATAATTTTCCAAACCAGAGTGCCTCGATCAATCTTTTAATTTTGTTGTTGTTACTGATCTTACATGCAAGTCTATATGTAAGCATATTTATATTTGTGAATGTTACATTAAAACAGGTTCAGTAGAGAAAAAAAAAAAAACTTGTAAAAAAATTACTACCGCATCTGATTGACTTTGACCATCACGGTCTAAAAATTTGCATCGCTTAGTTCCACACATCAAACTCGTACGAAGCTGTAATTTTCAATAAAATATACACAAATATCTAAGAAATGCCTTCAAGCTAAGTTTGAGGAATTTTCATTCTTTATTTTTAGCGCGTGGTCAACTTTCTTAAGCTAATTAATGTCAATGTTTACTTATTTGTAGTTTTTTTTGCTGAAATTTCGGTCACACGTCTGAGTTGAACGCGGTAATGGCTCAAGAAAAATAAACATTTTAAGTCAATATTTGGCCAACTATTAGAAGCTACAGCTCGTAGACGCTTCGCTGCATAAAACAAATGATGATGACTGATTGTATCTTTATGAATTAGCAATACAAATTAGAAGAGTATACATAATTATTTTAATGATTTTGTAAAACTAGATGCTGAAGTAAGAAGTAGGAACGGATTTAATATATGTCACCAGGGAAGGGTAAACTTCAGTTTACTAGATGTTAAGAAATTAATCGGGTTATGAATCAGTTTCAACCATTAAAAGCATTTCGTATGCTAATGAAGACATAGGACTTCCCCAAACCATAGCACACCTAAATTGTATCGTATAACACTGCTACCAGCCTGATGCCTCAAAAACATTCATCACTTGACTTTATGTAACACAAGACCTTATCCAATTACATGAATGTACTACTGTCATTTCAAGGATGTTTATTCAGATTCAAGTTGCACTCCTTGAGGCCTTCCACAACAAAAATAAAAACCAGCTCCGCACTTTTGTTTTTGTAAAACAACGCCGCCGTCCAGTGGTACATAAGTCGAAGAAATCGGTCAGTCTTGTCACGATTTGGGTCTTAAATTAACTACCATTTGTTTATTTAATGAAAAGTTATAAATGTCCGGTGGTGTGTCGGATGAATTACAATTTTTCCAACTCAATATTATTGTATAATGAAACAGCTGTTAGCATAGTAAATTGATTGTTGTACTTAATACGAAACTTGTGTGTCACACGCGTATGACATTTAAAAGAATAAAACAAAAATTTATATAAAACATGTTAAGACCTTGCCTTTCATCTTAACAACAACAAAAAAAAAATTCGTATAACAATTTGCATTTTAATCGAATCAACTAGCTCGCTAATCTGGCTATCGAATATTCAAATTCTATATTTTATATGCAAAGTGTTATTTTTTTAATGCAACTTTAAAATATGCACAGACAAATTAAAGCAGATGAGGTCTCTTCTCTATGCAATTTTCAAGTTATTCTTCCTATCCGGGGATATGGTCGTAAAAGTGCAAGTCGGTGGAGGGCAAACAAAAAATATTGACCACTTTAAGTTTGATGTTAAGAAGATAATTAAATGTTGGTTATTGATTGAATTTTATAGAGCAAGTTCAAGGCAAGGCAATGAAAAATTAAGAAATTTAAATGATGATTCAATGACCAAAAAGAGGAACTTGTATAAAGTGACTTTAAGATAACTGTGTCGCTTAAAGTTTCAATATATTGTCTTTTTTTAGATTCACTTTAGAATTTGTTTTAAAGTGAATTCAGTTTCAAGGTGCAAATAGACTTTCAGAGCAGGAGTTTGCATTGTTCTTGATCAAAACGAGCTTCAGATCTGAGAATTTTTTGAATGTCTGATTTTTTTGCAGAGTGGGTTAGAGTTCATCGAAATCTTTTAGGATAATAGCAGAGAGTCAATATTTCTGATATAACTGTTTCCATAATTTCGAAATACTAAACAAATATTTGTTGAGCAGAACGACCTTTATATACCGAAATACTGATCTACTCCTTACGCTAAACTGAACATTATTATATAGTAATTAGAGACTTAAGTCCTATTTTTAAATCTGGCGAAAAAGATAAAATCCAACTACAGACCTATAACAAAACTTTCTATCATCCTAAAAATGTTTAATTGCCTTGTTAAGAATATACATACATATTTATTGACCTTATAAGTGCTTTTCATGATTTTTAGAAGGGGAAGTCTACAGAGAAAAACAAATAAATTCATGCGGTATACACTGATTTTTTGAAAGCATTCAGCAGAGTAAATTTGAAAATTCTTCCGAAGAGGCTAGAGGCTTACGGTATTTGTGGGTTTTTGTTGTATTGGTTTCCATCCTATGCCTATCTGTTTCTTCGCAAGCAAATGGTTGTTGTTGATGATATCTGCTCTAAGGAAATAATTGTTACATCAGGTGTTCTAGAAGGTAGCCACTTGGGACCCCTTTTCTTCTTATTGTACTCGTATGTGAATGATGTACGTTGTATTTTGAGCTTTTGCAATTGGCTCATATTTGCGGACGTTATTAAGTTTTCTTCATTGTTTCCAACATTGCCGATCGATTGCTTTTTCAAAATGATCTTGATGCGTTTTCGGAGTGGTGCAATGTAAATGATCTAAAAATCAATGCTGAGAAATGCACCTCCATGTCTTATCTTTTTTTCATATTCAACCTGTTTCTTATAAGAATAATCTTCTTAAAATTGTTCAAGATCTTGGTGTTGTTTTCGATGAAGAACTCACGTTTCAACTGCACATCAATTCCATTACTTCAATAATGAATTCGTTTTTGGCGTTTTTGAAAAGAAACTCCTCAATTAACAAACTTAGACGGTCGTGCAGTCAACGGAACTTGAAAGGAGTCTCAATGAAAAGATATTTACTATCATTCTTTCAAATTATTCAAGTTTATAAGTTAAGTCTAGATAGGGAAACAATATTGAAGGAAGGTTCGAAGAGTAAATCGTAGAAAACGACACGTCACACAGTGGACCGATTTCATATAGACAGTTCAAGTGATAAGTTTAGACAATTTTAGTTTTATGGATAACTATTGACCATATAAATTAATTTTCATCTCGTCCATCCCGATTCACTGAAGTGCTATGGTATTTGAAAAAAAAAAAATGGTGGAAAATGCTTTAACTAATTTTAATTTTTCATACATTATTTTTTTAATTATTAATAAAAAAAATTTTAGTATGTCATCAATATTTTAACCTTTTTTGACACGACCGTTTTATCTTGCATCTTTAATATATTCTAGTTTGCTGGGCAAAAAAATGTTGAAAAAGTGTGTAATCATTTAGAAATAATGTAACAATAACCGTGTTTTATGGAAAATTGATAGCCACTCAGTAAAGAAAATTGAAAAAAACGATTATAGTCACTTTTATATTCACTCTCCTTTAATCTCAAAGTTTGGCACGAATTTTGCCAGCCCCTAAATTTCAATTTTAATGAGCAAAAAAATCGATTTTTTTTTTTTTTTTTTTTAAATCAGATTTTGTAGATGTTTTTAAATCCATCAAGATCACAGCCATCCTCCAATGGAATTTGACAGTTTATGGCTTGGTAGATGGGTAATATACTATATTTTGACCTGTTAAGAGTATTTCTTTCTAGATGCTTTCCAAAAGCCCTTAAATCGAAATTTTCCTGAACAAAAAAAAATCCAAAAAATTTCGATTTTTCGGTGAAAAAAATTAAGATTTTTCAGAAGTTTTTCAATCAATTGACATTTAAGATTTTTTGGACGTTTCTTACAAAATAGACATGAAGCTTTATTTCCAAATGTCTTGACATAATAAAAATATTTCAGAAAAAAAGATGCATTCCAGGACACATCACAGTACCAAGCAAATGTTTTTCCGCACTCGATTTAAGCGCCATCTACATCTCAATATATCAACAATTTTTATTCATTCTATATTCACTCTGATTGCTGACTAATTTATATTCACTCTTGATGTTTTTATTGTTTTGCATGTACAATTTTGCTAACTTGGCTATTCACTCTTTCAAAAAACACGCTAATATAGAATTTTGCTTAAAACTGCTTTAAAATATAAATTAGTTCGGTTTTGTGAGTCTGTCTGTTTTTTTTTTTAATATACACAGTAAACCTTTGATATAGGACATCTACTAGAGTTAATGTTCATTTGATATTCAATTATTTTAAATTTTAGAAAGGGAAATACCAAATATCTCTTCACAACATTTTAATAAAATCGTTTCAGCCATAACAAGAACTGTGCTTGTATTTATCTATATTAATATAAATACGGCCCTTTTTCCAAACAAAACTGTTGACACCATATCGTTGTCGCTCAGTGAAATATCCCTATGTTTTGAGACATAAAAAATTTGTTGTAGATTTTGAAATGAAAAAAATTTGAAAATGTTTGAATTTTCAGTTTTTTTCCCTTCAGAAATGTAGTAGCAGCAGTTGTATCTTACCTTCACAAAATTGGACTTAAGGTGTTTTAATTTTTGAACCAAATTCGAATGTATTACTTCTTAAATTATGGGATAGATTTATTGAACAAAGTATTAAGAATTAATAAAATAAAGAAAATAACATCCCGAGAACTGTGTTCCCCCTTAAATTAGCTTTTTATTTTCTCAAATATAATTTCATGGCTTAATCTTTAAAATATTACAAAGGTATCATATTTCTAAGTTACAAATATTACAAATTTCCCTTTATGACAGGTCAACTGAGATCATGTTTAGGTTTGTGGATTATTCTTTTTATCAAAATGCGGTTGGTTAAAAAATTAAATAGTTGTTTTTCCTTAAATACTACCTCATTAAGTCCTTCCTCCTATAAAATATAAGGAAATAAATTAATTTCAAAATTCCTTACAAGATAATCTCATAACTTGTAAGCTCAACAAAAAAAAAGTTATAAAACCAGTCTGTCTGCTCCTCAAGCTATACGAGTACTGGGGCAGCATATCCGTCCAGGTCCACCCAATCAATCAATTTGTTGCCTGCAATCGATCAGACAAGATACCATCGAACAGAAAATACAAAAAAAAAAGAAACTACCTACTATTTACCATAATTATACTGTAATAACAATAATTACCAAGAACATGGGGGCACCTGTAAGGCTGCAAAACTGTAAGTTTAAGGTTAATTATATAGAGTCTTTCGTTGAGATTATTTTATATATATTATAAAGCTCGACATCCCAGACAGACAAATCAAACATATTTCACATTCAAATTACTTGTTTAACTTAAATATTTGCATTTTATTTCATTATGCATGTTTGGGTGGAATTTTAAAATAATCTAAAAAATAAGGCTTAAACGGTTCCGTCATTCAACTGTAAGATGGTTGGTTGTATAGTGTAAATGAGAAAAACGCTACTGTTCTAGTTTCTTGACGTATTTTGTGATTTTATTATTTTTTGTTTTAATACTTTATTCATGTGGTTAATCGCTACAAGGTTAATGTAGCAATTAAAATAAAACTTTTTGTTTTTTTTTTAACACAGAGTGATTTATATATTGCATATTTTGTTGTTGCTGTGTTCGGTTCGAATGAGGTGTTACATGATATTTAAATGGGCCTAGGTTATAGGCGGTGATTTGGTAACAATATTGGGTGTTATGGCTTTCAGTTGATGGTAATTTAATTAGACACTCGAGTGAAGAAAAATTTATTTTTAATTGTGATTACATATACGCCATGCAGAAGATGTGGGAGGGATTTTGTGAAGGTAGATGGATTTTGTAATAGGCAAACAATATGTAAAAAATCCTTCAGTAAAATGATTGTCTATGTAAGTTTTTACTACCCTTCAGGATCTCGCATTCCACTTTCTAAAAATTAATTTCTCCTTCACGTCTTAATGTCACTTAATTGAAAAACAAAGAAAAACGAAAGTCTTAATAGATCTGGTCACAACTTGTTAACAAAGGTGTGACAATACCACACCAGCTGCTGACACCTGAACCCAAGCAGAACATTTATTTCTTTTACACGGTGACATGATATGAAATTCGATATCAAACTTAAAAAAAAAGCAACAAAACAAAGCACAACCTTTCACTTTTCTTTACTTTCAAATGACCACAAAACAAAAAAAATCAAATTAAAGGAAAACAAAGACAAAAAAAAAACAACCATGTCTGCAGGATAAGTAACAAAATAAGATAACAAGAAATAAAAAAAACAAAAGAGCTGAACAACGAACTTTTTTTTGTGTTATCAAATGAAAAACAAATCGTTTAAATGTTTTTTTTTTTTTTTTTGTCATTCATTGACAAAAATAAACTTAATAATGGCGTAGACATGTAAATTTATAAATCTCAAAAAAAAAAAAAAAAATATTGACAGACCATTTATTTTGTATGTCTTTTATGCCTTATGCAAAATAGTCGACCAAAATTATGGTTTGACTGAGTAAAGACTTCTTTCTTTGATTCGATCTGTAAACAAAATTAAATACATATACACAAATACTATTGCGTAGACATAGTAATTAAAATTTTATCGATGTTTCACGCCTGTTCGAACAATTAAACTATGTCTTAATGGTCATCGTGTCGGTCGTTAAGACCCAACGTGCATTGACCACTTTGTTAGAAACAAAAATAAAAAAAAAGAATGCAGACAAAAATCCATTCGATGACACGTGATGGTTGTACTTAATTAATTGACAATATTGATTTATTTAATTTTTTTATATTATTCTCAATCGCAAATAGAGTTATTACATACAGACATTGTCTACATACATGTAATTGCATCTACCATATTCGGTTATATTTCTATCGAGCGGACCATGCAAGGCACTCCTTAACTACGACAATCGTGGTTTTGATGCATTTTTACTTTTGTTCCAACACTTTTCAAGACATACATATACCCATGTGACTATTTCTGTTTGACTAATTTACGGTACACACAAGAAAAAGACTAAAATGTTAAATTGCCAGACAAGGTGTCAGACTGAACAAACGAATTGTATTCCATCATTGTCATTGGGATTTTTATAGAATCTCCATCGTCAGGGGTCACTAAATAACCAAGTCTGATTCTCGCGCTGGCTACTGAGATGAATTAAATGTACAGTTGTTCGATGGCCACGATTGTCTAGGAACGATGATCTCAACTTTAAAGTTCTTTTTTTTTTTAAATAATATCTATCTCACTCTCTGTTGTTAGATAGCTACTTTATTTGACTAATAGATTTATTGTTAGTTGTAGCCGATGGATTTATGATTCAAGAACTCAATTTAGAGAATGAATAGTTTATTGACATGTTGTATAGCATTTGGATCGTGGTGTTAAGTGATTTATGTAGAAATTAAAATGATAAGACATAAAAAAAAACTATTTATTGTTGAACTGTTAAAATATTGTTACGACAACTATAAAAACTAAGTAGGAAGTGTGAAAAAGTCGTTTTTGTAATTTATTTTTTCAAGTATATTCATACATCATAAAATGCATAAAAATGAAACAATTGAGGTTAGAATTTGTATTTTATTTCAACTAAAATTGTACTTCTTTTCTTTTCTTAAGTTCAAAAAGCTTAAGTTTAAGAGACTAAGGAACAGAATCTTTTATAAACAAGGTGTGGTGAGCGAATTTATTTCGGGAAAAATCTTAAATTTACGATTAAATTTAACAAAATTAACATTTCACAAATACTCGTATGTAGTATTATTTTAATAATTCATTTTATTTTATTTAGTTTATTTAAGGTCCGGATTTTTGAACTGGAGGTAGGTAGGAGGCTTACAAATTGAGTGGTGGAGTAAAAGTAAATAATTGATATGCTTATGTGGCTTATAATGCAAAAAGATTGGAATTTTTGATAATCAATGTATTATAGCAGACATAGGGAGAAAAATAGTATTTTCTTTTTTTTTTTCAATTTTGATTGTAGAGTTTTGAAAGTTTCGAGTGCAAGAACTCTCGTGAAGGACATTTCCCTGATGTTATATTCCATTCGTAATGGCATAATCCAATGAATATATTAAAATAAAATTTTGATCTAAATCTAAATAAAAAATTAAATTAATTTATATTTACTTTCAAAACCAAAAACTGGATGAACCTGTACAGACATCCCTAAAGAGTTTTTTTTTTATTTTGTTAAATTTTTAATGTTTTTTTTTTTTTAAGTTAATTAGGTTGTGAATTTTTTTACTTTCACTAAATTGGCTAAAATTTGATTTAATTTGTGTCTAGCTTCTTGGGGTTTAAATAAATAATTCTATCAATCTTTATTTCACTCACATCTAGATTGACCTGTTCGTTTGGCTTTGTTCTCTTAAAAGTTGTCTTTAAATTTGGTCATTATAATTAATCAGAAAGGTTGTTTGCAATTAAAAAAAAAAAAAACAATCATATGTCATTGAGAGTTAACAGTGAATTTATTTGCATTTTAATAGTTTTATAAGATTTTTTTTTTTCATCTCGAAAAATAGTCAGAAAACTAACAAATTAATTCAATATCAGATGGAGAGATGCAAGCGATTTATATTGTTTATTTTAAAGTCACCTCTGTGAGTTCTTGTGAATTGGTAATTATACGTTAATTGGAAATCTCAATTGGGAGTAATTGTTGCATGAAAAAAAATAATTGAAACAAATCTTAAAGTTTGTTTTATTACTAAGAAAACCGGAATTGTAAAAATAACGTGAATTGCAACGTTTTGCTTAGAGTTACCAGAGCCAAAAAAAAAAAAGAATTAACTCCTTAAAATAGTACTTTAAAAAAATATGCGAAAGTTATTTCTATAAAAAAATTAATACAATCACTAACAATGAATGATTTAGAAAAATACCCCGAAAACGGATTTCAAATTGTCATATTAACTGATGTGCCCTTTAAGGTTCTTTTATTTTTATCTTTTTTAAATAAATCTTGAAAATACATTCGAATTAGAGTAAAGTTAGGTAATATGGTATCAGGGAGAGTTATTCGCATAAGCTGCGACAAAAAGCCATAGCATACAACATAAATCGTATGAGGAGTCTATTTCATCCCGTGTATTATGCATGAAATGTTAGGCTTGAAAACTAATACAAATCATATACATACTCGTACAACGTCTTAAGAGATTTAGTTTTTTAGAAAATTAAAAATTTCAAAAACTCCTTTCTTACTGAAAATCTTTCTTTTTTTTTTTGATATTTACTATTTTAGAAAATAAGTCTTGTATGTTTTATTTATATTTATAGAAATCAAAATACTTTATGTAAATAAAAAAGAAGATTTATAAGAAAAACGTATTTTTTGAAATTTTCAATTTTCTTAAAAACTGAAACACAGATGGTCTTACATCTGATTCTTACTACTTAACTTTAAATCAGAGCAATAGTTAAAGCTAATTGAGTACTAGCAATAAGGTTTAATTTTTTTTCAAATCAAATTTTATTAAAAAAAACAGCAATATTTGTCTTGCTTTAGTACAGTATTTTTAATAACATTAAGATTTTCGGATTTCACCGTGACCACGCTCAATGCAATTTGATGCGAAACGTTTGGGTTAAATAAAATAGTACACATTTTATATTTCAAATACTCGGCTTTTCCGAAAAATATTTACAAATCAACATTAAAATTTGTTTTCATTTTTAGTATATTTTATAAAAAAAAATATTAACATGCCTGACTGAACGGGAAGAAATATTGTTTAGGTGTAGGTGCGCTGAGTTTTTGGTTTCTTACCAAAACTTGCCCATCTTTTCCTTAAAAAAGTTAAATAGCTTTTAATACAAATTCAAAAAGGAGCTTCAATTATAACTTATTATAAAAATAAAAATAATATTAATACCAATAATAAAATTGGAAAACATATTACTAACCTATCATTTTAAATCCTGATTTCGCAGTGTTCCGTTAGCCGCATTATGTACGAATTTTGATATGTTTTTTTCTGCTTTAGGTGATTTTTAATCAGTTAAAAAAAGTTTCCGTTGCAATATTACCCACTTTCATTCATGTGTTGGCTTGACTACCAAGCAGGTAATGTTGAAGACTAAAGGAGAAGCAAATGCCGAATTGTAAAAATTTGTTCAACAATATTTTTGAAACAAATCTTCAGTGGTAGTAATGGTTACTTGTGAAAAAGGAGGTTATGTTAGTAGCAGTAGGCCTCTTTGACGATGCTTTCAAATAATTTCGAAATTTCCCAATTTTCCGAGCGAATTTTTGAAAGGGATCAGGTACAAAAAAAAAAAAAAAATAGGTCAAGAAAATTAGACAAATAAAATGTCAAACTAAAGGGGTTTTCAACTAAGCACAACGTTGGAAATTAAGGTTTTTTCAAATTTTTTCAGAGCCCAATCGGAGATTCAAATGATCAAATGGTTTAAGTTTATTCTACTTTGAAGTTTAACTTCTAAATTTGACTGACGTTTTAACATTGCAAGATCCCAACCCAAACACAAATCTGAATTTTCGGTGGAGAGTTTATTTTTATATTTTAATTTGTCATTTGAACCGAAGCTTAAGTTTCAAAGGGTTTAAAGCGGTGGAATTCAGTTTTGATTTTGAAATTTCTCTAAAACCGTTTATTTTGCATGATCGTACTCTATTTTTCTATTAAAAACGAAATTAACAAAAAATAGTAAGATGAAATTTTCTACATATACATTTAATGGAATTTTTGTTCTCAAATCTAAAAATGAACCGGTGTATAAATGTAATTTTTTTACATTATTAAAGAAAAAAAGAATGAACAAATTTTACATTAGAAAATTTATTTAAAAATTTAACTTTAATTTTTAATATTAAATTTAATTAATTTTAATTTTATAAAAAAAAATTATAAATTTTATAGTTTTATAAAAAAAATTAATATTATTAAAAAAACAAAATTTATCAAAATTTAATAAATTGAAATCATATTGGACCATTTTTTTTTTGTAGCCAAATAAAGTGAAAATTCAAAAATAGGGCAACATTTAAATAAACTATTTCTTAAATCCAAACTTTGTGTCTTCAAAGACTAAAATAAGTTTTTGATTTAGTTCCTCCAAATTTGTATTCAAAACTTTAAAAAACCAGTTGAATTATACAAAACAAAGCATAACCAAATTAATACAAAAATTAAATTTTAAATCAATTTCCTCCTGCATCGGAATCCAATAAAAACTCAAATATGGACTTAACATCCATACTCAAACAATGATCAATATATTAGAGATTATCATCAGAAGATTCAGACAAAATTCTTCACATTGTCTTTGCCAATATTTTTGGTTGAATACATGTCCAAAAATTAATCAAATAAAATACTACACAATTAGCTGGACAATAGAAAAACAATTAAACAAAATAGATTTGTGTCTAAATGTAGTCACATAAAAGTCTTCCCGCGACACTAAATAATTGCTTCAAACCAAAACAAATCAAAAGTTAAATAATAATAATAATAGAGACTTCATATTGTTTTTTTTTTTTGTTTTATAATTTAAACAAAAAATCTTTTAACCGGAAAGCCAAATGATTCATATCGGTTAAAGGGGATATTTATATTAATTTTCCGGTGGCATTGACCACTCTTTCTGATGAAACAGAAGTACAACAACAAAAAACAAAAATTAATAAAATCAAACAAACACAAAAAAGATACAAAAAGCCGAAAGGAAGAAGTATAACGAAACAGACAAAAAAAAATAAGTGGAACTGGCAAAATGAAATCAAAATTTAGTTCATTCAACGCGATGCAGACAAACAAAAAATAATAAATTAAACTAAAAAAGAGATTGGCAATGAAAGGAGATGGTTAACAAAAAAAAATTAAAGAAAAGAAGAAAAACTTGCACCTACCTTTTTATGATTTTTTGTAGATGTCTCTTTTTGGCCAAGTTGTGAGAAATGCGGCTTCAATACGTAGGTGGAAAAAGATGACATATGATGCAGCCTAAAAAAGCTTAATAACTTTCCGGTTGGATAGCAGCACTTCTTTTTTATACATGAAATACACCGATGAGAGTGACTTCAGACAAATCAACGAACTAAAAAAAACTGGTAGACAGTATGTAGGCGGTATAGGTATATCCTTGACTTGAGTTTTTGAACTCTTTTTCTAATAAGGCACTTGAAAACTGGTAACCAGTTGCTCAGTAAAAGGGATTGATTAAGAGTAGCACTTTTCACTTTTATATTTCGTCGAACCGTTTTTACTTTTTTTTCTCTAAATTAACTTTTTGATCAATTTATTTGTGCGGGCCCCCAAAAATTTAAATTTTCGATAGATTTTTTGACACCTTTCAACTTTGAAACAATATCTTGTAATTTTTTCACTTGATTTTACACGAAAATATTAACATATGTTACAGCATGACAAAGTACATGAGCACGAAGAAATTGTGTGTATAAGCTTCCAACTTGAATTAAAAAAATATTGTGAACCAAATTCACCGCGATACAAATCAAGACTGAACATGGGCTGACATCAGAGTCTCAGAGCTGATTTTTTTTTCTTTTATTATTTTACTTGAACTAAAGACTCGTTCTTCTTGTTATAAAAAAATATATATAGAAAAAATATACAACACACAATCAAACGCATGAGAGGTGGCTTATACACGCTCTTGGCTATAATCCATGACACACAACTTGCGAGTTAAGAATCTATTTTGGTTTTGTATGAGAGAACTCTTGTTGGAAAAGTTTTTGTATTAATTTTTATGTTTGATTAAAAGTGTGGAATCAACAATCCGTTTGGGCTGCCCGCCAACGCGATACTGAAACCGATTCTTAGGTGAATTTTGTATATATAAACAGTTTTACTCTCTATCACTCTCTTCTCGAAAGATTTTGTCTCATTTTTGTTGTTGTATTTTTTTTTTATATTTGTTTGCGTGATGTGCATCAGTGGGCTTTTGAAACTTGTGGTCGTTTGATGTCAATGCACGGAAAATATTAAAAGAGGGAGATTAAGCCTTTTCTAACTTAGCCAAGTTTAAGAGAAAGAGAGTCATATGTTGTGGATCAAGTGGAACATAGTCATGTGCACACTTAAACACCTTAGCTAATGATAAGAAATTCCATTAAGTGCAAGTGCAGGGATTTTCTGTAAATTAAGTTTTCACCTCAGCTCCTTCATTTTGCTCTATGATTTAAGCCGCTGTTTGTTGTGTGGACTGTGGATCGTTTAAATTATTCAACACCTTAAGAACTAATTTCATTAAAGGTAATCCCCAGCAGTTTTTCAGAAATAGTTTTCCCCCAATTCGTTTCCACTTTTTTCTATCGATACTGGAAATGAGGGCAATGTGATACGGGAGATACCCATTGGTTTTCCACAGTTCAAGTTTTAACTTCAACTCTTTTGCTTTTACTATTTCTATATTGATGATGTTGATTATGGTACATTTGCCTCAAGACATGATAAGGCATATCATGCCATATGAGTCATTTTTCAAATTCAATTATTATCTCTAATCGAGTTTTGACCTCAGCTCTTTTGTTTGTTTGTTTGCTTTTTTTTTAATTCATATTATTCTATTAAATCTTTTATTTTAATTGATTTTACTCTTGGGGGTATTGAATGATAATTAAATTAAGATTAATATGAAAATAAAACGAAACTTATTAAGATAACTACATTACTACTTGATGTGGTAATAATAAATAAGAAAATTAATTAATTTCTTGATTTGTTTGAGCAACGAAACCATTTATGTATGTGGAAAATAAATTCAATAAACAAAGTAGTTTCATTTTTGTTTTTGTTGTTGTTTTAATTTTTGAGGGGGCGTTTTATGTTATTTTATGGGAAGTATGTGTTCAACCTTCGTTAAGATTGTAGATAGAGGAAGGAAATTGTAATTTTTTTCTCTTCTCTGTTTATTAATAAATTAGTTGTTGTTTTAGTATTCCTTTGTTTTATTTTGTATAAATAAGTTGATTGATGGGATTTATCTGACTTATATAGACTGATAAGTAAATTGGTAAATTGATCATCACTCAGTATGTGGTATTGGCAAAATATGAAGTGATCTTGGTTGAATTGGTGTTACTGTTATGTTGTTCAAAAAAGCTACATTTGCGGAAATAAATAGTTCAAATGGAGCATTTGGCTAAAGAGGGTTAATCGTGTCAGATTTCCACATCACACATCAGAGATTGATGTTCAAGACTGAAGAATTAAGGCAGGATATGGATCGAAAAGTAAGGGAGATAGTTGAATCAGCTGTAAGTCTTATTTGACTTTACTTATGGTTTTGCTAATTTAAATTCGGGAATTATGAAAATAAATTATGTAACTAAAAATTTCGGTCGGGTAAAATAAAAAATAAAAATAATAAATTAAAAAAATAAATAACTGCTCCAAATTAATTCATCAGATAATTGACTACACCTTGATCGAAAATAAAAAAAAATAAAAATTCATGAAAACGAAATTTGTATTTTCAAAATAACTTTTTGAAAGTAATTTAAAGCTAAAGTAGATACATAATATCAAAATCAAAAATAAAATTTGAATTTCTACAAATTTGCTTTTGAAAATTCAATAGGCAATTTTTAATAAAATTACTGATATAACTTGAATTTTTTATCAAACTAAAAAAAAGTTGGTCAAACATATTCTAAAAAGAACCAAAAGTGATTAAGTAAATGATCGGCCAACTGTCGAGCCCACAAGTTTATTTCGCAAAGGAATCATGACTTCTTTGCTAAAGTAATGCAAAGAGCAATCTCGGGAAATTTCGGTCGCGTAGAATATATTGAATTAAGTCCGACACACAGGGATGGTCAACGCAAAGGCTTGTATATAGTTTTCCCTTAAAAGAGAGAAAACAATGGTTGAGGTCAAAATTCTCTTTTAAATTTCTGCCTTTGAGAACCTTTTTAAAACAAATACTTCTTTCAAAACTATTTTTGTAAACACTTATTTTCATATCAGCGCTGCAAGATGATATACAAATTATGTAATTAATTTTTGATGTTGCACCTTTCTTAACCCATCCAACACACAAGACGACTTTTTAATTTTGCTTACGTTAGCAGCAGTTAACTTGCTCTAGCAGTGAATTTTATTTGTGCTTGCATAAATATGCAGCCTCACAAAGCCCCCTATTAGCGCCCAACCATTAGAGATAGTGATTATTGTCTAATTAGTAGTTAATGTTACCCGGCGCATGATATACTGAAGTATTATGCGTGTGCGCTCAAACGTAATTTTCATCACTTTGTAATTATTTTTGACGTTAGATTATATTTTTTGTTACGGAAATGCGTTCTTTAATATTTCCGCCTATTGACCTGGATTTTATTTTTGTAGATTCATTGTGAAATATCTTTGATTTCTCAAAAAGCACGCAGATGAGTAATTATTTTGTCTAGTGTTTTCACTTTCTTTCGATTTAAGGAATTTCTGGTCGAAGTTTATTAAAATTCAAAGAAACTCATTGATTCCAAAGAGCGCAATGAAAGTGTTTATTTGTTTATATTTTTGTATTTTTTTTTTGCTCAAGGTTGTGCAGACACCGGCGAATGGTACAATGGCGGTGGTGGATGGTAGATGATGACTGATAGTGTTGTTGATCGTCATCGCTTTATGCTAAAATTAACATCTCATGGTTATTTGCATTCGTTATGCTTGATTTTGTTTTGAAAATGTTTATTTTTTTTTTTTTTGATAAAATTCTTCAGCAATAAATTTAACAAACAAAAAAAAAGATTTTGGCAAAGCTCTGCCGCACAGACAACGCCATGGATAATTTGGGCTATTTGCATGCGCGATAGCAAATTTTATGTTTAATAAACCGTTTAATTTTGCATTTGATTTGCTTAATTGTTTGAGTTTTGTTTTTGTTTTTTTAATATTTTTTTTGTATATTCATTAGATATGCGTTTTGGAAGTATGTATTTAAAAAGGTATTTGGTGGTGCGACCAGTTGTGGAGAACCAAAGCATATACCTACAATCTCAACCGATTTGTTTTGTTTTTCAACTCTGTTTTTGGGGCTGAATTGAATCTATCTCAATTGTGTAGGCTTAGTCTTGGGATTATATGTAACGCGATTCAATTTATTTGCCTTTTCTACTTACTTAAGGTGTCACTGCCATTCAAGTTCACATGAGCTTGTATCTGAAAGTTTTCTTTAGGCAAGTTCTCTTCAAATTGCTACTTCAGTATTTGAGGTCCTCTTTCACTAGCGTACGTAACCAGAGCTGCGGCCAATAGTGTGGTGTCCCTAATGGGTTCACTTAAAGATGTTTCGGGCCGTAGCATTTTTGTTCATCAAGAGATGATCTTTTTTTGTTTTGTCAACTCAATGTACATTTTCATTATTTTCATCCAGACACAGTGCATGTAGACGAGTTCGAAAATCACCCGATAATTTTTTAGTGAAAATGGCTGATGACTTCAGATCATATAACAGGAAAAGTATGATTACTTTCTTTTAAAGTGACATTTTAGTACCTCGAGGGAAGTCTTTGTCATACACACTTCGCTCCTTATCCCAAAGAACCAATGGTGGGCAAGATATAATTTTTGTTTAATCTCAGCGCTGGTATCGTTGTCTGAGTTATAAAACATCTTAGGCGGACGATTGTCCCTCACGGACCACAAAGTTCTTCTAACGGCTCCACTATGTATGGTCCTTATTTAGACGAATTTGCATGACATTTCCTTCTGGTAATCTTTTAAAACCCAGCACTTCACAGAGTCTGTATTTCTAAGGACTTCTTCGTAATGTAGCCACTAATGATCAATACGGGATACTGTTGGTATAGGACTTCTATCGAGGCTATTAGAGACTGAATCGGAAAAGGACCTGATAATCTCTTGTGGTTGCCTAGCAGTTCTTTGTCTTAAGCCAAGTTGATGTTGGCTCCTGGGAACAGTTAAAATGATCTCTTTTTTTTTTTTCTTTCAAATTGCCTAAGATAATTTTAACGTGAAAGCTAGGAAATGGTAAAATGTCGTGTCTGTCCAGGAGCTCGTAGATAACGACATCAAACACATGTACTTCTATCTGTTGTCTGAATTAAAGGAGGAGTTCCTTAGTGGAAACACCCTTCTTCCTTTATCGTTCGGCGTCCTCAATAGCCTTCTACAGAAATTGAAACTCTATCTCTAGTCTAAATTATGGATAACGGAGTTCATAACGGGGTAAGAAGTTCGTTTTCGAAAATACTGTGAACGCTGTTGTCGTCTACAATGCACATACAAACTTGCCATAAAGTATAATATGAACATACATTTCCCTCAAAAAAGGTCAAATTTGATGTTACTGTTCCTTCTTTTCGTAAATCTGAGGGTCGTAAATGTCAAGAAGCCTTTGCTTAGTTTAGATAATTGCAAACCAAATCATTTTCGTCTGCTTGCGAATATCTTGCCTGTGTTAAAATACTAACTACCGCTGATCACCTTGCAGCGTACCCAATTTGCGTACTGTGTTAGTCTTGAAAGCTCAATGAAGTTTTAATTATTTTATTATAGCCTAATAACAAAAGATAACAATTTGTCTATCATCTTCATTTGAAGTCTGTAGTGCCTCTTGAAACTAACATCTCCATTCGCATCTTGATGAAATCTCTGGCAAAAAAAAAGAAAACACACAAAAAAAACTTGCAACAAGCTTAAAATCCACACCTCGGAATCAAGCTCGAAGCATTTAAATCTCACTTTGTACCTCAATTAAATTCAAAACCAAAAAAGTAAATTCGACACCGAAACCAACAGAAACAGAAATCAACAAGCTAAAGTCTCGCTCTCTCACTGGGTGGGTAGACTTGAGTGTCGAATGTTTTTGTTTTTTTTTTGCAACAAAAGGCAATTTTGCCTCGAAACGTGGGTCGATCGTGCCCCATAATTATGTATACACTGTTTCTGAATTTTTTTGTTTAGTTTTGATTTTGTTGCAGCCTCATTACCCGCAAACTACACCTCCTCAAATTCGACAATGTCTTCGTTTTGTTTGTTAGCAGCGCACTGATGGCTGCGAGTGTTGGTTGTGGTGTGCGGCACGTGAGTGGTTTTTTATTGCAATCGCACACTGTGAAACGTGCAAAAAAGGTGTTAAACACGTATTCACCGTCAAAATAATACATCATCGTGATGAAAGGGAGATTGGGGCAAAATGGACAACACCACGAGATGGGGGGTAGAAAAATTGTAAAAAAGATTTTCACATTGATTTGACAAACCATCAAATTAGACACGAAAAGTTGAGAGCTCTAAAAAATGAGAGACCATAGAAGTGTTCTTAGTTGGGACAATCGAACATAATTCCTTAAATCGAAAAATCCTCTTAAAGGAACAAACCCATAATACGAGTAAGCCCATATAAAACCGTTAATATACACCAGTAAAATCCGTCTGGGAAACTAGTACCCTAGTAAATAAAATCTCGGCCTCAAATACGAAAAGTGGATCTCAAGTCCACGTGTAATCGATGCTTTTGGAATAGAAAATAGAACTCAACAAATTCAAATGGTGCGTTCAACCTGCTATGCCCTTTCTAGACACCAGCCATAGCCTTTGGTGGGGTGCGGTTTGTGACTATTTTTGGTAGAATCACACTTCCATGTGAGACACTTTGACGACACCAGTTCCACCATTTAAGGAAACCATACAAGATGACAAGAGATATCCCATTTGAGATCTTGCACATTTAAGAATGAAAAATTGTGTTGAAAACTTGTCCCGATCCGAACTTAGAGTTTCTCTAACTTAAGAAATTATTACAAAATATCACAATGAAACAACGGAGACATATCACGGTACAGTAAAAGAAAACAACAACAGCAAAAATGTAAGCCAATTGTGTGGTCGGATGTACTGACACTAGCAACACTCACTTACAACATTCACAGGTAGGGAAGTATCAGATCCCAAATTCGTATGTAAATTTGGAACGCGAGTACATGGGTAAACATGGCACACAATTGACACATAAATCTTGTTGTTTAGCTTTGAGTCTTGTTGCTAAAGGTTGTGTTGTTGTTAAATTTTTTTTTGACGATGATTTAAAGCGTTTAGAGCTTGTAACCCACCAAGACTAAGTGTAGTGTGTGGTGGTTGTTATGTAAGTCAATCTGAGGGTAGTTGTTGGATAATGTAAAGTTCTCTAGAGTACTGCGCCGGGAATTTCCGGGGTTAGCTAATATGAAGAATACAAGTTGACATTGTGGGTGCAAACAATTTATCAAAACTGAAAAAAATATGTATTTTACATACTTGATGGTGGATTGTAGGCTTATTAAGGGAAATGGCTGTTTCAAGTGATGACGGATCTCTGACGTAAATGGAGATGTGAGAATGATGATGGCATTCATCTTTTGTCGTGATGATTATAGATCACTAGAAATATGGTGCAGGCGTTGTTTGACTTAATATTCCTACAAAGTTGACAAAGTTTTGTTATTTTGTCTTGCTTCTTTAGAGTGATAGTCAGTCTTTTTGGTCGAATATCGATCACTGGATAAAACTAGGAACCATGAAAGGTCAAGAAGAAAGGAAACATTTGTTAAAATAATTTCATACAATTCTTATCCTAAAAAATGATTTTATAAGTTTATGCTTTCATTGCTTCTTTAAAGGAGATTTTATAATAATATAAGTGCAGTTACAGTCTGCAGAGCACTCACGCAATGAACAAGTATTGATCCTTTTAAGTAAAGAAAAGGAAATTTAAGTGTGCTACCAAACCACTTCTTATCAAAAACCTTAAGTCTACTGAATTATTAAAACGAAAAGCCCTGTTGTAAATGAGTATATCGGTTACTTTTCAATTAATCAATTTTCGAAAAAAATATATATCGTTAATGAATCTTTTACTGATGTCACATCCGCTACAGAAAAATAAGCTGCGATGAGTCTAAAGAGATGTAGAATTTTTATTGGAAGGTCTTTTTTTTGTATCTAAGCCGATTAAATAACCATATAGTTGAACTTGTGCAAAAGTCGTGATGATGAATTAATGCTCTTGACTTTGACTTTGATAAATCAAATCTGAAGCCGCCAAAGTTAATGGAAATAAATTTAAAAGTTAGACAAATTTGTTCTATTTTGCCATGAGTGGGTAGATATGTTAATTTTTGATAGAAAATTTAAAAACCCGATTGATGGTGTCAAGAGCTTTTTTTTTTCAATATTAAATACAACTATATTTACTGAGTCTGAGTATGATGTTGGGAGGTTAAAATATTTGAACCTATTATAGAGTTCTTCGGGGTAAGAATGTTCACTATAAATTTTGGGCTTGAATAATTGAAAAATAGAGCAAATATGAACTTAAACTAACTGTTTGTTCTGTAATTTCCTAATTTCATAAATTCATTTAAGAACTGTTGAGTTTAAAAATAAATACATACATACATATTATATTAAAAGCATTACTATCTTCACTCTAACTATGTATACCAGTCTAAAGCATTTAAGACCCCTTACACACTTGACAATATTAATAAATATAATATTATTTTTTACTTACAATATAATTGATTTGAACTTTAATATTCTTCAACCTACTCCGGACTATAAAAAATGTGATAATTGCAACACAAGTCTAGTCTATTATAAATAACAATCAACCAAGTATCATAAAAAAATAATATTTTACAAATTCTAAATATTTACATTTGACAAGATATTAAATTAATCACAAGAAGAAGCACGTGCTTGTGCCAAAGGCTCTCTTTTCTGTTTCATTTTTACCCAACAAGCTATAGTTTTTGTTGTTTTTTTTTTTTTTACAAAATCTAATGACTTATTCTTATTCAATTTAAACTATTAAACAAGCAAATAAATAATAAAACGTGTTGAAATCGAAATAAAACCTAATATTGTATTTACTATAGACACAATGTATGACAATGTGTATTTGTCACCCACGTTTTATGCCCTCCAGCATCGAATGAAATATAACTCGTTTCAAACCGAAACTTTAATTCAACATGCCTATTTGTCTATAGGTTTTTTTTGTTGAGTCATTCTCAAGAGAGTAGAACAAATCGATCTGCCTTCAAGGTCTTGAGTAAGACGTGTGTGGTGTGTGTCGCTCGTAACTTGAAACCACATGGTTAATTGATAATCACGTATATTCAGATGTACAAGCAAACCCAATCACTTGTCAATTTAACACCTTATTCTAAACCGATTGATGACAGAATAACCTACTAAACTAAGCTCTTTCATTGTCAAACCATAGAAATAGTCGTGAGAAATATCAAAACAAAAAAAAATAATATCACTTTAGAAAAAGAAAAAAAAATGTATACATTTAACGATCTAATATTTTGACCCCAGTGTCACGAGACCATTATAATTGATTTTTATTTTTATTGTGAGACTATCATACCGTTAGTTCATTTAAACAATCTGCCTAACACAGAACAACCCACGCGTATCAATGTCGCTCTGTAAAGAAATAAAATGTGTGTAAGAAGTACCTGCAAAACAAAAGAGCTGAGATACGAACTTGATTTTATTTAATTTGTGTCATAAATTAAAACTTGATCTCACCTACGAAAGGAAGTGGAGATTTTTCTCAATTTCACATCAGTGGGTGTGACATTTGATACCTCCAGTTAGGCTAACGTCATCAATCAATTGATAATAGTCATTGCAAGTAGCCTGGTATGGTTTTCTTATCTAAATATGTTCCGACGCAAAGGTGATTTGCAATAAATCTATTTATCTAAAGTAGGCAGCAGATTTGTATAGTGATTTTAATTTCTTAAGTTATATAATTTTTGAATGTAGATCAAGTGTTTTATTTTAATGTGGGGATTAATTTGTAGTCAATTAGATCTGAAGTCAATCTACATATTATGATGTAAGAAAAAGAAGATTAGACAAAAAAATTAAACACTTTTGATTAAATATCATGCTATAGCTTGAGCTATATTTCGTTTTCATAAGCAAATATCATCGACGACGAGGAAGCAGCTAATTTATTTAAACCAGACTGATTTATCTATATTTTTTTTATCCTTGGCGACTTCCAATTGTGAATTAAAATTTATTTACCTGACTCAATTTAAATAATAATAATCCACAAACAAAACATATTATTAATAATGCTCAAAAGCAAATATACACCAACAATGAAAAAATGTAAATTAGTTTTTATAAACCAATTTCGGTAACACAAATATTAAAGTGCTTTATTTGTGTTACCGCAAGTTGGCGCAAGAAATAGCTTACTGATTGATGAGCTGATAAACCTAATTCAAATGGCTCTTCACATGGAAAAGCCATTACTCAGTGGTTTATAATGTTTGGATTTTTTTATTTTAAATATACATAAGTTGACACATATGAAGATGTTGCGTTGCGGATATAATGCCAAGAATATAACAAAACAACAACATTGTTATTAATAAAGAAAAAAATCGTTTTATATGTCAATTACCTTGCTCAAACCATACTTGGATTACAAACAGTTTGACTAGTTTTTTTTCTTATTATTAACGTGCCAACGAGAGACACGTACGATTTCTCTGTCGAGATAGAATAGATCGTTAAAAAAAGAAGATGAATAAACTTATAAGAAAACAATATCCTAAATTGACGGAAAAGAGAACATTTTTAATTTCTCTAGTCTGACTTGTTTCATTGAATTATTTTTTGGGTCTTGAAATACTTTATCATGGAAATTATATTTATTTAGGACCTTTAACAAAAAACTTGACATTTTTCTTTTTGACTTGCATTAATGATAAATACAAATTGTGTTTGTCATTTAAATTCTCAACGAATTTATTCATTCTTTTAACAAGAAAATTATTGTTGCTTATGCCTTGTGGTTCTTTGTTTCTTGACTTCGTGTTCAATCCAGTTTTTTTTTTTTTTTTTAATTTATTAACTGATGGTCTTGAGCCAAAACCAATTATAATAATTCTTTAGATATAAAAATGGAGCTTAGCACTCCTTCGTCGTCGGCCACAATTTGAATTCTTTGTATGACAGAAGCTACAGTAGTAATATTTCTAAGCATTCTAATTAGGATTTTGGTAGTAAGACATTCTAGCTAATTTGCCGTGCTAGGAAAAAGGTTAACCAGCCTAATTTTCTAATATTCAGTCTATTTACAAAGCACATCTTTTAAAGAATCAAATAAAACATCAATAAATATTTTGACTTTAATTTGCTTTCGTATAAAATGACCATTGTCTATATGGATAAAGTATACTTTTAGAAGATAGAGTAGCCATTTGCTACTGTTAAAGTTACACGAACTCCTTAACGTTTAAGTATAGTTTATGTCGTTTAAATTTAACAAAAAGTCGGTTCTCGTTTTAAACATAATATTCAGAGTCGCTACCATTCTTAACTTGATAAAGAGCAGGTTTTAAACGTTTAAAATTTTGCGCTATTAATTTTTAAAATGTTTAGTCTTTTTCATTCGAGCAAGTTCGTGCGATTCAGTCGTGCATTCTATTTAAACTTGATAGCCGAACACTATCTAAAAGATGTAAACAAAATTTCTATATCCAAAAACAAACTGAGTACAAATGTTAAAAAATTGTTTTCGAACAATCTAATTTGTTCGAAAACGTCCTATTTTATATATTTCTTAAAAAAAAGAACGCTACTACGATTTAAAATGTTTGTTCTTGCACAAATTTATATTTACCTAAAAAAACCACATGGTATGTATTATTTTTCAATTAAAATTAATCAACCGCCTTACACCACCCGTTTATAATATACATATGTAGTTATTTGACCTTTCTTCATTACAGCCCCATTTTATCGTTGAACTACTTATTTCAATAAAACACAAGCTAATTAAGCGCCTTCATAAAATTTTATATTTGATACCATTTTTATAACTTTTAATATCTTATATTTATGACTGCTCAGTTATGATCTTTATAAAAACAAAGTTCTCAGCCTCTGTGACGCTATTTTGGCTTCGTTAAAAATAATCAAATTTGAAAAATCAACAAGTAAAGTAATATTGTTGATCGTCTCTTAACTTCATTCTATTAGTTGTTTTTTTCCGAATCGAGGTTTAAAAAATAATTTTCTTCACACTTCAATATGGGCATCTATTATCAAAATCCAGATCGATCGATTTTCTCGCATAAATAAACAACTTTAAAAAATTCAATCTTATCTATTGATGCAATCAGCACTGCCACAAACAAATGTATTTCTCTCACGTTATGAACCATTTCTTGAAGCTCACTTTTCAAGGAGTGCCATCAACCGTCAATCCTTCAACCTTCCACCTTACTTTTTGTATTGTCTATCATTAAAATTCACATTGTTTCAACTGCCTGCCACTAAAAATCGCTCATTGCCTGCCATCGTTGTCATTTTGAATTGAGGACAGACAAGTCGTTTATTCGTAGTAATAAATTATATTCGATTTTAAAATTCTAACTGAATCATCACTATGTCACCTCATCAACAAATCTCCAAGTTTAGCCCACACAATCATCCTGCGCAAAGTAAAGAAATCTCAAAGATTTCTCACAATATCAATTGTTGTTTAAGCCTAGACCTAATGGCAGCGCGATGGTAGCCCGATTGGGTAGGAGGCTTCAGTCATACTCCCCATAATTGAAAATTCTTCCATCTCAATCCATCATGTGCCACTGGAGAATAATTACAATTTACAATTCCAAACCAATTACGAAAATTCGTTGAAAGCTTAATCACCATTCTTGTTAAAACAAAACCCAAAAAAAAAAAAAAAAAGAATTAAACTGCTGCCAAGTAGTTGCCGAGGCTTTTCAGAAGCAAGGCGGTGCGGTGGTTTATTATTTTTTTGGTCGCGTAACATTATGCAATTTATAATCTTTTCTTTTTGTTTTTATTCTCTTACCAAACAAAACGCCTTATGCAATTGAAACCACAATAAAAAGTCATAAGAAGAAGAAATAAATTAGAAAAAACCACCAGCAGCGCCACTGGTGGCAAGAGAGAGGTCACAAACTGTCACAATTGTGGCTTGCAAGGGTCAAAGCCATTGGCAACACAGAGATACAGAGTCATACCGTTTGACTACTTGCTTGGCAAAAAAAGTACCTATTATTACGAGTTAAAAAAAAGTCGGTTTAATGAGGCGAATCATGTCGTGGTGGTCTTCGTAGAATACTCGTACCTAGTTATAACCAACTTGGCTCTTGACTTCAGGTTACCCGCCGCAATTTTTAAACGATATCGATGGTTGTGCCCTTAAGTAACGTTTCGAGTTACTTTTCAAAGTGAAGGGGATGGCTGTGCTGAGAGAGAGATTGATTTTGATTTTGAATTTTTGTTTCTGCTTCTTACGATCTCTTCACATCATCGATTGTATAGCTGAGAACGTCTCTGATCGTTCAAAGCTGAAGGTTTTTCATTGGAGATATGAGAATTTAATGGAAACAAATATTCGCCAGAGAACAGAGTTGACCTCGATTTCGATTAATTGGAGTGATTAACATTTAAACTTGGGTTAGTTGTTATCTGTGAAGGTGATGGAAAATTATCTACTTTGTTGTAGTTAAAATGGGCCATAGGGCCAAACTCTGACAGGCGTGTACTATAATATGAAAGGAAACTACTAATTGGGGTGGCTAAATTATTTTTCTGTTTACATTTTTATTTGGTTAAAAGAGATCAAGGATATCTGCGGTTTGATGTCTTGGAAAAAGGCGTCATTGTCGAATATGATCCAGGTGTGTCTTCTCCAAAGAAAAAAGTCAACTGTTCGATCCTATCTTAACTCAAAAAGAAAAATATCAATGCAAATCAAAAAAGACATACATGTTAGAAATATTTAGGTTTCCGTCAGCAGCTCTTGCTATGCTGTGACAAATTGCCCGATTTTCTAAAATGACAGATTACACACATAATATAATTATCACATTTCCCAAGGGGAATTTATTCACGTTGATCCCAAAAGAGTTTTATATGACACCACAGATATCTAAACTATACCTGAAATAGAGCCTTATATTCAGCTTGTACGGACAGTTTTCATATCATCCGTATACAAACATACTTTAAATATATCATATTTACGAACTTGTGCAACTTAGCGCAAAAAATAAAGTAGCACCTTAATGGCTGCCCTGTGGTATACGGGAAGTTGCGTGTACTCGTATTTGAAGGCCAAAGTCATGATTTGAAATTGACGAAGAATATTTATTCTATTTATTTTGTAAAAATTAAACCATGAGATCGTTTCCTTGCACAAAAAAAAAAAAAAACAATTTCATGAGACATTTGGTCAGAAGCTTTGCTACAATATAAACAAAATAAATGTTGGTAGCAAAGCGCGCCTGATAAATTATTTATTCATGTTCTTACGTAGACTGTAAAAGTCCAACGCACTTAGTACTACTGCAGAGAGTAGAAGACCTTGTGGGATCTAGATAAACAATCTAGAGATTTTTTCAGGACAAAAAGACCAAACTTCCGAAGCATCTAGATTAACGAAAATCCTCTCAACTAATCCAGTAGTACCTAAAAAGAAAATAAGTAAGAGTTTATTCGAGGACTCAAAAAAGTGACTTTAAACTCCCAAACATTCCTGTGTGCGTGTTATCAGGAATGGGGGTACCTTAGAGTACAATTTTCTGCCGATTCTGAACGTTGTAGTATTTAGGTGGTTGAAAAACTCTAATGGCTCGTGAACCAACTCTTGTCATGAGTCTTTTAACCTCCTACTCGATATTCATTTTCCAGGTTACCTCCAAACTGTTTATAGCATAGCACTTGTCCACAAAGTTTGATTACAAGCGACAACTCTTATGAGCGCTAAACAGCTTCAAATGGCTTCAGACATAATTCTGCCAATTCTGGAAAGAAGATAAGCATGAAAAGATCCGATCTTAGACCAATTAGTCTAAGATTTAGATTAGATTAATATCCATATGTTCGAACAAGGATGGATAAGAGACTTTTGTCTATGGTTGATCTAGCTTATTGCAAATGTAAATCGGTGGTCACACTTGGACCATCAACTATTTCCGGCATCATAAAAGTATACCATGGTTGCATTCCCAGCCATCGAGGGTCCTTTTAACAATGTCGACAAATCTGCAATCGCATTTGCTATGGTAGATTTATCAATCAAAAGCTGACTTTTCTGCGAGAAGATCTGTCAGTAGAGATACACCTTAAAGCAGTATTCTACCATATCTTAACTTCCTTGAGACTTGTAAGCAAATAAGCTTTGTGGCCAATGCTTGATCAGTAGCGGTAAATAATTGTCATTAGTCTCTTAATTGATGTTGTCAATGTATATTGTGGATATAATGGATATTTTTGCAGAAACGACGAGAACTATCTTCACCTTCTATGTTCATGTCCTGCTTTTATCCCAAGGGCGTAATCATATAATGGAGATTTCTAATAGAATGACCCTAGTGGTCTTCTTCTTCGTAGCAGCTCCACACTCATCGTAGGGAGCCCCAATTGGTTCAAAAAGTAGAGAGAAAGGCTCCAATATTAATATGGTATCATAATGGAGCAGTTTATGGTCTCAGTGTATCAGTTTTTCTTGACCTATCCTAAAACTTTAATCTTATCTATCTAACAAAAAAAACTTAATTTTTACAATTTTTAAGGGTAAAGTAATTTTTTTTTTCTTATACCACAAGTCTCAAGTATGCAACGAATAATACTCTTGATGTGCTGTTCTAGTAGTAGGTACCTAATAAAAAAAGACACATTAATAATAGAAACGACGTGATTCATCATTTGACAGAGAACTTTTTTATTTATAACTTAAAGTGATGAAATTTTATTTGCAAAGAGTTCCTTGGCATCAAAAATATCAACATTATTTTTACATACATACTTTTGCACTACTAAAATTTAATCGACCGGAAAGTCGTAAGCTTAGTGAGCAGCACGAAATGTAATTAACTTTTAACTTTTTTTAGAAGTCAATGTACTACACCGCTCTATCCATTCTTTATGTAGAAACATCAAAACATTTTTAAGATCAGTGATCAGTGACTGACCGTCCTGGGAACCGAATTAATGTGAAACAAAGTATAATTCCACATGTTCCATCTCACAAAACAAGACATTAAGCATTACGCACCAATGTCAATTCCAACTCCGTTTACGATACAGCACGATATTCCTAGAAATACAAGAAAAAAACTTTAAGAGAACACTTTGGGAAGCCAACGTTTAACAGCCGGATACACTCCATCACCAGACTTTTGAAGAGGAAAAAAGTATCAAAAGCTTACCGACCACCAACATCGTTGTCCATCCATTGAAACAAAAAGATTGAACGACACGACACCACGGTGACGATTAGAGAAAGAGAAATAAAAAATTGCTTCTCTGGGAAAAGTGTCAACAATCCAGCGTGAAGGCCATTTAATCGTATTCTGCCACTTTGACACAAAGAAATTAATTGCTGAATCTTCAATATAATTTTAGTTTTTGTTTTGCTCAGCAAGTGCGTGCTGAATGATTAATTCAATTACTATGATTCAATACAATGCGGTGTTGAAGTTAACACCACACCGTCTGCCTTGAGAAAATAATAACCGACAATTGTTTGGGTTTTTTGCATCTAATTTGCTTGCTGAATAAAATTGATTGTTCTTCAGATAGGAAGAGTATTTTTGAAGAATGAAACACGATCTTACATTGTTTCCCAGTTTCCAAACGGGGAGTTCTGATCGTGCGAATGCTGGACGTCAAGACAAGTCCATTAAGTCATTCCATCTGTGTTTTTGCTTCCTCAACACGAAAAAAAAAAAAAAAAAAAAAAAAAAAAACGAAACAATCTTTTGGTTCAATGTTAATCAATCAGACAGAGATACTCTTAGTCTGTTTTGGAGTAACGAATCATTTTTCATTGGAAGAAGTCACGTTTAGATTGGGAAAATATTCTACGAATTTAGAAGAAAGAGCTTACGTGAACTGTCAAATCGATGACAGGTGGTCATTTGTGTTGATTGTTTGTGTTTGGTGTGGTTATAAATTGATGTACCTTTACATATAGCTCTTGCCGGATGTTAAATATTTTAAGGGTTATAGGTTCTTTTTGGTTTTGTTTCAAAAGCCATATTCCAAGGCTAATTATTTTTCATTGATGAATATTTCATCACGTTTAAACAATTTTCCTTTTAACACATACATACATATGTATAAAAGTTCGAAATTGCAAGTTATAAATACGTACAAAAATCGAACTAGAGATTTTGATCAGTTCTGACATTAAGAGAGACAAGGAAGATGACAAAGTGAGTTTTCTGTTTGATAGTCTGTTCAGCTAAAAATTCTCAAACTTTTTTAGTTCGCGGCACACTTAAAAGGTTTAGTACTCTGTCACAGTCCCCTAGTGCAAATAATGTGTACAATGATACCTCATGGCGTAATAATTAGTGCAGACTTTCTTATCAGACTCAGATTATGTCACGTAAAAAACAAAAATCTTAGGGCTACTGTCTTTTGCGAGGAATTGACAAATCGTCCTAGAATATCTTTTGTCATGAAAACGGACTTGGGAAAAAATGTAGGTCCACTCTATTCCTACCTCCTAAAACACGCAGACATTAATAATTGAGAGTTGTTAGTTATTAAAGCTCAGTGATTCAAAACTCGTAATAAAGTTTACTTTAAGGTTGAATTTAACCATAATCTCTTCTTTTGTTGATCTTGAGCATGCAAATTAAGCTAGATCAATGCAACCGCAGGAAATAATCCGGAAAATAGTTTCAAGATGTGAATGTTATAAACAAGACTTTCAGTTTCTCAAATAATATAATTATAACAAAAAAGTTTTAGTAAAAAGTCTTATTCGTTAAAATATCAAGAACTTACATGACCCTTCTCCTGCAGTATAACAATTCTTTTAAACATGGAATTTTGATATATAAATTGGCCAAATAAAACACACTTGCAAAATTATCAAACTAGCTGAATCAAAGAAATGAGAATTTATAAACCTTTCAATAACAATTTCTACTTTTTTAAATAACAGTTTATTTATTTAAAAACAAAAATGTAAATAAAAATAAGCAACAAACAAAAATCAAGAAGGATGTCTGTGTTTAATTTATTAATATTATTCGTGCTTTATAAAAATTGAAACAACAGTTTTAAGTGCTACCACTTGTCGATTCAATGATCCGGCACTTGTGTATATCTATACGAGTAAACTTGAACCGAGTCAATAATACAAAAAAAAACAACTTCAGACACATGACACACCTCTCTTTGCATGGTCAATGCATCTTAAAGTGGCCTTCAACTTTCGGATACTATGTATTGTTTTCAGTAAATTTTTAACCCTTTGAGAGCTGATTGAGGACAAAATTGTAACGAAACAATGATAATTTGGTAAATGCCCTTCAGTTTTGATGGATTTTATTGTGGTATTTTCTAATATGTGAGTAGGAACTTGAACAACCTGTCTGTTATTTTAAGACCTGACTTGCGGTAAATTGACATTTATTTCTCTCTTGAACCAAGAATTAGTCTTGAAAAGTCGCTAACTAATGCAATCTCTGTGATATATTTTAACTTGCAGATTATATTTGTATAGATTTTTAATTAAACTTGTCTCAGTAAAGTCATATCAAAGTATAAACACTTTAATTGCTTGTGGTATTTCTGGCTTAATGTCACGATGAAATGTTGAAATGCTGTTTAAGATAAACAGGTTGGTCAATAGGTCTTTGGCGTGTGCGGATTCTGATTTAAATTCTAGACACAAATACTCGTACATGCTCGTACATACAGCTTTTTTAATTTAAAAATTAATTTAGAGTGCGTTTCCTATTTACTCGTACCAAGATTACATCATAGATTTAATTAGTTATTCTTTTGGGTCTAAATTTGGCCTTGAGTGTGTAAGTAGTCTCATTGCTTTCATAAGATCAATCGTGTTTGTTTTTGTAGTGCGAGGTTATTGACGTAAAGTGAGTTGGCAATTTTGTTTTTGTTAAACAAGATGACTTTGATCGAGAGTTTGAAATTGACAACATAAATTGATCATAAAAAAACACAATGAAGCTGGTAGTTATATTTTTTGATCATAGGAAGTCCTAATCATTTTTGACAAAGTAAATAGGATCATTTATTTCAAAAATGATTGAGAATTGAATTACCCCTTAAGGGGGCATAAAACTAACACTTCTTAACTCGTCAGCTTAGTCAATTTCTGACCGAATATTTAATCGTAAACTACCAATTTCTACTTAGTTAACCCAGCCTTTTGCCGTTCTTTTGATCTGATCTTCTGATGATCATACAAAAATGAACTGATGGTAACATGAGATGGCGCAGATTAAAAGGATCACGTGCTTTTAATTCGTATTAATCAATGGATTATGAATTTCTTAGTATTGTCCGGCTCTTAGTTAGTGCTGTTGTTGTTGCCTTTTCAAAATGAGAGTTTCAAAAGTGATTAACATTAACAATCCACAACAAAAGTTATAACAATTTTTTTCGAGGAAAACATTATTTTACATAATTTACCCAAACATTTTATAGTATCTGTTGAACTGCTTCTGTTTGACAAACTATTAAACTCTTTTCTATCGCATGTTCACATCAGTACCACATTCTTCTCTTTCCATGGATATGCTGATCTCATCTCGACTGTTTTTCTCTAACCCACTTTCATATAATTTTCTCGTAAATAATAATAAACGATGTGCTATTTATCTCTTTTTATAATTAATTAAAATTACTTTATACACTCCCGTTAGGCAAATTATGTCAACGATAATTAAATGACATGAAAATGCAAAACATTAAACGCCTTACTCCATCGAGAAAGGCATCCCACTCTGCTGAGCCATCACAGCACATTATCTCTTCAGTTCATTGATAAATAATTAAAAGATCACTGTGCATGCAATGGCACCCAAATAAGAGGAGTATCTTAATTTTCACGAACTTAGATACTCGTTCCAAAGTATTTATGGTAATTTTTATTTTTCGGTTATCTGAATCGGTGTATCTTTAGTGTGGCGAGCTGCTGCGCCTCTGTCTTACAAAGCGACGTTTTCATTTCTTAACAATTTTCGACGTGGAATATTTTTGAATTGCACGAAAAGGTTAACACCTCCGTCCGTGGCGACATGATTGTGGTGGTTGCATCTCATGCAACACTTCATCGTGGTTGTAGTTCGTAAGGTTCTTTATTTTTTGGTGTTATGTTTGCCAAAAAAAAATTTAAAAAAAACTGCTTAGTATTAAATTACAGATGAAAACAGACAGACAGAAAACAAGCCATAAATTACCATAAAAATTGTTTACTCAAGATTTATATCACAACAACAAAAAAAATAACAAAACTTAAAATAAAAATTTAAATAAAATGAAGATGAATACGAAAATCCTTAATTGGTTGACTAATGACTGCTGAGCTAATAAAACTTTGCGGTTCTTTGGAAAATCCAATTTTGTAGCACTCGTTTCAGATCTAAAGATAAACGTTAAATTTAAAAATTATCGCTCCCCCTCGTTATTTTTTTTTAATTTCGTTTTCAGGTGGGCTTTTTTTTGCTTATATAAGATCGGATATCGCATTTCATCTTTTTTCTTCTGGTTGTTTTTTTACGACTTAGCATGCAACACTGGCTGATGTTTGGATATCAAATGTTTGTTTTTGTTCACTTTGTCAAGTCATAGACTTTGGGATACATTAATCATTGAAACTCCCAGACTGCGGAGGAGTTTAGGCGGGCTTCGGGATGAGACATTTGGTTTGATTGATTGTTACTAACTTTTCATAGGTTGTCCAAGTCAATGTACTCATGCAAAGAAGAGGAGGCAAAAAGAAAAAAAATTCTGTCAAAGATATGTGTTATTTCTCTGTCGTTTGGTGTGGTGGCTTAATGAGGTGAATGACAGGCGTAAAGAAGTTATTTAGTTATATCATCCGAAAAGCCTACATGGGTGTTCTTAAAAAATTTTAATAACCTCGTGGTTGTACTCGTATTTCAGCTTTTTTTAAAGTAATTTTCATGAATTTTTATACATTAAATAAATATGAACTAAGAATAAACGAAAGAGCTGATGTCCGAACTTGATTTTCAGGAAAATTATTAATTTATTACAATTACAATGTTGTGAGAATGACATACCATGGTCGGTCCGGTCTAGTATGACAACCTTGAAAGTGAGTAAGTTCTTTTTTTGAGAACTTGATTGAGAACATCCGTTGAAGTATCTTCGATGATTTAAGTGAAGACTTGAGTATTTGAATTGATAAATTATTTGCTACCGTAAACGTTTTGATTGAAAAGACCGGAAAATATACGTAATGATAAAAAGTACCAAAACAAGACCTAATAGCGCTTCAAACTTTCAAGTACTTGCTTCTTTGTAATAATAACTAAATAGGTTACGTAAGAATGCGTGGGTGTTTCAATAACTTTCTTAGTTTTTATAAACCTATACGTAGGTGTCTTGTTTAAGGTTTTTACTTAATGGCAAAGAGAATAGAGAACTAGATACGTGACAAGCTTAACCTAAAAACCTATAATTAAATAATAAACAAAAAAAATCATTGACTAGAAGGCATTTTCACGTGATAAGGCCGTGGGTTGATAGTGTTTAAGTGCAATTAATCTATTAGAGTCTTGTGTGCAGTAATTTGTCACCGTTTAATGAGTATTCGTTTGCGTTTAAGGTGGAACGAAGTCATTTTTCATGCTAATTTGGAAGCAGTACATATATGCGCCTACAGATTTGTTATTAATAGGATATGGTAAAGGCACTACATTTTGAGTCTGTGACAAAATATTTTATTTTAAATCATAAATAAGAAAAATAAGCATTTAAAGAAATGTGCACTCGTCATTTGTGATACTGTGGTAAAAAAAAAAAAAACAATATCCACCAATATCACAATATCAATCAAGATTCATAACTCCTTCTTTTAGTAGATTACGAATATTTTGCAGGCGAAAAATCTCGATTTAAATTGAACCCCTTAACCTTGTAATTCCTTGCTTAACACTAAGATGTTAGAAAAGTCCAACAAACTGGTTTTTGTCATAGGGTCTGTCGGTTTATGAGTCCATGTGGCTGCGGATCTCTACATCGAGCTTGAACCTGAGCGGGTACGCTAATTTGGTACTTATGAATTTTCATTTGAGCTCATCTAAAGTGCGTAGCTATTGTACAATGATTTTAATTCTGCCCAATGAACTCAAAAACGACTTTAAGGATTTTGATTGAATCTTCTACCTGTGAGATCGAGTTATTTGTTTCTGCCAAAATCGGAAAAAGGAATTTGAAGTTTTTTGAGAAAATTATCTTATTTTTTTTGTTAAATGATATAAATTTGGTTGCATTTCAAAATCCTTGTTAATATTTTTTATACTTGAAATTAAATTTCCAACAAAAATTATCAACGTGTTATCGAGATATCGAATTTTTTTTGAAGTTGAATGTTTTTCAAAATCCAAAAAATTTTGTTTGTTTGTAAAATTTTAATATGCAATTTCTTTACAGGACTTCTGGTATACAAATTTTAATGGAAATCAGTAAAGGCACTAATGGAAAAATCAAAAACTAAAAAAAATCAGTTCTTTGGCAGTTAATGTTTTTAACAGATTTCGGTAAGTTTTTTTTTCAAAATGTAGCTCATAAGTAAGTGTTTGGGTACCGTTATTATTTAGGCTTATAACATTTTAATTTGCTACCTTTGCAGTCATGACCCCAAAGTTTTGGATTAGGCTGACACATAGTTAAGCGACCCTTTTAGGATTCCATATCAGAGGGGTTAAAAAAAATCCTACCACCGAGGATATGAGTCAGATTTCATTTGGATTTTCACTTTTTAAAATCAAAAAAATTATGAAATTTTAGATTTTTTTTAAAATAATATTTCACGAAGTTGTTTCCACCATTCTCTATTCTTCAAGAATGTAAACAGTCATGTTGCAATAAACGGAATATGGAAATTTAAATTGATCCTGGCTTAGTACCTGGTTGTTCACATACTTCTATTTGTTTTATTAATCACAGATCACTTAAGGGAAATTCCCATCATACAAACACAAAAAGAAGAACACTATATTCTACATATATTCGGTAGGATTATATTCTTGTCAGTCGGGTTTTCTTGAAGAATTTCAGAAGACACAAGTGGAGCGCATTAATTGTTTTCTAATCCGAACATCTTCAGCTTGTTAACTTGATTCAGGTTATAACGTTCACAACAATGTAGTTCCCCAAGGTGTTTCAGAGAAAGTCTCACATAGAAGAAAACAAATCAAGAATTTCAAGCGATTTAATTTAATTTCACTTCAAGTTACCTAGAAAATTGCCTTCAACATAACACAGGTGTTGTTGCTTAAAAACAAATAGCAATCTACTTTGACTTATGGAGAGAAAAAATTATTGACAATTGCGTACCAATCAACACTCCATTTAAAATTTCTATACCAATCTCGCTGATGGTATTTTGTTCCTTATTTAGTCCTCAAACTATAAAATTTACAAATATTTTCTATTTAACCATTTTCGGAATGAAATTGTAGCATCCATCGAACGAACATCTCTTCCCTAATTTAAAACCCAGAAAGACGCATTCCATTGTGCTTGTGCTTGTTTGTCAGCTTGTCACTATTAACGTCAAGACTTGGACTGCAACAACTTAAGATGCAAGTTAAGCTAAGTTCGCTTCGTGTATAGTAAATTTATTCAAAGTGTCCATTTTGAAGTAATTTTCTATCACCTTAGATGTTGCTTAAGATTTCTGTTATAATTTCTGTCAGATTTCGATTTCATCGTCTTCACGCACCTGTCAAAATCGTAAATGACAAAAATAAAAAAAAAAAATACAACACGAAACACACGATGGGCAAGAGCTCCTTCTTGTCGTGGTCATTTGTATGTAATTAAGGCTGAAACACATTTTCGCGCCATAATTAGACGATGTCACATCCAAATGGATTAAGCCAGTGGGTAAGTTTTATAATGGAGGAGTAAATCAGGTAGCACTGCGAGCCAGTAATGGGGGATAAGCTTGCTATCTGCGTCTGCGTCCGTGTCTGTAATGTCCATAGCAGCCTCTTTGTGCTGCTGTATGATTTATGAAGGAGTGCATGTCTGGCGTTGTTTTTTATGCTTTTCATGATTTTTTTTAATCTTCAGGTCTTAAGCCGCGCAGTGGAATCACTTTAACTTCACGACAAAAATAGCAAACAGAAGACAAAAAATGCTTTTAGCTCCCTAATTAGACGTGATTTTCTTGTGATACAATTCACGCAACTTTTGAGTAGAGTTTCTTTTTTTTTTGTTCATTTTTATTTTTTTTCCTTAAATGAGTATGAAAAGAACGCAAATATATTGACAGATCGTGTGTTACTTCAGAATTGTCATAGGAATATCATAAAAGTATTTGAGTTATTTTGAAATATTTTATAATCAAATAAGTGTAAAGTTATTTGTTGTTGCTATTTTGTTGTTATTTTTGTGGAACTTGAAGCTCTAGAATATTTCTAGTTTGATCTAGGGCTATCGAAGTTAAAACCCAGATATATCTTACTATCCCTATTTTCGGGAAATTTTATTAAGAACATAAGACTTCTTTGTATGGGCAATATTTCTAAGTACATAATATAGTTGGAGTTAAATATATTTCTATTACCCCTTGAGATAATGGTTAGTGCATTTGAATGTTATGTAGAAAGTCCGATTTCCAGACGCTGAAAAATGTTTTTGCAGGGGTGTACTGGCTCTTGCGAGGAGGTGAAAAATTTTCCAAAATCGTATTTTGTCATGAAAAGTTTTATGTATCTTAGCTGTAGATCTCCACCATTTCTTCTATCACATAAACATTGATGGTCGATAAAAGTTGTAAGTCATTAGGTTTCAGGCTCCCTACAAGGCATTGGCCACTTATTTATTTTTTGCTCCATTCACATTTTATAAATTGGTTGCACATTTGTCTTTCTGTTTTCATCTTCACTTTATTGTTATAAAGGGTTTTTCAATAAGGGTGGGTAGATGTTGAAATTGAATAAAATAAGCAGTGTATGTGTGTGACATCGTTCAAATGCCCGACGCGGCTTACTTATGGTGGCACGGATCCGAGTGGTTCAATTTTTAATGACTTCCCCATATATCCGGCTTAATTTGAGTGATGGACTTCACTTTAAGGGTATCGGTCGATTGTAGTTCCTTCGCATAGACCTGCGACTTCAGGAAATTCCGCAAGAAAAAGTCAAGCTTGTTTTCGAAAAAGTATGGACTAATGACTCCGCCGCTGGCTCAGAATCCACCCAAACGGTAATTTTTTGACGATGCATTGTCACCTAGTAAACCTCGTTTGGGTTGGTGTTGTCCCATATACGGCAAATTTTACTTGTTCACTCAGCCATTCATCCAAAAATGAGCCTCGTCACTAAAGAAAAACCTTGTTTATCAAGACTAACTAGCAACATTAAAATTCGTTTCACAAGTTAATATTACCTACATTTAATATTTTTTTCTTTTAAATAAATAAAACGGTCCTCTGTGAAAATTTTCAAAAATTGCATTTAATTTGAATTTACTTCCTTCGACTTATAACTGCGTATTAATTCTTTTATTTGCATTGTTAAAATACGTTTCGGTTGGACAACTCAAAGCAAATAACCTGTGACAATTTTGAATGTAAGTCATATGGCTAATGGGTTATGCATTGTGAATTTTATTTACTTTGTGTTTTTTTTTTAATTAAAAAAGGCCAAATGCGGTCATCGTTGATGGTCTACTGATTTTAATTACCATGTGTTTATTTTTAGAATTCCCCGTTTCCATCACAGTTGCAGTGAGCTTCTCATTATAACTTTGCCTTATTGTTCGATCCCTATCATAATTTGTTAATTTTTTTTATTACCATTATAATTTCCACTGTGTGACAGTAATGGAAATAATTTTTCACACCAACGTGTGATACATTTTAGAATCCCCAAATGCACCCACCACCTCATCTCAGATACAGAGACGCGACTTACCTTCACCTTGTTGTTTTTTTTTTTCAAGTCCCACCAGCAGGCAAGCATCAGCTTAAGGTAAATCAGCTCAGCTTCAGCTCAGCTCTTGGCGTCAATTTGTTTTTTTTTATTTAATGCACTTTCGCATTTAAGCCTTTTAGCGACAAAAATAATTTATTTGCATAAATTATACGACACCCCTTCCTACACACAATTTTTAGTTTTGTGATTCTTACATACATATATCGTGAATATTGAAACTCGCCCCAAAAAAAAAACTTCAAGACAGGCGTTTCACTTTATATGATTTTATCGCACATAATGAAGGTCAAGGTGATGAAGTCGCCATAGTCAAAGAGAGAAAACTGCACAACCCAAATTTCGTACGAGCTTGTGTGTGCCCCAAAACGAAAGGATTGTTGTTTTGAGTCCCTGACTCATGTGACCCACAGTCATAAGTAAAATTTATTATTTAAACTTTCAATTCCTCCCTGGCCGCCATATGATCAGAATCCAGAACCAACCGAGGAATGAAAACTGTAATGGAGAACTGAATGGAGCAAGAAACGACCGACGACAACGACGACGCCCTGTAATTACACATTCACGGATGTTGACATCTCGTGCCTGATTGTTCCGCACCGCAACCACCCCTGCCGCCGCACTTCCAAAGCCACCATACGACAAAATCGAAGATAAAAGAAGTTGACATCGATTGTTGGAAGGAAGAGAGAGAGAGAGAGAAACGAACCCCACCCGGTACCCGATGGTAAGCTGGATGGAGATTTGCAAAGCGACAACAATAAACCATGCAACAGACAACAGACACCCCAGTTTTCTTGTTTTTGTTCGTCCAACTTTCGAGGTGAAGTAATTGTGTCTTAGGTGCCGTGCCAAGCCAATAAGTCATAACCCTAGATCACTGACAAAAGGAGGCAAAAAGAACAGAAAACAAAATAATTCGTTGCAATTGCATCAATTGCTGCTTGCCGCTACAATTTAAACTATCGAGCAGCGGCGCGCAAGCTTACAATTTTGTATAAAATTTAAAAACGCAATTGTTATATGCATCCATGGAAAATGGACCGAAAAATCCGACAGAGAGCCAAGCTATCCGGTCCTTATAGCCTGACGACGACTACAACGACGACCAGACGACGAGACTAGTTTTGTTAAGATCTCAAATGATGGCTTTGTAGTGTGTTGGAGCTGGGTGCTGTCATTTTGCCTTAAGAAACGTTGCACTCTGGACTTAGACTGAAGCTTGAATTATTAGATAAAGATTCGACATGAAAGTGTTGTTGTATGGTTGCAGTATAGTGGCACACTTTTATAAAGTACTAAGCACGTTAGGTAGAATCCGGGGTTCAAGTGTGGTGGTGCATTATTTGACGCGTGCTACTCGTGAACGTTAATTTGTTTCTACTTTCATAAAAAAAAACATTTGGTTTTAATAGAGACTTCATTGTAAATTGGCAATTATGTATGTTGAATATGGATATGGGGTGTCAATCACCTTAATGGGAATATGTCAATCAATAAATAATGATCTTCAAGGCCGTATGAATCGATAGAATTAATGTGCGAGAAGAGTTTTAGGTTATTTCTAAGAAGAATCAAAATAAATCATCGAATAAGTTTGCAGCTAAGCTCTTTTGTTTATTTCTATTTAAATCGATATTCTAGATGTTTTTTTTTTCTATTATTTTCGTAAGAATAGAATAATACTATTCAGCTTTTTTAAACAACTTTTCAAAGCAAGAAGTGGTAGAATATTAGTTTCACGTACATAGATACACAAAAGAGTTGGAATACAAACTTATTTTTTTGTATTTCTTTAACGAAAAAAGAACATTAATTTATCGAGTCCATGCAATATTCAACAATTAACTTCCTCATAACCATTGGATTTTTTTTTTGTGGGGATTGTTGTTATTTTGATGACCTTCCTCATTCCATTGATGTTTTATCTGTCCGTCGCAAGACAAACACCCTCCATCTTAGTAACAAGTACTCTTCCTGGATTATGTGGTCTTTTGTAGTAGACTTAACTGATTTCTTATACAATTTGAAACATATATTTTTTCATGCATTCTTTTTTTTTAGGATTTTTTGAGATTTGGTTTTTTGTTTCTGCTTGATTTTTTGAAATTCTCTTGCATACGCTGATGCTGACATTTTTCCATGAAATCCCGAAATCCCTAAGCGCACGGATATTTTTGACAGCAGTTGGGTATTTGTTTTACAACATGGGAACTCTTTTTCCGTTTCGGATTAACAAGCTGTAAATTTTGAGTTTTTGAGTAAAAAACATTATGCAAGAAGTTAAGAAACTTTTTTTTTTAATTTCTGAGTTTAGTACTTTGGAACTCAGGTGGAGTGTCTTGGGTTCGATTCTCAGTAGCTGAAAAAAAGTTTTGATAAGTCCTCCAAGAGTATTCCTTGCCTTGAAAAGTTGTGCTCATGAGCCGTTCGGAATCGGCAGAAAATTGGGGTCCCCTCCATTCTTATTGATAACGCACAAAGGAATGGTTGAGAGTTGTAACAAACTCCTAGTTCTCTACGATTTATTGCACCACCATTTTTTTAATTTCTTATTTTCTAATTTTAACCTTTTCTTGATTTCCATCAGCTGAGTACTCTTAAAACAGTGACAGTTTGTTCAACTAACTTTAAAAGATTTGATCTTTCTCAATTTTCTTCTTTTATTTAAGAAAGGTAGATTTTATTGCTCAAATTCTAAACGAAAAATTATCTCCCAATTTTGTGAGATTTGATCTGTATTCACCCACACACAGGACCGGCCCGAGCTAAATTAGAGCCCTGCGCAAGATTTATCAGTGGCGCCTCTCATTTGGATTGGATTGGCGGAAAAAGTCATTTCCTCATTACCCAAGGGGTACCCTTTGCAATGCGTTTTTTTAACGAGGGATCCCCAAGAGGCCTATTCCTAGATAATAGATACTTATATTTAATTAAAATAAATATGATTTTTATTAAAAAGTAAGAAATCAAAAATATATCACAAAAATAATAGTCAAAAAATATATCACAAAAATTTAGGAACTGAAAAAAGTATTTTTTGAAGTAAAAAATATTTAAAAACTAATTCAAAAACATAACAACATACAAATAAATAATGAACTCATTAATTGTTGTTCATGTAGGAAATAATAATAAGATTATTATTTTAATAAAAATAAATAGAACCGAATTTATTGCAATAGATTAACTTTTCTGGCTTCTGTTTTAGCCCACTCAGTTACCAGATCATCATAATATAATGACTTGACAAGCTCTTTCTCTATAGCCATGATTGACTAGTCAACTTATCTTTCCTGAGTCATTGGGGTCCTGAAGTAGTTTTTTATTAATTTTAGTTTCAAAAAACTGTTATTTGAGGAAACTGTGATGGTATTTATAGATTTAGAGCTATGGCTTCAGCTGATTGCACGTTAGTGAATTGTTCTTCTGATCGTATTTCCACTAAAGAGTTTTTAGTAGCATATTTAGTAGATAAATTAGCAGACGGAGTTTGTAAATATTTACAAGTTATATTGGCGCAAAATTTTAAACAGCCTGTTATTAAGGTATTAGTATGATACTACTTAAAAATTTGCTAACTTTATAGTAGTTTACTAACTCATTCTTAATTTTAAACATTTTCTCACTAGTATCGTATAGGTACTAAAAGAATTTCCTTAATAAATTGCTTCTGAACACACCTAAAACAACGACATTTCGTGTTAAAAAATAAGTACACGAACCTTTTTTGATGTCTGCAAATGTCAAAGTGTCATATGAAGCTAGCCCGATACTAAAAAAATAAAGTAGGTATTCGATGATTTTAACTTTAATAAAAGGGTAGAGAAGTATGATGCTATATTCGATTAAAATTATTGTTTTAACCTAGTATCATATTAAAACAACTTTAGCATCGTACTAATTCAATTAAAATATTGCGCCATTATTTTTTTCTTAAATATCGAACTAGATTAATATGCAACATATAAACTTAAAACTAAAATTTTACTTCCTAATGACAGCATGTTTCTATTCTCAACGTTTCCAGCCTCAGATATTTCAATAAGAGCTTCATATTATAGCTTCTAAGATTTTTTTGAATGGTTTTAAAGCATTTAGTCTACTCCCATCTGGTTTCAGAAAGGGGTTTTAAGGTCAAACCAGCGAAATTTTTTGTATATACATATGTATGTATGTATGTCCCAACGCATTGTTGAACCTGATACAAAGTTTTATATGCATTGAGCAATGTCAAAAAACTTAACAGCTTCCAATGAAAAGCAAGCTGAATCTTTAAAAATCAACAACAACCAAAAGGAATGTAAGCAGCCTGAACAAAATAAGCTCTTGGTTCAAGACACTTAATTTTGTTTTGAGCACCAGCCTCTTTTCCTTTCATGTTTGAACCATTATCATAACCTTATACATACTCGTATACACTACTAAAATAGTAGCGTAGCAAGTTTTATTGTAAATATAGATTCCCTATCCTTTCTTTTCTTTTGAGTTTTTTTTACCATAATACATAGACAAACAAAGTAATTAGATCAGTCAAAAAATCCCTTTTTTAAATGTAAACAATAACTGGCAAAAACAAAAAAATAGAGAAAAGGAGAAATTGAATAAAACAGATTCACTCATTAACGACAAACCTCAACATTAATCATCGCATCATCATCACTCAAGTATTTCCATATTTCAATTTTCAACCCTTTGTCTCATTCTCGACACACGACAGTGATAAAATTTCACTCATAAACAGAGGCCAGTGCCAAACTAAAACATAGGGTAAACTGCCCAATTGTTGGCACCCCCCCAATGATTGGCACTTACAGTTTAAATTAATCGTATTAATAACATTTAAAAGTTTTCTAATAAAATCTTTTTAAAAATATTAGCCTTAGTCTATTTCTGATGATTTGGCATCATTTCTTTTGGTATCTGAAGTTAGTAGCAATTGAAAAAACGCTGTTAAAAATTAAGAATCAAGTTCGCGCCAAATTTAATGTGAAACTTGTGAAAACCGTAAGGAAAGTGGTGACATTGTAGTGTAATTTAATAATAAATTTAAGAGGAAAACCATTGTCAAGTGCAGTTATTAGGCGTATTTTATTGGGAACTTATAGGCAGCGCAGCAATGCGAGTGCGAATAAAACATTATATTCACTATTATATACACTCTTATTTTAATTTTCAAAGTTGGTATCCATGGAATAAATTTTCAAGATAATGTCAAAATCAGCTGTCACCAAAAATAAAAAGTATTTGGAATCAAAATAGAAATTAAAATGGAAAACGAAACAAAACATGTAAAAGTAATTATAGTTATTTTAAACTTCTCGTATTAAATCAGTATTCTATTACAGGTCTTATTGGAGTATTTATTAGATTCATCTTCAAGCAGTGAAGAAAGCAGTTCATCATCAGAACTTGAGAACTTAATGAGTTCCGAAGATTCTTCCTCTGATGAGGAAAAGCATGCCAGCGTGTCGAATTTTATGCAAACAATTGAAGAATATAGTGACATCGATTTTAAATCCCACTTCAGATTAAATCGGTCAACTGTAGAGCAATTAATAGGTAATCAACTTACCATTTAATTTATGTTTTTATAAAATAAAAGTGTCCTTTTTTGCCAGTAAAATATTCTCAATCTAATATTTCCTCATCGAATCATGGGGGGAAAACAAAAATGGAGCCCAGAAAAGAAGTACACATATTTGTATGGTACATAAGCAACACTCTGACATTTAGACAATTGGGAAACCTATTTGGAATTGTTACGTCATCTGCGTGGTCTGTAGTTGGACGTATCAGCAGCTGGTTGGTTTCTGTAGGCCATGAATAAATTAAGTGGCCGCAAGGAAATGTCATTGAACAAAACTCCCGTAAATTTGAGTTAAAAAAGGGAATACCTGGTATAATCGGAGCCATCGATTGTACGCATATCACAATAGCTGCTCCGAAAATCAGCAAAGAGTGTTATTACAACAGAAAACACAACTTCACTATCGTTTTGCAGGCAGTTGTTGACGCTGATAAAAAGTTCATAGACATATGTGTTGGCGAGCCCGGTTCCCTACATGATAGCAGAGTTCTAAGAAGATCTGCATTGTACAATAGAGCACAAACCCATTATACCCGGCTCGGCTGTTTCCGTCAAGTACATTTCTTTTGGGTGATTCAGCATATGCTTCTACACACTGGATAGTGCCGCCTTTCAAAGACTATGGCCAATTGAATGATCAACATAAAGCTTTTAATTTTATACACTCTTCAACACGAATGGTGGTTGAAAATGCTTTCGGTTTGCTAAAAGGAAGATTCAGGCGAATAAACAAGTTTACTGAACAACGAAACTTGAATTCTATAAAAAATATTGTGGTTAGTGCTTGCATTTTACACAATTTATGCATTATCAATAGTGATAACATCACATTAATTGAAGAAACAACACCTGAAGAAAACAACTTGCAGCAAAATTCTAATCCCGAAACTAATGCACCCGGAAGTCGTCGTGAAACACTATTCGCATACCTGTGTAATCATCATATAATTTAATCAAAAACCTGTGAATTCATTTTTATCTTCATTTTTATTTTATTTATTCATATTCATGTTTATTTTATTTGCAAAAATAAAAATACTTCAAGTTAAAAAGAAATAAAAATACTTCAAGTTAAAAAAAAAATAAAAAACTTAAATTAATACTTCAAAAAATAAATGAATCAATTGAAAAACTTTTAAGAAATAAACAACAATCATAATTTATTCAATTTGCGATTGTTTATTTTCTTTAAAGTTTTTTAATCAGTTCGTACTTTAGTTTTCTCGACTCGGCTTTATCTTTTTGATGCCGAACCTTTGCCTGTTGGCGTTCTTCGAAGCGTTTTTGAATTGCTTGCGCTTCCCGCTCTCGCTGTTTTATTTTTTCTTTGTAGTAATCTGATCTGGACATATTTTTTTGGGGTTTGGCTGGCTTTGTTGTTGTCGTCGTTGTTGATGAAGTTGCAGCAGGAGTAGATGAAGATGAGACTGGCGACGGCGAGACAGCAACTACATTAGAAGAATTTGAAGGAAAAGCAGCTTCTAAGGATCCCGAAGCAAAGTCTTCCTCAAAAGCTTCCCATGTAGGTGCTTCTTCAACATCATGTTCCGCACAACTAAAACTTCTTGCCGCTGTCGGCGTATCGGATTCGGATGACGCTAATAAAGAAACTGGTGCATCTGCATTCTGTGAAAAAAAAATTGTAAATTCTTTTTTAAATTTAAATTTAAATTGAAAATTTCTCTTACACTATGAATGGATTCGGAGCCGAGATTGAAAGATTCACTTTTAGAATGAATCGGCTTGTTTCCGAAGAGTTCCTCCATCTCACCCATAAAAGGGCCCATGCATGGAGATGCACCAGTTCTTGAATTGTTGTCCTTTGCGTCTCTGTACGCCCTCAGAAGTGTCTGCATCTTCGCTTCCAAATGGCGAGGTGTCAAAGTTGAATCCCGAAATATTTTTGAAATATTATACTATTTTTATTTTCATGAAATTTCTAAATTATGTAAGTACTTACAAAGCCAGCCGCAATCAAGTCCTCTAGGACATTACCAAATGCAAATCGCTTCTTCCTTGGGTGACTAAACTCATCCTTCCTTGCAGCGTAAAAATGTAAGAAGGCTTTAGTTTCCTCGTTTGTCCAACGCTTACACTTACACCTATTATAAAAAAAAAAACAATTATTTTTAATTAAAACACTAATATACTTTTGTGAATAAAGTGTTTGCTTACCTTTTCGACATTTCTTATTAGTTAATTTTTAAAAAAATCCCAAGTAGACAAATCACAAGAACAACACAAGACAAAATAAACCGTTCTTTTGATTGGAGATGAAAAAAAAAGATACCAATTTTCTATTGAATAAGTTGAGGGATGTGTTGGAAAAGTATTGTTTTAGTTGTCGAGCTTTAATTCATGGATATTCAGGTCGTGTTAAAAGAGAGTTGAGTACGGACTCAAAAATATAAATAACTAAATCCCGGTGTTTTTTAAACATTTTATTTCCCTATACAAATTTTACCTAGACTAGTGAAAAATAAATACATTTAAAACTAATTCATAAAAGTAATTTCATTAGGTTCTTGAAAAAGGTAAACATTTCTTTTGGATACACGAAGCTATCAATTTCGAACTGCTTGCTTCATTTATATATATTGAGGTTTAATTTAGTTCTACTACTTAATTCCGAAAACATTTTTGGATTTTAATAAAAATTTAAGAAATTTTCATTAAATTCATAAAATTCCTGAACATGCCAATTTCGCATATAAAGTATCTTCGTTTTGTTTCGTAGGCTTAAATGTCACGCCATGGGTTTTGTATCCGAAAGTTGTGTTGGTGCAGAGCTACACGGAGAGGGCTGAATGTGTATTTTGTATCCCTTGGTCAAATATGAACGTATTTCCTCGACCAAAATCTTTTTATTACTGAGGAATAAATCATTGAACTTTTTAACGATGCGATAAGCTATCGCCTTAGTTACAGAACATGAATCCAGAAACGGATTATGAGTATTAATAAGCTTTAAGAAACGTCAACTAGTCAACGCATTGACTATTTACGTCGACCCTCAAATCGTAGATTATGGCTAGGCGCGCACAATTTTTAGTTGCACAACTGTTTGGTTGCTTATAGAAAATAGATGAACTATTTGGTTTAATGTCCGCGCAGGTGCATATAATTATATGTTACACAAAATAGCGAACTCATTTTAGGCAATCGTTTAGTTTGTGTCAAAAACACAAAATTTTTAGTTCCTCGAACCAAGCAGTTGCGAAACTAAAAATTGAATGTGCGCGCCTAGCTTAATATTTCAAACCATCTTATTTTAGCTCTAGTGAAAACAAACCATAAAACAAACAAAATCAACGAACGCATCTTGAAATAATCAAAGCCTGCCAACCTCACGTATCAAATTATTTTTTGCAACCCAATTGAGTGGCATTCTATTTCAGACGTTCCAAAACTTTATCTGCACTATTATATGCACTATTCTTTACTGCGTAGTTTATACGCACTGTTGAATTGTTTTTGTTTGCTGTGTAAAATTTTGCTGCGCTGCGTATACATTTCCCAATAAAAAACGACTATTATAAAAAAATTAACTATAACAAAGAGGTTAGTTCTTTTTATTTTAATATTTTATTAAAAATATAGTTTTTATAAGGGGTGTCAACTATAGGAATGTAAATCCATCAAATTTCCATTTATTGGCACATGCCAATCATTGGATGAGGTGCCAATCACTGGGTTGATTGGCACTATACCAATCTTTGAATGCCATGCCAATCATTAGAAAAAGTGCCAATCATTGGCTATTGGCACTGTGCCAATCATTGGTAAATGAAAAAGTTATAGATTTTCATAATTTTGTATCAATTTTCCTTAGGTTGATAATACACTTTTTTATCAATCAATAAAAATCTTATCTAATCTCGGCCTTAATTTAAACATAATGTAACTTAAAAGACTTAAATATAATTATAAAAATAAATTACGTTTTATTTATTAAATTATATAATTGAGTTATACTATTTGTTTATTTTGTTTTTATTAGTCTTAATAAACTTTAAAAATTAAACAAAATCAATGTGCCAATCATTGGTTTGTTCAGTGCCAATGATTGGAAAATGGTGCCAATCATCGGTAAAAGGACATTGTTTTACTTTTTATTAATTATTTATTAATTTTAACACAAAATAATGTATTTAATGTTTTTCACTAAACAAAAATATAATTAAAAATAAAAAAAAAATTAAAAAAATTGTCGTTTCTTAATTCCCATAAGTTATATAAGCCGAATAAGTGGTGAGTAACCTTAAGGTGCCAATGATTGGTAGGTTTACCCTAGTACAAGAAACACTCAACCGGAAGAGTTTAAATTCCTAGACGCAACTTTTAATTCTGCGCACTGACATGTCAATGAGTATGAATTTTGTACCTCAGAATTTCTGTTTGAGTAACATTGCTGACTTCGATTTCATATAAATAGAAGAATTGGCATCGTGCGCATGTTACGAGTTTTATTAACATGCATACTGTTAATAATTGTCTGTATTTGCTGTTGAAATTCTGTTTTATGTTACACTGCATAGGGGAGGGTTATCAAAATAAAATAAATGCCTTCACTCATACACGCGATGGTGAGTGTGAAGAATAACGAAATTGTGCACTTTGTAAAGATTTTGTGATGTAGTTTTTTTTACTGTGGGAATGGGGGTGTGTAAAGGAAATCAAACATTGACTTATTTTTGGAAAAGTAGATATATATCTATATATGTATATACACATGTATTGTATATCTGTCTTTAAATTCAGAATTAGCTGTTAGTTATATAATAAATACCAATATTGGAGTGAGCTATAAAAAGAAATGAGACTTAAAAAAGATGGTAGGTAGTGGTTATGAAGTAGCATTTGGCTTTTTTAACGCTTGCCCAAGGCGCCTTTTGAGTTCAGCGCCCTGCGCATTTGCACAACTTGCACGTATAGCTTGTCCGGCCCTGCCCACACATACAAACAGGTTCTCATTCAAGCTATAGCTCAAAAGTCTGAACGAACACGTCTTGTGCCATTTATGCAGAGTTTGAACATTCAATTTAAAATTATAAATTGAATCGAGAGTAAAACATGCATGAATACCTGAATGTTGTCCTAAAATATATATAACAATCTATGAAAGGAGTTAGGCAACCCAATTAAATAATTTCGGACCAATTTGTCTTTCCTTTTGAACTCTCCAGACCACCTGATCATGAAAATAAGCCTTATCACCTGCACTGTTGCTTGCAGTGACCAACTCTTAAGGACAAAAATTCAGTTGAACATAGTTCAATCTAACTAGCTACTACCAACTATCGAAATATCTCGAGAAATAAATAAGTAGGTGTTCAATGCAATTTATATATTAACAGTTTACTGATTTATTGCAGCTTGCTGCTCACAAAAAAGGCGTTCGCATTTAATTTAGTATCGTTACTGCGAATTACATGGTTATTTATAAAGTCAACGAAAAGAAAAAACCGAAATCCATTACCAAATCAATCGATTATTTTAAACCACGTAACTACTTATGGGTTTTTTCAGCGCAGCGTAGCCAGGCTATAGATAGAGAGAATGGAAAAACGCCTTCATAGTTTTGGTCTTTAAAATAATATTTTACAATCGTCAATCATTATCTAGAAAATTAAATAAATCTGCAATCGAATTTCATATGACAGTTTGCTAGAGTCAATCCCAGGTTCGATTAGTTCTGTGATAAGTTTGAATTTTTCGAGATTCAAAACGAAACTCTTAAGCCCGTTGATTTTTTTTGGTTTAATATATCTCTCCTCATCAAAGCATACGAGTATTCTTTTCTTTAGTTTTCAATTTATTAAGAATATATCTTTGTAAAAAGTGAGCCCTCAACTTAGCAGATTTTTACATCCGAACCAAAAATTAACATAAATATTTTGTTTTTGTTTCGTGACAAAATTTGTTGAGCTAGAAATTATATTCTTATTTTTAATTGAAATTTAAATAACTAGCTTGTGTAGCAGCTTCATACTCCAGAGCCAAGTTATTGACAAAATCTCTTGACAAATCCAGTTCTACTAGATCATCTTTGAACATATCCTCACGTTTAAATTGGTCCAAGAAAGCTCCTCTTTTCTTCAACTTGTCATACTGGCTCAGTGATCGATTGAAGAGTGAACTGATTCCAGTGTGATTGGCCAACATCAAGCCGGATACCTTGTGACTACTTTGCACATAGGGACTGCTACGGGACAGAGCCACTTGTATGCTTGCTGGTCCCCATGGTATAAATTGAGCAAGCTTACGTTCGCGAATACGTTGCAGGGATTTATGCACCTGTGTGGGGTCCACTTCACCCTGGAAATTAATAATTTTTTGATTAAGTTGGTACAAGCATAGGAAGGCTAAGAGTGGATTTGGAATGACTAATCTGGGCTACTCAACTTTTCAATGTTCAATTAATCAGTTGGTACGAGTAGCTATAAGAAGTTTGTCATTATTTGAAAAAAAAAATCAAATTAATTCAAACTTCGTGGTGACAAAAAGGATAATTTGTGGCATTTAAGGTGAATATCTAGCCATAACCTTAGCTCTGTGAATTAATTATCTTCGAAATATTCACTCATAGCAGAAAAGTTATGTTATCATTTTGGTAGAAGATTGTATTGGCTATAAATTTGAACATTTTTTTTTTTTTCTAAAATAGTCGCCTTCAACAATCACAAATTCCTTGATCTCCACTGAATACTGAATTTTATGATTTTCGTAAGGAAGCTTGAAAACTGTTGTCTTAATTTTGTTAGCCAACAACAAAGAAAACTTAATCACATTCACCTGAATTATATTCAAAATCGAAATGTAACAATGGTGATTTGTCTTATCAGGTCCCATAGATACCATCATATTTTTCGGCTGAAGCAGACGTCTCATTACATCCAGAACTGTTGTCTTCCGGACATTGATAGTTTGCTGGAAAAAAATTTCTTAGATCAGTCTAAATTATTTTCTTCACTCGTATGCTGAATTCACACGAGTGACAAAGTTTTATGACAATAGCTAAATATGCAAATTGATCAGGCGTGTAAATCCAGCATTAGAACTCACATCATTCTCTGTGGTTAGAGGAGTATATCCAGTCATCAAAAAGTGCAGTTGAGGCGTTGGAATGAGGGGTGCAGTAAGTCCGATCATGTTGTTGTTCATATAAGATGGATACCGCAAGGTTGTCGTGCTGACCGACATGATCGTCGATACCAGCGTATTGATTTGGGTGAAGCTAGGATTTTCTATGTGCAATCGATCTGTGGCAATTCGATTCAATGCAGTATTATCCAAGACCACAACACAATCGGCACTCTTGGTCAGGCGTTTCAAAGTCAGCATCGAATTATACGGCTGCACAACAACATCACTGATCTCGTCCTGATTCGGAAAGACACTGTAAGTCTGGAGGAGTTTCTTTGGGAAACGATCAGCTAATCGTTCCAAAATATACGAGCCCATTCCGGAGCCCGTTCCTCCGGCAATCGAATGGCAGAGAACGAATCCTTCTAAGCTGTCACTGCCCTCGGCCTCACGATCAATAATATCGAAAACTTCTTCGTGGAGTTTCTCTCCTTGGCTATAGCCAGAAGCCCAGTTATTCCCAGCACCACCACCATGTTTCGAGAGGAAAACATTTTCTGGGTTATAAAGCTAAAGAAACCATATTTACACTCTGTGTCGAACTTCGTGCGATGAGCTTGAGTGAACTTACCTTTGCATACGGAGAGCTCATAATGTTGTGTATGACTCTCGGTTCCAAATCCAACAACACCGATCGTGGAATATAATGATTATCATCGGCTTGATAGAAGAAAACATCTTTTCTGTCCAACCCATCGCTGGCGAAATCCTCTAAAACTCCATTTGGTGAGATTCCATGTTCAAGACACAAGCGTTTCCAGAATTCAAATCCAACTTCAAAGCAAAGCCAATTTTAGTTATGATCACTTTAATCAATCGATCACTTTTTTCCTTACTCTGATTCCCGCATTGCCCCAATTGTAAAGTTATTATTTCACTCGGCATAATTAACGATATAAACAAAATACTTGAAACAATATCAAACATACAAATGTGTCATTGAATGCCGGGTAACGGACTATTTGTCACGTTATCATTTTTGGTTGGTAACGGATTATGATGATCTCATCATGTTTAATTAGAGCTTGAATTAAATTTGACTAGTTCAAATGGATAAAGATTTCAAGAGTTCTCCGCTCCCACTTTTGCTGGAGAATTACAGTGAGTGTGAACAAGATTTCTCTTTTTTTCAGTGATTTAATTTTCTGAGATAAACATGATCAAAAATTCGACTTCATACAAATCTTTTCTCATTCGAGAATTTTTCTTTAGAATTTTTGTTCATATCTATGTGATCTCGAAAAACTCTAAGGTCTAACGTCCAAGGTTGTCGGGTAATATAAAAAAGTACAACAGTCGAACTAATCATGTAGAGATTGCATTTTTAATGTCAGTCAGATTTTAAAATGACTATTGAGCAGTTGAGGGTTGGGCGAATGCATTTAATTATGATATTATAAATTAACGAATATTACAAATAAATTATAAAATATAGTTTTTTGATTAAAATATATTTATTCATAAAAGACTTCCCAAAAAGAGTTTCGTTAACATCAAGTGAATCAGTCAAAGCTATTTATTTATTTTTGATTTTCAAAATAACATTAAGTGAGATTAAAAGGCATAGTAATTTATGGATTTGTGTGACTGAAAATATCTGACGTTAAAAATAACTTATGCTTGTACATACATATGTACTCGTAAATATTTCTATATATGAAGGTTTGTTTCCAAAACTTTTTTCTCCGTATTTCAGACTTAAATCTAACCTTCATTTAGTGCTATAAAAAAATATTCCTTGTAAGAACTGCAGCATAAATAATGTTAAATAAAAACATAAATTTAAATTCCAAGACACTGATTAACCAATTTGTAAAAACCAAAATATTTTGATTCGGTAGCTCAATAACGCCAAAGTTTGAATTGTTCCGAGTTTTCGAAATAATAAAATTGTGTCGTTTGTTTTTTAAGTTTCGCTTTCGTACAGCTTTTTTATGATTTTGATCGATATAAGTCACTGTATATCCCATTAAATTTTGTCTGTAAGATTTTAGATTCAAAGTGGAATTAATGTGACAATAGCAGTGTTTTTTTTTTGCAAGTCCATATAGAATTGTAGAAAAAAACGACATCGAGACTTAGGAACTTCTTTCCAAAATATTGGAAGTACTGTGCATGCTATGACATTTTTCAGCTGTATTGAGACTAGCATCAACAACTATAAGTAGTTGTTATATTTGCATGTAAAGCACTTAGTCCCGATGTCGTTTTTTTTCTACAATTCCTTCTGGACTTGCAAAAACACACGCCTAATGTCACTACCGTAGCATTTCATCATTTTTACATGTATACTTGTACTAGTCACTTGCAGCATTATAAAAATATAAATATAAAACATTCTCCATTTATCTTGAAGCCTAGTATGCAGATCGGGAAAAATTTTGTCTCCCATACATTTTTTTTCCTGGGACAAATTTTGTCTCGGATATTTTTCCGAGCAGTACGCAGTTCGCGCGCAAAATTCATACTATTGTGAATTGATGTACAAAATGTCTCCACTAAATTTTGCCAGGAAAAAGAATGATACAAGCATTATTTTGCGGGACAAATTTTGACAGCCGAAAGTGATTTTTGTCAATACTGATTTTATGTAAAAGGTGCTAATGCTTGCCTTGAGAGCATCAAGAGGAGATTCCAAAAAGGTATGAACGACTTTTGTAAGACAACGCGTTCCAGAGATACACTAAAAAACACAGTAAATTAGATTTCATCTCTCCAACTTCAAACTTTTGCGCGAGATTTGGAAAAGTTTTGTAGAGATTAAAATTGTAGAGATAAAATTTGTCTTGTCTCGATCTGCGTACTAGGCTTTGGTCTATAATCTGTATTTTATCAAGAAATTAAGTTTTTTTCCTTTTATTCTAACATTAGGTCTAAAATTACCAATTTCAAATAATTTTTTTGTTGATATAAACATTGACACACTAACGGCAGTTCAATCAAAAATAAAATTGTGTTAAAATTAACAGGTTTGGACATAGGCGAATAATGTGTAATCTTTTTGAAAAAAATAAAATATTAATACAAATTAATTATTGTAAAGACACCCTAAAAAATCACAATTTTTGTAAACCCATATCCTAACAATCGAATTATCATTGTGAATGAACACATTTATTTTGACACTTCTCTTTTGGTATGTATCTATGTATTTATTATAACCTACTAAACCAACCAATTCAACTATTTACCGGCGTTGGCGTTGGTTTTATTTTATTTGTACATTTGTAGTAAAATTGATAAATTGATTAAACTTATTTCATCACTTTTCATTTTACAATAGCTGCACTTGAATTCAGTTGCATTTCATCATATAATTAGTCAACTTAAGCGTTTTCCTGCGAGTGTAAGAAAAAAATCTCATCAAAATGGTTGTCCGCCCGTACAACGATGAACTCAAATATCTGGAAAAGATCTCCGACCATTGTTGGCGTATCAAGAAAGGATTCCAACCGAATATGAATGTCGAAGGATGTTTCTATGTGAATTCTCGATTGGAAAAACTTATGTTGGACGAACTGAGAAACTCGTGTCGACCGGGAGCTGTTGGTGGCTTTTTGCCAGGTGTGAAGCAGATTGCCAACGTTGCTGCGCTGCCGGGAATTGTTGGACGATCTATTGGATTGCCCGACATCCATTCAGGTTATGGATTCGCCATTGGCAATATGGCAGCTTTCGATATGGACAATCCATTAAGTATAGTCTCGCCCGGTGGAGTGGGATTCGATATCAATTGTGGCGTCCGGCTGCTGCGTACCAATCTTTTCGAGAAGGATGTGCAGCCACTGAAGGAACAACTGGCGCAATCTCTATTCGATCACATTCCTGTCGGCGTTGGATCTAAGGGTATCATTCCAATGAACGCCAAAGATCTCGAAGAAGCCCTTGAAATGGGTATGGATTGGTCACTGAGGGAGGGCTATGTCTGGGCTGAGGATAAGGAGCATTGCGAGGAATATGGCCGCATGTTAAATGCTGATCCCTCGAAGGTGAGCATGCGTGCGAAGAAACGCGGTCTTCCCCAGTTGGGTACACTGGGCGCAGGAAACCACTACGCAGAGATCCAAGTTGTCGAGGAGATCTACGACAAATGGAGTGCCAACAAAATGGGAATCGAAGAGAAGGGACAGGTTAGCGGGTTCTTCTTTACTTTGACGATGTCCTTTTGAAAATAATTTTTTTTTCCAGGTCTGTGTAATGATTCACTCTGGAAGTAGAGGTTTTGGCCATCAAGTCGCCACTGATGCCCTCGTCCAGATGGAAAAGGCCATGAAAAGGGATAAGATCGACACAAATGACCGTCAGTTGGCCTGTGCCCGGATAAACAGCGTCGAAGGACAAGATTATCTTAAGGCAATGGCTGCAGCCGCAAACTTTGCCTGGGTCAATCGCAGTTCCATGACATTCCTCACCCGACAGGCTTTTGCCAAGATGTTTAGGACAACTCCCGATGATCTGGACATGCACATCATCTATGATGTGTCGCACAACATTGCTAAGATCGAGAATCACATGGTCGATGGGAAGGAAAAAAAACTCTTGGTCCACAGAAAGGTGCGTATCACAAAATGTTTTTTATTTAGTTTGAAAAGTATGTAGTTGATATTTTTGAGGAATAGAAAAAAAGTAGGAAAATCTTAACCAAGCTTCGTAGGCATGTTTTTTAAAGCAACCATCAGATGAAGACAAATGACCAATGATTTTGTATTCTCTTCTAACACAAAAAGGTGCTTAGGTCCAAACAATTTGTTGTTAAATGAAGAACTCGTAGTGGAAAAAACCCATTCAACCGTCTCTACTAAGTTCCTTTGTAAAAACTCGAAAACAACTATTTAGAGAATCTCAGTTTGAGATTTACACCCATGTTCTGTATTCCGAGTGAAAGTGAATTGAAAACGAATTTCAATTTCACTTAAAATGAAAATGCATGTTCTACATTCCGAGTGAATTCAATTCACTCCGAATTTATTTGTGAAATGTCAAAATCAGCTGAAAGGCAATTTGCATCATTTATTAAAACATTGTTTCTTGTGCATAACGAAAATAGATTCACTATTATTATTAATAAGTGGTAGAAGGGACGAAAATCAATGATAGAGAGTTTGTGAAAAAGTTTTACGTAGTAAAGCCATAATTTTAGATCTTCCAGAAGCAGCGTAAGTAAAAAATGGGGAATGAATTAACATGATCATATTTAAATTGTTTGTAGTTTCAAAAGAAGCTTCAGACTAAGCAAAGAGACATTTGTTTACATTTTTGAAATAAATCCCTTAATAAAATCGACTTCAATTCCCTTAACACAAAATTTCTTCCTTCTTATTTCATAAATTGCAACACAACTTTTTCTTGTCGGGAGCTCTTTTGTATTTTCACAACAATTTATCAATCAATCAAATCAAAATCAATCGATCAAAATTTCAAATCTTTATTTACACGTTTATCAATTTCACCAAATAAAATTAAGTGAATTGAATTCACCGTAAAACGCTATGTATTCGAAATGTAGAACACGTATTTTCTTCTCCGAAAACTCAATTCACAAACTTCATTTCGGGTGGAATTCAGAACACCAACATTTCACATTCGGAATGAACAAATCACAAAAGTCATTTTATGCGGAATGCAGAACATCAAAATTCACTTTTGTTGCTCCAATTCACAATAAGTGAAATGCAGAACATGGGTGTTAGTCTAATTTTTTATTAATCATTTTTCATAATTGCTTTTTTCTACTCAACTAATAGTCTCAATACTGCTAAACGGTGCCTGCCTGGGGTTTGTTGGCTTTTAATCCATTAGGATCCCGTGCACTCTGCTTGAAGTCATACCAACCATTCTGGTATCTACGAAGACTTGGTCTTTAAATCGTTTCGGTCGCCCTAGTCGTCTGGAACCTGTTGGCTGAGATTTGAAGACTTTTGAATAGATATAGTTGACGGTTTTTGACTTTTTGGACAGAATGCAGGTTTTGGTACAATTTTCGAATATATCTTCTCATTTATTGCCATCCTCGCAACCAGGAACACATAAGTCAAAGAGTGTTTTAAACCTATTTGTTTCTACAATTGTAGAAACGGCTTCCTAGGGTAATTATTCGTAAGATCTCCACTAATGTATCTTTCGGGAATCCTCCTCCTTTTGAACTCATTAACTTTTAATAATGACGTTTTTTCGTAGTTTTTATTTTGTTTATACTATGTTCTTAGTCTTGCCCTCATTTTCTTGAAACGCAACAGAATGTTAAGAACGGCTGATAAAGTCTATATCGTCCGCATACCGGAATAGTTAAGAGTACCCACCGTATTACAACACCTCCCTTGCGCACTAATCATGTCTGTTTTTCATGTTTGTATACGTTCGGAGGTGATACTCCCTAGTTTCACGTTGCTCTGTGTACGTAGATCTCCTGACAATGACGGTTTTTCTTTTCTTTTGAAAATTTTCTTGGTGTCTAGTGCCAACTTTCTTGTATATATGTACTTTTGAAGGACTTTAAACCCGTTTTTGTCCCTGCGTGAATTCTAAATCGATGACAACCGACCATAAAAACGGTGTTAACAGTGAAAGTCTCGTTGTCGTTCCGAAGTTTCTGGTTGTTTTTATTTTGCGTAGCGGTATTGCCTTAGTCAAATTCCCTGCTGTTAGAATTTCTATTTCAACTGGGACTTTGAATTAGCCTTCATGTGTAAAATGAATGATAAACTTGAACGTTAGTTCTAGGGCTTTGCCCCTATACATCAAAAGCGTTTTTTTTTTTCAAATTCAATGTAAAGGTTCGATTCCTTCCAAGTTATTATTTGAGGCCCTTAGTGGGTCGACCTAGGTCGATTGAGCGAAAACAAGCCGGCTGGGAAACGCATTTTGGTTTCTGGCCAGACGAAAGCATAGCAGACCTTGCTCACGCTTAAAAGTTGACCTATTCCACGACCTCAAAAAACCGTCGGGTGGGAAAATAAGTAACATTAGCTCTCGATTGAAATCGAATAAAGGGATAGATGTTGTTAAAGTAGAGTCTAGAGTGAAACCATCTAGTGTAAATTTTCCTTATAAAGAGTAAATTCAGAAACACATTGTTGCAGAAATGATGCACAATCAATTTCTTCAATCAACCATAAGCCGGTAACACTTCTTTTACCTTATTAACAACAGTTTTCACATTGAATTTTTGATCTTTGCAGGGCTCCACACGTGCATTTCCACCTCATCATCCTTTGATTCCGGTGGATTATCAGTTAACTGGTCAACCAGTGCTTGTCGGTGGAACAATGGGAACCTGTAGTTATGTCCTCACCGGGACAGAAAAAGGAATGTTGGAAACTTTTGGATCCACTTGCCATGGAGCAGTAAGTTTTTGAAATTTTTTTCATCATCAAGATTAATTTCTCTCTTTGCAGGGTCGAGCGCTTTCTCGTGCCAAATCACGTCGTAATCTCGATTATAAACAAGTTTTGGAGAAATTAGATACGTTGGGTATTGCCATTCGAGTGGCATCACCTAAACTCGTGATGGAAGAGGCCCCGGAGTCATACAAAGATGTCACCGATGTGGTGGACACATGTCATGCGGCAGGAATAAGTAAAAAATGCATTAAACTTCGACCCATTGCGGTAATAAAGGGATAACCTGGGACGTTTGGTTTTTTTGTTTATATATTTAACTTAAGAAAATAGAAAAAAATAAACAAACTAACGGTAAAGTGTGATTTTTAATGAAACGAATTTTTTTGGGTACAGAAACACAAATGAACAAAACATAGAGAGCAACACATAAATTGTGGACAAAAAACATACTTAAAGTGCAAGAGAGACGTCGGCCGCTACAAGTCAAACTTCTACTCCTGTGGTTTCTTTGCAGACCAATGGAGGTAGTTAGGCTGTGTAGCTGCCTCGTACTCCTGCACGAGACAATCGACAACATCTCGAGAATCATCCAACTCGGATAGATCGTCTTTGAAGATGTCCTCGCGTTTGAATTGATCCAAGAAGGCTCCGCGCTTCTTCAACTTGTCATATTGACTGAGAACACGTTCGAACAACGAACAGATGCTGGTGTGATTGGCCAACATTAAGCCAGAGACCCTGTGACTGCTCTGTACGTAGGGACTGCTGCGCGAGAGAGCAACTTGGATGCTCGTCGGCCCCCAGGGAATGAACTGGGCGAGCTTACGCTCCCGGATTCTCTGCAGCGACTTGTGGACCTGAGTTGGATCCACTTCACCCTAAAGAAACACAATAAATTGGATAACATAGAAGAGGAATAAGGAACAATCTCACCTGAATGATGTTTAAAATTGATATGTAGCAATGGTGATTGGTTTTGTCAGGTCCAGTCGAAACCATCATGTTCTTTGGCTGCAGCAGACGCCTCATCACGTCCAAAACTGTTGTCTTTCTGATATTCATGGTTTGCTAAAAGGCGATTATCCGAGAAAATGAAAGGAATTCAATGGTTTCGAGAAGACTTACATCATTGTCTGTAGTCAGAGGAGTGTAGCCAGTCATCAGGAAGTGTAATTGAGGCGTTGGAATCAGGGGAGCCGTGAGTCCGATGAGATTGTTATTCATATACGAAGGATATCTGAGGGTTGTGGTGCTCACCGACATGATGGTCGACACTAGAGTGTTGATCTGAGTGAAACTGGGATTCTGAATGTGCAGTCTGTCAGTAGCGATGCGGTTTAATGCTGTGTTGTCAAGGACCACGACGCAATCAGCGCAGCTGGTCAAGCGTCTCAGAGTCAGCAGAGAGTTGTAGGGCTGCACTACCACGTCACTGATTTCGTCCTGATTTGGGAACACGCTGTATGTTTGGATGAGTTTCTTGGGGAAACGGTCTGAGAGTCGCTCCATTATATACGAACCCATACCCGAGCCAGTTCCACCGGCAATCGAGTGACATAAAACGAATCCTTCCAGACTGTCACTCCCATCTGCCTCGCGATCAATGATATCGAAGACTTCCTCTTGGAGTTTGTCGCCCTGGCTGTAGCCAGAGGCCCAGTTGTTACCGGCTCCGCCGCCGTGTTTGGACAAATAGACATTTTCTGGGTTATACAACTGAAAACACAGACAATATCACAAAATATCGGGAGACAGAAAAGAATTCTGAGGCAGACCTTTGCATATGGAGAACTCATGATGGTATGGATGACTCGGGGTTCGAGATCAAGGAGCACCGCCCGGGGAATGTAATGATCATCATCGGCCTACGAAAAAAAAAAACAATCAAACACCCGAGTGCATAGAGCCTAAACAACCCCAATTCCCTAACCTGATAGAAGAAAACATCCTTTCTGTCGAGACCATCTGTGGCAAAGTCCTCCAATACGCCATTTGGTGAGATGCCATGTTCTAGGCATAATCTTTTCCAGAACTCAAAACCGACTAAAGAAAATAAAAATCACAACAAGAAAAAATAAAAAGGAGCACTGAAGGAATCCAGACGATTGATTTAACCCGCCGCCGGGAGGACTAGCATTTTTTTCTGGAGGAAAAACTTACTTTGATTACCACACTGTCCAAGTTGGAGGGTGATTATTTCACTGGGCATTGTGTAAATATGAAAAACAGTAAATTGATTATGAAGATTTTATTAATTTTTTTTTGTCTAAATTGTATGTGTTCGAATTATGTATTCTTTTATTTTTTCATAGATTTATTTTCAAAATTAAACGGATGAGACAATTGGAGTGTTTTGACATTTATTGTTTTGAATAAGAAAGAGTATGAATGACAAATGTCAAAGAAGGTAGGGCGAAAAAGTTTTCTGATACAGGAGGATAAAATGATGTTGGATAGAATCTTAAGGTAGGTACACATTAATATTCAGATTTATACTAGTGTCATTGGGCCTGCACACACGAGATGAACAATTTTTGGACTAAAACCTGTTTTAGTCTATAGTCCAAGCACACACGAGATGATTTCAGACTGGGGGAAGAAATGTATACATGAACCTCTTTCATATGTGTTAGTATTTCTATGTGTATGTTGTTGTTGTTGTATGTTGTGTCTGTGTTAGTTTCAGTCTTCGTTCATCCACGAAATTTCGGGTTGAAATTTTAGTCCGTTTCATACTGCACACTTCGGTTCCCTTGCCAACAAAACTGTTCTTAGTCCGGATGAAATAGTCTCGTGTGTGCAGGCCCATTTTCCATTGGTGCCTCGCTATACTTGCTGTTCAACTTTGAAGACTTTTACAATGTAAAACCTCCATTTTGAGATAATGGCTTCCAGACGACCAAAAAGTCATGTTTCATTCAATCCAAAATGATATATTCTAAAAAAAGTATTTATAGCTAAATATTCATGTTCGCATATCATTTGTGCAAAAAAAAATAAAATCATTTCACTTATAAATTGATGATTTTGAGCTAAACTATATGCTATTGCTATTATTTTGAATTTAATTTACATGCACTTAGTTTACGATGATTTGATTTTTTTTTCGTATCTCTGTGATGTGGTATGGCGGTTTTAAATTACATTACTGCACCCCTCATCTACGCGCACATAACATGTGCAGAAGATAGTAATTGATTATGTGGTTTTTATTTTCACGGTTTCTCCTATCACGAATACGAATAAGGAATACGGCAATTAACGTGCTTGTCACTACCTCAAAAGAGACCAGCCCATTTTTATGCACCATGTTCATCCGCTGAAGTCGGTGAGTTAAATTCATGATCAATTCATTTGCACACTCAAATAATCTTCCATTCAACTGCTTATAAAAGTGATTACTGCTTAAAGAGGAAGACTTCTTTTGCGGCGTTGGGGGTAGAAAATTTTCTATGCAACTGTTAGTGAAATGTCAAAACGACATGTTATTCGTCAAAGACAACGACATGTTTTTAGAATACAAACTATTGCACGTTTATAGGTTAGAATTTAACGGAGGCTTTGTTCGAAGGAAAGAAGTTTTACTTCTACTGCGCGTACGTCAGTACACAACCGTTTTTATATTTATTTTGCTCGAATTTTCAATTGGATCATTATTTACCATGGTCATTTTTTTTCAAAAATATTCCCCAATTCAGTGCAATCATAGCCTTAGCCTACCACCGTCCATTTTAGTTCTCTTTAACGACACTTTCGCCACCTATCGGCTAACATCCTATATTGCCCGCTGTCATTTATATCACGTATCCCGCTGCGAAAAGAAAAATTCCTAATTTTTTTCTCCGTGCGATGCGTTTAAAGAAAAATCAAAATTCCAATTAGAAACAAATAGTAAAACCGCGATAAATATTTATTTTACAATCAAAACCCCTCCCAACATAAACTGAAATAAAAAAAAAATATGAACTCTTCTATTAAATTTGTTTTGATGTGAAAAAGTTTTCTTATCGGACTCTGCCGCCAAATAGTGAAGCGCACCGAGCAAAGATTGGGAGTCCATCGTGAATACCACAAAAAAAATATTTTTTCTTATAATAAAGTTCTTTTTTATTAATTTTTCATGGGACTATGTCCAGATTGAGGTTTAACGATAAATCAACAATGGAATCAAACACAGTGCTAGTGATCTCCGATAGCGAGGACAGCGGCGATGAATTGACGGGTTTCTCGAGTCCTCAGAAGCGAATTGCAGTAGATACAGAGCCATCGTCCATGATGGAACCTCCTTTGGCGAAAAAGAAACTGAAAACCGATGGCGAACCGAACGAAGAGCCTCCAATTGACATTGATTCGATCTCCACAAACCCGATGCGTACCAGAACTAAGGTTTCCAGCGATACGTCCAGTAAGTTTCCAGTGTCGTCGCCGTCGGACACAGTACCTTTGGCTGGTCATCGCAAGAAATACGTGAAGAACACTTTGCCAGCGGGCGCGGAGTGGAGAATGCTGCAAGAAATCGCTTTCGGTCATCCTCCGATCACATACCGTGAGAAACTTGCACATTGGATTTGTTGCGATGAACTGAGTGACGTTGAGGATGTCAACAACTTCGACGATCAGTTCCAGAAGCGTGAAAAATTCTACGCTAGGAGTTTGTCTGGTAGGCGCAGTGCCGTGAAGGATTCTCCTTATCCCAATTACAACTATCACCACTTCCGTTCGGTAGTTCTGGAGAATTTGAAAGGAAGTCCTGTTGCATTCTCTCAAGAATCCACCAGGAAGTCGTCCCAATTGCAACCATCGTGTTCAAAAGATGCTTTGACACATACTGAGCCCTATGCTCCATCTAAGCCAGACCTGAACAACGTGACCATTTACGAGAAGATTCTCTGCCCAAGCAATGAGAGCAGCACCACGAAAGCTTCTCCGTCGATTCGACTCCATTGGACCGACGAGGAGTCGGTTTTTAGGTGTAACCGTCTTAATCCCGACATCGATAAGTACTCGCAGTTGATTAAGGTTCGAATCGATTACAATAAGCAAATCGATCTCAAGGCGAAGATCAATGAGATCTTCAAAACGCCTACTGTGCCTGTGAAATATAATTCTCCGCCCATCGACACTGTGGCTGCGGCGGGAAGGAAGAGTTTGGATGTTAACAGCATAGAAACCAAGTCAGTGGAACATCAGTCAGCTCACGATGTCGCCGAGAGGAAAATCGAAACGAGAAGGAGCACTGGAAGCAAGAGTAGGGAAAGTAGGAGAAGTTCAGAGCGCAGAAGCACCGAGCGAAGGAGTTCCGAAAGGAAGAGCTCAGATCGAGGAAGCACCGAACGTAGAAGTTTCGAGAGATTCCCAGAGGTGAATTGCTTTCAGCAAGATGAATTTTGTAATTATCTAGGTTTGGGAATGAATGGAAAGGTCTACAGTCCAACGCCTACGGACAACAAAAGGAGATCGCTGAGAGTTAAACGATTACTGGTGCAGACAGAGGCAACAGAGAAAAAGAACGATAAAAAGAAAGAATTCAAAAAGAAGAAAATCAATGTTTTGGATCAGGAGGATAAAGAAAAGGACGAAGAAAAAGACGATTGCGATGAAATTACCACGACAAATGTCAATGTTAGCAGGTGAGATTCTTAAATGATCTTTTTTATAATTGGTCTTTGGTTGTCCTCATTTACCGAATGTTTTTTCCACTCATTGTGAAATACAGAAATTCAAAACCAATGTGCATCGGTACCTCTTTTTAATGGTCGCACTGTGTTGTCTAACATACAATACAAAGGGTATCCATAACCCCTTGACCTTGTACAAATGAGACTTAAAAATAATTGAGTGTTTATCACTTGAACACAAAATTGATGTGTCTTATTTTTCGCGAATCCTATTGTTTTTGTGCATTCAGAAAAATATTTAGAAGATCTTTTTTACCGCAGAATTATCTGGACAAATCACATCGACTCTACAGTTGGTGAAGCGTACGTTGCTATTGTAAACACTGATTTTACTTCTGTTTACGGTTGTGAAATTTTTTGTATTATTGTAAATTTGTTAAACCAATATTTCGATATGCATATTTTAATAATAATACATTTTTTTTTATTTCTTCTTCAGATATTCCCCTCCTTCAATGTTATCTATAAAAGACAATGGCCGCAAACCATCAGAAGAACCCATCAAATCTAAATCTCCAGTCCCTGCTATGAATTTTATCTGCAAAACGCCAGAGATAAAAATAATCAGTAAACTGCGTAACACTGCGACACCCACAAAATCCGGTAATACACCATCATCGGTGACAACCGCAAATTCAACACCTCCACCTACAACCCGCCGTCAACGACGTACCCGTGTAACATCGAACGGAACTTCAACTTGTCCACGATCCTCGCAAAGTGACGAATCACCAGAGAAATCAGCACCACGGAGACGTCGCCTGAATCATTATTCCCATCGGAATGACCACGCAAGTGATTTGAGTGAATCACTACAGAGTGATCCACCTCCGCCAATCGCTGGCGGTTCACCGCAGCACAATGGTCGTACCTCAACGATTCCCTCACCATCCGAAGACAAAAAAGACGAACTCAACCATGATGAACTGGATGTCGATTTGCTGGACGATGAATCTGAGTGTATGCATAAAAAATACCAGCGCTACCTTGAAGAGTCCCGCAAAACAAAACCTAGCATATTTATTGTGGAGTCAATAAACAACAGTGAGTTCAAGTCCTCGTTGGATTGTACGATAAAAAACAACACAGTTATTCCCAAGGAACATTTATCCAAAGAAAGAAAAAGTCGTAAGAACAAGAAATGGCCAGCAAATAAAAGGGTTCTCCGTCGATTGCTGCGAAGGAACGGAACAGTTGTGGGGACATTCAATCAGAGAATTCTTCGAAATCGAACGGTGGCAAAGTCTTTAAGATCTAAGATTACGAAGCATCAAAAGGTAAAAGCGATGAAAAAGGAAGCCATCCGGATGCATTTGGGGAAGGTCAAACCTGAGCAGCCATCAGGCGAAGAGGAAATAGAGAAAGAAATTGAGAAGAAGAATAAAAAGAGTAAGAAAGTCCATTGTCTGGAAATAACTAAACAAAATAAAGCCTCACAGATTAATCTTGAGGGCAAAAAAGAAGTGCAATCCTCATTCTCTCAAGTAGATCCCCTCGTCCTTCCTACCACAGAAGAAAGAAAAAAGTCAATCGATACATGTGATGCTGAGATTCAGACTGATGCGTATGCCCCTCCACTACCGATATCTTTCCTAACAGCACCTTCAAATCGTATGCCTAATCCTCTAACCCCAGAAAATGGCCGTGTTATCTATGCCTATTACGAACTGGATATCCTAACCATTGTTCAAGACTTCATGGTGACTTTTTGGAAGACGTGTAAACTAATCCAAGTTATTGGTAATTCAACTGAAGAATGGGTACCCCTTGGAGAGTGCAAGAGACTGTTGTTCGGTAAGAGAACAGTGAGAAAAAAAAAAGAATTTAATTTAAAATTTATATTTCCAGATTCTGAAATCAATACCCCTTACAAAAATCGCATTTGTGTTCATAATTCAATACCAATTTACATGGAAATGAGAGCTAAAGAACTACCACAGCTCAACAGAGATTGTTTTTTGATTTCCATTTATGTGAATGTCTATTACTATCATGATGAGGAACTGGTTGCGAAATCTCATTCAATACAACTGGATACGGTGGCGAGGTAAGTTGTGTTCAATTCAATAATCTTACGTCTGTGATTAGTTAGTCAAAGAAGGTTTTTATTTCTTAATCCTTGGAAACAGCCCCAATAGTGAGTACAATCGGAGCTGTCCAATATTCTCTTTAGCAAATTGTTTAAAGCGCGAACTTTAATCAAAATAATAAAGAATAACAGGGCGTATAGGGTATTGCGTTGGACTGTTAAGCTGCAGGACTACTGAGACAGACTATGTCACCTAAAGAAAACATAAAGTAAAAAATGGATGCGGCAAATTCTCCGATGGTAATTTAGTCATTAGTCGTTCCGATTCTTTAAAAAAAATGTAGGTTCCTTCGATTCCTGCAGACATGCGCGCAGCAAGCACTTGTTTCATCAATTCTTTGACTGACATTTTGTATACATACATACCTGCATTGAAAATATTGATTTTCAACCACTCTTATTGAGGATTTTCAGTTCATTGCTTTTAAAACGGCTTGATAAAAAATGTTGATCGTTCTTCTTCGATCGTCTTCTAAGAAGATTTAATCTATTTTCAAGGATTAAGAGGTTGTCTTTTTCTGCTACGCTTACCTTTTGTTAATTGTTTTTTTTTATTACCTACAGCTAAAAGCTTTGAATATAAAAAATTCTCTATTAATCTCTATTTACAGCCTCCCACAAAACGTCGTCTATACCACAATAACCGATTCAAGATATTTTGTAATGTGTTGGTCTCAGGATACGCTAATTGGAAAAACCCTTTCGGGACTGTGTAAATATTCTCTAACGCCTCATCTAGACACCTTGGCCAGTATTCGTGAATTCAAAAGTATGCGACATGAAATTCGCTACTTGGAATGTACAACTGGTAAGTTTGAAAACACCATTAGTCGAATCTTTATATGATCAAAAAATGTCTATATTTCTTCTTTAGATGACAATTTAATTGGATTTGGAGATTCCCAAGTGACGCTCTGGGATCACCGCAGCGGCGATATTCTAATGAACTATGATCTCGATATGCAAATTGGCCATAATGTGGGATCGCTGCACTTTCCGCCGCTGGAAGTTGGTGTAAGAATTATATTTTGTCAAAAACAAATTGAGTAAAATAAAACTAAACTAATTCCCTTTGCAGCACGCAAAAACGATCCTTATCTTCCAGAAGACGTCCGCAGAAGAACTCTCAATAATAGCGATAAATGTCTCGCACAATGCACCGTCGCATCAACTTGTCTGTAAGCACATTCTACCCGCAGAATTTGATATTCTTAACTGCACCATGGGCATAGATGATTACACAATTTTAACTAACACAGAGTACCAAGAACTGTGGATCGATCATTCTGATCCCCAGTATATGATTCAAATAAAGACACCCGAAGGTCAGAGGAGGTTCTATTCGCGTTGCAAGCAGAATGTCATCGTGATAACTGAAAATCATCTAGCCCTCGAGACATTCAGTAGTTTTGTCTTGAAAATGAGTAACCTAACGGGTATATGAGCGAGAGATCTAAGTTTAACAAACAAAATGGGAGTGTGTAACGCTTTATATTCATTTGAAAAATGTCTTTTTTAAGTTTTTTTCTTCTATTTTAATAAACTTATTGCTTTTACCGAGTATTGGATATATATAAAATTATATATAAAAAATAAACAATAAAAAAGAATACTGTTCTCATATGAAAGTAAAATATATTTATAAAAAACATTATTATAATAAATATAGAAAAGAGGAATTAGTTATAAATTAAAAACTAATTTAATGTCGAAGACATTGTTAATGTTAATAATAAAACAAAATATGGAATAATAATATTAATAAAAATGAAAATGTGGAAATAAATAATTTATTTCTTAAAACAAATGTGTTGTTTATTGGACTTGGGTATGCTGCTTATTCAGATTTGAAAACCAAGCACCTGAATTTTGGTTTTCTAAATTTTTCCAAAACTATCGCAAAAATCCTTTTTTTTTCTAAATATTGAATTTTCTTTCATCCTTATATCGTTTTTGGAGATCATGGATGAATTGCCGAAGTTATTGGGCATTTTCGGAAATTTTTTTCAGAATTTTTCAAACCCCAAATTTGAACGACCAATATACTGGATTTTTGGTCGATTTCGATTTTGAGAACATTTAAACCGTTATATCTCAGCTTGTGGTCTAGGTACGAAATTTTTTTATACACCAAAATGACCGTTAATTTGTGCAGAATATAATGAAATGAAAATTTTGAAAATCCGTTGGAAAATAGTTTTGAAAATGCACTTTTTTTGAAAAATGTGTTTTTTTACCTTTCCAAGCCTCTAATCCAGGTAAACCGTTTGAATAATTTCAATATTTTTTATTTCCCGAATTCGTGGGAGATTAACGGTTCTATAGACACCTCAATTTCAAAGATCGAAACGGTACTTCTCGAGTTATAACGGGTTTTGTGCACCTGGAACGTGAAATTTAACAATTTTCCTTACATATGCCTTAAAAATTTATAAGATTTAATTTGCATGTTATTCAAATTAAATTGTGAAGGTAATCAGCAATACATTGATATGTTTTATATATCAAAATGTTTGTATGGATTTCAAGAATATAATCCTGAAAAAATGAGAACATTTAATGTGTTTGGTCAAAAGATATTAACGGTAAAATTCGTCGGAATAATAGTCGATTTAACTTGGAATTTTTTGTATGTAAAATTTCCTCAAAAGCGTATTTTTTTTTGTCTGTTGTATAACAAAAAGTTTCGCAACAAGTTTCCTTTAGGAGTGTTTCCCCTTCTTAGAAAACTGGGAAGGGGGATAATGCTATAGTTTCCCTAGGAATTTATTATATTATAAATTTTAAGGGGAATTTCGAGGTTTTTTCATTTGATTTTTGTAAACATATGTACATTTATTTTGGGAGAGGTTCATGGCGGATGGCAAATTTTTGGAGGGTGTGGGGGCAATATTTCTATGGTTTCCCGATAACAGCCATATGTATCTATTTACTTCTAGCTCAGCGGATGTAGACGCACAATTCGTCGGCCACTCGGATCTTTATATTGATGAAGCGGCCTAACATTTGTCATTGTTATTTATTCCTAAATATAAAGTTATGATAAGATTTATGTATGTCGACCGACGCATTACAAAAAGTAGATGTTGGCGTAATGGATCGTTCTCTGAACTGGCACGTCGAAGGCCTGAAGTGAAGATCCAATGGCAGCCCACCAAGAACCAACCTATGCAACCAGAGATTTTCAATGAAATCAAAACAATTTTACTGACGTTTTGACATTGACAGATCATAAGAAAAGTTTAAGGGTAGGTTTGTATTAAAATACAAGTTTGTTACCAAATTCCTTTACCTGCTATCATAACCATACATTTTCTAGACTTCGTTGACAGCAATGTAGTCAATCGCACTAATTCTGGTTTGGGTACTTTCAACTTCAACTCTGCGTCTCGCAAAATAGTCCAGTCAAAGCGTCATGAAAAAGGGCCTGACCTTGCGCGCAGAGGCATGGTCAATTTTTTTTTCATGGATCGATAGGTGCTTATGAGAAAAGCTTAAAACCAAATTTGCACCACATGAAAACTTTTTTTACCAAAGTTATTGGTAAAAATGTGTTTTGTGTCATTTTTTGGTCATTTGCGAATATCTCGGCTCCACTATCTCGTACAAACAAAAATTAAACATGTATTTATTCCTAATAACATTATCTATTATGTTCTAAAAAAAAACATTTGTTTAAACAAATGAAAAAAAAAGTTATAGTAAGTTAAACAAATTTTTTGTTGTTTAAAAATCACTTTTTGGTGATTATTAAGAAAAAAGCTCATTTAACGATGAAATTTTTATATTTTATTATTAAAGTTCTTGTAATTCCCTACAATTTGAAAAAAAAATTCAACACCCTACGATGAACGAAAGCCGAGTAATAAATTATTGAACATAGGTAAGTCAGCGCACCCACGCATTTTATGATTTTATGTTTTAATTATTATCTCAGCCCCAGTATGTCGCAAAGTGAAAATAAAAAACTGTATTGCTAATAACAATATTTTCTATCAACTTGAATTTAATTTAATATGTTTGAGCAAAAACATAAAAAGTTACCGTTGGTTTCAACGTTTTTTTTCTTGTTGTTAATACCTTTTTTTCATAGTTATTGAGAAAAAACCTGTATTTCACGGTAAATACTTTTCAGTTTTGGATTTTTGTTTTATAGTCCTGCTAATTTTCTTCAAATTAAAAAAAAAATTAGTTCATTACGACAAACGGGAGCCAAGATATTCATGATTTAAAAATTTAGGAAAGCTTACAATTTAGTATTTTGACCTTGTAGCTTGTAATTTTGGTGTCGCCAGCAACAAGAAGCAACAAATATGTGTAAGTATGTATGGAGTGTTTGAAGGATACCAATATGTCTTGTTGCTGGCGACACCAAAATTACAAGCTACAAGGTCAAAATACTAAATTGTAAGCTTTCCTAAATTTTTAAATCATGAATATCTTGGCTCCCGTTTGTCGTAATGAACTAATTTTTTTTTTAATTTGAAGAAAATTAGCAGGACTATAAAACAAAAATCCAAAACTGAAAAGTATTTACCGTGAAATACAGGTTTTTTCTCAATAACTATGAAAAAAAGGTATTAACAACAAGAAAAAAAACGTTGAAACCAACGGTAACTTTTTATGTTTTTGCTCAAACATATTAAATTAAATGCAAGTTGATAGAAAATATTGTTATTAGCAATACAGTTTTTTATTTTCACTTTGCGACATACTGGGGCTGAGATAATAATTAAAACATAAAATCATAAAATGCGTGGGTGCGCTGACTTACCTATGTTCAATAATTTATTACTCGGCTTTCGTTCATCGTAGGGTGTTGAATTTTTTTTTCAAATTGTAGGGAATTACAAGAACTTTAATAATAAAATATAAAAATTTCATCGTTAAATGAGCTTTTTTCTTAATAATCACCAAAAAGTGATTTTTAAACAACAAAAAATTTGTTTAACTTACTATAACTTTTTTTTTCATTTGTTTAAACAAATGTTTTTTTTTAGAACATAATAGATAATGTTATTAGGAATAAATACATGTTTAATTTTTGTTTGTACGAGATAGTGGAGCCGAGATATTCGCAAATGACCAAAAAATGACACAAAACACATTTTTACCAATAACTTTGGTAAAAAAAGTTGTCATGTGGTGCAAATTTGGTTTTAAGCTTTTCTCATAAGCACCTATCGATCCATGAAAAAAAATTGACCATGCCTCTGCGCGCAAGGTCAAATGACGCTTTGACTGGACTAAAAGTAGTGCTTGCATTTTTTAAACTTTGAAAATTGCAATGCCTTAAAGGTTAAACAAAAAATTACTGTGAAAAGAGTTACGAGACATTGGCCGTCTTCGAAAATTTGATCGTCATTTTTTGCTATCGTCAAATATATATGTATTTGCTCTGCTTGCTCGTGATCTGTTTGATCAACGTTAGTCAAGGTTCTTGCAAAAGCATTTGACGTTTACGAACACCCTTACTGGGTTATCAATGTTTTTTGGCAACTCGATTTTTTTTACATGCAGAGTTGGGCGGAAAATGATGCATCGAACATGTAGCAAACTGCGTATTCGAAAAAAGTGCTTTTGCATACAAATTTCGTTTGGGGTTTCCAACAGTTGACTTTTGCAGTTTGCGTTGCATTTTTGATGCAAATGACGTTTTCGAAAACAGCATTTAACATAAAACTTAGCCTAAAGTTTGATTCACCTGACCACAGAAGGTTACACCAACAACTGCGGTTTCGTTATGCCATCAGCTGGTTTATATTTTACAGATCATGAGATTTAATATACCATGTTCCATTCGTTGATCTCCAAATAAATTCCAAATAAAACGCACTTTCCTTTAATTAATTACAAATTGTTTGAATATATCTTTATTATTCCATTTCTTTCTTTATTGATGTTTTATTTTATAATAATTCAGAATTTTCATTCGATTTTAATATTTTTGTGTCTTATATTACTCCATTGTTTTTTTTTTAATTTATTTATTTCGTCGATGGTAAATTTAAGACGTTGCTATCCTCTATTTTTATGTTTGTTCTCTCGTTACTAAAACATTTAAAATAATCTTTTTTTTTATTTTTGGTTTTATTCAAAAATACATACACAAATAATAATTATAGTAATAATAATATATTTATCTTATATAAAAGAAATCGCGTTTCTTTTTTGTTTTATTTAATTCTGTTAAAAATTAATATACCAGCGCGCACATATCAATCAGGCAAGCAAGATACATAATTTGTGTGTTTAATTTAATTTCCATATTTAATAATATTTTATATATTTTATATTTAAATATGTACGGCGATAATGTATATATAATAATAATCATTTCAGATAAATGCTTTTGTTTTTTTTTTTTGTTTGTTTAATTGTGTCGCTGATCTCATGTTATGTAGGTTGTTTATAAAATATAAATGTTTTTTTATTAGTTTTAATATATTTTTTGTTGTTAAGAAAGTTAAGAAGGAAAATGAGTGGAAAATGGAAAGTCTTTCCGTGTACCTACCTAGAATTTTTTTGTTTTTTATTTTTTAATATAAAATTATTTAATATTTAGATTAAGAACTGTCCCAAGGTATTTTATTGGGCATTGTTTTATTGGTTTGATTAATTTTGAAACGTATAATACCATAACTAGCAAAATGTTTTATTTGTTATAATAAATTGTATTTCTGTAAAATTATTACACATTTTGTTTAAATATTTCTGTTTTTATATAAAATACACAGCTTTTCAATATTATTGTTAATTTATGTGTTTTATTTTTTTTTCTTGTTCAATTTATTATCAATTTTCCATTTATTTTACTTTTTTGCCTTTAAAAGTAATATTTTTATTTCTTCGTATATAGTTGAAGCTAAGTTATATAATAATTTTATATCTATTTTTATTTTGCTTCTTATTTAATGTGAAATGAAAGTAATGCGCCAAAAATAGAAGTATAAAACATCTATTTTGTTGTTGTAATTATGCTAATTTTCTTTTTGTTTGTTTTTTTTTTCATTATATAAGTTTTTTTATTTATTTAATTTATTCTTAACTATGAAATTTTATACATTTTTAATAAATTTTATTATTTAATTTTTCATACTACATTTTTTGAAAAAATATTGTTTTCTATTTTTAACTAGTTTTTTTTATTTTGTTTTAATTTGCCAAATAATATATTTTTCTTAAATATTAAATTTAAGTTTTTATTCTTTTTTTAATTTATAAATTAAGTTAAATACTTTTAAAGTTATTAATTTTGTGTGTTTATAGTGAAACGGCAAATGCGTTTTTTTTTCGACAGAAATATTGTTTTTTTTATACTCATAGTAATTTTTTAGAAAATGAGTTTATGTATTTTTTTTACATATAAGTTGTAAGAGATTCTTTTATTGATATATATTTTTTATCGACGATATATGTAATTTCCACAGTTAAATAAAACATACAAATAATAACGTGTAATTAATGAAATTTTATTAAATATTGAATACTTAAAACATTTAATAGAAGAACTAAAACAAATTAAAGTTCCTTATACAAACGGCCATTTGGCGCAAGAAAGAGAAGGATATATATGTTTTATGTCTCACAAGAAATCATATTAAAAAAAATATTTCAGAGTTTTTGGCGCAGTTTAAGAAATCTCTGAAACCTTTTCGATCTTTCATCCTGGTATATATCACCTAGTACAAGATAGGTGAGCATATTTACTTCTTTTTTGTATCAAAATTTAGCTGTTCTGACACCAATAAGTTAAGCGAGTTATTGATCTTAAAGTTTCGTCTTCATTTAACCTCTAATTATACAAAATGCTTAAATGATAAATTTTCAAATGATATACATATGTAAAATAAATCGAAACGTTAATCATCTGACAGCTGTTGATACACTCGATGTAATATACTATGAGATATTGGGTAAGTCCAATAAAAATTATGGGCTTAATATTAAAGCAATTTAATATGGGCCGATTATGGAATTCAAGACGAATCGATTTCAATTTGAAAGCGAGAACAAATTCGGGGTTGAAGCAGAAGCAAAATTATTAATACCTTAAGTCAAACCGATTCCAATTCCATAATCGGGCCACTAGAGTGAAACATCTATCTAATGGTGTAAGAGTTCTGGCATTTTTGCTGAAAGACACTTCAACCATAGACAAGACAGTTTCGAGTTATTCTAATAACTTATAATAAATAACACGTATGAGATCTTGATTCTAAAATGCCAATAAACTGAAAGAGTATATGTAAGAATTTAGTAAACTAAATGTCTTCGAGACCTATACATATGTTTTGATGTATTGGTACATTGAGAACTTTACATTGCGCACAATAGCTTATACCTCCCTTTTGGGTTAAAAAGCTCTTTAAGCGTAGGATATTAATATATTCAACCTTTTTGGTTCTGATCGTGTGCAGCTATTTGAGAAGAAAAATCTTTGGGAACAGTGAAATCTATTGGATTTCAAACAATATTTATAATACCTCGTTTTTACTTTTATATGCACTGGAGGTTATGGTAAAGGAGATATTTAAATTTAGGGATCCTGTGGATCTCTTCTTTTCATGCATATGTATTGTTATGCTATTTAACGTAGTCCAGCTTCTAGATTGCTTACAATTACTAATACCTCATTTTAGATTTTAATACCTTCTAGATGACTCGTTGTTGGAGATATTTTACTTTTTTTGTGGACTTTCATGTTTTAAAATTTGTCACGGTTTATTCATTGAACTAAAAATATTCTTAAACGCTTTGCGTTAGAAATGTATCTAACTTTTCCCTTGTGGATCGTACGTCCCTGTAAATTAATGGATACATTTCGTACAATAGGGTCCTGGTACTACCATATTGTACGAACGATACATTTTTCAGAAAAGGTACAACCCAATTTTTTTTTGACAATGAATCTTTTTTATATGAATAAGATAAATTTTCGTAAGCTCAATTTTATTATTAAAAAGATACTACTATTTAATTACGAATATCTAAAATTATTCTTCAAAAAAATAATACTCTTCCAAATCCAAGGTATTCCATGAAAAAAAAAAGATCTCGTTAGTGAAATAGCATTGATCTGATTATAGAATTCGAATCGAATCATTTCCAATTTGATAAAACTCATATTCGACGACTTTCTTTGATTTATTTATTTTGTTATTAAATATCAAGTGAATACTTCCAATATTTCCATTCAAATGACGTCAAAGAACGAAATGTCAAATCGAAAATTTATAATATCAAAAGTTAAATCCGCTACCAAATACGACTCGCTTTGAATTAAATAATCAGTTCATTATAAACGTTAAAATTGTGCCTTAAGTATTATTATTATTAACTGGTAACTTAGGTATAGAATATAACAATTGTTGCTGACAACAGTTATTGATATATTGCTAATCACTAATTCAGTTTTAGGGTGTCTTAATAAGTTTGTAAGTTTTTAAATAGATTATTGAATTTTATAAATTCAACATAAGCGAGAGATTTAAGCTCAGTTTCACCAATATGAAGCAGTTTCTTTTGTCACTTATCCCTGTAAGTGTGCACTGTGAAACTGGTCATTAGTCAACCCAAAATAAAGTCCTAAAATGGGCAACTGTCATATAAAATTGACAGTTGGCCAATGACAGGTTATGGAAAAACTAAAGTTGCTTTAATATTAAAGCCTTAACCTTGAGCATTAATTTATTAAGAATGATCAAGTTCAAGGATATCAATGACCTTTTTAATTTGTCATCGAAAAAACAGAACACATACCGAATTGTTTCCCAAGTTTATAATGGAAAATTTCATTACACTGCCCAATATCTTTCAATTAATGAATGGAACTAAGATATTTAGTCAACCAACTTAAAAATTGCTGTCAGATGATATTGACAGCTTGCGATTAACATTATTCAATATCTCGGTGCTTTCAACTGTTAAGGTAGAACTTCCGGATAGAGCTATTTCTCCTGTCACAAATGAATACAAAATAATATCCTGCTGTCAGAGTTAGCACTGATTTTATTTTAAATATACATTTTAAGTCTGCGTTTAATTTTTAAATTTGTGTTAAAAAAATAAAAATTAGAACATACATAAATTCTACAAAAAAAATGTTAAATTTAAAGTAATTAAGAATGATAAAATTGTTTAAATTTTACTTAATTATTTTATAACTTAAATTTAATTTAATTGAATATAAAGACGTACCTACTTGTGTAAAATGTATTATTTTATACTCACAGTGACTTGTTGTTTGTTATGACAAATCGAACATCCAAAATACTTACAATTTACAAGAAGGTTTGTTTAATAAGAAGGAGAAAACGGATGTGTGATTAAATACTTAGTTTTTGTTTTGTTTAAAGATAGAGAGCCATCCATGGATAAATCGTAAATATAATTTAAAGTACTTGTTTTCTTATTTTGTTTTCTTTTAATAAGTCGTGTTTTTTAATTTTATTTATTTTTTTTTGTTCTTCTTTTCAATATACGGAAAATTATTCATTTAATATTATGATTTTACAATTTTCTGTTGTTGTGTTTTTTATTTTTAATTTAATCTACTATTGGATTTAATTAAAAATTAGCTTATTTTTGTTAATTTTTGGGGGGCTAGGCCTTCTTAAGATATAGAAAAAGAAAGGAAAAGAAACAAACAAAAACTCTATGAAATAAAAATAAAAGATTTAAAGTTTTTTTTTATTAAATGTAGTTTATTAGATTCTTTAAGAAGAGTACAAAAGCATATAATAATAATAATGATAATATAGTTTAAAATAATTAAAATTGAATGCAACCAGGCATTATCTTAAAATATTTCTAATAAAATAAACAAAAATACAAACACAGAATGAAATTATATGAAAGAAAACAAACAAAAGGAAATTAAAAATGTGTATAGATAACCATCTCAAACATGACACATATTTTATTTTATTAAATATAAACTTAATTTAAAACATAAAAAAGAGATTAAATTAAATGTAAAACAAAACAAAAATTAAAAATTTGTTTGATTTGAGTTGAGACTCAAGTTGAATACTTTTTTGTTTTGTTTTATTTTTAGTTGTAATATTTTTAAGTGATAGTTGTTTTGTTTTTTTTTTATGTTTTAATAATATATAATATTTTATTTTTTATTTTTGTTTTGTTTGATTTGTTAAATCAATTTAATGACTTAACTGTGATGGTTTGGAAATGGTGTTTTGTTTCTTTTCTTTTTATTTTTTTTTATAGTTCTTTTATTGTTTTTTCTTTCTAACCAGATGATGCAGTTACAGTAGCAGATTCGCAAAAGTTCTCCTCCTCATTGGTTGGTTGTTGAGCGGCCTTATTTTGACGCACCAACTCAGCGCGGCGTTCCTATATGGTAAAGAGATTTACGCAAATATTTAATTAAAAAATGTGCAGTTACATAAACGTAAAGTTGATTCTCAAAATGTTTAAAGATGATTTGTTATAAAAAATATAAAAACAGGAATACACTATTTAACCTATAGTATTCATCAAACGCACAATTGTCCCAAAAAACACATCAACATTATGTCATTATGTCTTTATAAAGTCGTATTAAATAAACTCTATTTCGAAAACACTTCAAACCACTTTTAATTAATGATCAATTTTATTTTCGGATTTTTTAAACACTAACAATTTAAAAAAAAATAGTGCCAGAAAATTTGTAGACCTTAATACTTTTTTTTTTTTAATTTCGACTTTTTCGGAAATCGGTAAGCTAATTTTGATGACACTTAAAATAAAGATAGATAGTTTTAGCAATACTTTATAGTTTAGTATAGAAAAACTTATATTTTTTTGTTAAATTTTTTGGGGCTAAATTTTGATTAAATTTTGAGAAAAATATGTTTATTCCGTCAATTGAGAAGGAAAATGTTAAAATAAATCAAAGCATTAACGATTTATGATTGGGAGCTTAAGATTGATTTTGTCACACGAATATTTCACATGAATATTTCGGAAAAAATGTTTGAAGAAAAAAAATTTTATTAAAGAAGTACTGTTTTCGTTTTTAATTTTTGATGCTTTAATCAATCCAACACAAAAAAAATCGATTGTTAAATATCTTCTAGTTTTTGAGGAAATTGAAAATATCAAAGATAAGTTACTTTACTTTAATTTTTCCACTTTTAAGTAGTGAAGTAGATTTAGTTCTTTTCAATTTTCTCAAAAATTAGAAGAAATTTAATCATCTATTTCTTATTGTCAGACTGAAAATTAGTAAGGGCATTAAATTATAAAAAACAAAATAAGTACTGAATATGGAAAAAATAGTAATTCAAATTATTTTTTTTTTAATTTTTTTGTTAAAAAATTTGTTGTTTTTTTTATATAAAAAACCATAAATTTAAACAACTTGATTTAAAAGGAACAGAAAAAATTTGCTTTCTGGCTACAAAACATGAAGTTTTTAAGATTTCAAAATTAAATAATTACCAATTATTTAGAAGGTGATTTAATGATATAATGGTGCACTGTGGCGTATATGTACTTTTTTTAAATTTAGTTATATTAACATTTGTACCCGTCAGCTTATGACAACCATAACATACATACATATGTACATATGTATGTGCATTAATGATTTTTTTAATTATCTACGAGTATTCCTCTTGTCGACGCTTTGACTACGGCCTTCGATGTTACCTATCTATATAATCTTAAAAACATTCATTGTTATTAAACCATCCATAGCAAAACTGTTTTGCCTGGTAAAGAGTAATTATTCTTTGGAGTGTTGGCTATGAGATAAAATTAAAAAATATAGCTAGTTTTTTGCCTCCCTAATTTCGTGTAGGCAAATTTTGAAATTTGGCACTGAACTAAAGGAACGATGGGGTCAGTTAATTTATGGTAAAGAAGTGTTCCTGATGAAAAAATAAAAAAATATGGTTTTCATAATAATGTTTGCTGAACTAAAAAGGCGAGAAGTCGTTAAAATCGAATTTTCCACTTTTCAAGGTAAAAGCTGTAAGCTTAAGAAAATGTATTTTCATATCAAAAGCAATGTCACCCTCAACACCTTACCTCGCATGCATCGTATTAACATTGATAAGGGTCAAGGTATATGGTAATTGCCTAATTGGTTATCTTCAGTTTCCGAACAAGAACGTTAAAATTCAGAATTTTTCTAAGAAAAAATTAGCTTTTTTAATTTTGAATTTTCACAAACAGTCATTGTTAATTCTTAATTTTGACCTAAGTCAATATTTTAGAAAACTGGACCCTAGTCTCAACGAGGGAAAATAGGTGTTGGGAAAAATAGTTTTTTTGAAAAGTTTTTTATATACAACCTGTGAAAATGTTTTCTCGAAAACATAAGATAAAACATAAAGAGTGAACTAATGCTCGAAACTTTATTTGACCTAGAGTCCACTATTAAAAACTGTTGGTTAAAATACGCTTATAACCCCGCCCACTTTTCTTATGTAGGATATCTACTTATTTAATTCCCTGCGAAAACTGAAATTTCGTAAATAAGATTATGCATTGCGTAAATCTTTTAATCGAAACTCGGCCACTGCCAAGACAAGCCACTTTTTTTATATTCGACTTTTTTCCTTAAAGTTTCAACAAAGTTGAAATGTTACAGAAAATAAATATATAGCGAGAACCTGGAATTTTTTTAGAGGATTTCTGTTTAAAAAAAATAGTCTTGTTTTGGACTACTCAATCGGTACTTTTAGGTAGATACTTTACTTTACAAAAATATTTCTTTTTTGAAACGAAACAATCAAAGATCAATTGTTTGGTATCTAGGTACCTACTTATGACTTTTAACGTTAATTCTAAGCCTCTTGAGCTATAAGACCAAATAGCTGTGAAACTGTCTTTTTTTTCTTGCTGTCAAGAATTCATGTGGAGTTAATTCCAGAAAACATATCATATTTCTAGTCTCTCAACGATCATTCCCAAGTGTGATTTAGCTATAATTGGTTATGTAAATATTTAAATATAAATTTCCTACTAAAAAAAGCATAGAATAAACAACTAGACCCCCTAATTCAAATGAAAAAAATAAAATTAAATCTAAATCATCTGTAAAGTGCATTCCAGTTTATATTTTAATATTAAATTTGTTAAAAAAAAAAGTTTTATTTAAATATATGGCTAATGAAGGAAAAATATTAAATTTTATCATAAACCACTAAAGCATTGGCAAAAATTGAATAGTAAGAAAATATATTTTTTTTACAAAAAAAAAACTAAAAAATGAGTAAATTATGGCGAATGAAGTTGATGATTTCATTAAATTTAATTTTTTTTTTTGAAAACAAAAACTAAATGAAAAATATATCCAAAAATTTAATAAATAAAAACTAAAAATAAAATGAACCTACAAGCTTTCGAACAGTCTCGATTTTCTTTTGGATCTCCTTTTCGCGATTTTGTTCCGCTGTGAATAATTTATTTTCAATAATTCGGGCCTTCTCCTCAATCTTCTGCGTTTCCAATTGATCGATTTGATTTTTGATTTCGGCAATTTTGACAGTGTTCTATAATGTTGTGATTTGTATAATTTTTTGTTTGTTTGATTAAAAAATGTATATTTTATTTTGTAGTTAAGTTATTGTTTAAAGTGGGAAGGAGGATCTTTTTTTTTTTTTTTTTTGTAAATTGTTTTCTAAGTTTTCGAATTTTCGTTTGTCATCTATTCCGAATTGAAATTTTTTTAACATATAAAACCAATCAATGATAATAAAACTAAAAACATTCTGAATGATTATGTATAGGGAAGAATGATGGCCAAAAATATAAACAACAAATAATTAAAATTAACATGGAATGATTAACGTATTTACAAGCAACTAAATAGTAATTAAATTTTAATGTCTCATTTTGTATATGGCAACATAATAAATTTATAGAAAAACTAAAAATATTATATTTTTTTTTTATCAAAAACGAACTTAGATAACAAACTTAAATCGATTATTGTATACTTATATAAAAAATTTTAACATTAATATTTATAAACATATTACATAAAATGTATCGACAAAACATTTACTGAATTTACAAAAAGAAAAAAAAAAAACAAACAAATGGGGGATGCATATTTTTGTTTAACAAATTTGTATCTACAATGAAAGTCTCATCTAATAGTTAAAGTCTGAACTTACATGTTCCTTTAGACGTTCAAGCATCTTCTTAATATTTTCATCACGAAGAGTTTGGGCAGTTTTAAGCTTCTCCTCAATGGCTTCCTTTTCAATACATTTTTGCTGTTCCAATGTAGTGCGGGTCTTTTCGATTTCTTGAGAATGAATCTAAAAAAGAGAATTCCTTTTGAGTAAATAAGTATGAACTTGAGTTTTGGTGGAGTCTCGAACCTTCAATTTCTCCTTCAAATCGCTAATAATGGCCTCGCGTTTCTCAACATGCTGTTCCATCTTGGTCTCAAGCTGTTCTTTGGTCTGAGTGATAAATTCATTGTTAAGCTCGCCCTTCTTGCGAGTGGCTTCTTCGATTTTGGCCAATTTGTTGGAAATCTCAGCCATTTTCTTGGCCTCGAGGGACTGAAAATAAGAATACAAATATTTGTAGCGTTAGTAATCCTTCTTCTATGTAAACATACAAATAAACATACTAATAAATTTTAGTTGGACTCGGAAAATACTAAACTGATTTTGATTAAATTCTAAGGGTTTTTCGAAAAATAAATTTCTGAATATTACAATGGGAAGAGAAAATAGAACTAGGTAGAGCATTCCATATTCGTGTAGTGACGCTGAAAAAAGAATCTCTGTACTCCACAGTTTGTCCGAACTTGAGCTCATGGGTAAACTGTTGAGCATTCCTAAAGGCCCGAGTATTACGGTTGAATTTCTTGAGGGAACAAATGTAAGGGGAAGATGTTCTGGTAGATCATAGAAGTATGGTTTCCACGTTGGCAGGTGTTCCAAAGCTAAAGTGAATGGCAGCGCATACATATCTGCAATATTTTTCCACCAAGAACTTTTGGAGTTGATGACTATTCGAGAAATTTGTTGATTGGGCTATACATGAGCTAAATGATATAATTGAAATTGAGTTTTAATGATGTGAAGTAAAGTGTGGACAGCCCTGTGTCCGGGAGCCGGATTTGGCGATTGCGTAGAGCATGATTGCTTTGGTAGTTTCAACAAAAACTTTATACTTTGAGTCGAAATGCAAGTCCTTATTTCATTAGACATTTTGCCAAAACTCTTCAAATCGCATTTTCAGAGGCTGATGGTTTATTTGTAAGGTGCTTTTCCAAGTTGAGGTTGTTTGTAATAGTAAATCAAATCCAAAGTACTGGTTCTCATTTACTGTTTCGATTTGATCATCACCATAAATCCATCCTTCAATTCAAGCTAAGCGGCTTGAATCTCTTCCGAAGACCATCATTTTCGACTTATTTAGATTGACAGTCAAGTTCTATTCGGAGATTCTGTCAGAAGAACTAGATCTTCGTGCATTAAGATCTTGATCTGAAGCCCTTCTAATGGTATTTGAAATAAAGGAAAAGTAAGATCAGTTTCGAACTCGAAGTTCAATTCGAAACTCGTAACTACACGACCATCTGAAAGTAATAATTCCGTATTTAAAAAATAATTTAGAATGTTTTAAGAAATCGTCCATTGTAAGTCTTTGCGTGACTTTGCTTAATCTAAGAATACCCCACTATTTTGAAAAACCTATATCAATTTTCATCAAATATAACGAAATAAAATGCACAAAACGACATGACATGATCAATCAAATCTGAGGTCGGGGTCGAAAACTGGGGCAACACAAATCTTCGAAAAAGTTGGTATAGTCTGGTTTTATTAAACAGAAATGAGTTTCAGTTTCCCTTTCCCTTTCCCTTTCAAAGGTGTTGTCCTGCACAAAACTGAAATCTGAGATATTTCACCTGAAAAATGTTGAGATTTCAAATTAGTGTGGCAAGATTTTATTGAGATTCCGTTTAAATCCAGAAAAAAAATTATTATTTTAGTTTGGTTTACTTACAATACGTCTTTCCTCGGCCTCCTTGAGTTTCTTTTCAATTTCCTCAACCGAAACACTTCTGCCTGGTGTAACTGGACGTTTTGGCAGTGTAACATTGGGTGCTGGCTCAGCGAGAATAACTTCATAACTCAAGCCACCTTTGGATTTTTCCTGGCAACGAATTTCAGTAGCTGTAATTGAAAAAGAAGAAAAGAGAAATAAATACAAAATGTAACCATGATATTCGTATCTAAAATATAAATAAAATATCAAGATGTTTCTTTTATCTAAAAATATCATAGCAGTTGAAAGACGTTTTCGAGTCATTAAGTTGTGACAGTTGTGTTCATATTATAAATAAAATCTCTCAACAACGAAAATAAACTCAAAAAGGCAATCTAAAAATACCCACAAGCTTAATTGGATGTCCTTTCTGAGCTCACACACAGACCAGACCACATCACACAATCAAATCTCAAACAAAAAATCGGCCTCCTAAAATAGCCAGAAGCTTTTATCGGAAAGTTCAATTATTTCCTTTCATTTAAAAAAATCAAAATCCAAAAACAATTTCGTTTTATTTGTTTTCTCCCCCTACAGCAATATTATCATCGTCATCGCACCATCACCAAAGCAATTAAAAATACTCAATGAAATCTAAACCTATAGCCATTTTCGAAAAAAAAGGACATTTCTTCAGAAGTAAATAACGAACAATCGAAAATCACACAAACAAAACTCAATTAGATGACAAAAGTTTCGCTAAACCGTTCTCGATATCCATAAAACAAGATTTAGAACTTTAATTTTATTTCATTGTGAATGCCCTTTTAGGAACGGAAACAACAAATAAAACATCATGACATAAAAATATAATGTTTCGATAATAACGAGAAAAAACTAATGAGAGGGATTATACGTTTAATTAAAATCGACAATGTTGTTCAAAAGTTTGTCGCAGATAAGCTTTTGCATGAAATTGTCGTTTGTCTTAATTAATGGCTTCGGTCAGGCAGACAAGAACTTACATAATTACATTTGGGACATTTTGCGTGCGAAATTTTAAGTGGTCACGGCGAATTCAAATGTCCTCTGTTTAGTTTTATTATTTTCGTTGATTTGAAAGTTTACCCGGGAGCCATTAAATGTTGCTACCCTCAGCCCGGTCCAAAATGTCTACTACACTAACCCTTTTAGGAAGTTTTTTGATTTTTTTTGTCAAGACCGGAGCAATTTCCCTAATGGAAGTTGAGTTTTTACGCCATGGCAATGGCATGGCATAGTGATTCATGGCTTATATTTGCTATCTGCATATGACATATTCACAATAACAAAGTTTTGTCACAAAATACCCACGGGGGAGCTAAAGTAGCAACAAAAAGAGCAACAGCAACAGCGGCCATTAACTCGTCAACCCAATGATGATGGCGGCAACCAACGCAACGGGGGCGGCAATGATGGTGGTATTTCGTCGTCATTTCCGGACTCAGATAAGTTTCACGGATTTATGAAGAGGATTTTTATTGTTGTTGTTTTGTTTTATTGATGAATCTAAACGAAAGGAGGGCAGAGTGAGTGGGTGGATTTATAGTTTTCTATTCGGCGGATTGATTGAAAATCGTAGTTGTCTACAGGGAGGGTGGTTTTTGGGGGACTGAAGTCTGATGTAATGGTTTGAGGACGTCGCGGTCGTCATTTTGTTGGTTAAGTTTTATTGACGATGAATTTCGGTTGCAGTATTTTGAGTGCTTAGGCTGATTTTAGATTTGTTTAAAGATTTCGAAGATAAACTTCGAACTGAGTTTTAGTAGATTTTCCAAAGTGTTGAATAAATATCAATACACAGGGTATAGGTATGTATGGATTCGAAATAATGCTTTGGTCTACCGCGTAACTGTTATGGATTTTGGGAAGTCTGTTACATTTAGATTTTATATTTAGATTGAATTCAACATGAAGTAGGTATGTAAGCTCTAATGATAAACGGCGAGTGCACAACATTCTATAGAATGGAAATTAACAATTTAGATAAAATATGGATAAATTTACTTCTTATATTTTGGGTGAGGGTAGTACATTGTAAGAAAATCGAAACATACAAATGGTTCAATTATTCAAAACAGAGAAGTGGTAGTCAGAGGTGGAAAATATAATAGTCCGAGTTTAGGATTGGTTGGTTTAATTTCCCACTTTAAAGAATTGAAGTAATCATTACAGTTTATACCGGCGGCGATGCAAGAGTAAATTATTGCTCAAAAAGTAGATGTAGATGCTATAGCGGTCAAGAAAATAAATAACTTAGTGGTGGAAACTGGGCCTAGTGATAGCAAGCCATTCCTAGTGTGTTTTAATCACCAGAAATTAAGAGAATCTACAATAAATATTTTGCTGAATCCGAACGGATGTGTCAACAAAATTATTTTATCGAAAAATAACGGTACCCACCATACAAATGTTAAAAAATGGTTTTCGAAAATCGTATTTTTCTCGAAAACGGCTCCGAGAACTTTGATGTTTTTTTTTAATTTTTGAAAAAAAAAAATATTTTTTTGGAAAATTCGATGTCTCAAAAACGGCTGAAATTTTTTTTTCGGAATTTAATTTTTATCCGTACAAACTTTAAGTAAAAACTTTAAGTTGGCGTACCAAATTTTGTTCTTAAAAATGTTTTAAAAAATTTTAATGTAAAAGCTTATTTTTTTAAGAAACCACTACAACGACTTATAATTTTTGTTCTTGCATAAGTTAATATTTGCTTGAATCACATGGCATCCTCTTTTTAGCTCCAACTACTATACCAAAGAAGTTATTTTAGTCATTTGAAAAATGAACTTTATGCTTATGAACAGTTTTTCTCTAATAACATTTATTTTTGAAGTTTAGTCTTTTTTACGTAAGAGCAAGTTCGTCCGACTCAGTCGTGCATTTTATTTATTGTTTGTTACGAGATAAAATCAGCATATTATTTACGGAATTTGATACATGCATAACAACTGTTTATAGACCGTCTAACTACGAGTAGACAACCGTCCAAGTAAAACTTAACTTACGAGTGTATAATGGGCTTCTGTTTCTAGAAAAGTTTTTTTTTTTACCAGCAAACAATTCTAAACCAAATTGATAAACACTTTTCTTTGAATTTATTAAAATTATAATCTAGGGATTTTTAAGTTATTTTTAAAGGTTACGATTCTGGCAACGAAAAAATTCATTTAGCACTTCAGAATGGTGTATTTTATCTTGAATTTTCTTCGTGACTGGTAACATTAATTAAAGGATTGTACTCCTGTAAATGCATGCTCCAATATAAATATTTTATTTCCAACTGTTTTACACAGAATATGTAAAAAAAAAGTAAAACAAAAAATCATTAATGTGTCCCAGTTATTATACCCATCGCCAGCTTGATCTGGATGAATAATTCGGTTACAACTTGTTCGGGTCCAATAGTAGCAAAAGCCTTTCAACAGACCATACTCAATTATAAAACTGAATTGTATTGCAAATGAATGTCCATCCTCACTCAATTCCACAAAAAAAAAGTCCAAGGCGTGGATGATTCTTAAAAAATAACAGCCCGACGTGTCATTTTTGTTTTTATATTAATTTTACCATTTTTATATTAAAAAAAACACAGAGACATAAAATAAATTGCTTTCACAATTACGAGTATAATTTATTAAATCTTTTGTGGTTTTTGACCCGAACAATAAAGTTTAATCGCATTTACACTATCACCATCAGCAGTCCGTCACATGAGTTGGTAGAAAAGTTAAAATAAAAATTAAAATTCTTTTTCAATTTTATTCAGTGTTGTGGAAAAATTAAAAGCAAAAATGTGTTATTTTCTGTATTTCTTGTAAAAAAAAAAAAAAAAAAAACAAAGACAAAAAAAAAACAACCCAGAATACTTTAGCATCTGATAAACAAATCATCTCTTTTCGCATGGAAAGGCTTGGTGCAGAAATTAATCTACGATGTACATCTACATCACATAACAATGCACATGAATTCATTTACAATTCGAATCCAAAAGTAAACGAGGAATAAGACTTTTAAATGAATAATTATAATTGTAAAACTACAGCGAATTCAGTAATCCATGAAGCCTCTGGCCCCGGATTAAAAATAACAATGAAGCCTTATAATAATATAATTTAACACTGTATATGTGTCTACTTTAGTATGTGAGCCATCAATCGGTGATAGGACAAAACTTCAACGGGCTTAAATGTCAAAGCGGGGGAAGAAAGTCCAGGCGCCATGTACATATAGCATTAGTCAGATATTAGTTGACTTATGAATATCATCAAGTTCCTGAGGTTGCCAAATTGATTTTTCGGAAATAAAATGGATGTAATTTTTCAAAGTTTGTTAAAATTGGGAATAATTATGAATCTATGGAGACAACAAGTAAGAAAGTGAATAAACGCGGCTTCTGAGACCAGTCGGGGCAAACCCAATAATACATTTATATTTTTTATTTATTTTTATTATAAAAGATCAATTTATTTTTAAACATTTAAACATATCTCCACTCTTAGACAGTTAATCTATATTTTTGACAAAGGTGGTCTGCTAACTTGACATCAAGTAAAAGGGACTCCCTTTCATTGATTTTTTTGTGTAACTAACTTACAATCAATTAGCAGCTAATTATTATTGAATTTTAACTTTGAATTCGAGGAAAATCATTTCTATTTTGAATTTTATATTTTTTTGAATTAAGGCTAATGCTTTATAGGGTGTTTTAGAATCTTTTGCTCAAATAAGAATTTTATCTAATGGATAATGCATATTATTTTACTTTCAGAAAAAAATCTAAAGTGAATGATTGAATTAACAGGAAGGTCTTTTAAAACTTATTCCTGAGTTACACTGGGGACAAGAGTAAATGAAGCATTTAAAAAAAATGTTTTTTTTTGTTCGGTGTATCAAAAAAGATTTACTTTGTAATTAGTGGCAAATCTGTAAATATTGCACTGATACATTATTTCCACCCAAACTACGGAAATAAACGGCTAAGGGAAACTCCCGTGCAATAAAATCGGTAAATTTGAAGAAAAACGTTTTAAAAGGTGCTTCAGAATCTTCTTCTCAAAGAAGACAGAGAATGTTTGTACATCAAATTTTACTCAAAAAATATCAAACATCTATTACTGAGGTAATGAAAATTTATTTCAAAATGAATTCAACCAAAAACAGTTGAGAATTGTAGTAAAAGGATCAATTTTTCGTAGTATATTCCATCCTCATCTTTCCTTTAAATTTACCACTCAATATTGATTTTCGACTGCCATATTTACAAAAAAAAAAATGCACGACTGGGTCGAACGAACTTGCTCCTACGTAATAGACTAGGAATTTTAAAAACGTATGTTATTAGAGAAAACTGTTCATAAGGATAAAATTAATTTTTAAATTCTTTTAGTAGTAAGAGACAAAAACAGAATGCTTTTAAAAGCTTTTTAAGAAAAAGTTTTGGTACGCCAATTTAAAATTTTTATTATTGTTCGAATAAAAATTAAATTTACAAAAAAAATACTGAGCCTTTTCTGAGATATCGAGTTTTCAAAAAAAGAAAAAAATATATTTTTTTTTTTTTTTTCAAAAATTCAAAAAATATTTATTTTAAAGTTTTGAAATGCAATGAGTCTTAGACTTTTTAGAAGCTTCTCTATAAAAATTTTCATTAAGATCCGTACAAGCTGTAATATCTTAATTTCAATTTTTTTTTATTAAATCAAAGAACGTAAAAATTAATTGAAAGAAAAAAAATGTTATCAAAATTCTAGGCGCCCTTTTCGAGAAAAATACGGTTTTTGAAAACCACTTTTTTTTTTTAATTTTTTAGCATTTGTATGGTAGGTACCTTTATTTTTAGGTAAAATAATTTTTTTTTCACATCTTGTAGATTATATTGAAAAACTTTTATTTATCAGTTTGATCAGAGTTTTGAAAAAAAAATTTTGAAGTTTTTTTTTAAAATCCAAAAAAAATTTTTTTGAAAATTTGAGTACACAATTCTATTAATGTTTTTGGGGAGCTTTAGCAAAAAAAAATAATGATCAAAATCGGTTGTACCGTTTTTGAGAAAATCAAAAACAAAAAAAATGGTTCCATGGGGGGTACCCTCAATAAACATTTTTAGGAAATTTTTTTTCAACCATTACTTAGATTAAATTAAATGAAATTTTTTTGTATTTTTATTTTTAAAATCGATGGAACAGTTTTTGAGAAAAAAAAATATTTATAAAATTTCGAAAAAAAATTCGTATGGCAGGTACCGTTATTTTTGGTCTTAAAAAAAGAAATGAAAAAACCGTGTGGGGGGAAAAAATTAAAAATGATATCTACCGAGTTTAAAGAAAATCAGCCGAACCGTTTAGCCCGTAGTCGAACAGACAGACGGACAGACAGAAAGACAGACAAAATTGCGAGACCCACTTTTTTAGCCGTCGCTATCATCGTAATGTCAAGTTTGATCAAAATCTCGAGTTCGATTTTTTTTACGAACGCATAACTTGCCTTATAGTACCTATAAGTCGTAAGTAAACATGCTCCAACTCCCTCAGTCAGTCACGAGCAGAATTATTTCTGGTTTCAAAATTAAGAAGATTTTAGAAATGTCTACAAAAGAAGATGTTCATTTTTTATTTTAATAATGATACAAAATCCAGGTTTATACAAAGGGCGAAATAAGCTAAGAAAGATACAATTTTTAAGAAATTTAAAAGTTTCCCTATAACCACTCTGAAAATTGAATTTTGTATCAAGTTTTACGCAAGCGAGTTACTGTGTGTCGTCGTTAAATACAAACTCTCTAAGTAAATTTTTAAGGATTTTTCATTTGCATTTGTTGTGTTTGTTTTACCGACACGAATTTCAAAATGGCTGAACTTGGAAATTTTTATATTAAGAAGAAGAGCGAGATTTCAACATTTACAAGACATTATGTCAGCCTTAAGCGAGTTTCCATTGAACAGCGACGTTATGCTATATGAAATACGAGTATGATATGACATAGCATCTGCTATAGTTCTTCATTCCAGTACCTGTGTTTAGAATTTTCTATCACTTAAACTAAAACCACCCAATTTGGCAACCACCATCGTCATATTCTTTTCCACCTCACAGCAATAATATGCAAATAGAAGCGATACTATCACCAGGAGACACATCTGCATACATCATGCACCACTGGGTGCAAAGAATCTCTTGACATGCACCGTTATAAATGTGGACCATCGGGCTTCCAGTCTTTATACAACTAGCTTCATACGAGAATAACCAATGTTAGGTATACAATGTCACCTCTAGGGCTGGATTCTTTTGCACATCGCCGGATACCCGACCCGATGACGGTGCTGATGATGATGGATGCTTCGAACATATCGTGTTTCTTGAACGTGAATATGGGATGAGTTTGCACAGTGATGGTGTGGCATGTGTACGGAATTAGAACATTCCCTGAACTAGTTAACGCTTTTGACTTGGCTTTGACTTTCTCATTAAAATTCTTGTCTTTTAGGAACTGTACGAGTGTATGTATAGAAAATATTAAATTCATGTTCTCTCGTATACATATGTTTGGGATTTGAAATTAATTGGCTGTTATGACCCGCACTGTGCATGGCTGCAGATATGTTATGCAGAAGTTTTTACTTTGGCTTCATAAGGCCCTTCCGCTCTCTCCCTTTCATATACAGATTCTGAAAGTCGAGTTCGTGCTTGAACTGCTCAACTAGGTTATTTCATTTGGTCCTTTCCACCAAACTTAAGTAACACACAATAGCGGAAACATTATGGCGGCATGTTGTGTTTCCTCTTCTCCGGCTTTAGCTGTATAATAAACCTTTTGATTAAGCGTCCTACAGGGTAGGACGGGAAAGTGTTCCTTATACTCATATTAGAAAACTGCAGCAGAACATTGATTGCAACGGAACGTGACTTCGTTTTATTTTTTGACTTTGTAGATTTGTTAGAGTGAAGTTATTTTTTTTTTTTTTCTGTTTACAAAAACAAGTAACTGTGATGTAACTGGGTAATAGATGGATATACGAGTATGGGGTTCTTGCAAGTGCATTGCGCAAAAAAAAAAAAAAAACTAACTCAGTAAAGTCATCGAGTGTAAGTTTTTGCAACAAAAGAACTGAAATTTTGTTATTTGGACCGAAAAACAAAGAGTTCTTTGCTTGAAGGTTCTTTGGGATAGAAAAATTCACATATGTACATATGTGAAACATGGAATGAAATGGTGCTGAAGAGAATTATCATTCCTAAAACTAAACAAAAAAGAAAAACAACCTTTGAAAGCTGACAGTACTCTTGAGCTCAGGTTTTGTATGATAACATATTACATATACTCTCAGTTAAGGCCCCAAAGTGAAAAATAAATTAACCGCCTTCATTTCCACACGCAAAAATAGGATTTTCAGCTTTTGTTTCTAAATGACTTCAGGAGCACTATACTACCAAGTGATTTCAGACCTTGAAATAATTGATAAAAAATAAGATTAATGGTATTTCCGCCTCGGAAATCAAACATTGATTTTTTTGAAAAAGTATCGGATTTTTTTTCGAATTTAGTCATATTTTGTATCGATAAGTTTAGGCCCGTTAGTTTTCATGAAAACATCCAGTCATTTAAGACACAAATTTATCAAAATTCCGGAACAAATAAAGTGAATTTTGGTGCTTTCGGCTTGTTTTTGATGTTCTTAAGAGACTGTTAAAACTTCTCATGGATATGAGCGCTAATAGCAATCTTTTGGGGATTGAAAAGCTCGCCGAAACATTTATTTCCAATATTTACTACACATAAACGTAGAGTTACAGAAAGTATCCTTAGAAAATATCCCACAAAATAATTGTGTTTTTTTTATAAAGACCACTGAGTCGAGATGATTGAATTTTGAAATTTAGAAATTCACAGGCCTTCAAAGTTGAAATTAAATTTTTAAATTGTATGTTTTGCCGTGGCGCATATTTTCATAGGACGCGAAACAAAATGAAAAATTCAGTAAAATTGTATGGAGTCCCCAAGGTCGCCAAAAAATGTTTTTTTTTTTTTTTGGTAATTCCTCACCAACCATCATTTTTATTTGAACAAATATGTATAAGTATAACTACAAAATTGGAGCTTAGGGGAAATAATCCCATTTCCAACAAACAGTTCCAGCGGTGGTGGAAAAAAAAGATTAAATTTAGAAGCTTTTTTGTGTTTGTGATGTTTTTTTTTTCTGAAAACTCCTTAAATAAAAAAAAACACCAGAAAATCTCAGTAACAAATCCCATATCCTAAACAAATTTAATTTAATTCAAACTTTTGATCATTACACAAGTTTCACCAACAAAAAAAATACGAAAAATCAAATTCATGAACAAATAATTGCAAGTTGTCAACTTGTTCCTTGTCAACCTCTGACAGTATAAAGGAAGCCCAAAATTACATTAACAATATCGGCATAGTGATGTCTACAGGGAAAACCTCAAAATGTGAAGAAAAAAAAACCCCAAGACTTTTCCCATAAAAAAGGAAAAACTTTGTCAACACAAATAAGCTAAACAGCTCGGGACACTCTGGCGGCCTATCCTCCTAGTTTTCAGAAACGAAATGAGAACAAAAAAAAAATGCTACGGCATGAATTTAATATTCAAAGCGACAGCCCCTGTAATGATGATGATGTCAAAGTAATCAAGTCGTCTTATCTACCTATAACCCCCTATTTATTTTCATCCGAGGTCGGTCTTATATTCTTATAACCTTATTCAACCACCACCTGTAACTGTCTGATCAATGCTCGTTTTCTGAGAATTCCGAAAAAAAGAAGGACGAACGGAAAACGCGAGCAAAATGCTAAAATTCTGTTAAGGACGGTTTTATACATTTTCCTTATTTATTATTATTTCTCTGTATTGGTTTATGTGATGGTATGCAACAAATAAACCCTCTTCTCGATGGTAGAAGTAGATGTGTTCCTGGCTTAAGTTGGGTATTTTTATTCGTCCTGCGGCATAATATGATGATCCCGGAGGCCGGGAGTAATGACAGAGAAATGGAAAAAATAAAATGACACACTCTGTATGTTTACAAATGTTAAGCACGCACTTTGCTTTACTAAGACCGGATGCAGGAAGAAGGGGGAGGATGTGAATTACCCTCATTACCGAAACGGGGGAGTTAGTAAAGCCCATGTCTACAACAACTTTATATATGATGAGGGTGAAAGAAGGCAAGAATGTCACTTGTTTGTAAATTCTTTTGCCATCTTCCCCATATCTCTCCAAACATCCCCCACCCCTCCTCCACCACAATCAGAGGAATAAATAAATTGAATGAAAATTTATGAGAGGAAAAAAAAAAGATCGAGGTTGTATCTTTAAGCTAAAATTGCAAATTTGACGAAAAATCTCGGCATCAAAGTGACTCCTTGAGAATATTACAGTTATTTATGTATAATTGATTTCAAAAATAAAATACATATTGTTGGAAACCTCCTTTTCTTGAAAATTCTATTTGTTGATTTTTTAATATATTATTTTGTCTCAATTAAAAAAAAAAATATGTCAAGGAATTTGCAAAGGATGTTTTCTCATCTTCCTTAAAACATTTTAATGAGATAGAAAATTATACGATGCTTTGATGATTTTTATGTCTTGTGACCTGAAGAACAGGTTCCCTTATAGCTTTGTTTATAAAATTGTTTTTAATTTTTAATGAGATCAGATGTGAAATAAGGAAGGTGTTTTTTGTGTGTTTTTATTTGAGGCGCCCATAAGTTTTTTTTTTCGTGTTCCTTTGGTGTTTATTGTGTAAATATGATTTAAGTTTGAATATTATAGAAGTTTCGGAAAACTTTTGCTATTAACGTGCAAATTTCTTGAGGATAAAGTTTTTGGTTGACATTTCGGTTTTGCAGTCATGAGATTAACTTAATTAAATGGTGGTTTTGTGGTGGGTACGTGGTGCCATGTAGCTTATGGGAGCAGAGGTCTCAGATGATAGCTTAAAAATTTTTACAAGAAGCAAGCCAAGTGGTAAGAGCATACGTATCTTTTATAGTATTACTTAAACACAGATAGAAAGACTTCAAAGAACATTTTATTAAAATGTAGACGTATATAGAACTCACAACAACTGACAATTAAGCTTAGTAAGTAACAGTGGCGTGGCGTGGATAATTTTAAATGGGAACCCGTTATAAAATTTTGTCACCTGTAAGAATTTCTAGTAAAGATATGGTATCTACAAATGCATTCCACATTGACTTAACAAAAAATGTGTAGCTATATTTTTTATACTTCAAGACATTAATATTTCAATCAACAATGAGCTTGAAACATAAAAAAAGGAGCTCCTTTTAGACACCACCCCCTTCGCCGGACATAACTGCGGCACCTTCCTAGGAATGTTCTATTAACTTTTCCTTGCAATCATATGTGTCAAGAATATAAAATATATGATGGGACAACTCATTTGCATTAAGACTCCTCCTAACGTAAAAAAATAGAAGATATCTTTCTTGTATTCCATTCTCTGACAAGAACCGAAATATGACACTCCGTTGTCCCCTATGACTCAAATCTGATGTTTCGTCGATCATAATCGACACGAACCGAGCTTCTATGATTTCTGTTTTAATTTCAGATTTAATAACAGCCGCGATACTATGTATCAAGTCATTTTGAATATCGTTGCCATATAACACTACTCTAAATAGGATTCCATTAAAGTGTCATAGGTACTTATATGTTGATTTCCTTTGAACATAAGAAATCAATTTCTGTGTGAAGATTTTGATCCCTCGCCAGATTTTGCGTTCCTAAACACCCAACAGGGATCAAAATCTTTAAATCCATATTTAAAGAGGGATTTACATGTATACATGAAACACGCACACCAAACAAAAAATTTCGATCTGGGATCGAAATCCTTGGTGTGTAAATGATAAGAGGATAAAATGTAAACTATCAACTATCCTTACTAAAATGATTTGGTTTCTCCGATAGGTAATCTGTTAAACAGCAATCTATATTTATCAAAGAGATTTTCAAGACGAAATCTAGAACTGCACTAAAATTAAGAAGCTTAATTTTTTTATAACTATAGTGGGTAATAAAAGGAATTAAATCTTCACCTTCACATCTACTTACATAACTTTTCACTATTTTTAATTAAGTTCAAATTGGCTTTTCAAAACACTAGATTTATTTAAAGTTATTGAACCTGTGCAACACAGTCTTTTATTGAATGCCAATTGAATCTAAATTTAAATTCCTATTAAAAAAAAGCAAATGTATTTTATTTGTCTAGAGTATCGATATGCTAAATTTACACTACTGACAAATTGCCATTATATTCTACCATGATTTATTTCATAATTCAACATTATCACAGTAGATTTGCAAAAACATCAATCGTGCATTTTACATTAGCATGCAAATCAACGTCAAATTCAAAATAAAGAATCAACAATACCCACATGCCATATTTATATACATATGACATATTAAAGAAAAAAAAAAACAAATAAGTCGAAGAACACCGTCTTATTTCTTACACAAGGTTGAAAAAAAGCGAGCACCTGAACTCCTGCAATGTATTATCTTCCTACTGAAATGCAATGTTAATTGCTAAAGGGAGAATAAAATACAAATAATTTCAACTCCTACATGTATACATCGAAAATTTTATAAGACGGAATTTAGCGTCTTATTTTTTGAATATGTTGGACAAAGAGGATCCGAAAAACAATGCTTGGGGAAGAAAGGGATATAACACAAATAAATAAGACGGTGATTGAAAAGTTTACGTCAGAGTATTTTTGTGACTCTCTTGATTAATGTTGGTTGTGGATTGTGGAATGTGTTTGGATAAAGTATAAGATACTCGTACAAACGGGAGGCAGAATGGATAACTTAAACTTATTCGATGTTTGTTTGGTACATTGTGTTATTTGTGGATTTTCTAAAAGGGAAGACGTTAGGAATCGTGTTATATGGACGCCACGCCACTGGTAAGTAATTAATCAATTTTTGCCGATTCGAAAGAAAACCGATACATCTCAATGAAACCCAGTTTGAAGCATAACCCAGAAAAATAAGGCAGAAAATTGACAAACTTTAAATCAATTACGACAAACCAAACCAGACTCATGGTGAAGAATTTAATTTTTTTTCTATTTTCATTTCCTAAAAAATAACCGGGCACAAGTTTGCATTAACCCGATTCAGTTATTTTTTTTTCTTTGAGAACAATATGGCGTACAAAATTGAAGCTTGTTATTAATTGTACACAACAAAATTCGATACTTTCTGCAAAATTAGTCACCCTATCGGAATATGTTATAATTTATACAAAAGGCGTCGTATGTCAATCATATTTGCCATTTCCGAACTAGACAGCTGCAGTATACAAGCAAGCAAACAATGGAGTGCTATACTCTGCAAAATCGTGGAATAATTGTGTCGATTTTTTTACTAATAATTGGTCGGTGCTATAAGCACACATGGATGTCGACATCGATTTCCTAATCGTATTGCGCCAACTGGGCAAACATTCCGGCGCTTAGCTACTAGACTTTGACAGACTGGAACCACAGGATACCTTTGGCTGCCGATATCACTGAGATCAAAGAAACATCAGCCAGACGACGACGGGTCACGCAATTGGACATCACCAGACGGACCATATATTATGTGAAAGACTTACACAATGTTCCCGTACAAACTGCAAACAGTGCATCAGTTAATGCTTGCTGACCGTCCGTCACGTGTGAATTACTGTCAAGCCATCCTCAATCTCAACAACGAAGAGGGCCATTTTGTGTCGAAAATCATCATGAGCGACCAGTCGCATTTCTACTTAAGCGGTTACGTCAATAAGCAAAATCTTCGTTTCTGGGACACCGCATGTGATGTACGAAGAGACATTCATCATCATCATCGGCTCGACAACCGGGTTCCGGTCCTGGCCTCTTTCAACAAGTCTCTCCACCTATCCCAGTCTCTACCCGACGCCATCCAGTTGCGCACCCCAAGGCTTCGGGCGTCCTGGTCTACGCCATCTCTCCAGCGTAAGCATGGTCTACCACGCTGTCGTCTACCATAGAATGTACCACAAAGAGCTTTCCGAGCAGGTTGCTCTTCGCTCATGCGAGCTAAGTGCCCTGCCCACCGGAGTGTACCGAGCTTAATTTTTGTCACGATATCTGCTTCAAGGTAGATTGCGTACAATTCATGATTGTACCATCTCCGGAATCGTCCTTCCTCACATATGGGGCCAACAATTCTCCTTCAAACTTTTCTCTCGAACGCAGCTAAGAGGTCGGAGTGCCTTTTGCTAAGCACCCAGGTCTCGGATCCATATGTGAGTACTGGCAGGACCATGGTCCTGTACAGCAGCAGTTTTGAAGTTATGGTGAGATTTCTGGATTTGAGAAGCCGCCCGCGTATCTCTTCTTCTATATTGTTATCGGCTGCTACTATTGACCCAAGGTATTTAAAGGATTGCACTTCAAATTCGTGCTCCGCTACCTCGATTGTTTGACCAACTGAACCTCTCGCATTCGACGCCACCATGTACTTTGTTTTACCTTCACTAATGTGCGGCCCCAGATTTTGTTCCGCCTGCTCGATCTGGATGAAGGAATCGTGTACAGCTTGTTCGGATCTTCCGATGATGTCGATGTCGCCTACGAAAGCCAGTAACTGGCTGGACCTGTTGACAATGGTCCCTCTTGTTGCCGTGCCAGAGTCACGAATTGCTTTCTCTAACGCCAGGTTGAAGAGGAGGCAGGCCAAACCGACCCTTGTCGGAGTCCATTAAAGATGTTGATTGGGCTGGATAACAATCCGGCTATTTTTACTTGGTTTGTTACGTTGGTCATGGTCAACCTACATAGTCGGGTCAATTTATTTGGGATACCGAATTCTCTCATGGCTTTGTAAAGTTCTACCATGGCTATGCAATCATAGGCGGCCTTAAAGTCTATAAACAGATGGTATGTTGGGATGTTAAATTCTAGAAATTTTTTCATCGCCTGCCTAAGGGTAAAGATCTGATCAGTTGTTGATTTGCCTGGAATGAAACCACGAAGAGACATTACATTTACTCAAAACCACTGTGTGGTGCGGCGGGCGTTCACGGGGGGGAGCAATTGGGCCGTATTTGTTTGAGGACGCCATCGGAAATACGGTCACTGTTACTGGCGAACGCTACAGGGCTAGGATGAGCGGGGCTTAGTGAACATCTGGTTTCAACAAGACAGTGCAACCGCCACACAGCACGTGCCATAATGGATATTGTGAAGGAAGCATTTCCTGGTGACGTATTCTCTCGTTTTGGCGATTTGGCATGACCAGAAAAATCAACCGATTTAACCATCCCAGATTTTTTTTCGTGGAGCTACTTTAAGTCGTGGGTTTATCCCAACAAGCCTCAGACGATCGCAGCCGTTAAGGTGAATATTCGACATGAATGTGAACAGTTATCACCGGAAAGTCACAACACTGGCTTCAGACGGATATCATCTTTCCACTTAACAAAAAAAAAAAATTGTAAAGGTACAATTAAAAGTTTTCATCGCTCAAAATCATTTTTTCTTATTTACTAAAAAAAAAATAATTCAAAAACAAAATTGGATGATTAATTCACAAGTAGCACAAAATGGTATAATTTCGGTATCATATTTCTTAATTCATACTTTATTCCTTCTTTATTAGGTATGTCAATTTATGCCTACTTAATTCCATCTTAATATGATCTTTATAAGGTATTGTTTTAAAGAACTTAACTTGGTGTGTTTACTCTACTTAAAGCATTCTTAAATACTTCTTAAATTCGCATTTCTTAAATCGGTTTTTTTGTTACTTAATTCCTTCTTTAATCCTTCTAAAAACATAACTTTTTTGTTTTGGTCCTAAATCGGTATTTTTCAGATTCTTTAATACGTATTTGTAAGTCTTCTGAAATAGTATGATTTATAACGCCGTTTTCGTACTTTTAGTTTTAGGTGGAAAGCAAAATGTGTTAACCGAATTTATTAAATCTTTAAAAAAAAAAAGAGATTGTTTCATTATTGCAGACAAACAACAATTAAAATAGTATTTATGTAAAATGTGACTTTTTTGATGACATCCGTTTATGTAACTGACAAAATGTCCATACTTAATTCATACTTTATTCCTTCTTTATTGGGTAGGTGTGCCGATTTATGGCTACTTAATTCCGTCTTAATTTCGTCTTTTTTAGGTATTGCTTTACAGAACTTAACATGGTGTGTTTACTTCTACTTAAAGCATTCTTAAATACTTCTTAAATTGGCATTTCTTAAATCGGTTGTTTTTGTTACTTAATTCCTTCTTTAATCCTTCTAAAAACATTCCTTTATTTTTCCGATTCTTTAATACGTATTTAAGTCTTCTTAAAGAGTATAATATTAAAAACACGAGAGAGTTATTTGAGTAGCACTTTGAGACAAGATATTTTAAGTGTCACAGTGGCACAATAGGTAGAGCAGAAGCACGGCAAGCGAGAGGACTCGGGTTCGAATCTCAGTGGAAGCACAGAGGTAAATTAATAAAACTAACTTTTAAAATTCTTTCATTCCAGCAGAAATTCACATAAAGACCAGAATATAATAAACAATAATAAAAAAAAAACAAACAGATAATAAAAAAAATTTATTTTTATTGTTTCTAATAATTTTTTTAAGACTCTTTAAGAAGGAGTCAAGAAGTATTTAAGAAGATGTAAGGAACTATTTAAGAAGGAGTAATGAAGTATTTAAGAAGAATGATATCCCGATTTAAGATCATTTTAAGACTCAATTTATCTTCTTATTTCCTTCTATCGGACCGCCCACTTGCGCCTTTTCTCTACTTAATAGGAACTTAAATCCTTCTTATAGAAGATGTCAGATACCGATTTAGAATTCTTAAAGACTTCGTTAAGTAATTCTGTGCTACTTGTGTTTTGAGCAACCGTTTAGAAATCTTTCAATATGTGTTTTTTTTAAAATTGGAACCTAAGTAAATTAGTGGCGGAGAACTCGTGTTAGAACCGGGTCCCACTGACTTACACTTTCAACCATTAGTGTTAAAAAATGTCTATGTGAGTGTTGCTAGTTGGCAGAAATGGAGGCAACCTACAATTTACTGCAGAATCTGATGAGAGGTCAGACTTAGATGAGAAGTTATGAGAAAAAATTGGATTTTGATTTTCAAAAGAAAATCGCAAGCATTTTGAGAGTATTATTCTTCTTCTTTAAAAATCAGTTAAAATATTTCCAATATATATTTTCTTCTTTGATGAACCCCTTGTTTTGAAGTTGTGAAATTATAGATAGGGTATGGTTGGATATTAAGCTAAGTTTAATATACAATTTCAAAATAGCCTCCAACTTCGACACGCATTAATTTTATTACAAAATGTTATCAAACATATTCTTTGATCTAAAACTAACCTAACTTACAACTCGTACCAAAGAAGGACTAATTTTATTGCAGTTACAATTTTAAAGAAGCCATTATCACAAGATGTATTTAAAAGATAAATTCAACATCCATAAGTTTCCATATGAAGACAAAAGTTTCACGTTTCGCCAATTTGAATTCAACAGCGAAAAAGATACAAATGATCCTCGTGATTACTGTCTGCAGAGAGCACGCGACACTTTTTATGAACGAAAATTAAATTTTCCTTCTGTTCAAAAGCAGATTAAGACTAATCTCATTAGACAAACTCACAAGTTCACACCTCTGCCAAACAGAGGCACAAAGAAAAGAAAAAGACCGACCATTCCATTCAGCCATCATCATAGCACTTGTTTGATGGCGTAATTAAGAAAATGTATAATCACCTCAACACTTCCGCCTCGCATCCATCCTCTTAACACATCCGCCATTAACATTAACACTTTGCATGATAATTGCCACCTTGCCCCAAAAAGCAGCGAGTTATTCTTCAAGTGGCCCTGTTGCCACCATATACATATAGAACGCTGCTTCGCGTACCATTTATCCATCCAAGAGTTTCCAGTTCTTTGTGTTGAGTTACGAACAAGGTTCGTTCTTCTTTAATCAAATTGCATGCGACAAGAAAGAAACCTGCTTCTTTAGAAACACTCACAGTTCAGCATCACTTTAAAGGCGAAAACGTAGGTATTCAAAGCCAAAACCCGGTTCTCCCGTCAACAAGAACATCCTCTTGAGACATTAAAAAGGCTGCACTTTTTTTTCTATCGTCATTCATATAATAGCTGTGCGTTCGTCCTTGTGAAGAACGTCCGTCGTCGTCGTCGTCGTTTCCCTAGCATTAATTGCTTACGCGAAGTGTATATGTACACCACTTTGGCATAATGTTTATAAAACGCCTTTGCCATTTTCATCCTGCGTCTCAAGACCGCCAAGAAACCACGACGTCATCATGAATTTTACCTCGCAGCAGAGCATATTGAATTCTAAAGTTCTCGATGACTTCGGAAGGAAAGGAACTTAAAGGCTTCTCTAATGTATAAGTCATTAAAAGTAATTGAAATTGGTTTTTGGTTTAATGCAAGGACATGTTTTTTCTAGTAAAAAATCGCATGAATGCAGGGACGAAATCGAAGAGAAATGCCTAGGTATATGTCCCTGTGGGCGATAAGAGGACTAAGTTCTACATGATTTCTACACTAGTTACACTATTTGTTTACGTTTGTAAATATCTGCTAAGTAAATAAAAATTAACTAGCAACTTATAGGTGAACTTTCTGCATATGTGGTTTCTACATTATTTTACGATCTGTTTCATGCTTACGTACATGAATAAAAAAAAGTAATGTTAAGTGTAAACAAGTGTAAAATTACAAAATATGTTGGTTGCAACATGGGAACATATGAATGCAATTTGAAGAAGTGTAATAATGATGGCTATTTCATCTTTACATTATACTAAGCTCTGTTGTCATATAAGATAGATGGGTAAAAGCCCTTTGGTAAATGTAAACAGGTGTAAAATTGGCGTACAACTAAACAAAATGTAAAAAATTTCGAATGCTATTCGCAGTTCGCGGTTAACTCAATTTTAATTCATCTCAAATTTCTCATTCCATGTGTCATGCATATCCTAAGCTCAATTCGAGTTGTGATGCTTACACAAAAAGATTTCAAGGGCATATTAGTACTATCATCATAGGTAGTTTACTTGACTTGAAAATATAGAAAGTAAAAATTGTAAGGTGGAAATAACAATTTTCAATTTATGACTTGAGTGGAAAAATATCAATCTAAGGCAAAAACTGTCATAATCGAAGTTGTAGAGAATTTTGTGGATTTTTAGTCAAAAGTTGAGAGTAATATTTTTACGGAAACTAAAGTTAGGAAAGAGCTTATTCCTAGTTGATCAACGTGAAGTTCTGAGGTCCTCAAATTTTCCTATTAATATATATATATTTTTTTCAATTTATCCGACATTTCATGAAACTATTCAATGAATACAAAACAAAGCCCGTTGATTTGCAGCTTGTGTACTTCGACGCATACCTGAAGCTTACGCCTTGTTTGGCCTACACATTCGATAGAATTGTCATACAAAAATGAGAAAGAATTCCTTAAAGATAAAATGGGTTTTCCGTTTTGTTCTGCAGTTCGCAGTTGAACGAGAGAAACTGATAAATGTACTAGATTAAGTTAAGTCTCCAATCTTTACAACTCGGCTTAATTTTGGAGAAACTTTTGTCTGGGTGCGAAAATTTTGATTGAGTTAAGTAGGTGACCTTACTTGACATAAATTTGTATTTATACATGTAATATCTATAGTCTGATAAAGGATATACTATTCAGACCGCCAGTTTTGAATTTTGAAAATATGCACCGTTCATTCGAAAAGTTTTGATATATTTGTATTACCAAAATGAATATAAATGGCCTCCTCATCACTGATGGCACTCGTGATGACATTTTGACATTAGAATTTTCACCAATGCGTACCTTTCTTTTGAGAAAAAAAAAAAAAAAAAAAAAAAAAAGAAGAGTCGTCTTACATCTTTCCATAATTTGGACCACTGAACCCCGACAAGTTGTATAGCAGTGTCTGAAAAATCACAAGATTTCAACATTAATTTGAGCAGAGTCAAACTGAAAAACTGAAAATTGTTTTAAATGAAATAAATATCCGAAAGCAATTTTGAAAAAGTCTCCAAACTTAATACTTATGAAAGTTCTCTTCGTATTCAGACTTGCAGATCAGGGAAGAAGTTTGTGAAATAGTTATTTACATTTTATAAACCTTAAACCTGGACAATTATTGAACTTTTACTTTGGTTTGCCATATTCCCTCTTTTGGAGACTTATTTTATTTACCGAGTTGTAAAGTGTTTTTTGCCAGTTTTCTTTAGTCGGAATGGTATAAACTCAAATAATTCCCGATAACAAATTCGCCCTACTTTCCATCGATAAAATTGCATTAAATCAACCCACAGACCACCCTGTTCGATTTCCTCTATAAAGAGTATGTAAGCACAAGGAGTATTAAAGAAGCAAGAAGACGATGGCTTTTTGCGAAATTATATTACACATCCACTCTTGGAACTAATGGCTTGTGTATACATGAAAGCAACTTCGTTCTAAGAGCCACTTAGGAAAATTGAATGATGCCAACGAATATACACACAGTGAGACAAACCCTCCCATAGGGACCACCCTCTTGTCTAGCATTCGATAACAGAGGTACTTTTTTTTTTGGGAGCCAAACGTAGCCAAACGTTTAGTTTTGGGAATTATTATTTGAAGTTTATTTCCTCACATTAATAGATTCCAGACTGATGATGGTTTGAGCAGTGCAATAATGTGGAAAAAAAGGCCTTAATTTTATTAACTCATTTTTAGCTCGAACTTGACGTTCTTTTATGATTGAGTGAGAGTTTTTTTTTTATTTTTAGATGACGTACTCGTAGGCTTCCATTTAAATTAGAGAATTGAAGTTCTGTTCAGGCAGTTTGATTTTTTTTGAGTCATTCAAATTGGATTTTGATTGGGATTAATATGTGTGTGTATACATACTTATATGTATATATTTTATTTACTTGGTAATTTGACGGGAATTGTGCGAAATGTTTCCTGTAAATGCTGGTTCATTGGAATCAAAAAAATTTAAGAGAATTTTGATATGCCAGTTAATGGTTATATGAATTAAAATAAAATTATTGAAGGATTGAAGGATAAAGAAATAAGCCGGTAAAGGTGCTTTTGAAAAGCTTAAGAAATAAAAGGAATTTTAGTTAAAAATGTAGGGTAGTTGTGATGTGTTTCAAAGAATAACATTTGCCGCTAGTGGTATTTTTTGTGCTGTTTAAATTCCTACAGGAGTCTTGAAAACTTGAGAATATTTTGAGCACTCAAAAACACACCTCACATTGCCAAGGTGTCATAGAAAACATCAAATAAATATTATTTGTCTTTTAGTTAACCTAAGTTATTTGTATTGAAAAAAGCATTTCGCTAAAAATTGGTGGATTAGATTGACTTAACATCGAAAGGACATCTTGGGAAGGTGGAAATTGTATAAAAGGTGACTTTTCGTACATCATTACCTTGGACCATTAAATTATAGTACTCGGCTGGGTGTCAAAATAATTTTTGTTAAAAAATGGAAAAATGCAACGTATCGAGTTATATAAAATGCTAAGAAAATATTGAAGACGTAAATACTTTAACCGATAAAAATTTGCCTCATTTTCTTGAAACCTAAATATTTTATAACTTTTAGATGTGAACTTAATTGCAGACTATATTTTGAGAAATCAATAAAAAAGTCTAGAAAAAAAACGGTTAAAATGTTGAAACCAAAAAAGATTGCTTCTATGCTTCGACCTTTAAAAATATACTTCCCATTCTTGGACCCTAATAATTTTTAACAAGCGACATTGGTTTATCGAGAGCTCAAGGTAAAAATTAAGAGAAACGGGGTAAGATCCAAATTATGTACTTTTAACCTGAATTGTGCGCATATTAAAAATTTCAAAATCTAAATTTAAAGACCTCAAGTGAATTCAATGTTTTCAAAAAAAGGGGTAAATCATACCTCTATACTTCGATCTTTAAAAAATTCTAGGTCTTGGTCGCTTAAAAAATTAGTTACTTGGCCCTAATTAAACATCTATACTAAACATCAATTTTTTATGAAACGATCTTGCTACAAAATCGTTCCTCGCTATTTTGACCTTAAAAAAATACTAAACTTCCCGGTCTTGTTAATTTATTTTATTTTTTGGAAAAATACTTTTCACTTTTGGACTCTAACAAACCTAATATGTAAAAAATAAATTTGGTGGTGCAACAGCTCGGAGTGAACCAGAACCTCGTGACTTACAACTCTCAGCCATTCCTGTGTGCGTGTTACCAGGAACGGAGGGGACCTACAATTTTCTGCCGATTCCGAACGGCTTATGAGCAGCACTTTCCATGACAAGAGATACTCTTGGAGAATTTGTCAATTCCTCGCAACAGGCAGTACACCCCTGAAAAGAACTTTTTTGCAGCGGCTGAGAATATGTGCTTTATGTTAAAATTTTAATTTTGAGATCTAAAGCAGGATTTGATTTTTCTAGAGTCGATTTTAATCATAAATATTGAAAACATAAATTATACATATATTAAACTTGGGACCTCAAAAATCTATATTTTATGATAAACGGTAGTCAGCAAATTTTAAAAAAAATCATACTTCGAAACATCGGTCTTAAAAGAAAAACTCCAGGCCTTGGAGGACGTTCGTATTAAAAATTTGTCTTTTGACACCTCACGGAGAAATTTGAGAATCGGATTAATTTTTTAAGAGCAGATTTTGATTAAAAAAGTTGAAAACATAAACCACAAGAAAAAATATTTTGTGGATTAATTCAAAAGTTGTTTTCGAGACGTAAATGAGAGTTCTAAGCTAGATCATTTTAAGACCTCATTTATACAAATTTTAATAACAAAGAAATCTTACCTTGATTTTTGACTTAAGCAAAATCATATTTCTCAATATTGATCTCAAGTAATTTTATCTCTAAATGTTTAGCTATTCCAAATCTAAAATTTTGAGACCTTAAGGGTGATATTTAGAAGGTTGGTAGAATAACTTATTAAGAATGTTTGAAAATCAAAATAATTTTTAACAATGAGCTCTAAAAATGTTAGTCCTGATACCCAACAAGATATAACTCCTCTAAAACTCTTTTTAAAGACCTCTAATAAAGAGAGATAGGTCTTCAAAATTCACTCAAAATTTTTTTCATTTTATACTGCTTCTTGAAAAAAAAGATGTGTAGATTAATAGGAAGGAGGGGGGAAAATGCGATGTTCGTTTTCAAGAAACTAACCATCCTTAACAACATCACCAAGTCTTTCTTTGAGCCCTTTGATCCTAAATTTTGTTTGAAACCTCAATACCAAAAGACAACATATTCTTTGAAGACTAAAACACACATGAAAGAGCTTCAAGTGCCAAATCTGTATTATACTAATAGAAGATTTCAATTTCTCAACAACGAAATCGATTTTCTTGATCAGTCCACACAACTCACCCAACAAAGTACCAAATGTTAACTATTTTCCAAGCAATTCCCATCCTTAATCGAATATACCATCAAGTGAAAATCTGTCCAATATACGTCTACTTAAAACCACACAAAACCCAATTATGAAATCAACCAGCTCCATCAGTTTTAGCTTCAGCTCGGTCCAGCTCAGGTCATCATCGTCTTCACACAATATTCCCATGAGAACCGAAACATCAGGATGACAACAGCAAAAAAAAAAAAACATAGAACACTTTAATATCTTATCCTTGTTTATCATTGAATGTCCTTTCCCCACACACTCGTGCAACATTTTGGTATGATGTCTGTCCTTCTTATATGGACATTGGTCAACCCAGATGACAATCATCATATAGTGTCTTGCCTGTGGCCATCATCATGCCAAAACAAAAGCCACCGATGATATGATGGTGGTGCCAGCTTACACAGAAGTTTAAATGTGTGTTGTCATCCGGTATGTCCTTGCTTGATTCCTCCTCTCCGAGAAAATGTTGAAAATTTCAATTTAATTTCTCCGAGGACACCACAACAGCAGCACCAGCACCACCACCATTAATGTCGGAAACACCAGCCGTCATAAAAGTGGGAAAATTAAAACAAATGTGTGGGCAATAAGTGAACCGAATGAAAGGATATTCTCGCATACGAATCTAAGTGAAAAGGATACCCCCATTCTAATGAAAATCCCATGAATTGTTAAACCCCAACATCATGTCGGTAGATTCCGGTCCACCGCCCCAACAACAATCTCAAAGTCAGAAATATTAATTCCATATATCGTTGTCGAATTAATGTTTTCGTCATCACAGGACGACTCTTCACAGTGTCAGAGTGTCCTGGATGTGGGTTTAGAGTTTGTGTGATTGAAATAATTATACCATCACACTCTGGTATTTATTTAATATTTTAATGACTGAACGAGGACATCTCCCTCTCTAACTTCAGGTCCTTATATCCTTCATTATCTTAAAATTGAAACAAAAAAAGAAGTGTGAAAAGGACTTTTAATATACCCCACATTTTAAATGTGTATGAATATTCCATTGGCGAAAGGACACGAGTGTGTGATGATAAAACACTTAGGCAGGATTCTTTACAATTCCAAAAAGGATTAGGAATAATTTTCCACAAGAGAATGATTGACGGGGTTTTTCCGTTTTGACACCTAGCAATTTTCGATTGTTGTTGTTCAAAAAGAATGTATTTGGGGAGTATTAGAGGGGGCGTGAAATGACAGGATATTGTCATCGTTAGAACAATTTAACAAAAGCTACACGCGTTACCATTGTTTTTCTGGTTTTTCGCTGGTGGGGTGTAAGTAATTTTGGGGAAGATAGGACTTTCGCACAAAAGATTCATTTTAATGGATTTCTATTTATACTGTATACGATCATTATGAACAATGACAATAAGTATGCACGAAGGATTGTTCTCTGTTTAGCAAAAGAAATCATATTAGATGAGATTTTTACACTCTCGAGAATATTGCACGTGGCGTTTTGGGTTTTATTTTAATTAAGGATATCAAGAATGTGAGATTCGGGGTGGGAGCTACGTTGATTTCTGTTTCGATTTGATTTCGAAAGAATTAGGGAAAAATCTCCGAAGGGACCATCTGTTGTGTCGCCGGGAACGCCTTCTATTTTTTATTCGCATTTTATCATTGAAAATATTCGACAAGTAGAAGTATCAATGCAGACTCTTTATTATTCCCGAAGGTGTCAGATACGTTCATACGCCTTCATTGTTTGCCGTTTTTCTAAAAAAAAAAAAGGCTCCTCTGTTTTTTGTTTATCATGGAGTAAAAGTCTGCAGTGAACTTTGAGTGTTATGAATAAAGCGAAACAGCTGCGGCATACTCGAATTTGGGATGTGGGATGCTTCATTTGGTATGAATACGTTTCTTAAAGTTCTCTATTTTCATCAGTACATGTTCAGCTTCGTATGGGTGTAACATTTCTCCGATTTATTTGTAGGGTCCTTAATGCTCATCCAAGAAGTCATTTCTGCTAGTTCTCTATTTTTGTATTGGTGACTCTCTCTGCTCTCGGTAATCTTGGATGTGGTCTTTCTGACATGCAAGACCTATTGTTGATTACGTATTCTTAAAACCATTTTTCTGTTCAGCCCATACAAATATATTACACCTTATCTACACGACATACCTCAACTCATCATCATCATCGGCTCTCAAGACAGTTTGACTGACCTTTTTCTATAATATTCTAGGACAAATCAAAGCCGTGCGTCGAAAGCCTTGAGTTTCGACCATTTTTACTTGGATATTGGCAGGTTATAAATTCTTGAACTCGAGACTTTTATATTAAAACAAATAATAAATGGAGGACTGAAAAAGTTGGTCTCACAATTTTGACCGTCTGTCTGTCTGTTTAAAAAAAATTTGATTTAAGAAAAAATTATATTTTAATTAATTTTTGTATACTAAGGCTCTTAGAAGGTTTTAATACTCGTAGAAATGCTTTTTTTGTTGCTTTTTAATATGGAAGAGCGGGGTTAAAAGTAACACTTTTTACTAACACCAATATGCTTCTTCTAAAATTTTAAAAATAATTCAGCCAAAATTTGTTAAAATTTGAAAGCCGTTTCAGCTGCAGATCGACGTTTAAGATCTACTTGAAAGTGCAGTTATCCTGACTGAGAAGATGTTTGGATAAAGTTTTGTATCGTTTCGTTTCAATTTACCCGACGATTGGGGTAAGTTGTAACATAGGCCGGAAAAATTGCAAAAAGTATAATACAAAAATTGAGTAGATTTATTTGAAGAAAACTGTCAATTTATAACAAAAACTTATAATAACAAAAAATATTTCTTAATTATTTTAAAAAGCTTAAGACAACAAAAACTGTAAGAGGTACGATGACACATGCCATCAACATCCTGACCGACCAATATACAACAAATCATACCTTCGAGCGGCACAAGATAATAATTTTGCATCGATCTTCAGCTGCATTTTTGTTAACGAGTAGGGTAAGGTATACCAACTCACATGAGGGAACCATTTTTCCCACGGCTGTGGGGACTTTTTTACTTCTATTTTATTTGATCTAAAAAAACTAAACCAAAAATGAAACACAAACAACAAAAACTGTTCCCAATCATTAATGTTCATGAGCTTCAAAAAAATTAAGTGGTTATTTTAATGTGTTACAACTTACTCCGAAGAAATCTAACAACAATCCTTGCGATTTAACAACAGGAACAATTTAAAAAAAAAACCCAAGGTGACAACGCATGTCTACAAAAAAACAACATACATATCTTTATTGTGTGGAGAGGAAGACCCTTAATACAAAAAAAAAAAAAAAAAAAAAAAGGAACAAGCTTGTACATTTTCGGCGAGCACCTGCAGTGCCTCCATTTAATAACTTTCACGCAGTTCAAAATTTTCAGTGAATCGCTGTTATTTTTAACTGTTAGTTTTACCCCGGTTACATCTAGCCCCGTTCTATTCCACCTATTGATACTCGATATTTTAAAACTTAGCACGTCAAAGTGTTTTAAGAAGATATAAAAGATTTAGAGTGCCATGTTGTACTCCATTGAGCACATTAATCAAGCGTGCTGTGTTGCAAACTATCATTATTTGTGATATTTTTTGCTTTCTGAACAAAGTTTTTTCACTTTTCGTGAGCAAGAAAAATTTGTGTTATACAACATCGTGTAGTACGATTACAACTCGAAAGATTGGAACATGAGGGGTTTCAGACAACACTACACCAAAAAAATGCTCATTTGATCAGTTCATACATCAATTTGTCTCACGAGCGTTTGTCCCGTTTTTGAAAAACTCATTTTCCGGAAGAGTTTATGTGCATAATGAGTAAAGAAAGCATGTACTGCACATGCCCTTGGGGAAAATATGATCGGTGTTAGGAAAAGTTGACGTGCTTAATAGGTTGCAACGTGTTTTAAGAAATGGCAGTTGAGTTTTTTCTAAGTTCAGAAATAGTCCTCCCACCGATTTCTATCACAAAATTTCATCGAAACAGTTTTGTAAGAAAAAAAAACACCCGAGATGGCCGAGACTTTCAATCTTTGTTTTTTGATTCAAGGTAGATCGCGAATCGTTTTTGGTCTTAGCTTCTCCAAAATATCTCTTACTCACATTCGGAAAAACAGTTCTCCGAAAAATTTTGCTTTAGAACGCGTCTAATGCCAATGGCTGAGTGAATTTCACTAGAAGTTTTGGACTCTTATGAGACTCAGTATGAAAATTGCCTTGATAAGGCATAGTTTTAGTTAAATAGCTAGATTGAAGAGTTTTGTCACAGTCAACTTGCGTTTAGCTATCGATTGCTAGTATTGATCTCAGAGAGTTGAAATTCAACTACGCTGATTGATTGACAAACTTTATTTCTAGCAGACAATGACACCATATTTACTTTTTGTTTCCCTAAATTATGTTTAGCCCCAATCTATGGCCACCCACTGACCTAAGATGATGATGTCGGTTTAGTCTACGGAAGTTGGTATCCGGGAAGACTTGATTATGACTCTTATTTTGATGGTCTAGAACCGGCAAAGCCTACTTCATTGACCCAGAGACAGGCTGTGATTGATGGTCATCTTACAAAATACTCTCAATTTATTTTGGGATACCGAATTCTTTTAAGGCAAAATGTTAGAGCTCGGAAATTAAGACCGATAAATGGATATTTTGATCAAATTTATTCGTATATTTGATGTGTTTTTTATAATTTTGGTGCACTAAAAAGATTACGACTTCCCGTAAGAAAGATTAGGAAAGTGTGAGAGCATTAGAAAGGAGATACTGATGCACATTGCTTTTGAACGTCTGAGCAACGTAATGGGAGGGAAATATTGGACCGGGTAAAGCCTACAATATCCAATTAATTAATAAGACGTCTATATGTACATAAATCACCCTGTATATTTCTAGCTTAAATTGATGCTGTTTTAAGTGGCGTTAATGACGTAGTAGATATGACAGACATTTTTTAATCTCCTGCCTAAATGTCGACTAATCAATATTTCATATTAACAAATACATCGCATTCGAATATAAGCAAGTCTCTAATTTCTGAGAATTTAAAAGAAAAATGGTGGACTTATTACTACTGTCGTTCTGTAGTGAAAAAATGATTAATAGGCGTGTTTTTTTGCAAGTCCATGAGAAATTATAGAAAAAAACGACATCGGGACTAAGCACTTTACATGTAAATACAACAACTACTTAAGTCTATACGGACTTAGTCCAGATAATTTTCGAGACTTAATAGTCCAGATAAAAACAGTGATGCCAAAATAATATTATGTTTCTATGCTATCCATAATTTGTTCAGAGAAGTCAAAAGTGACGTTTTTGAATGCTGGTTGATGCTAGTGTCTATACAGCTGCCAGATGCCATAGCGTGCACAGTGCTTCCAACTTTTTGGAAAGAAGTTCCTAAGTCTACAATTCAATATGGACTTGAAAAAAAAAACACAGAGCTTCGATTTTTGATTGGGTTCAAAATGCTTTATGCACCTCTATTTTTTAACAAATAAACTGAAGGAATTTTGCATTGAACGACGCCGATATAATAAAGTTGACAAAGGCGCAACACATAAAAGTATGCCAGCCTTTGCGCCCAGAAAAAAAAAGTCTTAATATTAGCTATTTGTCATTTTCTACAAGCTTTCAACTTGTTAATAACAATAAAAAATCAAATCAAATTTCTTCCACTTTATAATTTTAAATCAACCTTAAACCTCCTCTTCCGCCCATCAAGTGCCTATTACTTGAACCCCACGCATTTATCATGTTTCATTTTGAATCTTTACAAAGTATCCAATTATGTTTGCAAGCCTCATTTGCTTACATTACATTATAAACCTACCTATCTAACCAAAAAAAAAAAAATATGTAAAACGAAATGAAGAAAAAAATAAATAAATGAAATCCTGCCCTAAATAATTTTGTTTAACTTTGATGCTGCCCTTTGGCACTCATAAGGTCCTTTCCACCATTGACACTTCTTACACAATTTCAACTTTTTACAATTTCAATGCAAATAAGGCAAGCGAGCGACTTCTACGACGACGACGACGCATTCATTAAAGATGCCTTACATCTTCTTCTACAGCACATAAATCTAGTGGCATAAACAAATAAGCTGCCGCATGTGCGCCCCCCAAACAACATAATGAACGCGAACTTCAACCCTCCATCCAGGTATATGAAACGGCATGTCGATGTCGAAGCCCCCCACCAGAAATGACACGTGAATGACAGCAATTTTATAGCAGGCTAAAAAAATGTCTACCCTCGGGAGGGGAGCGTTGGTGGCTTTCTCTTCTCTTCATTGCCGGTTATTTATTCATGACTTTCACCTTGATGCACGAAGTACACGAAAGCCCCCCGTTGTACATACTTTATTGCTGCACAACTAACAGCAGCACTTATATGATGTGTGTCCTACTCCTGGCTTGGGGGGAGGGGGTATTGGAGACTTATGTGAGAGAAGAATGGATGTACGAGTATACCAACTGGGGATGGAATTTGAAATGAAGGACAAATAGAAATAATAAAAACAACGAAAGCGGGATAAATGAGGAAAAACAAACAAAAAAGTAGAGAAGTACTCGTACATAGGGTTCTTATATGGTCCAACCGTCGAAATTGAGTTTTAAAAACGTTGCCGTGTCCCTCCCTCCTGTTTTGGGCGGGTTTACGGGACAGGAAAAGGCTTTTATGATCTCCAATTTAGTGTCCACCTTAATGGACCTTTATCCACAGCCAGAACTCAGAAGGGGAGCTTTTCGGGTATTGGATTGTAGTCTACCTTCGATGACAACAATGTATCATACGAAGCGATAACCAACGCAAAAAAAAAGAGGTCCTGATAACCTTTTACCACTCTAAAACATTCCTGTAGTCGATTGAGCGTACAGTAAATAAACCAGGTTTTCGAGCGGTAGGTGTCGTCGCCGACGTAGTCGTAGCATGTTTTCATACCTGAGGACTTGTATTTGTTTTTTTTTGTGATCTCAAATGAAGAGGAAAATTGTGTCCTTGTTTTTTTTTTCTTTCGATATCGGGATATGTATAGATTTGTTGGTTTTTTTCTTTTTACAAAGTTCAGTTTTATGATGATGAAGAGTGTGTTCGGGGGTTGAGTGAAAGAGATTACATTTATAGGGTCAGTCAACATCGCCATCAGCCAGTAATCCGATATATTGATGACAATCTGAATGGGAAAACAGGGGACATACATACACGTTTTTATATTCAGTTTGATTCGGGCCGAGATTGATGGTTATTGGTGTTGTCTTTTTTTTCGGGTGATAATTGACTTGTATAGGTATTAATGTAAAGGTGTAGGTATAAGCCTGATGATAATGCATATAAGGTGGGGTACTAAAAGTTATTGTCTGGAATAAATCCAATAAAAGTGTTGGGTGTGTCAACCAAAGTTTTCTATTGGATTTACGGGCGGATATTCAGCTTTATATTTTGCGTCTTCTTTAGCTCTTGTTTTATTCTAAGAATTATAATGGGAACATTTTTTTTTAGTAAATTTTATCATTTTGTGAGCAAAGATACTTTAAATATTCATTTTACCATCGTGTGACAGTGGATTGAAATCCCCAACAATGATGTTACGCTTCTGACATTAATGTGACGTTGGCATGACGTTTATGTGACGATTTTGTTAAATTAAGGTCACAATTTATTCAAATTGCTTAAAAAGCTAAATTTAATTAAAAATGTTGTCTTAAACGAATCTCAATAAGACACAATTGTGTCAAATATGTTCGTTAGTCTGAGATTTGGAAAAACCACGACCACAAGAAACAAGTCAAGTACAAAAAGCCGGATTGATATTACTATTAGCATCTTTAATGAACTCCTACAAGTAGCATGAAGCTTCAGGGTACTGGTACATACGTCATGCGCACGAAAGACAGTTCAAGATGGCTACTTCATCGTCCTACCTTCACCGTTGTTACGAAGAAAATAATATAGGCACCAAACTCAGGACCGCGGCACTGCCTGAAGAAGTTGATGAACCTTATCACGACGAAGAATCATTCGAGAAACGTTCTTTATCGGTTTGTGAACGTTAGACGAAGTGAACGCTCTCAAAAAAAGCTAAAGCTACGTCGCGCCGAGTGTTTGACAATAAATAGAAAGCTCAGTATATTGATACTGGCCTCTTGCAAAAGAAAAAAAATCGACTTCAGAATATAAAATGAGGGCGATGTTTTTTATACCAAAAAGATTTTGACTACCCTTAAAATGTTGAACACAGTAGCAGCGTTTAGGAATATGTCTGAATATCATAATGAGAGGGAAATATAGAGTCGGGTAAGGCATTCCACATTCCCGTAGTGCTACTAAAAAAAGAATCTCTGAATTTAACAGTACGTCCGAAGTTGGGCTCAGGGGTAAAATGATGAGCATTTTAACTGGCTATTTCACTGGAAAACTGTTTATAAAAATGATAGAGAAAATTCAACTGTGAACTGTAACAAAGATGCGTGTAACAAAGACGCTCGGCCACTTCGAGCGTCTTCAAATCCTAGTTCCCAAATTCAAAGCAAAAAGGAATACTGAACTCCGGTTAACAGACCAAACAATCAGGGATACCAGAACGCTTGGTTTAGGTGACTGGAAGCAGCATGCTCGGCAATGCTAGAGGATGGAAGGGCGAACAAGTTGCTCGATTTCATGGAAATATAATCGGAATAGAGTTGTTTAAGGATGTAAATCATGCCATTTTCGCAAATGGCAACACATTGGCAGTCGTAAAGCAGGAAACTTAACAACACCGGGTGTTACTTTTAATATTAAAATTTGGGAGAAAATGGCTGCTCTTCCAAAATTCGCTCAAGGATATTGTTAAAAAAAACGTTCCATTATGGCTTAATTTACAAGAACTGAGCTTCTAATCTAAACTTATTACACTTCCTTGTGCCTTTAGGAATTAGGAGTTATTAGAGTTTTTAGAATCTTGAACACGTTGTTCATAGTAACAGCTCTATATCCATTTTGATAAACTCAATTTTTGTCATTAAATCACGATTCAGCAACTCGGAGACAACATCTAAATGAAAAAGACAAAGAATTTAAAATGTATAGAATTCAGCTTTGATTTCTGCTTTCAAAAATACCACAAGACCACGCGTTTTCCAAACCTGGCAATCTCCGAGAAAAATGAAATGAATAAAATAAAAATCAGTAACATTCTCTTTAAAATCAACATCATTAATCTTCTCCACTTAAAGCCTCATTTTTAAGGCAAATGGACTTATTAGGGTAAAGATAAAATACAAGTAAAACGGACCTTATGACTTATTCAGCGAGTCATCCCTTAACATATAGACACTATAAACGTTCTCCAACACCCCAGACCTTCCCCCATTTATGTTGGAAGCGCAACATGTGTTTTAGCTTGAGTAATTGGACTGAAAAGATGAAATTGAATTATTTATCCAATGCTTATAAAAAGGCCAGAGCATAACCCAAACCCAAAGACAAGTTACAGCAGCAGTAGCAGCCATCAGTACACCATACTGCTGCAGTAGGTATACACAAGACTCGTAGTTCGAATTTCACATCTACCGGAAAACGAGTCCATTTCCTTTTGCATCACGTCTTCAATTTGTTCAGCAAATGAATCGACCTGCTGCGCTGATGATAATATATCACATGGGTTCCCTTCATAATATATTTTGTTTTAGGAGTGTAATGGGGACTAGAGGTGGTTGGTGGGTTGGTTGGTTGGTTTATTCCTTGTTTTTTCTTTCATTTTCAAGTTAAAATATAAAAACTTTGATGCAATTTTTTGTTCTCCCAATGTTATTACCTTCAATAAAATAGAATATTGGGATACGACTGAATTGTGAAAGGGGGAAGTTTATTGGGGTAATAAGGGCAAAGTTGTTTTTTTTTTTTTTTATTTTGTGGTTAGCCAGGTCGATAGGTTATATGAATAGAAATTTAGAGGAACAGTTGGGAATTCCTTTTTTTTAATAAAAATAAAAAAAACATTTTTGCAGATAGAGGGGAGAACATTTATCGGACTTTTAGAACGAGAAATATTATTTGAATACCCAAAACCAACCAAAAACCAGCAAGTTCCAATTTGGTTGCATAAATTGAAAGACTCTAAGCGCAATAGTTCTCTTTTAATTAAATATTATAAGGGGTAAAAATGACCCCCTCCGATACCTAAACATACTCGTACGAGTAGAAATTGTATAAGTGTGGAGCCTGATTTATAAATTGGGATTTTTAGAGCATCATGTGAGATTGAGAGCTTTTGAAAAATTATTTCTCTTAATTTTTAAATTTTGATAACAAGGTAGAAAAGTGACGGGGTCTACAAAAGAGCAACACAGGGAGCTCCGAAAGTAGGCAGAAGATCTCAGTAAATGCGTCAAATCAATGCAAAACCTGAACACCACTAAACAAAATAAAAAAAAAAATTGTTAAAGTAAATCATTAAGGAAAGACAGATGGGGTTGCATATCGACAATATTAAGTACTTAAAACCTTCATTGGAGGGTTCATTACAGTTTGGTTAACAGTTGGTGATGACAAAGCACTTGTTGCTTATTCTGCCTTCTAATAGCGAACCCGTGAGATCGTTTTACCTTACACCGATTACAAGTGCAAAAATCCTAGCTGTCTGGGGTAGTTAACAGAGGTTGGCGTTCTAAGGAACTGAAACTATAAAACGCTTCTTATAAGGATTAATCGCAGTTTGACAACTTTTGGCTATTGATCCCGTACAAAGATCAGTTTTTGAAATATAAGAAATTTTTGGGTCTCTAGAAATGAATGTCTTCTCAATATCAGATCGTTCCAATTAGAGACAGAATTCATCCTATCTTAACTAATAATTATAATGGCTATCTGAGGGCTGAATGAAGTTCGAAGATAGAGCTCGAATGAGTCTTTTTCCCATTAAAGAATACTACACTACGCCGCGGAAAGGCTCTAGGAAGCCTCATACTGCTTTCCGAATATATCTTACGATTCCTGATTATCTTTAGGATCTTGAGATCAAGGTTCCAAATTAAGTATGACACGTTACCATATCTTCACGTCAGAACCTTTTTTCAGATGTGGGGAATGAATAAATGAATATTGGAAAGAGGTTAATTGCACTGCAAACTAAAGATCTATTGTGTATTGTGTATATGATCTATTGTGTCCTTATCAAGAGCTAGATGAGTTACTTTTACCCCTTTAAGAAATAAAGAAATTTTATTGACGACAATTCACACTCCTATCTGGAAGCGGTCCAAATACTTATTTTTTTGATGTATAAGTGCTTCGCTTTGTAGTACCCCTTAGCATAATGGTTAGTTCGTTGGACTGTCATGCGGAATGTCTCGAGTTCGATTCTCTGCCGCTGCAAGAAAGTTTTTTTCAGCGGTGTACTGCCTCTTGCGAGGAATTGACAAATCCTCCACGAGTATCTCTTGTCATGAAAAGTGCTGCTCATTAGCTATTCGGAATCGGCAAAAAATTGTAGGTCCCCTCCGTTCCTGGAAGCACGCACACAAGAACGGTTGAGAGTCCTGGTTCACTTCGAGCTGTTGCACCTTAATTATTTTTATAAGTGCTTCGCATTCCTGAAAAAAGTAGGTCTTTTTGATTATATGGAACCGTTGCATGGAGTTTTAAGGAATACGAGAAGAAATCGTACACGCACATGATCAACATTTCAACAGAGATATTAATGCTGCTCTGATCGCAGCTACCAAAGCTTTGCCATGACAAAAAGGTTGTCCAGTTGATATGATGAAGGTGAAGTCATAAATATCACTCAGTTTTAGATGTTTTGCAAGCAGTGTCTTAGAAACTGCCGCAGAATAACAAAGAACAACAGTGTGAAATACAATTTTAACCAAGTTTTAACAATGCAGCTAACATAAACATAAGAGATAAATTTTAGTTAAAACTGATTCAGAGCCGTTGTCCTTAGAAAAAAGGTTAATTTATGAAGCTTCTTTTACTTTTGAGACTATATACGAGTGTTTAAGTGGGTTTGTTTGTCCAGAATAGAATGACAATTCTGCACATTTACCACTTAAGCATTCGAGCCCTAGATTGGTGACTTCTTAATGGTACAGAATTTCTCGTACAATATGTGTAACAGCTCTTTCAGTACAGTAGAGTTGTGTCTGATGGGGACCGAGGGGATAGGGTGAAACAGAAAAACCAGTTCAGAAGTGATTGTCGGCAGAAAACTGATAGATTGGGGCGCATTTCGAGCGTCATTATTGTGCACTTCTTCCAAAAACGTCGCTGGTGATTTGATCTGAAGTCGCAGGTCTAGGCCAATTGACCGATGGCCTCAAAGTCAACAAAACCCAGGCCATTGCTCAAATTCAGCCAGATCTATGCGGCAGTCTTTTAAAATTAGACCTCACGAATCAAGAACTACTGTAAGCCATGGGGGACATATGAACAATATTAAGTACTATACATGCATGGTAGGCTTTGGCCTTTTAAATAAAAAAAAACCCTGGGAAACGCTGTATAACTGGGCGCTAATAATGAAAAGTCAAAATAAATAAATTGAAATCTGCATAAATCAGGACAATATATTTTATACTAGAGGAGTGGAGGAAAAATCACGGAATTACGAATTCGTTTTATGAATACAAAAAATCATCAACATTGAAAAAAATTTAAGAGTGATGAGTTTAAAAAAAAACGTGTTCAACATTGATTTCACATTACTAGTAAGCTTTACAAGCGTTGGTTACCTTTTTTACTTGCGACTTATAGGTACTATAAGGCAAGTTATGCATTAGTAAAAAAATCGAACTCGAGATTACGAAATTTTATAAATATTTTTTTTTCTCAAAAGCTGTTCGACAGATTCAAAAAATAAGAACACAAAAAATTTCATTTAGTTAAAGCTAGGTAATGGTTGAAAAAAAATTTCTGAAAAATGGTTACTGAGGGTACCCCCCATGGAATCATTTTTTTTTTTGTTTTTGATTTTCTCGAAAACTGTACCACCGATTTTAATAATTTTTTTGCTAAGGCTCCCCAAAAACTTGAATAGAATTGTGTATTCAAATTTTCAACAATTTTTTTTTTGATTTTTAAAAAAATTTCAATTTTTTTTTTTTTTATTTTCAAAACTCAATATTTCGAAAACCACACGATCATTTTTTTTAAACTTGATAAATTAAAAATTTTATTTTACCTAAAAATAAAGGTACCCATCATACAAATGTTAAAAAAAATTTAAAAAAAGGTTTTTCAAAAATCGTATTTTTCTCGAAAACGGCGCCTAGAATTTTGATAAAAGTTTTTTTTTTTCTTAATTAATTTTTACGATCTTTAGTTTAATTAAAAAAGTTTTAAATTAAGATATTACAGCTTGTACCTACCATAGAACCTTTTTTTTTTTTTCAAATTTTGAATTACTCATTATCGACATAACGGATTGTAATGAAATTTTTTATAGAGATGATTCTAAAAAGTTTAAAAAACATTGCAATTTAAAACTTGAAAAAAAAAAATATATTTTGAATTTTGAAGTCTTTTTTTAAAGTTGACGTACCAAATTTTTTTCTTAAAAATGTTTTAAACATTTTGTATATAAAACCTTATTTTATTAAGAAACCACTAAAACGACTTATAATTTTTGTTCTTGCATAAATTCATATTTACATTGAATTTTTGCTTTTTAATTGTATTAAATTATTTGTTTTTGCTTTTTAATTGTATTAAATTATTTTTTTTATATAATTCGCTATTAATATTTTGCCAGCATTGTATTAAATTTAATAACATTCTTGCATTATCCTAAATAATAAAATGTATTATATCCTGTACTATTCATAAGTCAATCTTGATGTACAGCTGTTTTTTTAAAATTAATAATAAAAAAAAAAAAAAAAAAAAAAAAAAAAAACATAGCATTATGTTTTTGTATTTTACTACTAAGAGAATTTAAAAAATTATTATAATTTTATCCTTATGAACAGTTTTCTCTAATAACATTCGTTTTTAAAATTCCTAGTCTATTACATAGCAGCAAGTTCGTGCGACCCAGTCGTGCATTTTATTTTTAAATAGAAGCGGGTTAATCGGGCCAATGTGAATGGTAAGAAGAGTCGTCGTCTAATCATATTCTCATGGAAGAAGTTTTTTAATTTCGGAGTGACGAAGATATTCTTTGAGATTCTTCGATTATACCATAGAAGGGTATCCCACTACCCATGCTGTTTTTTTTAATTTGAAAGAAATTTATATAAAACCCAACAGATAAAGACGATTTGATTTCTGAATTAAATTTAAATTTGCCCTACCTTATCGGGCTCCTATTTTGCCGTCTAAAAGTATTTTAAAATCTGCCGGTAAGTAACATTGAAAGCCTTAAGTTTTTGTCTTTAAATCCTTGTTGCAACGGCTTTAAATCTATACTCCACTTAGTAGATTTTAAAGGCTCTAACCTCAGACAGTTGCCAGTTGCATTAAGACATATATGTATGTATATAGCTTCGAAAAATAAAAAGAATTTCATCAACTCCCTTTGGAACCACTTTATAAGACGAGCTGTGCGGCTCAGATATCTTCGTGATAGAGTTGGTAAAATGTTTGAAGATTATATTTAGGTCAGGTAGCTCAGATGGAATATTGTCATCAAGCTCGGTCTTCCACCCTAAATGAAATTGTAATTCGAGAAATTGCTATGTATTTTCAAAAGTTAAACTGCTCAAGTGACAGCGTCAATAAACTTCACGACCATTTAACGATGGATTTTCTATGTTTAATTTTTAATTGATTGGCATAAAATTTTATGACTTTATTTAACCAGGCATTAACCATTTGATTGTTTCAAAAGCCTACAAAATCTGGAATATATTTACCCAAGTGTCTATAATTTTATAACTCAAATAGACGCACAAACCACACACAATCAACACTTGATGGCAAACAACGCCTACAGCTATTCAAATTGGTATTTTAAATCAAATATTTCACCATCCCCTCCTCTCTCACAAGGCTTATTATTTTGTTTGTATGGAAAATAAGGAAGTGATGTCATATAAAACACCATAGGCCGGCCATCATGAACCCTCTGCACGTTATTTACTTTATTCATAAAATGTCTAAATAAATATTAGTTTGGTCTTTTCATCAAAATTTCTAGCCTACGATACTGATTTTGCATTTTATGTTGAAGTTAAACTAAATTTTTAGGGCAAATACGATATACAAGGATTATAGGAAAGGAAGAGCACGCATTTCTCTGGAGGATATCTGCTATAGATACAAAATAGATAAACAAACCCAACTCTCTAAAGACTTTGCCGAATGTAAATTATCGTCCTTTTTTACTGCTCTCAGCACAAATATTCCAAAACCAACCAAACAAAAAAAGTTATTGACGGGCGTTAAAATTTACACTCAATCCTCTTGGGTTCCATAGTGATGGGTATATATAAATAACCGAGCCATCACTCGCATTCCAGACATCCCGATGTCCCTATTGTCGTGTAATCAGTTTTATATCCTGTCTATCTTTGCAATAGAAATAACCAAAAATGAGACTTTACCTTGGCGTCATCCGGAAAGGATGTTCAAGAATATAAAAGGACATCCGTACCGTTTTATTTTTTACAATTTATTAATTCAATTTCTGAAACAAAAACTCTGAAAAGTATCTCCAGCCAAAAGCTCTTTTGTCAACTCGACGAAAGGATATACTTTTGTTTTCCTAATTAAGTGAATTATTATAGTGCCTTTTTACTACGAGGGTTTTTTTTTTTTTTTTGTTAAGGGCGATGGCATCCCGTTGTTGTCGTCGTCATCCTCATCGTCGCCGGCATTAACTAAACGATATCCTTCCTTTCTGACAAAAATTATAAAAATAAAATGCACGACTGGGTCGCACGAACTTGCTCCTATGTAATCGACTGGAAATTTTAAAAACGAATGTTATTAGAGAAAATTGTTCATAAGGATAAAATTAATTTTTAAATTCTTTTAGTAGTAACAGAATGCTATGCAAATATGAATTTATACAAGAACAAAAATTATAAGTCCTTGTAGTGGTTTCTTTAAAAAAAGCTTTTATATACAAACTTTTTAAAAGCTTTTTAAGAAAAAATTTTGGTACGCTAATTTAAAGTTTTTATTATTGTTCGAATAAAAATTAAATTTACGAAAAGAAATATTGACCCGTTTCGGAGATATCGAATTTTCAAAAAAAAGAAAAAAATAGATTTTTTTTTTTAAAAAATTCAAAAAATATTTATTTTAAAGTCTTGAAATGCAATGTGTTTTAGACTTTTTAGAAGCTTCTCTATAAAAATTTTCATTAAGATCCGTTATGTGGATAATGAGAAATTCAAAATTCGAAAAAATGGTTCTATAGTAGGTACAAGCTGTAATATCTTAATTTCAAATTTTTTTTTATTAAATTAAAGGTCGTAAAAATTAATTGAAAGAAAAAAAATTTTATCAAAATTCTAGGCGCCGTTTTCGAGAAAAATACGATTTTTGAAAACCATTTTTTTTTTTTAATTTTTTAGCATTTGTATGGTAGGTACCTTTATTTTTAGGTAAAATAAAAAATTTTGTTTCACATTTTGTAGATCATATTGAGAAACTTTTATTTATCAAGTTTAAAAAAAATCTAGCATGGGGTTTTCGAAATATTGAGTTGTGAAAAAAAATTTTTGAAGTTTTTTTTAAAAACCCAAAAAAAAATTTTTTGAAAATTTGAGTACACAATTCTATTTATGTTTTTGAGGAGCTTTAGCAAAAAAAAAATGATCAAAATCGGTTGAACCGTTTTTGAGAAAATCAAAAACAAAAAAAATAGTTCCATGGGGGTACCCTCAATAACCATTTTTCGGAAAATTTTTTTCAACCAATACCTAGATTTAATTAAATGAAATTTTTCTGTTTCTTTATTTTTAAAATCTGTTGAACAGGTTGTGAGAAAAAAAAATGTTTATAAAATTTCGAAAAAAAATCGTATGGGGGGTACCGTTATTTTTGGTCTTAAAAAAAAAAAGAAAAAAACGTGTGGGGGTAAAAAATTAAAAATGATATGTACCAAGTTTAAAGAAAATCGGCCGAGTCGTTTAGCCTGTAGTCGAACAGACAGACAGAATTGCGAGACCCACTTTTTTAGTCTTCGCTATCATGTCAACTTTGATCAAAATCTCGAGTTCGATTTTTTTTCCGAATGCATAACTTGCCTTATAGTACCTATAAGTCGCAAGTAAAAAACGTTTAACTGATGCAAGTGCAAGAGTATACGTTCGACTCAATTGTGCATTGTAGTTTTTTCTGTATTTACTTAGATGCGACGATGTCCTTTGTCCTCGATAGTTTAATGGAAAACTTTTTAGACACTTATCACAAAAAAAAAAGAGGATAACAGTCCTTATCCTTACCTGGAGGAAGCTATTTTCTAAAACTTTAATACTTGCACCGACTGGAGGATATCCTCCTTTTCCTCTTCTATATTCGGTTCTATGAAAAATGAAGCTTCCTTTTTTTCATTTATTTGCAATTTTTTCCTGATAAATTAAGTGGTTGCCATCGCAAAAGGTTAATTGCGAAAGTTTTTCATTTGAGAATTATAAGTAAAGAAGAAAAAAAAAACAGGACGAAAAGAATTCCAAATTGAAAAACAAACTACTTTCATCTTTTCATCTTCGCAAAAAGGACACAAAAAAGCAACAAAAAAAAAAAACATAAAACTTAAATGAACAGAAAAATGATTCATAATAATAATTACGGTATCTCGTTTTCATTTCGAGATTAGGAGCAACAACAAAAAAAAAAAAATAAGACCAATTACCTATACCTAACTTTTAATCCCGACGGAAAGCTCTAATTGCAATGCAGAAGAGTGAAATTAATTTTCATTTTTCAATTATGCATGGAATGCATGTATGTGTAACAATTTTCTTGATGAAACAAAATCACTACGAGTGTGTTTGTGTGTGTGTGTAAAAGTTTTGGATTTATGCGTAAGAAAAAGAAGAAACCGCTCCGCTCCATATATCCATCCAAGGATACTTTAATCCTTTGGTACAGAGAGTGGTTTTTTTTTTTTGAGAATCTTGTAAGTGATGATACTTCAGCTGACAATTTCCACTTTGTTTGTTAAATGACAGAAAAGGAGGTTTTTGAGAGTGAAGTAGTAAGATTAATGAGAACGAACTTCCGTTGGCACTCATATGAACTGACACAGATATATGTTCTCGTATATATGGATGTAAATGTCAATTAAAAAAAAAAAGATGATTCTGAGAGGCCATATTTGTCTGTCGTGTCGATTGAAGTGGTATGTAACTCATACATACGTGAGTTGTTAAAAATATCTCATATGCACTAAGTCGGGTTAAAGAAAATTAATTTCGTTTTGTTATTAAAACATTATAATTGGAAAATTCTCTTTAAAATATATGTATTCGAATTTTGTATTTCCCGAACAAACTTTATGTCACGGAAGAGATTTTGTTTAAATTTTGAAGTTTTATAAGTCACTAACTGTGATTAAAAAAAAAATTAAAAATATATTAAAACTAAATCACAAATTATTAAATATTGCGTGAACTTTTCAAGTGACTTGGTGACTTTGTATCTCAATCTAAAACTCAAAGTTGCCTTCAGTCTTTAAAGCGGAATATTCAGCCTAACCCATTGTACATGAATGGAACTTGCATCGAGAAAAATTAAAAGCTTTTATATTCTTGGTATGTGCGTTACTGAAAAATGACCACATATCAGATATTGCTTAGAATAGGGCGAAATACCAAGGTTTTCTCTTTTTTTCCTTTCTGATAAGACTAGATCATAACTCTCATATTTGGTCAGGCGCATCCAAAAGATCACTAGATAGAATCTAGAATAGAGCTTTAAAACTGATCGGTGACAGATCGATTACGGAAATATTTGTTTCGTTGGAACACCGTCGAAATGTCTCTTGTTTGACACTGTTTTATCGCTACTTTTTCAAACGTTGATCTGTTAAAATGGCTAGTTACATTCTTACTCTTAAACAATTTCAACATGCTAGGAATGCTCGTCAGTATACCCTCCATCCTAATTTCGGACCTACCGTCAAGTATAGAGATTCTTTTTTTAGCCGTACCACACGAATGTGGAATTCCTGACCCAACTCTGTTTTTCCTTCCCATTTCAATATCCAGACATTTTTTTAAGACAATTGTACATCGTTATCTTCTACTCAATTCTCCTTCTATTTCCTATACGCTCGAACTGTGTTAAGAGATTTCAAGGGTAACCGTCGTCAAAATTCGTAAAAGATATACATACGTTTCTGTGAATATCGAAGAAGCTTATTTGGATTGGTGTCAGTGATGGCAGATGTAGGGAAAAGGAAAGACAAATTAGTTTACATCAAAACTTTCAATGTGAAAATGACAGCCTGGGATTTTTAAAATTTCTTTTGGAATTAAGGTGTTTCGTTACAACTGGGGGTGGCCGTGGGGCGATGAATGTGTGCTCGCCTGTGAACCTCATGATCACAGGTTCGATCCCTGCCGTCGTCTATGTCGTTTTAATTCCATTAAAAACATTCTAAAATTGTCATCAATGGGTTGCTGGTTTACTCATTGCATGTTGTTCAGGCATAACACTAACAACATGTAATTGAGTTAAAGTAGTATGCCCAACAAGGATGCACACGAATAAAATAATGTGAATTATAAGCGACATAGAAATAAGACACGGCATTCTCCGCTTTAGTTCAGCCGCCATCCCTGGAGATAAAATATCTGAGACAACAACCTTCAGTCTCAGAACATCGTGCCACACATCTTTCCTGTCCTTCTTTCTCTTCCGTAACTTCACGCCCGCGTTGTGTTGAAACATTTAAAGGGTAATCATAATCCCTTGAGCGCGGGTAGATTATAAAAAAAAAAAAAAAAAAAAAAACCAATCGTATTCCAAAAAATTTTTTCTTTTTAAAAAAATCATGAGGATAAAAGAAGGAAAATAAACTTATTTTAGCTACTGATGATGAGGCAAATAAGTCCTCGAAATATATATACAGATAAAAAATAAAAAGAAAAGAATGCGTTTTAATTGAATTAAAATGAAGAAAAACAAAACGTAAAATAAAAAATAAACTTGAAAATTATTATAGTTTTTTTGACGGATACGCCAGTGACTGCTGATAGCAGTTTATTTTTCACCCTTCTAGTTCAAAACTTTGATACAAAAATATGAAATTTATCTCAAAAATCCTTTATCCATTTTCTGAATTTTTCACCAAAAACCAAATCATTGCTATCAATTAAAACACACATAGATACTAAGATTCATCAAAATATTTGCAGTAGTTTTTAAGGCAATTTGGAAAAGCCAACATATTTTGTAAGGCAGCTACAAATTTTAGATGAACTAAAACAAAATATGATTTGTTCTAAATTTACGGCATATTGGTAAGCCAGTTAAGGCTCTAACTCTTTGTACAGACTCGTAAACGATTTTAGAGCAAAAATCTTCTTACCCACTCGTACAGTTGCAAGAGTACTAAAAGATCTCGATATATGTGCAGAACTCCGCTGGCCCGAATAGTATCGCTTCCATTATTCGGAAGACGTGCTCTTCAAAGCTGCAAAACCATTGAGTAAACTTTTCCAACGTACTCAAATGGTCCCTTTCCGAGTGGATGGAAAACAGCATTTGTCAGCAGGTCCATTAAAATCTTCTTCCCTCTTTCCTAATTTCCAAGGTCAGGAAAATGCTGATAAATTATCAGCTTAAGAAATATCTCGAAGACCGAAGGCTTTTCAAGGACCCTCAATATGGCTTTCGTGGCAATAAGTCCACTGGTGATCCCATTGTTTATCTAACCAAACAGTGGCAAAAATATTTTGGGAGAAAGTAAGATCATTGCGCTTAATATTTCTAAAGCATTTGAAGGAGTTTGGCACCAAGTTCTCTTATCAAAAATACGTGTATTTGGTTGGATTAGAAATTACTTTTCAAACTGCTCAATACAAAACATGTTGGACGGTTTCAAATCCGAAATTCGTGCTGGTGCACCACAGGGCTTCGCTTTGTCTCCGATTCTTTTTCTGATATTCATTAATGATCTTTGTCTGAAACTTATGATCCATTAAATTGTTTTGCTGACGACAGTACTGTCAGCTTCTCATATTTGTTTCCAGACTCACGTTCTTTTAATTCGGATTTGGATCTAGTAAGGCAGCGTATGATAAGCTGATTAAATTCTAATCTCGATAGCATTGTCAAATGGGGAACCATAAACCGCGTAGAATTTAATGTTTTAAAAATTCAATGCTGGCTTCTGTCGTTAATGCGGAACCAAACCCTCATGCCTATACCCATCAACATCACTGGCATTGAACAAACCAAAAACCTCGCAGTTCTTGGTATGTGCATCACAGACCACCTAGTGTGGAATGACCTCATATTCGACATCACCAAAAACGCTTCTAAGAGTTTAAGTTTTCTTTGACGATGCAGGATTTTTTGTTAAAATTTATTTTGACTAACAGACTATGCTTAGAATAGTATAGTATTTGGTTTCGTCAAAACTGTTAGAACCGTTTTAGAGATATATAAAATTTCTTATAAACTCTGTACCGTTAGTTTTTGAACCAAAAGAGATTTCAATTTCTCCTCACTGAAGACCCTTACTCGTAGGCACCAAGTTTAAAGAATAGAGCTTCAGCGGCTTAGCTTGTAGGACCAGGTACAGATAGACGGAATTGTGGGACCGACTTTTTTCGTGTTCTCTATCATCATAATGTCAAAATGCAAACCTTGCCGTATAGTACCTTTGCATGTCGCTAATAAAAAAAAATTGAATTAGGGATGGTAAGGTAATGGTTGTAAAAGGAATTTGTGATTTCTGCTATCTCCTCCGGTTTGCATAGTTGAGGGATATTCATTTGATCACTTGCTGGATTATTACCGTCGAATCTCACTTCTTCCATTTCTGCTTTACAGTTTGCTGAAGGGATACTTTGACTACTTTAAGAAATTCTGTGAGTTAAGTGTGAAGTTTAACCGAACAACCAAGTTTCGAAATATTCAAAATTGTTTGCAAAAAGAGCAAGTAATGTTTATTCCTACCAACTTTTAGTTTTTAAATATGTATATTTGTTTGAGAAGTAATGGAATTTCTTAACATTTAGGTCAATTCAAGTTAATTTTTTGCATATTATGGAATAAATCTATGTCCCAGGCGAAAAATTCTCAAAAAAAAATATTTTCTTTGACCAAATTATCACAGCTTTAGGTTATTACTATATGTATGTATGTTATGTTAATCAATTTTGTCAAAATTTTCGAAACTATTTTTTGCGATTTTCTAGAAAATTAAAAAAATGGTTTATTGTTTATGGGATGAGAATTTGACAGTTGTCAATTTAAATATTGTCACCTATCACTTTTTAAACTTGCCAGTTTTTATAAAAATCAACGAGGCTATTAGGCCAAAGGTCGTTAGCACTTTTGTTTTATGGTTTCAGGAAAACCTCAAGAGACTTAAATTGCCATCAATTTTTATTGGAATAAGCAAAGTTCCAGTTATACCTTGCGATTACATCAACTCCTTGACCAAAGTATGCATAATACTCGAACAAAATACTTAATAAAGCAACTTAATTGTGATTACTTCCCCTATATAAATTGCATAAATGCTAATCCTTGCATTGTAACAAAATTACCTTCATAAAAAGTTAACAAAAAGGCTTAAAGGAAGAAGAAAATCGATTGAGGGTAACAGCCTTCAGTGCAAGTCCACACATAATTTTCATCAGGCAACAAAATAAATTAAACAAAAAAAAATATACAACAACAAGTTCCTACTAAAAGAGGACGAAGACATAAATTGTGTAGAGGGAAAAATCCTTAAGTGACCCTCTTCTTCTCTTGCATAAAACAACTAAAAAGGACTATATATAAAATAACTTGTCTGCAGTACAGCTAACTTCACAACAACAACTTTGCAAAAAAAAACCTCTCAGAATGCCCATAAATGTTTCATGCTGCAGTATACATTCTGTCATCCCCAGAGTAGTATTTAGCAAAATAGAAACACATTGCCCGGCAACGAAGACAACAACAACGACAAACCCATTTTGGACATTCACTTCAGAGCCATTGCACATTTTTGTATCTTTTTTTTTTTGCTACTATACTTAGATAGACTGTGTTGGTTGTATAGCTCTAAAATAAGACAAGGAGAAAACTAAAAGATGGGAAAATCGATATTTTATGGGCTTCAAGGATAATTTGCAAGTCTTCAAGGATTCTTTATTTTTTTTTTTATTTGTAATTTATTTAAATTTTAATTGAGATTGTTGGAGGAAACTATTTTACTTATAAGAAAATTGAAAGGGTATTTTGTGTAGAGAGACTTGGTTTTTAAATTGGCAACACTATTTCTAGAAGGAGTAAATTGCACATCAACTGACAGGTGAGTTTGGTCAGTATATTTTGCAATTTCAATATGCATATTGTAATTGCCAATAATATGCGGTTTCAGCAATTGTATAAGCTGATAGAAAATTTCCTCCCCGATATCGCTACATTAAACCCAGTTGCGGTGCACATATGCCCCCAATAATAGAAACTAGTTTTTTTTTCACAGTCGTTACCATTATTTGTATCTTTTTTAAAAGTTGTTTATCCTGTATCCCTGTACATGCGTTTTATGTACTGTTGAAAAGCTCTAAAGTTTTATAAAAAATGAAATGGATGAAAAAGTAAATTGGGTGAAATATAAACAGTCCTAGTTACAGGGTCTTAAAACTTTTCTCGCTGCTGCATAGCGCTATCGCATGGCAATTGGCTCACAAGAGAAAAATTGTTCTTATTTTGAGTTAAGAAGATTTCCAACACAAAGCCATTTTAGATCTCGCCTTGCGGAATTTATGCGCAAGAAAAATTTGTTAAATGTGACTATTTGTTTGTGTTTCGTCTAAATAACATCCTCCTGAAATTTCATATTCGGCTTAACTCCAACCTGGCTTATTGAATATCTTGTAAGTGAAATCTTAATCTCAAGCGTTACGAAAACACACTAAAAAGTTCTGGATCCTGTTTCTTTTAATTTTTCTTTAAATATAAAATATCTTTTGAACATAATAAAAATTGCCACGGTACGCTTATTATTTTAAAAACTTAATTTTTTAAGAAACAAAAAGAATTTGTTAAAACGTCAAAAACACCGCTTTTTCTCCTGCGCAATTATATATCTAAAAACAGTTAATTTTTTGATTGGGAATTCACATTTAACGTTTGCTTGCATACATACATATTTCGTACAGCTTACTTTTCCAAAATGAATTTATGAATTTTTTAAACCCAACTAAAAAAAAAGCGCTTAGACTTTGAAAATTTTAGTCTCAACAAGTGAGGAAAAGTACTTGGTACATTTGTATATGAAAATGGATGTTTTGCACAAAAAAAAACTACCTAAATGTGTGTACTCGCCGGTATATTTTCCTCCTTTCAACTAAAGTTTTCAGAAAGTTTTTGAAGCAATTACTTCAAATCTGATCTCAGAATGTCTCTATCTCTACTAACGAAATTTCAAAATTTAAAACATTACAATAAACTAGTATTGCATACAATTTGTATGTGACATACAAAATTCAGATGTGGGATATCCAAATGTTTATATAAACGCCTTTAAGCCACCAACCATATTTTCTGTCAAGACATATGAGATGCTCAAATTTAAATATTTTACATAACTGTTGTTCATTTCTCAATAATTTTTTGCTTGAGTTATAGGAACTATAGAGCAAGTTTTGCATTCATGATGATACAAAACACGAAAAAAGCTCGGTATATGTCTCTACTAGGCCCTACAGCTTAAGCCGCTGAAGTGTTTTTTTTTTTAAAAATTGGTACCTAGATGAAGTATTTATTTAGCTCCGAAACCAGCGGTACCTGACATATAGATTTTTGCAAAATCTAATTTATTTCGAAAACGGCTATAAGGATTTTGTAAAAAATTAAATGTACTACCTGATCGCACGAACTTATGTAAAAGACTAAAAATTTAAAAAATGAATGTTAGTAAAGAAAAATGTTCATAACCATAAAATTTGATTTTTAAAATCACTAACACTAGGTGGAGCTAAAAATAGGATGCAATGGGATTTCTGGAGCAAATATAAATCTATGCAAGAACAAAAATTACAAATCGTTGCAGCAGGTTTCTTAAAAAAAATAAAAACATTTTGGAACGCCAACTTTAAATTTTTATCATTTCCAAAAAAAAATATTGACCCGTTTTTGAAATTTGTTTCAACGCAATCTTTTCAAAACTTGTTAGGAGCTTTTCTATTAAAAATTACAAAAAGTCCATTTTGCTGAAGAATTTTCGAAATAAATATTTTATGGATAAATAAAATAAAATTATTATTTATAGATTATAAAATTAAAAATTTTGTGTATCTTAAAACATTCACACGTTTTTTTTTTGGTTTGAAACTCTCTACCTAAATGTTTTAATATAATAGATATTATTAAAAACATAAAATTGGCTTTCCCAATTTTTGTATATTTTTGTATAAACAAAATTAATTTTTAAAAAATCTTCTCTAAAGGTTTCGTTTGTATATTTTTTTTTTTTAGAAATGAGACGGTTTTTAATTTTTTGAACTGAAACTACCTTAAGAGTTGTTTTAGCAATTTAAACAATGAATTTAATGCATTTAAATATTTTTCTTAAATTACATCAGTTTTTATATATGTGTTACTATTATTTTAATTTCAAAATACTTGCATGTGCGACCCGGTCTGGCATTTTATTTTTTTAATAGAACATAGTAAATTTATTTTTTGTTAATAATCCGTAAAGTCAATTCTAACGTAAATTCTGCTGACTTTAACTCAAACTACATGTTGATAATCACCCCTATTACAGAATTCGGCGAATGAGCTAAAGTGACAGTTTCAATTCATTTCCAAACTTTTGCTATTACTGAATCCGACGAATGAAAGTTGAAAGAATGTCGGTAACAATCCTTGTACCACTGACATTTTGTTCAACTTATATGGTATTACAGAATTCGCAATCCATTCGCACTCCACACAATTTCTATCATTTTACATTCGCACCAATTTCGAGACGAATCTGAAGTGATTTTTTGATTAATCGAAAATAAACAATGGAGAGTAAAAAAATGTAGGTCAAAAGCTTATCATACTTAATGCTAAAGTGTTTGTTTAACAAATTTTAATAGAAAACGCACAAATAGCAACGCAACCAGAGAGCAAGAAATCTAACGGCGGATGCGAATCGAGTCAACTCACCGGGAGTAAAATTTTGCGAATTCTGTAATAGACATGAATATTAAAGATATAAAAATAAGACATACAGATATTGTTGAAGGAATAAATGAGAAATTTAAATGTAGTTTTTTAAAATTTGGAAAAATTTGAATCAACTTTTCAATTAAGAATGCAAAGCGACGAATTGATTTCTATTTCTTAAAAACTCTCTGGTTTGAATTCGAAATCTATTTTTATACTCGAATGCAGCCTGATAATTATATCATCTTCATTTAATTTTGAAAAATCCGATTTGTTCTAAGCTCGAGTTACATTTAAGTTATTTTAATCAATCATATAGACGTTATTCAAGATTTTAATATTTTTTTTTTATAAAAATTATAAAAATTAAAATTGTAGTATACCACATATTCAACTAGCACAACCTACAAACCAAAAAAATACGAAGGCACACTTAAAGGAGCATAAATGAGAAAAAGAATATACACATTTAGTGTAACATATTTAAATGTGCTATAAAAGAATTCAATTTCATCTAATATGAATTCACACTCTTTTTTTACTATGAAATTGACTAAAAAGCAACGGAAACAATGAAGCATTTTCAAAGAAATATGCCCCACATTTGCATTGAACTACACTGTAACCCGCTGAGGAAGATATACATATATACCAACTAAAAAACTGTATGAGGAAGCAAAATTAATACCACTGGACTAGTATTTGGTGCAGCTCTCTGGAGAAATTATTAGGAACCTGGAAGATCATCCCAAATCAGAAGTGCAGCAACTCCTACAGCATCAATAGAAGCCTAGTGGCTATCACTGACGAACAATTTAAAAAAAAATCATCCATATCGACGTTGCACCCTTGTATGAGAGGAACAACAATCAGCACTACAGGAGATAAAAAGCCCTTTCAACAAAAATTATTACACAACTAGTATTAAAAAAATCATGAATTAAATTAAATAAAAAGAAAAAAAACATTTATATGATATTGTTAGCAAATAGCATTATATAAATCCAAAAGAGGAACGTTGGACTCCTAAATTGTTGAGCCAACAGGATTTTATTTAGTAATAAGTTAGTTTAAGCCAAATTGTATATAAAACAAAATTAAAAATAAAAATTCTTAAACAAAAAAAAATCGATTTTCTTTTGCTGAAAATTGCAATAAAGTTCCTCTTAATCCATTTCTGGTTCATTAACCCCTATAAGACCACTGATTTTTTTCTAGATGGGAGATTTTTTAAAACTTTCAAAAGCAAAAATCGAATACCCTTTTAGCTTCAAACACCCTTTTAGTATGAAGTTTTTCGACACTCAAATAGTTTTTATACCATTTAATAAATAACCTTCCAGTTCATCAAAATTAGACACTTCTTAAGGCAACTATATCCCTTGTTGTAAATATGCACTATAATATTATTATATAAAATTATTAAAAGTCCAATTTTAAACCTTAAAATTAAATTTTAAATATTAAAATTCCAAAAGTTTAGCTTGAAAGAAGATCAACTATAATTCACTCTAAAATCTATAATTCACACCCAAAATACACCGACACAATTTTAAAGCATTCAAAATCAATTTAATAAAATTTTAATTCTTGAAGTTAATCCCGAATTATTAAAATAAAATTAAAATATTTTCATTTTCAAATATTAATTAACAGGAAAAAAAACCTAATCCAGACACGAATATAATATTTTCCACTGAATAATCACGTGGTGCTCGACTACGGGGAAAAATCGATACTCATTTCTCGGAACTTGGCTCCTGAGTTAATCTAAAAATTTTAAAACTATTTGCACAATTTTCCCAGTTAGTTTCACTTAATCCACAGAGATTATTTCAACAAAAAAAATACCACGTGCTTTTTCACTTGAAATAATTAATTGTGTGCACTTGTTAACTTAATAAGCTAAAACAGCTTAGTAAATTTAATTAAAAAAAATAGAAATATTTAATCTCACATGCAGTTATGGCCACCATGGTTAAGAGCTGTATAGAATATCTTCTGCCGGTATTTGATGTTTGCACAAAAAATTATAACTATTTCAGCTGGAACTATGAATATCCTTTCAGCTACACGGAAACCTTTTGATTGAGTGAGATTTTGTGTTTTTTTTCGATTTTTGTTAACTTTGGAAATCGATAGACCGTATCCGGTCTGTCTTGCAGTCAGGGTCTGTCAATTTGTGTTTCTCTCCAATAAATACAACTAACTATTTCGGTAGAGTTATTAAATTTCGAGTCCTGCGAAATGTATACTCGACTTCGTCCTTTGGCCGACTGAGTACTGTGAGGCTTTAGAATGCCGGAATGAAGCTGTACATTGCAGCAGCGCTCTATAGCGTCGTCACTTTTCAATCCAACAAGGATACAAACAATGCAGGACACTCGAAATGGATTTTCAATTTTATAATGATTTTTTCCCTTCGGCTTGTTGTTGCTGGTTTTGTGTGAATTTTTTAAGGTTGTCAGCGATTTTTTTTTTTTTTAACATGTGTTTTACGTGACAGCCGCATGATGATGCAGTCAACATACACCACCAACAACAAATAAGGACGAAAACTAAATAATCATCATCATGATCGTCATAATCAAGCAAAAATAAAAACATTATCCGTTTGCGAAGGAAAAAGGACGAAAGGAAAAAGTATTTTATCGTCTGATTCATCGACCTACAAAGTTTTTTTCGTTTTACTTTCTTTCGTAGCACGGGGCTACGAGAAGACGTAGTGAAAACGGAGATACTCACAGGTTAGTTAACATCGTGGTTGGGTGGGGAAATTCGAAATTCAGCGGACGAAAAGCAGAAGCGGGAAAATTCTTAACTGGGGGAGCAGTGTGATTTAAGTGTAATTACAAGATTATACTTTATGACTTTTGAAAGGAAATGACACTGCAAATAAATCTTAAAACACGAAGAGCACTAAAATTATTGTTTAAGCTATAACACAAGAGCTGAGTGTATCAGGTGGAGAAGTGAGTTCCTTTGAACTAACAAAAACAAAATGGAAGTAGTTTCTACTTACGTAATTGGATTTCAGTTAGTTTTTTTTTTTAATCTTTTTTGATATAAATTACTTGGGATTTAAAAGCACTTACCTGGAAAGAGAAATAAAAAATGAAATTTTTTTTTAGTTAAGCAATTAAGTGTGAGAATTAAATATTTGTTTAAGTAAAATTGAATTTAAACTCTGAAATGGGGCCGAGGTTAAAATATTGTATTTCGATGTATTTGTTTTGGAAAATGAAAAACCCTTCATGGAGCCAACAAAAAGTAAGACGATGCCAAAAAATAAAAAAGAACTGATGGAAACCTAAATAATAAAACGATTAGAGATAGTTATGTGGCCTTAGTGTATGATGGACGCAGAAATAAATCATTTTTTTCTATAGAGACGAGACTGTGATGACACATTTGTGTGTCTGTGGAGTATGAAATGCGAAGCAATTTCTCAGTCTGGCTTTGACACTTTCTGGCTATAAAACACTTTAACTGCTATTATTTTGGAAATGATTAAATTAGGTTGTCAATTGAATGGGGACGTTATTATTTATAAGCATTACAATGTTTAAGATGAACATCTTTTAAATTAATAGGCTTGAAATAGGAGATTTTATTTTTTTTGGTGAAGGAAATAAAGTGTAGGTACCACTGGATCTTGTGGCTCGGAACCATAATAAAGGTAAACATTTGAAGATATATGGTACTGATTCATAATTGTATGGTATTTATCGAATATTTTAAAATAGCCAGAACTTAATGAAACATCCTGTACAATGTTAAAAAATTAACTTTTTCGTTTGTAAAAAATTTGGAACGCAATATTATCTGTTTAACTTAAGAATACCTTTATGCAAAGTTGGAACAAAATTGGACCTGTCATGAACTAAATACATATACGAGAAATATCCAAGTTTTTGAAAGTTTTTGAGAATATTTGAAAAATCTTAAATTCATTGGATTCCAGCGGGTGAGTTAAAAGAATAGCTGAATTTGTTCTCTAGGGAATCAGATATAAATTATAAGTACCAAGTTAGAAGCAAATGCAGTCACCTGCTTATAACCTACGTTTTTAAAATTATTCCATGGATTTTATTTATTTGTGCAACAAACCGATACCTGTCTCAAGCACAAATTAAAAAGTCTAAAAATGTGGGGTTCAGGACTATTGGAAATTGTTCACAAACGCGATTTTTAATTGAAAAAAAAAAAAAAAAAAAATTAACTAAAATTAATAAAAAAAAAAATGAACTAAAATTAATTTAAAAAAAAAATGAACTAAAATTAACAAAAAAAAAAAAAAAAACTACAATTAACACAAAAAAAAAAAAAAACTACAATTAACAAAAAAAAAAAAAAAACTACAATTAACAAAAAAAAAAAAAAACTACAATTAACAAAAAAAAAAAAAATGAACTAAAATTAATAACAAAAAAAAAGAAGATGAACTAAAATTAATAAAAATAAAAATTCCAATTTGAATTTCCCAAATTTGGAAATTTGGCAGGTGATGGCGGCTGTATAGTTAAAACCGCATCTGTCTAATTGGCTGTAATTTATGTAACTTGTATTGTCAAATACCCATAGAGAGGTATAGCATTCAACAACCTGTACAAATGATTGAAATTGTCTTATGAAGGTGGGTCTTCTATTCCAGCAACATTTTTGCTCTTTACACATTATTAGTGGTGAATCAATTTGAGTCGACCGGTTCAGTGAGCAATCCGTCAACACCCATTCTTCAACAAAACTCCAGATATCCCGAAAATCCGAGGCGGTCAATTTCACGCCGCAGAAGTACTCGGCCATTCGGAGACCACAACTTGGAAAATTTCGACCCACTACTATAAAAACTTCAACTAACCCATCAGGAGCTCAGAGTTAATAAGCAAAGACAATGATGTTCTGTTCGCTAACTGGGCTCTCAAACAAATGGAAGTTGATCCTTATTTCGGTCAAAAAATCATATTTAGCCAAAAGGCTCGTGTTTGAATGAATAGGTACGTCAACGCGAGATCGATTCAGAGAAAGTCTCAATTTGGTGTAGATTTTTAGCTGGCAGCAACATCGGGCCACACTTCTTTCAGAGCTACAGAATGGTCAGGGCATCACTTCCAACGGCGAGCACTATCTTTCAATGATAATCAATTTCTTTTAGCCCAAATTGGAAGATGTGGACACCGACGATACGACGTTGAAACATTCCACACAGACCGTGTCCCAATGGACATTTTGCACGACTGATTTCCAAACATGGTTATATCACGCTGAGGCGATGTGAGATCGTGTAATTTGACAACGTTAGACTTTTTCTTGTGAGATTTTCTTAAGTCACGGGTCTGTGCTTATATACCAAAAACCACTACTGTCCAATATAATCAATGCCAATGGAAAATGGGACGTTTCGGACGCTCGCCACCTAGCGAAATAATGGCGAACATTTGAATGATGTTATATTCGATTTTATATCAGCAAATGGTGGTACAGATCTAGACGTTAAAAGTAGAATAAATAAAGCTAGCCGTTCCTTTGGTACAATATCTCAGATTTGGAATTCCAGTCAAATCTCCTTACGCACTAAGTTGAGATTCTTCTAATCTAATGTTTGTGCTATTATATGCCTGTGAAACCTGGAAAGTCTCAGCTATCATCTGGAGAGAAATGCGGGCTTTTGACAATTACTTTCTACGTCACATACTGAAGATTCGCTGGTCACAAACTATTTCTAGCCAGAAATTGTGCCACAGGACAAGCTAAGATCGGCTGGACGTTGACATCAGAAACCAAAAATGGCAATAAATTGGTCACACACTTAGAAAACCAAGCGATGATAAAGCAAAGTCGTTAGAATGAAATCCTTAATGTGCACGTGCACGTGCACGGGGCGGGTGGAGACCAACAAAAACATGGAAATCAACAGTCTTAGCAGATGCGGATTCTCAGAGAAAGACGTGGCCACAGTAAAAAAAAAATGCCTAGATGCAGACCCTAAAGGATGAATACGATTTGTTGGCGTTAGAAAATAAATTTCTTAAAATTTGGTGCTATCGACTTAAAGTCCTTCTATTTGATTCAGTATAAATCAAAAATATAATGATTGGTATTGATTTCCACAGTCTTCAGTTTAACTGACAAGATGGAGAAAGTTGTAAAGTGTACGTTATCTTCTTCCAACTTTGATTTCCTGTGAAAGTTGTTATTATAAGGCCTGAAACAACATCAAACGGGAACTTACAGAAAAGGTTCATTCACATTTTGCACCTATGTACAAGTAGGCATATAATCAAGCAGTATTTACGTGCATTTTTACCGGAACTATTCTCAAGTGTCCGCTACAAACACCAATCAACAGAAAAACAACACAAACACATTAACAAAAACACGGGTCATGGGTATTATCGTGAATGCAGAGGGGCTATTGCCTATAAATATAGTCTGAAACTACAACTCACAGTGAAAAACTTTCGAATCAAAACGACCCTCTAGATTCCAGCAATGACCAAAGACCCAACTCTTGGTTTGTCACACACAGAAACTTCCTCCCCATAAATTGTAGGTTTTTCTTCTTTTTCTTTTAATTGTCCATTCAAAATAGAAGGGTAATATATTTTCACGAGACAAACCCGTGTTGAGTTTTTGTTGTACTATTATTCCCCCTTCACCTATTAGAAGACCTGGCCTTTCAACATTCCAAGACACAACCCTCCTTAGTGATTATTCAGAAGAGCTTTGTTTTAGTTTTTTTGTTTTCTGTTCTTGCACAATACGAAATTTGATACAGTTAGAAAAGGGAATCGATTTTATGTCCCCCATGTCCCCCTTCTGGTCACTCTAGGCGACAGTGACCGGTAAGTGCGAAGGTTTTTCTTCTTCTTTTCTGCAGATATATGAATTCAGTTCAATGGTATTTTCAAAACGGAATTTGTGCAGCAATGCAGGAAAACCAACAAGGCTTTATGTATGCTAGATTTGGATTGATAGTTTGTGGAGAAGTTGGGGAGGGGGGGGGTAATATACGCACTTCAAATTCGATTCGATTAATCACCTACATAATGAGCCCACAGGTACATACAGCCAGACATACTCGTAAATAAAATTACAGCGAAAAAAAAAATGAATATAAAATTGACATGAATAAATTATTGGGGCGTTATACGATTCCATAAAGGAGGGTTTATACAAAGGAAGACCGAGAAAGCTCTCTTAATCATTTAGGGGGGTTGATATTTTTCCAAAGGTTTAGCAGATTAATTATAAGAACAAGCTGTTAGTATAGTTCTATGTGTGGTGCGTATTTTGGGCTTTATTTCTTGACGTGGGTACTTTATTTTCGTGTAACTGATAAAACTATTATAGCTTTTATTAGCTGGCTTGTCGTTAATTACTTTTTTTTTTGTGTTTGTCCGTTAATGGAGATTGATTAAATTAAAATAAATAGTTTAGGGGGAGACGAAAAGTCATGATAATGGATTTTGTGGGTGGAGATTCATACCATTTTTCCGAGTGAAAGGGGCTTGAAGTTGGATTAGTACTAAGCTGTTACAAAAACAGAAAGACACAATAATTTAAGTTCACAGTGATTGTTTACACTAATCAAAGAAGGTTCAACGAATAATAAGCTTCGCCACACCATAGAGGTTCTACAATCTTATTTGCGCATCATTCAGTTTGGAATTGAAAAATAGTAGGTAGTAGAAACTCAAATCAATGGTTTACAAACAAAGCGCTATCATTAAATTACTTCCTGTGAAAATATTGTCAGAAGGCCTTTGAGTCCAACCTTAAAAGAAGCTGCAGAAGAAAAATAGGAATTATAGTTGAGGAATACCGCGACTCAAGTAGGACACGCAAATGTTCAATTAAAGTACGAACAAGAAACGCAGCTTTACAGGAACCGAGCTTGAACAGGCTTATTGGGCTGAGCATTTGTTTGTCAATAACTTCTGACTCATCAGCAATCTTGCTCTTAATATCAGTAAATATTTAAGAGTCAGATTGATTATCAAGAAGTATTTATAGCACACCTTGGCATAATAGTTAGTAAGGTGGACTCTAAAGCTGAAGGTCTTGGTTCGCTTCGCAGCCGCTCCAATTTTTTTTTCAGGTGGTAGTTCCTGTCATTGAAAGCCATATGGAGTTGGCAGAAAATTAAAAGTCCCTTCCTTTCATCCTTACCTACATTCACAGACAAAATGGTTGAGGGTTTACTAGATTTATATTCGCTATTAACCGTTCACCTCTTATTTATTTTTTTATCAAGAAGTAAAGAGAAACCTAAAGGTGTATTCTACACTAACATTTCATTGGACAGTTCAAAGATAAAGAGAGGTGAAGTCTCATTCGAGATCGACAATCCAACTTAACTTGCTTACACAGGTACTTAATTCTTCCATTATGTAGTTATCAACAACTACCGCCGAATCTCTGGCTACTGAGATTGAAATTTCTTCCCGGCTGATCTCTTTCAAGATTTCGTCTAGTTCCCAGCACCTTGAATACAAAGATTCTACTCCATATCGTGCCTCATTATAGTTTTCACCACGACAGCCGCCCGATAAGCTGTGACTAAGTCGATAGGTTTTCTCCTGTTCTCTGATTAAGTTCTTGGTTGGAAAGAGAATTCGACTAATATATTCCTGACTATGTTTCGAACACATCTTTTCACGAAGACGTTTTTTTCATGAATCAGAACCTTCTAGTAGAACGAACTCTATTTTTGAGTATAACTATCAAACTTGGGTTGCTGGAAGGGTTAATCTTCCAAATGTATGTTAATTGAATGGTTACAATTTCTATCTGTACCACCAACGTCTTTTGAGATAACACTTACATAGATATAGACAGTTATAAACTGGTTTCTGTCCAGCAAACGTTAACTTAATAAAGTTTTCCAGAAACTGATCTTCAGCTCGTCAAGTGCGCCCCTAAAATGTTTACATTGTTGAAGATCATATGTAGTAGTAGAAGTAGTACCCCTTGGCATAATGGTTAGTGCGTTGGACTGTCATGCGAAAGGTCTCGAGTTCGATTGTGAGCCGCTCATTAGCCGTTCGGAATCGGCAGAAAATTGTAGGTCCCCTTCGTTCCTGGTAACACGCACACAGGTTCACTTCGAGCTGCACCACCAAATTTATTTTTTAATTTATTTTATGAAGATCAAATGGGGTCTTGTCAGACATTCTCTTAGAGACCTTTCGAAATATTAGGATTGTTCCCCTAGACCCGTGCTACAATAAACCGTAGATAGAGAAGAAGAAGAGTGAAAAGATCAGACCGCCCGGGAAACGCATCCTTTAAAATATCTATTGCTCCAGTCCCAATTTATCAATACGTTGATCATGGTTCTGTTTTGCTCCACAATCACAGGTGCCGTATTAGACAGGGCATCCTCGTAAAAAATGAGTTCCGTTGACGGCTCTGGTGTAAATGGCATACTTTTATAAATGAATTTGTAAGCAAATGTAATGGCTCCTCAGGAATGATACGGGGATTTTCAGTGTGCCAGAAGCAAAAACTGCCGAAGAAAACATGCTGTGATCAGTTACGTGGACGGCTTACCCGGGAAATCATCAGGCACTGGGACGATACTCTCCAGCTCTACGAGGTCTTACAATACTTCTTATGTTCCATTTAGTTGCAGTCTTTTCGAAGCGACCGGCTGAGCGAAGCAACAATCATTAAAAGAACATGCGGCAAGGCTATCCATCGCTCTTAATTCTCAATGTCAAAGGCTTCGGAACTTGCAGTTGTCTAATTCTGATGTTAAAATCTTTTGGTAAATCATTTTCTAAGGCCCTAACCAAACTATAAGAAACAAAGATCAAAATATTGTTCTCTAATATCACAAAGGAGTATTAAGAAAATTCTGATAACAATTTCATAGTGATCTATGATCAACTTTGAGGTTTTAGGTGGAAGCAGGCTATTGTTCTTGAAAAGAAGCACATGATGCATACAAGCTCTACGATCAAAAAAGTCGGTTCGGCCAGTTTCTCAATCAGTCAATGAACTGCGACGATGAGTATGGCAGACCATTGAATGAGTGTCCTTAGGTCGGTCTTAAATTGATTGCCGAACCCTGAATTTCCTATATCTGTTGAAATGATCTAAGTCAGGTTTCAGGCCCAATGATTGGGGGATGGAAAACTAAGACTTAAATATTACGTACGCTGAGAAAACCAACGTCGCTTTTTGATCGTCTGACACTTGATTAGCCATGTAAGAAGTGCGTTTAAGATTATAAATAAGGTAGAGATTTCCATTATTCCCCATTTAAAATTAATAGGAAGCTTCGGACAGATATTAAATTAAAGATTACTCTTTTGATTGTAGGGAACTTACAAGAAAATTCTGATTTAAAAAAAAAACTAAAGAAACCTCTTCCAATTACTGCGACTGCCACAATTGTCAAATTTTTGGATTATATTCTCCAAACCAATTGAAGTTTTTCTATTAAATATAAACCCAACCCATATCTCCTTGTTTTCCCATGAAATAACATAAGAAAGTCTCGAAATCCACAGGGAATACCAAAGTTATCTGACCTTATAAAAGAAGCTTGCTATCGAAACCGAAGGTCTATACACAAAATCTCCCTTGGACCCACCGTAAAACTAATTTTGGTCAGGATTAAGTAAAATAACTTCAGTTAATCTCACTGAAATTCAAGAAAACTTTATTCTCTCAGCTTATACCGAATTATTAATCCCTCTGCCACTCACATAAGCCACAAAAATAACAACAACAAAAAAGTGACACCAACATGGGAAGAGCTTCTTTATGAAAAAAAAGCCAAAACGTCGAAAACACATAATTTTCATAATTTCACCCTGGGTTCGGGGATTGGCTTCACTTAACTAAAATATTTCTTCTACTGCCACAGCTATCCCCATCAGATCCAAACAAAATGAACGTTATACCCTTGCGTGACCAGACACCAAGGCTAGACATATGTATGTCTCCCACAAGAACCAGAAGTAAAAACCCCCTAAAAACTCTCCTCATTACCCTAGGGTTTTGATTTTGTTTCATGTTATTTTTTTCTTGTTGGTTTGTTGCTTTTTTTAAGGAACGGTGCTTTGGTGTGTTTCCGGACGATCCTAAGTGGCGATAAAAAAGACTGAAAATAACGGTACCAACACACTTATTATACCCTGAGTATTTTTTTTTTTTCGGTGCATGTTGTGATGGAAAAAAGTACCTATGGTCGGGTGGCTTCACTGGCATCGCCGGCCGGTTGAGAACAACGGCTCAACACTGTTCTACCCGACCCAAGCGACCGGGTAATAAATCCTAGTTGTTTTTTTTTTTATGTGTGTATGTAAGTTTTCAGAAGCCGGACGACTTTGTTTTTCTTTATTGCTTTTCGACGCCATGGCACCGAAAACTGTTTATTCTCATTCCCTCCTCCAGAATGTCCCGACCGTTTGAGCCGTTTTGGTGGTGCTTTAAGTTGTAAATTGCAAAATCAGTTTCAGGCCCGCTAGAGTGTTTAGCATAATGTGAGTTAAGCCCACCCAAAAGACCCCATCTCTATACCCTCAAACTTAAAGCTATTTACTCGAGTTGCAACTTCTCCACACAAGGTTGCTGATGCTTATGTAAGCCTTTTTGCGCTTCTTTCGCTGCTTGCTCGAATGCAAAAGTTTTCCTCCACATTTTTTGCCGCATTAGCGTTCATTCTCTTCCCTTTTTCTTGGCTCCTTTAAGCGAAGAAGAACAGTAAAAAAATATTAAAGCTTTTAGGTGGTTTTGATTGTCTTTTTTGTTGTCTCCTTTAACTGTTTTCCACCAACTCTAATAATGCGGTAAAGAAAAGTACAAAAAAACAAAAAGGACGAGATGAGGGCAATGTTCGGAAAGTATTGATTGAAGTTTTTGACAGCAGAAGGATGGGTCGTAGTTTTGTTATTGATTACATGAGAGGAAAAGACTTTTAAAAAGTTTTGAGTTGTTCTTTAGTTTTATTCCTCTTTCCTGTTTGACATGGTGAAGTTTTGAAAAGTTCTAGTCGTTTTTTTTTTTTTTTTGTTGTTTGGTTTATGTAAACAGATGATGTGGTACGGAAGGAAGGAATTCATCTAATTTTGGTTGTTTATCGAATCAATATCAATTTGTTTTTTCTTAGAAGCATTCTTGTTTACATCGATAATGGAGGATTAAAAGTAAACAATCAAATGAAGATGGCACCATAGATGATTGGGGAAAAAAGTTTGAGAGGGGATAGAGTTGGGAAACATGTCAGGGTGATGTGTATTTGTGTGAGTGGAAAAGCATGGAGTAACCTACATTTTAAAAATTCTTTGGGCGAACAGAACAGAATTATACCGAGAAGATTTGAGCGAGAAGGTTTCCTCTGTACATTAACCTTCACCTACTACATACTACAACACCAAACAATAATGTCAGTATGGCGATATCTTCCAAGAGGCATTCCGAAACGCTGTTACTGGAAATAGTGATATAAGATGCATTGAGAAATATGCTGCAGCGGAAAACAATAGTATTGAGAGGAAGAAAAGAAACGTGTGCATTCACCCAGTTTTTGGAGATCGAAGAGTCTCGTAATCGAAACAATACCCGGAGGTATTAAAAAGGCTAAGTATCACACAACGATACTAAGAGGTTTTAAAAAGACCGAAGCAACAACGGCTGGAGTTAAGATTCTTTGAAGCAGCAGTTATAACCTAGTCACCAACCCACTGGGAATGTGATGCACTTTTCCCTACATCTGCTATATGGACATCGTCTTGAGCGAGTAATAGTGTAAGAAAACAATTCAATCGCAATCAATGAAAAACCTATTTCACCACAAATGTTAGAAGAGGTTGACTGCGAGTTCTTCAAATTAAATCATCAACGAAGTATGGGTAGAAGCATTATTGGCCGATTTATTGGTCTATCATTTCCAAGCGTCACATTTACAAAATAGGGGCTCCTAGGTCCCCAAAAACCATCGGGATTGTGTGAGCATCTTAAGCCGTTCTGCAACACTATATTCGGCAAATACCAGTGTGGATTCTGGTCCTGCAGATTGATCACAGACCAAATACTGGAAAAGACCGACGACTTTCAAGTTGAGACTCGTCAACTTTTCATCGACTGTAAAGCCGCATATGATAGCATTATTTGCCAGCAGTTCTATATGGCGCTGGCCGAACTGGTGCTCCAGTGAAAAATCATCCAACTTTACGCAGTGCAATGTGCAACATGAGATTTCTTTGAACTTGTTTTGGATTTGATGGAACGTGAACACTGAGTGTTCTATATTCAATAAATCTATCCAGATGTTAGGGAATGCGGATGATATTGACATCAACAGTCGTTCCTAAGAGTTTTTCACGACAGCGATAGAAGAAAAGACGGAACTTTTTGGTCTTGAAATAAATTGGGGCAAGACTAACTGCCGGCTATCAATAAATAAACAAACATCTGCTCAGGGACTAGGATAAAATACTTCTCTATTGATAGCACCAACTTCGGGGGAATACATCTACCTCGGAGTAAATAATATCTTCGCCAAACACACCTTACAATTTATCCAATAAAGAATAGGAAACAGCTGCTTCTTCGGTTTTGCGAAACAAATAGTTAGAAGTCTCCCCGCGTAAGACGAAGTTCATCAAGCTCTATAAAGCCCCTATACTGCCGCTGAGTATTATACGATAAGCTGAAACAGAGAGCTACTACTACAATACCTGTATGGGAGGAAGACGAATGAACAAAAGGATACAGCCCAAAACTTCGAGCAAATGGACACCAATACAGCAGTCAAGAGAGTCTTCGAATCCCAGGTTCAAGGTGACTAGGAAGACCAAAGCACCTGCTTAAAGATCCACCGAGAATGCCAGAATGCTTTGTCTGTAGAGGATGGAAAGCAGTCTATAAAATATGGTAAAAGCAGGAGGTCTAAGGTCCACTAGGAGGCATGTTTACCACCGCCGCCGGGACCAGCAATGAACCGACTAGAAAATTGAAGCACGTTGAAAGGCTTGTTTCTTTTATGTGCGCTTCTCTCGCAAAAAGGCATTCTTCTTAAATAAATTGGAGTTGAAGCTAAACTACACAACTCTGCCATTAGAAAGTGCGTCTAGGTAACTAGTAACTTCGTTACTAGTGATAAAACTTCGATCTCCATTTAAGAAAACGTAGAGGTCTGCAGGATTTGGTCAAAGGGGTCAATCTGTTGGTGATATTCGTATAATCAGATTTATGATTGTAAACGTTGCAAATTTTCTATACTGGCCCATTTCAATGAAAAGAAGAATAGGCCACGATTTAAGTCATCAACTAATAGTTAACATTTATTCACAAAGCAACATGAAAACAACCATCTTATCGAAGGTTTCCAAATGAATAACTTGATTAACGGTTGCTTTCTCTTGAGTGTATGGAAACACATGCTATTAACAGTTTTCAGAAGCATTTCTAAAAAATGCTAAAACAGCACACTCTCGGCAGTTCATGAGGTAGGAGTATGTGCTCTGCCAAAACCTTTTCTCATGTTTATCATCAGCCTGAATTCCTTGACAGTACATGTATTTTTGACATTCAAGAACCCACCTAGGTAGAAATTATGCCCCAGTAATTCACTGATATCCACATAATCTTCTTCAGTTGGCGAACGCCTAGACGAACACTAAAGAGTATTACTACTCTCCTACTAAACTTGTTCGCTTGAATATTACTACCTAAGTTAACATACTAAAAAGTAAAGGAGAAAAAATTGAACCTTGTGGGTCGTCAAGTAATTTTATTTTTTAATTGAAATTTTCTCAAAAACTTCTTCAGACACACACATTTCTGAACATTTAGGACATAGAAACAAAAAAAAGAAAACCCACTCCTCTTGACATTATTTGTTGTCGACCTTTTTTTCTAAAAAAAAAAAATAATACCCCAGAAATTAAGTGACCCAAGACAATCTGGTTTGCTGCTGTAGACAACATTTCACTAATTAACACAAATTACCGCCCCCAAATGAATGAAATCCACTTCGGTTTTCTATCCACTAAGCGCAAGAAGACATACCTTAAACATTCAATTAGCTACAGAAATATATCCTTCTTCCTCTTCCTTCTACTCTCACTTCTCCTACGGGCTTCCTAGTCTGTCTGAATATTGTGCATTATCCTGCTGTGTCTTTTTTATCCATAGAAACTTAATTAGATAAGAAAAAAAAACAAGATCACATTCCAACCTAATTAAAAATGTTTATTTATATTTTTTTTGTTAGAAACTCAACGCAGCATGGCGTAATTTTGAATTCAAAAGAAATCAAATTTAAGCATCTCGTCCTTTGGTCCTTTGCGCGTCCTTGTGTTTATGTAAAAAAAAAAAAACTGCAATAGCAAGGGAATAAAGGTTTCAACACTCTTGCGCTAACCTCCGTGTTTGTGTTTACTTTTTGTTTGTTTGTTTACGTTTAGTTGGGCTGCTTTTGAGGAAGCTGGAATATGTCTCACTTGAAGCTGTAAATTAGCCATCCAAGCAGGGCATTTTTTCCAGCAGCAGGATTCTGATTATGTTGTCCGGATAAGGCCAAAGGGAAGCTCATTTATTCATCCTCACCTACGTGTTGTGCAGTGAAGGTGTGTGATTTTGTATTTTATTTACATGTGTTGCCTGCCAAGGATAAACACGGTCTATACGAACCACAAGGACCCTTCCTCACTCTTAGCCTTACACCCACTCCCACTATCGCTCTCACATTCTGTGTCGTTAACAACATAATTATAAAGTGGGCTAACAAGCCCAAGCATCCGTGATTACAACGAACTTTTCTACCCATTTCCGTGGTGCTGTGAGTATATATTCTGATTAAAAAAGGACATAGAATTTTAGGACATGACTATCATGGAGGAAGGTATCCTTCGAAACATAACATAAAAACAACGAACAAAAGTGACACATTTTGAATTGAGAATTCAAACCCTTTGTTTTGTGAATTTTGGGCTGGTTGTGGGAAGCTCTCTAAAACCCTCATAAAAAGAACGAGACCTCTCCTAGTTGTTGCCATTATACGTAAATCATCGTTTTTGTTTGCTTCGTTTTAATGTGAATCGGAAACGAAGGTGCCAGGTGGTGGTACACCACATTATGGCACAACTAGGGAGCAATTATAATTCGATAGAGAAATGTTTCACCAATAAACACCTGCATAAAGGATTATACAGAAAGGAAGGAGGCAGCTTATTTTCTCGTTTTGTTTTCGGTCCCGACACCGACCGGTCCGAAACACAGACCAAAAAACGTGCGGAGAGAAGTTCATTTTCAAAACACAAAGTAAATAATAAAGTCGGTGAATTTTATAAGGCAACGAGCAGGAGCGGAACTCAATTCAAAGTTTATTAAAAGAACTATTCTGTAAAGGCAGGGTAAAAGACAGCGGGTAGGTTTGAAGGACGTAGATTGGGGGAAGTTGGAACGTGATGTAATTAAGTTATTTCGAAATAAATTATTCATCATGAGAAAAAGGAACTAACCAAACAAACGCACTGGCATGGTATATGCATTAAAATTCTTGTTGCCTTCGCTTATACGTTCACTGTGGCGTATACGTAATATTTGTTTCCTTTTATTTTCGTTTTTTACTTGTGTATTAAATTTTTGCTACTTTTGTAAATAAGAATGAGACTATTTACACAATGAAAGTCGCCGTGGGATATTTGTCGGTTCTCTTGAGATGTTCAGTCTCAGATCCTTATTTTTGCAACGTATAGTAACTATTGTTTGTTTAGTCTTAGGCCGATTGACTTTCACTTTTGAGAAAAAAAAAAACTTTATTGAAGAGGGGAATTTTTTTTGATCTTTTTTAATTATTTAATTTTGTTTCAATTAAAATGGATTAAATTAAAATGTATTCTATTCCTCTTGACTTAAGGGAGCACGAGCATGAATATTCAGATAAATTAAATTTGATCCAATTTTTTTTTTTTAATTTCATTTTAATTTTTGATCCATTAAGTTAGTAAGCACGAAAATATCAGAATAATCAAATAACTTTATAATGTCTGTAGCGGTAACAATTAATTTTGATTTTAAATATCTACACGTTACCTTACACACCAGATTCCCAATTGGAAGTAAAATTTAAAATCAGAAAACAAAATGTTTAGCTTGACCCAAATTGCATTTTCAGAAATTCGAAAAGCAGTCTAATTATTAATTATAATCCGGAACCAAAGCGACAGAAATAGTAATAAAAAATATTTAACTAATCAAACATTTGCATAGAGCTAAGCTTGCTTGACATTTTACAGGTTTAAGAAAAAAGTTGTCTTTGCTCCTCAGAACAGTAGGGCTGTTAATATCGGTCCACATATTTAGTGTGATCAGTTTATTTTTACCTTCTTAAAGTTTCTTTTTTTAAATTCAGCAAATATAAAAACTTCACTAAAAACGTTCACATGATACAACATCAGTTAAAGCGAGAATGAATATAAAATAGAAGAAGACCCAGACAACTTCCCTGAGGTACACCTGAGTGGCTTGTGAATCGGTTTGAAAGATCATTTCTAAGTAGGATCTATTTTCAAAGTAAGATTTTACTCACGCTACAAAAATGGCTTCCAGTTTCAATATAAAACTTTTATATCAAGGCCGCTCGAATGGCGTAGAAAAATCAATGTATACGCAGTCTATTTCACAGCCATTTTCCAAATCATTATGTAAAATTTTAAGGAGATAATAATCTCACAAGCCCGTACTGTTCTTCACATATTATATACGAAATACTAAGGACTTACAAACAACTTGTTCTTAAAGCTTTGGAACACAAGGTAACTTTGATATGCTTCTATGGTTCTTAGGATCAGTTTTGTATTTTTTTTGTTTTTAAAATGAGGTTTCTCAAAGAAAATAAATTTCCCAGATTTAAAAGAAAAATCAAAGAGGTTGAACTAGTTATAATCTGTTCTTTTTCAATCCAGGGGAGGATGGTATTTATGTATATTAGCATCCGAAGAAAATATTTAATTGAGAATTTTATTTCTGTTGCAATAATTCAATCTTTCCAAATAAACATTACCGACACGGTTTTGAAAAATCTACAAAATCGACGTCGAAAAATCTTATTATTTTAAGATGGATCTCAATGTTATGTTATCAATACGTGTTTTCCCAATGCCTCCTATAAAGCAAACAATTACTTTTTTCAAAACGTAGAAGATTTTGCGTATACATTAAAATGTTCCTCTGGTGTTCCGCAAGGAAGCCAATTGGGTCCCCTTTTGTTTTTAAATTTAATAAACGATATTCCGGTCCACTGCTGATTTTTTTTTTTCAGATTTCACTCTCCTCCAGGAAGACCTTTGGTGAGTGGCGTAAGACAAGTACTCGTAATTTACTTGATTGGTTCAAAATGTTAAATCATGTCATTTATTTGTTACCAGTGCCATGTCTTTTATTTTTTTTAAATTGAAGATATACAACTATATCATAAAAGAAAAAGAAAGGAAAGACCTTAGAGCTGTATCTTAAACTAAGCTTTAATCTTCACATATACTAAATATTAGCTAAAGCTTTTTCATGCTAGATTTTACTTTGCGAAACTCTAGAGAGTTCATGGACTCCTAAATATTTCTTCATTGACATTGTACGATCTCTTTTAGAATATTATTTCTTAATAAATTATTGAAAATATTCAAAAAAGTTGAACAAGACTTATAGTTTATAAACTATAGAAAATGATTTGTTATTTGTAATGTAATCTTGTGTAAGAAAAAGTATTGAACTGTTGTAAAGCTAGTAATTAGCTCAAATATAAAAAAAAAATTAAAATAAATTCGCTAGAACAATCGTAAGGTCCATTCCAATTTTTAACCTTATGTGAAATTTGTTGAAATATCATCTTTGGCACGACTACATAAACTCCGACCGATTACTTTCTTTCGGTTTCCAGAATTTCCCTCTTATGATTTATTCTCTATCTATCATTAAACCAAAATGTTAATAAGAAGAGGTCTTATTCATTTATGAGACGATTGGAAAGACATAGAGATAGATAGATAGATATATTCTTTATTTTTTTCATCAAATTTTACAATTTTTACTCTTAAGAACAAGACATGGCAATACTGCCATCTGCCTGATTGGAAAGAAATTTTAATTGAGTTGATCCTTAGTTCTGGCTAAAAAATATATTGAAGGCATACAATCTCGTAGATAACTCCCAAATAGTTCTTTGTCTGTGTTGTCAGCAAGAATGGAGGGGAGCTATAATTTTCAACGGAGTCCAAATGTCTAAAATGAGAAACACACATGACAAGAGATACTTTTGAAGGATTTGACACTTCAAATCAAGGGGCAATACCCTTGAACAAAAATTTGTTTGTTTTCTTTTTTTAAGTGGCATCATTTAGGCAACGAACTCACACCTCTAGCATGATAAATCAAGGTATTAACCATAATGCCAAGGGGTACTACAAATATTTTTTTTTAAATGAATAACTTATGGGAAACATTTTTTAAAATCCTATAGTACAGACTTTCACAGAAAACTGTTTTAATTCATAATTTTATTTTTAAAGAGTAGATGTTACGTTAATTATAATCTTTACTACTTACGAAACGTTAATACATTTTTTGGGAGTATTTTGTTAAAGAGACTTACCTAGAAAGAGAAGAGAAAAAAATATTAATATTTTAAACAATTCAAGGGATTAAACTTTTTTATTTTAATTTTTTTAATGAACTAACGAATATTTTTAATAATATTAAATAAAATTGTTTTGTTTTCCCGATTATGTTAAAGAATTGGAACAGTTAGGGGTCCCTTATCTCAATTTTGATTTTCAGATAAAATATGTATAATTTAGTGGATAATTAATTTAAGGGTAAATAAATTATTTGGAAACTGCGTTTGGTACATTGTGAAAATATAAAAAGCTACCAAAGCGTTCAAATTTTCCTCGCAAAAACAATTCCTTAATAATATCTTTCTGATGAGAAAACACCTTAAGAAATTTCTTATCCAACCGTATCTCGATTTAAAAAAACTTCATACGATAACCCATTATTAAAGAAAAAAAAGAAAGAATATGAAGCAATGAAACCCGCTAATCCAAAAAGAAATATGTTCTCAGTGCAGATACTTCAATGTCTAATGTGTGAACTGAAATTCTAAACGTGATCTCTATGTACCCAGTACAATTTTTGTGTACTAGCTTAATTTCAGTTTGTGTTATGTTATGGGTAGAACCAACAACGAGAATTGAATTTATATACAGGGTGATTGGCATAAGGTGTGACAAAAAGCTAGGGCGTGTAGGTTGGACTTAGACAAGAAAAAAATCGTATGGGAGGGGGGGTCTATTTCCCCCCGTTTAGGCAGGAGGGGCAATTTAAGAAAAAAATCACTTAAAACAGAAAAAAAATTATTAAAAAATAACGGTGATACCTACAGAGTAATGCTATAGCATTTTGAAAAGCCAGAAATACATTCTTTAATTTTGTTTTTAAATAAAGTTGTTCGAGTGAATAGTTTTTGAAAAATTAATTTTCAAAATTAAAATTTTGAAGAAAAAAATGAAATTTTTTTTTTTAACAATTTTTTTTTCAAAATTTTACGTATTTAAGTATTATTTTTTTATTCAATATTCAATGCTCTTATTAATTTTTGATCAAACACAAAAAACCGGATGTCAAAATGTTTTGTAGTTTTTGAGAAAATCAAAAATAACAAAAACTACTTTTGTTCTAAGAAAAGCCTTTTATTTTAGTTTTTACGTTTTTGGATTCTTATGTAGGTGAATTTACGATTGAAAGGATTAACTTTCTTTTTACTATTCTTTTAATTATCGTCCGTCTTATAAGCATACAATAATGTGACAAAGTACTGGATTAACCATATTTCACACATTTTTTCATTGAGAACACCTGCGTGAGAGCATTGGTTTAAAATTGACCTGCCACTTTTTTATTATGGTGGGGTCGGCTTGGCTTAGGTGCATTTACGAAAGAAAGGATTAACTTTTTTTGTAAAATTTTTTTATTATCAGTCTTATAAGCATACAAAAACACTTTTTTATTGAGAACACCTGCGTGAGAGCATTGGATTAATATTGATCTGCGAATGTTTTTTAAATAATGCAGCGTTACACGCCCTAACTAGTGACAGAAAAATGCAATTGCGAAATAAGAACAAAAATGTTCCTGAATCTTGAAATCAATTTAAATAATAAATACATGCATATTTAGATAAAATACATAATTACTGTTTATTTAAAGTTAATCCTTTCTTTCGTAAATGCACCTAAGCCAAGCCGACCCTACCATAATAAAAAAGTGGCAGGTCAATTTTAAACCAATGCTCTCACGCAGGTGTTCTCAATGAAAAAATGTGTGAAATATGGTTAATCCAGTACTTTGTCACATTATTGTATGCTTATAAGACGATAATTAAAAGAATAGTAAAAAGAAAGTTAATCCTTTCAATCGTAAATTCACCTACATAAGAATCCAAAAACGTAAAAACTAAAATAAAAGGCTTTTCTTAGAACAAAAGTAGTTTTTGTTATTTTTGATTTTCTCAAAAACTACAAAACATTTTGACATCCGATTTTTTGTGTTTGATCAAAAATTAATAAAAATTAATAAGAGCATTGAATATTGAATAAAAAAATAATACTTAATTACGTAAAATTTTGAAAAAAAATTGTTTAAAAAAAAAATTTCATTTTTTTTTTCAAAATTTTGATTTTGAAAATTAATTTTTCAAAAACTATTCACTCGAACAACTTTATTTAAAAACAAAATTAAAGAATGTATTTCTGGCTTTTCAAAATGCTATAGCATTACTCTGTAGGTATCACCGTTATTTTTTAATAATTTTTTTTCTGTTTTAAGTGATTTTTTTCTTAAATTGCCCCTCCCGCCTAAACGGGGGGAAATAGACCCCCCCTCCCATACGATTTTTTTCTTGTCTAAGTCCAACCTACACGCCCTAGCTTTTTGTCACACCTTATGCCAATCACCCTGTATATGTAGGTAGTCACTTGTAGTGAATACACACGATATGTACTGAAAATAAAACTGTGGAACAGATACAACGAAATATGTAATGATTACATGTCTTAATATTTAAAGCCTCTTGTTTAAATTAGAAACCATTTAAGTATGCAGCCAGAATATCTATAGAAAATATAGCACGTGTATAGAATACAGACAATATGAACTCAATTAATACTTAGAAATATATTTGTAATGACTACATAAATATTTAAATCCCCCCATATTGGAAAAGTGAATTGAGTAAATCAAATATCTACTGATCAGGATGACACAACTCGGTAAGAACAAACTGATATGGTCAATGCATGCTTTGTTTTAAACACCTAAAAGTTCCAACTCATTCGTTTGAAGGAAAGGTATATTTAATTGGCCCATCGGCACACTCCTCTTGGAAGGTTCCGCGTTGATATTTTCCAAATAAATAAAATATAATGGGGAAGCCAGACGTCAGATAAACAAAGATAATTACATATATACAGACGAGTCATAAATATGATGTGAATACAAGAAGTTGTACCCCTTACATACATATATTAACAAAACATTGTGATGAGTAAAGTGTCTACGTATTCACTACATGTTTCTGCATTGAGTCCATAGCATACATTTTTGACTGCATAACACAGCTAATAAATGTATGTAGGCAGTACAGGTTTCAACATGTACTGAGTACATAAATTATATTAATGAAGAACTATATTCGATGAGTGCATATAGGTAGGTACAAATGTATTTTTTTCATTTCGATGGGAACATCCAGAATCACTATGGACACAAATCCACAACCCTAGGATTCCACAATTGAATGCGAATTTTTGACCGATGTTTAATGTTTTGTGTATTAGACCACGATTCGTATGCCGAAAAGGAAAATGGACCATAATGGGATTCGTGTTTTAAAACAAAACTATTGGTACTTGAAGTTTACCCAAGCTCTCTCTCCACTTACTTTCACAATAGTCCTAAAAAAATCATTTTGACTAGCGGATTCCCCAGCTTTTTGAGACTTCTTATTTCTTGATCAGTGAACTCTAAAGAAAACATATCCGTTTGGATATAATTCCCAATGCTTTTGTTTCATGGATTTAAGTCCTTTTGGGACTTCGCTTTTCACAACTTACTCTGTTTGCTCCTGTAACTCCTTCTATACTATAAATCCCTAATGGCACATTGGAAAATTTTCATTATCCCTGCCATCACTTCAGTCTCGTTTTTCCATCATTTGACATATTAACGACACTTTTTCGTTCTTATTAATCGTTCACATTTGCGACAATTCTTCATTACACCATTTCCGCAAATTTACTCCATATCGTAAATTACAGTTTATGTCCTCTTTTCACATATTGTTGGCAGTTTTTCCATTCGAGATTCAATTTTAATCCTTAATCGTAATTTCAAATATTTTATATTCTGTTTTGGACTTTTATTGAGCTCGTTTGTTCGTCGGCCGCAAACTACCACTTCCATTGGGAAAAGTTACAAAGCAGAGGAGAGAATTTATAAGGTCCCTTATGCCGGCTGCCTAGTCGGGCGAGGATGGCAGTGAGGTCTACGACGACGATGAGATGGAAGATAGCTTATTAATGTCCGTTTGACACGAAAACCATATTATCAGGCAGAAAACTTTACTAAGCGGAAGCTCCACCGCACACTCCACCGACTGCATCTAAAATTTAATGAAAAAAGGACTGCGCGTTGCATATCGCTGCTGCTTGTACTACTTTTGCCTCTCCCGCTCCTATCATTAGTTTGGTTGGATGATGATGATGATGACAAAAGTTGGCTCATACATACAATAGAGGTAAATGGGGAGACGAAGGATTAGCACGTTTTGCCCTGATTTGTCGCTGCAACGAGCTGCATTCGACTATTATCCTTCGTCCTGGCTCTTTTTATGATGTAAGCTGAGGATAATTCCATGTCAGAAGCAAGGGATTAAGGCTTAGAATTACTACTCTGCTCCTGCAACAAAAAAAAAGCACACGTCCTTTTGTCTCATTCTATTTTTTTTTTTTTCGAATGTTTTGTTTTAATGGAAGTTTAAAGAGTATCTGAAGGGATTGTGTCACATTCACATTTATTCCGGATGTTAGAAGTATTCAGTGTTGTCTTCCTCTCGTCGTCGTCGGCAGAAGTCGTTTCGTCCTGACAGAAATCGTAGTTAAATGAAGGAACATTTTGTGACAGAATCATTAAAACAATACCGTGATATATGTTTAAGTTTCATGTATGGCTGCTCGGTGATAAAGTCTATCTCTCCTTTACTATATACATACGACTCACACATCATGTGAATATATGGATAAAATAGATTATCCTGTGAAAGCATAGACGAATCCTGAATATCCTGCCGTTGTTCGTGGGTTTCCAAGAGTTTTATATAAAACAGTTTAGTGGTCGCATTGTCATTCCAATTTGATGATGCCTGACTGAATGAGGAGGCGTGTGGTAACGGCAGAGATATAATCAGGACTTTTTGTAAGGGATGTTATGGAGGTTCTAGTTTATGAGACACTTTATTGGTGTAGGGAAGAAAATTTATGAATTTAACGATGCACTACTATATGCAATGTGATGTTTAAGTTTTAACGTTTCTGAGAATATAATGGCGGATATCAGGATTTTGAAACCATTTATATGTTTTTTCGTGCGTAAAGAGCGTTGGCAACGCGTAATGATGGTATTAATTAATTTTTTAGAGGGTCTAGTTTTCTTGGATTTTCAAGAGAACTTAATATCCGCTCTAAAGTTTTCAAAAGACAAAAGTTCGTAATACTTTTATAGATGATGAAAATTGGGGTCTTAATGGCGATGGAAACATAAAACTTTATCAAATTAAAAGCTGAACAGTGATTTCGTCTATAAAAGTGGAAGTGAAAAAGGTACCTAACCATTACTATATTGGAACGTAAGGTAGTTTTTGTAATTAACCTTGTTCGGGAGCAGTATTTAAAGACCTTTTCTGAAACTATAGCTTATACTTAAAAGTTTTGAATAAAATTAAATAAATTGCAGCTAAGAAGATACAAATGGTGCTTCTAACTTCATTAAATATTTATCTCATATCCCTTGTAGGTAGTAAGAACTTTTCCAATATAAACGCCTTCTTCGGGCAACTCTTAAAGCGGATTGGAACTCAGGAAGTAGTCACTTAAGCTATGGGATCGAGAACTTGTTTCTTCAAGAGCATTCTATGGTCGACTGATCAAAATTGAATAAGACGTCACTAATAATTACCCAGCAGCGAAAGAATATTTCCAAAAAAAGCGCTCTCGAGGAGACATTTTTGGAAGAGTTTTCTTTAAACATCTCCAGTTCTAGTTAAGCCAAACTTCTTTGTTACTACTCTGACATACCTATAGAACAATACTAGTCTTTGGGTAACTGTGTCCAGTTACGAACTTCAATTTGGTTGAGGTCTCCTACTTCTTGGTCGATTCACCAAAGGCGCGATGTCTTCCCGTATCCGAGTTAGATTCAAAAACTTAACAGGCCCAAGAATTTTTGTCCATTCACTCTACATAACCCCAGCTATCTTATCCTATGAACTCTCTGTGCCGTATTAGTGTTTATTTCGTATATTTTGTGGTTAAATATTCTCCTCAATTAAAACTGAACCGAATATATTATGAAGTATTTGTATATCGAAGTGACCGTAGATCCGGCTCGAAGGACCAATGCAAATCTACGAACATAAATATTTCAAACTTACCTTAACATTTTAGCTGTTTACTGTGACGTTTACTATGGATTCGTTGGAAAGAAAAGCATTTTTAAAATCCCAACAAATAACTGCTTCCGATTAATAGGCTTTGCAGCAGGTCGTAAGTTTCTAGGAATAAGAAAAAAAGAATAAAGATCCACAAGGCGGTCTAACCACCAACAAATACCAAATCAACCATGTGCTAATTTCCGCAAGGCAGGTACATATCTGACATTTTAGACATGTTCATATTTCCAAGTTGCAGCAAGATTCAGAGATTAACTGTTGAACGAAAAGAAATCACGAACCACTCAGAAGACTAAAGTGGACGTCTTAGAATACCTTGACTTACAAGGGTCTACATAAGAGCCACGATATGAATGATATGATGAATGCACTTAACTGAAAAACAGTAGATTTAAATGTGGCAAAAGTGTCGATCCAGGAAAACGTGGTGCAAGAAGATTTTGCGTAGAAAAAGTTGGGAGTCAGCAGAGAGTAAGCTAGGAAGCTACTATACATACGTCCTCATACACATACAAAGCTTAACAAGTCACAAAAAAAAAAAACAGCTGGTTGCCAGCTTTAGGCCGCAATGTACGAGTATGCTTTCTGAAACAAGACAACACTTAAATAGGCAAGTAGTAGTGTAGCTCTGAACCGGGAGGTCTACCATAGATCAAATCTGCACATTGATTCAAATCCTGGAAAAACTAAAAAAATTCAAATTCTTCGAGCTCTTCCAAACTTGTACAGGGTATCTGGATATCTGCTCATAGGCTACTCGATTTGAACAACGAATCGACAAAAGTGTCCCAGCGAAGAGAATCTTCGAATCCTAACATCCAGCGTAGTTCTCAATAAGAACTTGCATTAAAATACAAAGTATCGATACGGCATTGCATCTCTTCATAGAGTATCGAGTAAATATCGCCCATCACTAGTTTAGTCTGTTCGGCCTTTGTTTGTTATCCTTCGTTAGGAGCACATCGAAAGAGGACTAACCTTTATTTATTGCGTTCCTTAGAAAAACTATTACGTTCCTCTCATATTGACTTAGCAACGTATCAGAGAGAGAGAGAAAGAGAGGATAAAATAATTAATACAAATTTCAAAAGTAAACATTTTGCCATTAAGCAAATTAAAGCTAAATTACTAATCGCCAAGGACACATTTTCTGCTGATTGCATAGCAATAACCATCGCATAAATCTCGCCTCCATTAAACTATACCGACATACCCTTTATAACAGCGTAATACCGTCTACATCAATTTCCTCAGGTACAGTAGTAGTGGCTTCCTTCAGTGGGTAAATTGGAATGGCGGACATATTTTTGTTCAACTACTATCCACAGCGATATTCTGACGTTCGAAATGCAAAATTGAACAAAAAAAAAAAAAAAACATCGAACGAACGAAGGACGTTCGTGACTTGAAGCAATTTTAGTCCATTTCCAACAAGAAATGTGACAACAAAAAAAAGCTTGTGAAATATTTATTCAAAACGAATGAAGTAAAAACGAAAAATTGTCAGAGTGTTTTCTACTATTTCAGTGGGTAATGCCCCTAAAGCTCTATAGCAGATATGTATATATAAAAATCGTAAACACGAATAAACAACGAATAACGAACAGCGACCATTTTTATTTCATGTTTTTGGTTTATTTTTTGTATTTTTATAAACAACCTTCGTGACCCTATTTTTTAAGTGTGAGTTAGGGTGATATAGATGTTGTTTTTTTTATGCATGTATTTATATTATTTTTCGTTGACAATTTAAGCCCAATAGTGTAGAATAAATGGTGCCTACAGGGACAGAATCTACTCATCCTTTTTTATTTCTTTAATGGAAAATAAATTGCACAACAAAAAAATTTAATCGCTTTTTTTTTGTTTAGTTCTACAACTGCAGATATTACCAATGGGTCATAGTTTGGGGAGGAGAAGGATATTGTAAACATGCTGTTATTTTTAGATGAAACCGTTTTCGATATCAAAAGTCTGATGTTGTAAGTTTTTAAAAAGTTAGCAGGGAAAGCTTTTCGTTATCAAAATTTGATTAAAACGAAAAAATTATAAAAAGGACAATCAAAAAATATTTTTAAATTAAAATGCTATTTAACAAAAATTTTGAAATAAAAATATAATTCATCGTTTATTTAACATCTCTTAAGGCAGCACTCAAATGTTTGTCAAGTTTTAACGTTAAAGAGAGACTTGGATTAGAAAAAGTTCTGAGTATTGTTCCTGAAACGTCATTCGGCTCCGGACTCTTATTTTGCGATTTTTTCAAGTGCTTAGTGTTCTTAAGGTAGTTATGGTCAATTTTTTAGCTTTTCCCTATCTTGTGGGCTCATAAATGGACAAGCTCGGATTTGGTCTGTTTCTTCGTTTGTTTTCCGCTTTTATTTTCCAAAAGTGCCGGATTCAATAGGATAATATATCATAACGACAACGACGCGACAACAATTTTTGTATCGCAGATTTTTGCTTACTAATCAGCACATTTGATTTTCCAGTGAATATAAAATCGTGGTTGCAACAAATTTTAGCATATACAAACTTCCTGATTTCTGTCACACGATTATTTAATCACATGAAAAGCAACAAAGGCTGTACGAACGCACTTGCAATTTTAGTCGCACGATTAGTTAGAACTATTGCATTTAATTCTGCCATTTCAAGTCGCAAGATAATTTAGTCAAAAACTTTAACTCGTGAGTTTAAATCTGAATGCAAATGTTTTAGCAAGAAATCTTCATAAGTTGCGATAATTATTTTATTCGCAGTGATTATGGACATGGGCTACATTTTGGTCAGAAAAAATTTTGGGGCAAAATGTTATTAACGATACCTGTCACAGAACCGTTTTTTTTTTTTTATTTTCGAGTTTCTCATTAACGGCTCTAGAATTTTAACCAAAAATTTTCAGCAGGAGTCCCCTTAAGTTTAAAATAATATTGTATATAAAAATATTCGAAAAAATATTTGTTGGTTTTTTTTTTTTGAAAACAAATTTTTTTTGAAAAATCAATATCTTCAAAACCTGTGAACGATTTTTTTTTGAAATTATTTTCTAAAATCAATTTTATTAAATACTTAAAATTCGCATCCCACATTTTTTTGTTGAAAAATTTTAAAGAAATTTCTTATATGAAAAATGTATTTAATAATAAAACGATTTTTTAAAGTTTGTTTGCACGAATTCATACTTTTCTAGAAATCAGACGACAATTGTATGCATTTGAACATTATTATCTCATTAAATCCATGTTTTATATTTTTAAAATGTATCTTAAATTCCAAAGTTCTTTTACATAAGAGCAAGTTCGTGAGATCCAGTCGTGCATTTTATTTGTTGTTGCGACTCAAAAAATGTCTATATATTTATGCGACTGTAATCGCATGTGCGTTCTGAGTAAATTATTTATTGGAATTGGCCCTTCCCTTATTTTTAAGTTTCAAGTCCTTTGACAGGCTATACTCGTCGATAGTTTTGATCAAATTCCTTCCTGGTTTACCATCAGCTTAAAGAAATATATTTCAAATCTATAAAATATGTGTTTTCGCAAAAAAAAAGTCTTCTGACAAAATTGATTTAATCTTTTCCTCTACCCCATGAATCAGATCAAAAAGTCCCTCTTATCATCTCAAAACTACCAAAACTTTAATCATCGTTTAATCTTCAACAAAACAACTCTTAAACTTCAAGACACTCTCAAATTCATCTTTCTCCTCAAAAAAACAAAAACAACCAGAAAATACAAAAGACGAATTATAACGATTATAAATCATTAGCTTCCATTCTTCAGGCCATTATGCAATCAACTAGTGACTCGTAACCAAGCTAAAGCAAGTGAAACAAAATCTATTTGTCAATTTCTATTTTGCTTCTCGCTTATACTCATTAAGCCAACCCATCACATCATCATCATCCTCATTCACATCTATAAACATCTGAGAATCTACAAGATGAATAAAAAGCCATTAATCTAAAGCTTGCAGGCATCATCATATACAAAAAAAAAAGTACACAAAATATCTCACAGAGCTAACCCATAGTGTGCTTAAATCGGGAAAGAAAAAACTTTAAACAACAATAAAAAAAACCAAACAAATTTTGAATAAGAGCGAAAAACGTTATCTATGACACTCCAGTTCTAGAGAATTAGTCAGAGGAGGTGGATGGACTCTTCAAAAAGCCACGACAACGGCGACGACGACGACGCGGACAAAACCAAAAATAAGAAGAGCAAATTGTTTTTCCAATATAAAATCCATTCATTTACACTAGGCTGACTCCGAAATATCATCCTTGTCCTTCCCCTCTCAACATCCTCTCATCCACCTCATAGCATTCAAATGCCCTTTTAATCCTTTCACAATGCGCCTTCTGCTCTATGTGTTTTGAAAATTTAATTTGTTTTGTATATAAGGGGATATAGGGAGACAGCCGAGGGACATCCATATTGAGTGTACGGGAGGTAAAAGGGGTAAACGGATATGCCAACACCAAGAATTGAAGACGGAACACTTTTTCATTGACACCACCAGAGGTACTTTTTGTTGTTTTGTTGGCTCTTATTATGAATATCCTTTCAACGGGACGTGGGTGCCGCGCCGCCGACAACCCCAACGAAACGACAAACAAAAAATACATCGAAAAACTCAGCCAGGAGTCGAAAACAATAATGAATTTTCATTTGCAAATATACAAATTGGTGTGTTTTTTTTTTATTTTCTTTCTTATCGTTGTATTTGCTCACTTTTTCTGCTGGATCATGGTATTTATTTTTTTGTACTCCAAATATGTATACACCGTTATACATTAGAAGCGATAATGGCGTCGGCGAGCACAGTGGAGTCAAAAGGCTTATTTTTCTGTTGCTAAAATCATAATTGATACCCCGGACGGCACAGATACTTTCCACAAAAGTTTTCGCTAATACATTCCACAATATTCAGATCCCGTGAATTGAAAAGGCTAACGTTCCACAGTCCACAGAACATGAATTTTACCTTCCACAATAGTTTGCCCGAACATTCTTAATTTAATTCACTTGAATGCTAATGAAAAAGTTTTGTATTTTACAATACTATGTAGATTCTTCCAACAAAATAACTGAAGGCTATTTAAAGCTAAAAATGTCTCTTAACATTAACATTACACTCAACGTCAACGTGAAATGGAAAATAAATACGTTCCACACCTTTTGTAAGTGTTCAGGTGGCATAAAATAAAAATGGGAACGTTTCTCAAAACATAAATTTTTCATATGTTCGTGAGTAAAACAATAGAAGAGCATAATTCTTTTCTACCACAATATTTCACACAGTGTGTAGATGAATAAATTACAAGTGAAAAATATTCGTATGATCTTTTCTAAAATTAAAGGAGTGCATCAAGGTTTTTTTTATGAATTTTCTCATTTGACCTTTAGTCGTAGGTGAAATTTCACGGAGTTTTGAAAAGTAAAATCATCGTGAAAAAGCCTAACATTCATAAGTATTAGTTTTGTTTCGTATTAAAGACATTGAACATTTCGGTATGGAAATTAAATTTTCACTCGAATTATGATATAACTTTAAGCAAGTGACAAAAATACATATTATTATAATTTGGTTTTCGCATAAGAATTGGAATGAAAAAAAAAATAGAAAAATATATGGAGCACATTAATTTTTCACTTCACAAAGAAATAAGTTTTTATCTAAACTAAACTAAAGCAAAAACGTGCCTGGGTCCAATTCCAAAAAACAAGAAGGATTTCCCATGTCCACATTCCATTCTGTTCACCGTCAAATGTGCTGTGAGCTTTTTGTTTCCCCTATTGAAAATATTTCACGCGAAAAATTGTGGAACGTATTTATTTTTCGTTCCACAAGATTTAAGTAATTTTGTTGGAGGCAGATTGAAATAAGTCAAAAAAAAATCAATTTCGGAGCAAACTAAAGGGTGCGAATGGTAAAATTGAAATCTTCTATTAACTTCTTTTTTTAGTTAAAAGTGTCTATTAAGTTTAAAAGAACATTTTTAATAAATTCCAAAAACTCCCATAGAAATTCCCGAAAATGTGAAACATCGTGTTTATTTTTCAAAGAATTATAAATTAAGATTTTTCGATTTTTTTTTATTTTTGGCAATTTTGTTTGGCATTTTGCACCACAGTGTTTGTGTGGCGTAGTTGATAGAGCTTCCTTAAGGTTCTAGTACTTATACTCTGTTGCCGACACTTTTTACGTTCGAATATAAATTCTTAGCACAAAGCTGTTCGGTTCTTCTAGTTGTTGCTGTTATTATAATAAAAGGACGCCAAGGGAAAGGAAAAAAGCCTGTCTGAGGTTAGAAATGAAATGAAATTAATGAATTTAATTTCAGTATAATAGACACGCAAGTATTTAGAAGGAGTCACTTTTTCTCTCTTAAATTGGTTTTGTGTGTATTTTTTTTTTTTTGGAACGACACAACCGAATGAGGAGAAAGGAAAAGAAATGGCGTTAAAAATAGAAAAACTCAAATGGAAGGGAGTTCCAAATGGATAACATTTTTGCCATTAAATATTATACCTAAGCTTTGTCAACAAAAAAAATAACAATTTTAAAAATGGATTGAGGTATTAATATCATTTAAAAAGGGATAAGGGATAAATTTAATATGCACACACAAGTTACCTTCTCATTTTAGGAAAGGTTAATGGGTCTTATTTGGAAACAGTAAGTATTCGTTTATACGAGTATATATTTAGAATTTGAAATAATAATATTTTAGAAATAAAGCCCTTTCAATCTAGAGACGAATCAAGAAGGGGAGTGATTTTTGAACCAAACCAGTGTGCCATCCGAATCATCATCGTTATTGAAAAGACACTTACATATTGTGTTTCAAAGCTTAAAAAGAAGAATATCACTCCTCCAAATATATTTGAACATTAAATATTCAACCACACAAAGAAATAAAGTTAGACAATGTGACCTTGTCTCTGAATAATCACAATCAGAGATACATACATATGTTTAACACAAATTGGCAACAAGCTTTGACAGGTGATTGCGGCCATATTGTTGAAGATAGATCTGTCAAATTGGCTGTCATTTATTCAGTCTGTCTTCCTCCATTTCATGGCCGCCATAATTCGAGAACCATTCACAACGTGGTGGATTCATTCAACTCTACCGGTTTGTGAACAATCCGTCAACACCCATACGTCAACAAAACGCCAGAGCTGCCGAGAATCCAATTCCGGACTGCGCACAAGAACTCGGCCTTTCGAAGACTACAATTTTGCATCATCACTTGACCCTACGATAGAACGAACATCAACTGACCTACGAGCTTAGAGTTAACGACTAGAGATAACTAAGTGTTCTCGCTATTTGGACTCTCGAGCAATTTGAAGTTGACCCACATCTCGGCCGAAAAATCATCATATAATAAAACGGCAAACATGTTTTTTGTGGTACACTTTTCTCCAAAAGTATTTAACCGATTTCGATAAATTTTATATGGTTGGAAAGCCACAGTTACGGAGATGTGCAGAATATACTTGAGACACGCATTTACACACTGTGGGTCATTTTTGTTTTTGCACTGTCGAACACTTTGCATATTACATAAAATAAAATTTAATTTAATAAATTTGCTTGAAAACACTGCCAATAATATAAATAATAAATAAATTGGCACTCGAATTTCGAGAGCTGGATCGGCTAGTATTTATAAATGACTGGGTCCGGCAACAAGCCAAATTGTCGATTTTAGGATAATCACAATACAGACAAGATCCACCAAAATCCAATGCGGAGAAAATCACTGTTTTGGTGTGTATTTTGACATCATCGGTATACATATACTTGGACGACATTGGCCTAGTCATCACTATCAACGGAGAGCGCTGTCGGACGATGACAACCAATTTCTTCTGACCCGAATCGCATGATATGGACACCAACGATATGTCATTTTAACAGGACGGCCTCTCAGCCCAAGCCACAATAGACAATTTGCAAGAGTGAACATGGTTATCTCACTCGGAAGCTACGTGATCGTGCGATTTGACCCCGTAAAACTTTTTTTTGTGTTTTTTTTTTTAAGTCACAGGTCTATGCTAATAAACTACAAATTACCACTGCCCTGAAAGCCAACTTAGACAATCAATGCTATTGATCAAATCCAGCATGATGTATGCCCCAGAGTTATGGAAAATTAGAAGTTCGGATGCGCGCCACCCAGCGGCGGATATTAGAATGATTTATGATATCTTATTCAAACTTTGTTCTATTCAAATTTAAAGATACGAAACACTTGATGGAAAAACCATTTTAACGACAAAAATAATAGGGGACCGAGTACATATTCCAGTGGTAGTCCATTTTGACTTGCGAGTTATACGTTCTATAAGGCAAGTTATGCATTCGTAAAAAAAATCGAACTCGAGATTCAGTTCAGTTCAGATTCAGCAATTCTGTCTGTCTGTCTGTCGGTTCGACTACAGCCTAAACGGCTCGGCCGATTTTCTTTAAACTTGGTAGATATCATTTTTAATTTTTTCCCCCACACATTTTTTCTTTTTTTTTAAGACCAAAAATAACGGTATCTGCCATATGATTTTTTTTCGAAGTTTTATAAATATTTTTTTTTTTTTCAAAAACTGTTGCGACAGATTTAAAAATAAAAATACAACAACATTTCTTTTAGTTAAAGCTAAATATTGGTTGAAAAAAATTCCGAAAAATGGTTATTGAGGGTTCTCACCATTTGTCTTTGATTTTTTCAAAAAATCTTGTTTGGATTTTTTAAAAAAATTTCAATTTCTTTTTTTTTTTAGAACTCAATATTTCGAAAACCCCATATTATATTTTTTTTTTTAAACTTGATAATTGAAAGTTTCTCAATATAATCTACAAGATGTGGAAAAAAAATTTATTTTACCTAAAATTAAAGGTCACCTATACAAATCTTAAAAATGGTTTTCAAAAATCGTATTTTTCTCGAAAAAGGCGCCAAGAATTTTAATAAAAAAAATTTCTTTCAATTAATTCTAACGGTCTTTAACTTAATAAAAAAAATTGAAATTAAGATAATACAGCTTGTTACCTACCATAGAACCGTTTTTTTTTTTAAATTTTGAATTAATTATTATCGACACAACGGATTTTAATGAAATTTTTTTATAGAGATGCTTCTAAAAAGTTTAAAAAACATTGCTTTTCAAAACTTAAAAAAAAAATATTTCTTAAATAAAAAAAAAAATCGTTTTTTTTTTTGGAAAATTCGATGTTTCAAAAACGACTAAATGTTTTTTTTTGTAAATTTAATTTTCATTCGTACAATAGTAAAAACTTAAAGTTGGCGTACTATATTTTTTTCTTAAAAACTTCTAAAAATTTTGTATATAAAAGCTATTTTTTTAAGAAACTACTACAACGTCTTATAGTTTTTGTTCTTGCATAAATTCATATTCTGTTTTTATCTCTGTTTTAATCTCTTTCTACTAAATAAATTTAAAAAATTAATTTTATCCTTATCAACAGTTTTCTGTAATAACATTCGTTTTTAAAATTCCTAGTCTATTACATAGGAGCAAGTTCGTGTGACCCAGTCGTGCGTTTTATTTAAACCGGTATACAATTTAAAGAATCATCTCCTTCCCCCAACAATCCTCCAACGAAACCATTTTAGGAACGGAAATATAAGCATTTCAATAGAAATCCTCTTACTCCAATTTAAGCTTATAATTCAATAAAAATAACATGACAACCAATTTTATCTACATTTATCGTGCAGATAGATACATATACACCTAAGTCCTTTTCTATTAAGCTTAATTTTGAATTGATTGATTTCTGTTTCCAGGAAAATAAAAAAAGGTAAAAATCCCACCAGGACCCTCGCATAAAATACAAAATTAAGTTAAATCTTCTCTTCTCAAATGTTTAACCTTTCCAATTCTCTATATTCATGAACCATTTGCCCAAGTTAAATTAAATTATAATCATTATATTAAGGACACATTCCCTCTACGTACATACATATATATATCAGTTGCCAAAATGACTCCACATACATACATTCTTTCGGTCTTGTTGGTGGTGAGGCGCGGCACGGCACGGTTCTGCGTTTTATATAATTCGAATGAATAAACACTAATTACTCAACACATTTCACGCTCGGTGACATTTTATGTTGCCTCAGAATAAAATGTCACAACAAAAGTTCTTACGTGCCTGACGCCTCCTAAAACATGTCACACACTAATAAATTCTCATCACATTATTAAATACCAACATACACACGATTTGATGATATTGATTTCGAAGGCGATTTATGCAAAAATGATTATACGCTTTTTGCGTAAAATAGAAATTAATCGCTAGAGAATTCGATTTATTTGGAATTTAACAAACACAAAAATAAAGTGCACGACTGGGTCGCACGGACTTGATGCTTTATCGAAGCTTAACATACATACTCGTATAAACGAAATGTGAAGAATTCAAAAATACTATACAAATGGTTTTTTTTTTACAATTTTTGTTTGTTTATAAAATAAAATGCATGACGGAGTCGCACGAACTTGCTCTTACGTAAAAGACTAAGAATTTCAAAAATGAATGTTTTTATGGAAAAACTGTTCTAAGAAGAAATTCATTTTTAAATGACTAAAACAACTCCTTTAGTAGTTGGAGCTTAAAACGGGATGCCATGTGATTCAAGCAAATGTATGTGTTTATCAATTTTTTTACTTGCGACTTATAGGTACTGAACTCGAGATTTTGATCAAAATTGACATTACGTGGGTCTCGTAATTCTGTCTGTCTTTCTGTCTGTCTGATTGTCTGTCTGTCTGGCTGTCTGTCTTTTCGACTACAGCCTAAACAGCTCGGCTGATTTTCTTTAAACTTGGTATATGATTTTTAATTTTTCCCCCTACACGTTTTTTCTTTTTTTTTTTTATAAGACCAAAAATAACGGTACCTGCCTTACGATTTTTTTTTCGAAATTTTATAAATATTTTTTGTGGAAATAAAAATGGTTATTTTTGGCAGCCCCCCCTGAAACCATTATTTTTGTTTTTGATTTTCTCGAAAACAACCGATTAAAATACTTTTTTTTATGCTAAGGCTCCTCCAAAATTTTCATTTTTTTCTTTTTTGGATTAAAAAAAAAAATTTCTAAAATTTTTTTGGAAACTCAGTATTTCGAAAACCCCATGCTCGATTTTTTTAAAAGTTGATATAATATACAATTTTTGAGAAAAAAAAATTTGTTTTACCTAAAAACAATGGTACCCACCATACAAATGTTAAAAAATGGTTTTCGAAAATCGTATTTTTCTCGAAAACGGTGCCGAGAATTTCGCTAAAAATTATTTTCTTTCATTTAATTTTTACGATCTATAATTTAATGAAACAAATTTTGAAATCAATATTTTTTTTATATATTTAATTTTTATTGGAACAACAATAAAAACTTTAAATTGGCGTACCAAAATTTTTTCTTAAAAATGTTTTGAAAATTTTGTATATAAAGATTATTTTTTTACGAAACCATTAAATAATAATAATAAAATAATTTGTATTCTTGTATAAACTAATATATGCTTGAAACACATGGCATCCTGTGTTTAGCTCCAACTACTAAGGAGTTCTTTTAGCCACTTAAACAATGAATTTTATGCTTATCAACAGTTTTCTCTAATAACATTCATTTTTGAAATTCTTAGTCTTTTACATAAGAGCAAGTTCGTGCGACCCAGTTGTGCATTTTATTTTATTAAATTATAGATTGTAGGGATTAATCGAAAGAAAAAAAATTTTTATCAAAATTCTAGGCACCGTTTTCGAGAAAATTTTTTAGCATTTGTATGGTGGGTACCGTTATTTTGAAGTAAAATAAATATTTTTTTATCATCTCTTGTAGATGGTATCAAAAAACTTTTATTTGTCAAGTTTAAAAAAAAATCGAGAATGGGGTTTTCGAAATATTGAGTTTTGAAATGATATTCAAAATTTTTAGGAAGCTTCAGCATACAAAAATTATCCAAATCAACTGTACCTTTTTTGAGAAAATAAAAAAAAATGGTTCCGGAATGATTTTCGGAAAAAAATACTAAGCTCTTAAGCTAAAAGCTTGTGAAATATGTACATAAAAGTACTGGTAACGCTTATTCTAGATTGAGCTGTAACTTAGCTGGAAAAACACAGTCTAATGAATTTAGAATAAACTAGGAATTTTAAAATAGGTTTTACTAGCTAGCATAAGTTTATTTTATTCCCACAGAACGTATGTAACTGTTAGTTTAAAATTCAAGTTTTAGCTTAAGAGTTTATTTTTATTCATTGAAAATTCACTTTTTAATTTTGTACACAGAATAAATTATTCTGAATTAATGAGGCCCACATCCACTGACAGTGAATAGTTGAAATAATTGAATTGAAAATTTCGTTTGTCTAAATTAATTTGCACACGACTGTAATTGTAAGATTTAGAGTCAAATTATTTTTAAGAAAAGAAATTATTCTACAACAAATCAACAGACGACTAGACGTTCCAGTTTTTTTTTTAATCACAATTTCGTTAAGGAATGGGTGTTTTTCAATTTGTTTATGAATACAACTTTTGAAATTCTAAGGCTCGACCCAGAGGTGCATTTTATTTATTTTTTAAATTTGAATTTAAAAATTGGATTTTAACTCTTTTTTTTATTCTTAATTGTAAATTTAAGCTAAAAAATGAGATTTTAGTTTTACAGAAGGTTAAGCGTTTTCATTTGGTCAAGTCTCTTCATTTAAAAAAAAAATCCTAGACTTTTATCCCCAACCACACTGTAGATAATTATTTATTATATTTTTTTTTAAATTTACTTTTTTAATATATTTGATGATTTAATAAATACAATTATATTTTTTTTAAACCATACAAGACTTACTGATAAATTTAACTTTCTTCGAAGCTCTTGGTTGTTTGGAGCGAATTTTGGTTGCCTTCTTGATTGGTGCTGATCTCCTTGATACTTTTGTGTTAGCATTCGATTTTTTTTGATAAGAAAAAAGTTAAAAGATAGAAAAGAAGAAATGGAAATATTTAAATTACAAAAATACACAGTAAAACATATTTGTTGACCCACATCGAGTTGAGAAACTTTCCACACTCTCCATACAAAAGAAAAACTAAAACAATGTACATAATATTCAAATTTTCATTAGAAAATAATAAAAAAAAAATTGTACAAACAAATATGAACAATTTTAACGAGATTTTTTCCAGCAAACTGCATTGAAATAGAAATTACACACTTAAAAAATTTCAAAGGAATTCCAGACAAAAAAAAATCAACGAAATGGACTGAATGAAATGTTCAAAGGACATTCATTCACTAGGAAACAAAACAACATAAAAAAAAACCAACAACAATTGAAAGTCGGTTTCTTTGGAGGGCTTATACACGAACACGAATGGTTAGAGGACCACGATATGAGGGGAGGACTATAGGACTAACAAAAAGTGCATTCACTATACACATGGTTGAAAAAACGAAGAACAAGGATATGACTTAAAAGGACATACTCGAAACAATAAGCGAAGAAGAAACATAAATTTGAGGCACTTTTCTGACATTCAAATTCAAAACCCACCACAGACAGAGCCAGAGACAATAGACCAACAACATTTTCGTTTTTCGGCTTCTTTACAGCTCTGAATTGCGGGATTCATTTATAATAAAGTTTTTGGCCTCTCTCTGGTGTTTGAGTTTGTGTTTTGTGTTTTGTATTTTGTGGCAGTGGCAACACACAAAACAAAAACATCAAAGCTCATTTCCATAACACACACACATCGTTGCCTTGACAAAGAAAAACATACAGGTGTTTCGTCAGGACTCTATTATCCTTTCCTCGGCTCAGTCCAACTCGAACCGACTTCAGTTTATGTGTGAAGTTGGTGTTTATGTTTTTGTTGTTGTTGTTTACGTTTGGGGAAAACAAAAACATTGTCGTTTCGTGTTTTCATTTAATGCCATGTGTGTCTGGGAGAAAATATTATTTTACATTTTCTCCCACAAAGCAGTTAATGCCGCCACACTCCCACATCCTTATACTCAGAAACCACAAGGATGTTGTTTTGATGATGGACATAGTATAGTGGATTTTGTGTGCATCGTGTCGAGTGTGAGAGGAACTACCTTAATGCGATAAAGAGGTGTGTTATTTGTGGTCACACATAAAGAAAATAGAACTCAATACTTTTATCGGATGTCTACATAGAAATGCTTTGCATATTTCATTGCCGCAAATGTTTATCACGTCAAGCAGGAATAAGCTTTGGTAAGAGAATTTCAGCATCACATGGATCTAATGGCTAGGGATGGGTTATAAAATGTTGCTTAATTATATAGAAGTGATATTGAAGGTCAAAACAATTTGCATCTCTTTTGTTTTGGACCCTAGAGTGTTGGAAGGAGACGAATTGAAAATGGAAAATTGGTGAAAATAAATAAGCGATATGTACAATGCTTATTTAATAGTGTACTGTACACCCGTCCCCGGTGCTGGGCTGGGCTCACAGAAGGACCGATGTGAAAAAAAATACAATTTTTTCGAAGTAGGTGTTGTAACTTTCCAGTATTTTTAACGAGGAAATCACCAGTGAAGCAACAATTAGTGTGTTTTAAAAATATGTTGCAGACCATTTTAAAGAAGCGCTTTTAAGGCTCGAATTCAGACAATTCATAAATAAATTGGACAAAGTAATAGCTCTCGAAAATAAGACAAAAAAGCGACCAAACATTTCCTTAAAAAAACAACCTTAATTTCAACCAGTGCTAAAGGTTTGAAAGGTTCATTTTTGTATGTAGATACCTCGAAAGTGACCAATTTTTGAACAAAATTTTTGGGGTAAAAATTATAGCTTGTGGAATTGTACCTTAAAATACTGAAACATTTTTCTTGTAAATACAGCAAAAAATAAAAGTAAAGTAACACTCCAAACCACCGCTATACGGAAGTGTCTCCTTTGAAGGATATTGGCAGCAAAAAATATTTCAAAAAATTTGGCACACTTAATGATTTGGAAATTTCAATTCAGTGGAACTTCCGTTTTTTTTTTTTTTGAGTTCACAAATAAGTTTCGACTTTCGAAATTCTTTTTTTCATATTATTTCCCCAACGATTTGGTATTTTTGTCCCAGCTCTAAGCAAAATATTTGGGCTTTAATTCTCATTTAGATGGGACATTAGTACCGAATTCAATTAAGGTTTAATGTTCTCATTAGTGGGGGCATAAGTCTCAGCGCATTGTCAAAGTAGAATCCATATTTGAAATGGCTTAAAATATTTGCTTGAACGCATACTTTCATATAAAAGTCATTCCATTGCAGATGTGTACCAAGTTAAGAAAAATAAGTCCAAAATCTTACATAAATACTTTCAAGGTATTTATATAACATTTTTGTGTTGCTGCTTTGATAGTTTTCATATTTAAAATTAGTTTAAGACCAAATCTGATCGAATCTCATTTGTAATTTGTAATTTTTGACAGATTTTAGGCCAAATAAGTACTCAAAAACTCGGAATAATCTAAAATATTGTTTTTTTTTTTTTTTTTTTTTTTTGACTGCTACATTTCAATCTGTGATAAGAATAAGAATTCAGACGGTAAAAAAATCGTTAAATATTTAGCCGCTTAAAATTTGATCAACTTTAGTTTTTTCAACTGTTATAATTGTTAATTTTCATTGTTCTGAGTTTTTGTGAACTTGTTTGGTTGACAACTGTTAACTGTCAAAAATCAATCAGATTTCTAAAAATCATTTTCAAATCAAATATATAAAAGCAATAACAAAAAATTAGTTCTAAAATCTTGAAATTGCAGTTTTTTTAACTTGTTTTTCCAAATTTGGTACATAAGTCACATTATATGAGCAATGGAATCAATTTCATAGAAACTACATTCAAAAACACGTTTTAAGACATTTAAAACAAAAATTTGTTCATAAATAAGTTCATGACTAAGAGAATGGCATTTTTTTGATTTTTGAAATTTCGTACAATATTCTGACCTAAATTTTAAAGACCTCATTTTAATTATAAAAATAAATTGGCGGCAGCACTTCATTCAGTCGTCCCTAGTCAAAATTTTCAACCGCTGATGTTCTTTCCATTTGTTGCTAATTTCATGTGAAAAATTGTGGATTGTATTCAAAAGGCGAGTTGTAAGTAGTTATTTTTGAGCATACAGGAGCCTAGAATTGAGTTCTAGAGAAAACGAAGTTTTAAGCCTGTTACTTACTTCAGTTGAAATGAAAAATGAGTACGTTCCACAATTTTTTACACAACATATTTTCACGATTTGATCATGGGACTTCACAATGTTCTAGTGAACAACTTTATGGAGTGTGGACAAACTTAAAATTTGGGAATCAATATGCTTTGGTTTAAAATAGAAGCTGTGGAATATATAAAATTGAAAATTTCACGCCGATGATTTGGAAAGAACATTTCATATGTGAATTAGACATAAAAGGGAGCATTCAATGCTAATGATTTAAAAAAAATATGCATATATCAACGTATACACAAAACCACTGTTTCGTGTTTGAAAAAATAAATTAATTGATTGACAAATGTCAAACTATATACTACGATCCTCTAGTTTTTTTCCATGAGTGAGATATTGTGGAACTTATTATTCATCTAACATTTCTTACAAAATTTTACTTTATCATGCAAAATGTTCATTTCGTATAATATTATGTGTTTCTCGGCTGAGAGAAAAATACAACAAGTAGTCAGATTTTCTTTGAACTCAGCCTAATTTCACACTCAAACACTTCTTGAGAGTTCATTCCTCCGCAGCACAATACTCGTATCTCTGCAGCATAATCTTTCAATGCTTTTGCTCTATAATAAGCAATATAAATTCCTTGACATGAAAATCTAGAAGACGAAAAAAGAACCGAATACAAATCTCCATAAAACACATCCTTATCCAGCATCATTGCCCCCGCCACACATATGTATATCCAGAAAGGACCTTATTTTAAATTTGAATTTACAATGCCTTCTTTGGTGATCCAATCAGAAGAAAAAACTTATGTATGCTGCGGTGCATCTAGTATATACTTGACACCCACATATACTTTTCTTCACACAACGAATGATGTAGCTTGTAGCCTCATAAATATCTTTTTCACATTTATCCTTTGTGCGACGGAATGGAATTGAAAAAAAGGACACAAAAATGTGTTAAGAAAAAAAATGGGATGAAAAAAACAATAGTGTGTCCACCGGAAAGGAGATATATCAGCAATTTTTCCCATTTAAGATCAATTCGACACTTGTTTTCCTACTTCCTTCCTAGAGGATTTACTGTAACATACCGAAAGACAAAGTGTCCTTGGAACAAGGAGAACCAGCAATAAAGGTTCAGAGTTCCTATTTTTTGTTCCATCTTACCCTCAAGACCTTCGTTTTCTGCAGTGAACTGCGAAATAATAAGAAAAAATTCCTTTTCTACGTGACGACGCCGACGTTGGTTTTTTTTTTGTTTTGTTCTTTCAATATATAATCCTGTCAGAAGGTCCTTATACTTATCAGAGTTCATCAGAGAATTCCTGCACATTCCCAGGACATCTGTTGTTACGACCCTATTCCTAGATGTCGTCGTCGTGCGTCGTCGGTGGTACATTTTTATTAATACATCTCTGGACAGAAAATATCATTCGAGGGTAACCAAACTACTCCAGACCAAGGTCCTTGTTTTATACATTTCAATGTTGTCACTCCCCCGCACACACATATTCAGCTTACCAACCATGTTGGTTTGGAATAAAAGTCACCAGAAATGAGTCTGGTCGGACATAGCGAAAGGATGATGTGTCTTCATCCTCGTCATCATCATCAGCATAGTCCGACGTCGTCCTCGGTGCCCTCGTCGTAGTTGTCCTTTTTTTCTCGTCCTATTTCTCTTGCATAGTTATTCGAGTGAGAATACTTGGGTGGAATATCAAAATGTTAGTTCATTTGGTCGGTGATCAAAAATGTCTTTGCAATTTTCACATTTTTTTTTTCATTCCATTTTCTTTGTAAGGATATGTATATATATGTACATCATCATCGTCCTTTGGATAATTTATGACTTGAAAATCTTCAAAAAGGATTTTAACACTTTTTCTTTTGTATGTGTGCGGATTTTTTTTGTCTGTTTTCTAAGAAAATAAAATAAAAATTCTAATAGATACTTTAGGACTTCAAAGCTTTTGCTTGGGTGAAGAGGAGGGCACAGAAGCCCGGAAGGAGTGTTGCTGATGATATTTGTTTTCTCTATTTTTTTATTAATTCCCGCGAATGTGAGAGATTGTGTGTATTTTGGTGTCGTGAAGTGACACTTCTTTGACAAATTAATTCCTTCGCCGTTTTGTCAGGATTGATTTACACTGGTAGACTCATCCGTCACTGGTGTTCTCGTATTATGATACATGTGGCAGTTTTTGTCTGAGCTTTAAACTTTTAGTGACAATTGTCGTTATTTTTTTTTTGCTGTTTTGATTGATTAGAAAGAACAGTGTTGCCAATTTTTGTTTTTTTTTTTTTTTAATTTTCATTTCAGTTTTATTAAATTCTCTTCTTCAGACAAGACCAAATATTTTTTTAAACATTTGTAAATCAAAACGAAAAGGATTAACTAAGTTTAGTTGTTGTAATGTTCATCATTTAGACATTTTTAAAAATATTTTTTGTCCAGGAAATCAAGACAAAAATATCAACAAACATTAAAAAAACTCAACAAAGTTAAGAGTTGTAAGCGTTTCCCAAACAAATTGGACCAGGATTAAAGTGCCTAAGTGGGAGGGAAAATGTGGTTCAGTTTTTTTGTAAACATCTCGAAAACTGATGTTTAAAAAAAAAACTTCTACTATAGCTTATGCACTTTTTTCGTAAGAGCTATAGAGTTCACGAAAAACGTGCACAAACGTTTTAAAGTCACTTTTCTTCGTGTTTAATATGTATCGCACCATAACTACTGGGACAAAACAAATAAACTTAAACCCCAGTTTTTTCGGCATTTTCTAAAATCGAAAGCCAAATTATACTAGGTTACATCCAGAGAATGAATTTGAGAATGATTAAACTAATTTTGTTTTTTTTGAACAGTTTTTCAATGAGTTAACGGTGATGTATTCAGCAGCCAAGTCAATAAACTGATTCAGGCAAATCGAAGGTTTCACATTAAATATCAGGTTTCTTGTCATATCACAGTTTTTTGTGTTTAATCACAGGTCTTTCAGATGAATCAAAAATCTCTTCGGTAAAGTGTATGTTCCATTGTTAACCCTAGAACCCTACCCATATTGTAGTGAACTTTTTTTATTTCGAGATATTTCTTTGAAAACAAGTCTTTTAACATTTAAAAAAAAAATGATATTCACTTTATTTATTATAAATAATTAAATAGAAAATCGCAAAAATTTATAGAAACTTGAAAGAGAATAGAAAAAATAATGAACCCGTGCTCCCACTTGTTTAAAAAATACTATCAATTAAATTAAGCACAGGGTTATACAGCACCCTGGATAGGGTTCTAGGGTTAAATCACACATTGCATTGGCCATCTACATATGTCCAATTGCACTAACGTCCAGCTTACACTTACTTTTCAGCTTAATAAATATCTGGAGGAACGAAAGTGGTACACATCTTTACATCGTCTTAGAAAAAGTAAGATTATTGCACTTGATATTTCAAAGGCACTTGACAGAGTTTGGCATCAGGCTCTCTTATCGAAAATGCGTGCATTTGGTATCGATGAATCTCTTCTTCGCTGGATTAGAAATTACCCTTTAGTGATATCTACAAAATAAACGCTGGTGTGCCACAGGGCTCCGTTTTGTCTCCGACACTCTTCCTTATGTTTATAAATGATCTTTTTTCTGAAACTTCTAATCCACTAAATTGTTTCTCTGACGACAGTACCCTCAGCTTTTCATATTCCTTTTAGAATTCACAACCTTGTCCTTCGAATGTGGACTTCCAACGGCAGCGTATGATAAGCTCATTAAATTCTGATCTTAGCAGCATTGTCCAATGGGGAATCAAAAATCAAAAATGTAGAATTTAATGCTTCGAAAACTCAATGCTGCTTACTGTCGCTAAAGCGTAAGCCTCCCTCAATGGCACTTTCTATACATACCTTCTTTGCCTGCAGCAGATGGGAATCCGAAAGAGAAGAATTGGAGGGAAACATCGGCATCATCACTCCAGACAACAAAGATGCTGGCCAGCGAACAGAACTGGAACAAGATCGGTATTTACGCCACCTTCTCAGAAGGAAGAAAAGAGAGGAAGAACAGTTCCGCGAGACAGCGTGAGCCCACAATGGGTACTACAGCAGGACTCCCCCCTTGAAGTAATACGCGACGTTTTTGGAGGTTTAGCCGGTATGCAGTTATAAGATTGAAATCCCTTGGAGAGTCCGGTACATGGGGAGGTATGGATACTTCCTTATTGTGCGTCAAGCATTCCGCCAAAAGTACGAGTACATAAAAAAAAAAAAAAAACACTTTCTATGGGTAGCAATTCGAGGAGACTGAACCACTGAACAGCCTCAATTCTAGGTAATGTCATAATACTCGTAGACCATCTTTTATGGAGTGATCATATATTCTCCGCCGAGGGAAGAAGTTTTTTAACCTATTCTGATCTGGCTATTATATATAAAGCCTGTATTCTTCCGAAACTCAAGTACAATTTCCATATCAGATGTTCCAAAAACTCGCTTGAGTCTCTTAGACAGAATTCAAAAGAGAGCTCTTAAAATGATAGGCGACCGTTGTCTAACTGAAATATTTGTATCTCTCGAGCACCTTCTCAACTAGATCAGAGATTTCCCTGGTAAATTACGATTTCTTGGGTTAGTCAAAGATTTCTCCGGAAAATCAAGAATTTTCATGGTAAATCAAGGATTTTCCTGGTAAATCGCAGGGTTCTCACAGATACGTCATAAATTTCTATGGCAAACCACAGACTTTTCATTTATAGCGGATCTATCCATTAAATATTAGCTTTCCATCGTTAATCACGGATATCTCCAGTAAATCACATGAATTTTCGTAAATCATGAAACTTTCCGAAAAATTTTAGATTTCTATCGCAACTCACTGATCTCTCCGGTTCATCACAGGTTTTATTGGAAAATCACAGATTTCTACGATTAATAAAAGATTTTCTGTTAATAATGGATCTTTCTAGGAAATTTCAGATTTCCATCGAAAATCATGGATCTCTCCGCAAAATCACAGGTTACAGTTTTTTTTTTTTTTTTTGTTAATCACAGATCTATCCGGATTTTTTTTGTAAATGGTAGATTTTCCCGGGAAATATCAGATTTCAAGTAAATCACATGTTTTATTTGTAAATTCTAGGCTTTGTCGGTTATTCACAGATTTTTCATACATCATGGGATTTTCTAAGAGATATCAAATTCCCACACATCACAGATTTCTCCTCCGGTAAATCACATATTATAATTGAAATCACAGGTTTTCCTTGTGAATGTGAGATTTTTCCGATAAATCACTGATATTACTGATTTCTCTGTTAAATCACATGTATTTTGAATAAAGTTCATGACCCTCCGTTAAACCACAGGTTTCGTTAAATCACAGGTTTCAAATCACAAATCTCCGGCAGATCACAGGTTGCTCTGGTAATTCATATTGATTCGACTTTGTGGCTTACCATGGTTTGTTCAGTAGACAAATTTAGGATGGATTTTATAAATCGATGGTTTCCATTTAAAACAAAAATTGCCCTGTTTAATCATAGATTTGCCGTTAAATCACGAATCATTAATTTTCTAGGCTTAATCACGCATTTTTTCAGTGCATCATATTTCGCTCTGTTCAATCACAGATTTCTTTCGGAAAATCATAGATTGCTAGTTTCTCTGTTAAATCACAAATTTCTCTGCTTAATCAATCTGGTTTCGGAATATGCAGCAAGTGAGTTACGTATTTTATTTATTTATTTTTTTTTGGGAGGGGCTGTAATATATTTTCCTTATTTTGTTTTTTAAGGAAAAAACATTTTGATAAAAATTCATAAGACCAATGTGCATCGGCATCTCCTTTTAAATCCCCTCCTCATTTCCTAACTGCTCGCGCTGTGTTTATTATAACATTATAAGGGTATGCATAACCCCGTGAGTGGTGCTAATTATAAAAAAAAAACTGAATAGGTATCGGATGTAGTTTTTACCATTTTTTTCAGATAAGGCTTAACGTTTTTCTTCAGATTTATTCCTAAAAAAGTTTAGTCATGTCCTCTTTATCAATGAATTTGTGAAAATTCTACAAATTTTGTATGTTTAAACAAAGAGTTTTAGTAAAGTAATTTAGGGGAATTAGTCAAAAATCAGAAAAAGTAAATCATAATCACTACATGAAATATAAAATGCACTAAGCCTGGCAGCTTCTCCAGTTCTCAAATTTCAATAAACTATAAAGAGTAGCCTTTCTATTTTCACGTATTACTCGATCGATGGGGTTTGAAGGTATTTTCGTCTTTTAGTCAAAAATCGGGAATAATTTTTCTCTGTTGATTTTGAAATCAAATAGGTTTTTATGCAACAAAGCTTTTATGAGAATATTGGTAAGATTTGTCGTTTTAAAAATTCAAGTGCTTATGCCAAAAAGCCTTGTCAAAACCTCTCTAAATAAGTATAACATCGAGAAATGAAAACTTAAGACAATAGTTCCGGCGCCAAAAAAGGTTCTTGTCTAGTGTAAATATAATTGACACGCAACTTTTAACTCTAATAAAATAAAATTATATCTTCTGCAAGTTGTCGCCGTGCTCTATCTTACAAATTTTTATTTTTTATTTGCACTTCTTTGAGCAGATTAATAATATCACCACACAAAGACACCTTCCATGTCGCATGTTTCAACATTCAAGACATCTGCCCTAAACTCAATGAATGGAGAATGTCCTGATGTTTTGCCTTTAAACACCTTTATATATTAGTTTTTTTTCTTTGACTATGAAAGAAAATCTTAATAGAATAAGATATCTCAAGTACCCATCGCTGACACGTTCTTTTTTTTTTTAAAGATAACCGTTTTGCCTGACAAAATAAAAATACACGTACTATCTCTAATAACATCCCCCCGAAAACCTTCTTTCATTGATTCTTCGGCGCTAACAGGCTATAAATTAAATTCCCAAACCCTACCTATTTCTTCAGTTACACACTGTTACGCATTTTGACAACATACGCACGCATAAGAATTTTATTACGAAGCAGCAAAAAAAAAACATAAGATACCGTAAAAGTAAAAGAATCACCCTTAAATAGGCAATTTTATGTTAGGCTTAAACCACCATCATAGAATCACTCTTCCTCCTACCACTTATCCTGTAGAACACACCTGCCTCACCTCCTATTATAGGAAGAGGAAAACAACAATCAATACGAGAAGCTCAAGGTGGAGGCTTTGAGGCACCATCGACGTCGAACGTGATCCACATAAATCCACACCCAAAATAACATGGTATGGGTTGAAATCGGAGTAGGGGGCGCTGTGTACGGAGCAAGAAAAAAAAACCGCAGTGTTGAACATTTTTGCAAAAAAAGGAAGGCCTCTATCCCTAAAAAAAAAAAAAAAATTAAATACAAAAAGACAAACAGGAATTGAAATTCTTTGTTCTTTCAAATCGGAAGGTCTCTTACGGAAAAAGTGGTGTAGATATAGAGGGAAGACTGTAACGGGCAAAATGGAAGTTAAGGCAGGGAAAGTCTGCAAAAACCTCCAGCCAGCCAGTCAAACAACCTTGCTCTTTTGTTCAAAGCTAGATTCATCACATATCACTGGGTTTTCGTTGTTTTTGTCGGAACAGAACATAAGAGGGTTCCTTCGTGAAGCCCATCCAATCTGAAGTCCTTCGCTCTACGTTCATAGTCCTCGTCACCGTGCCGTTGTCGGTCTTATCTCGAAAATTACAAAAACCGATCTAAAACAATGGAGAGATGAATTCATTCGAAGGATGAGAGAGGAATTCCGGTCTATATAGGACAGGCCCCCAAGCCAGGTGAGCTACTCCCAGACAGCATTGTGGATGGATCCCTCTGTCCCGTTTTGTGTCTTTCCATAGTCTTTTCGGATTGGAATGCTTACACTTCAGTGCTTCAGCTTGTTTTTTTTTTTTCGTTCTTTGCTTTTTTGTTGCACAATCCAACCGAGGATATTCATTTGGAGTGTAATACCCAAGTTGGAGGCTGTAATCAGTTTTTTTTTTTTTGTTTGGCTGTGCAGATCCTTTTGCTCCTGCTTCATATAGCTCATTATTTACCTCGCCCCACTGCGTCAAACTACCGTTTTATAATGAAACCTTGTTTATTTGCGGTGACGGTGGCAGCGGCACGCTGGTGGTACATAGAGAAGGTAATTTAGACTTTCAGTTCCTCTGGGATGATGGTGCGGCAATATCCACAAATAATAATGGAATCGAGCTGTATAGACAAATCCCTTGTTTTCTCCCCGCTATCCAATTCCATTCCTCACAAGTTTTTAACTCCACCTCTCCACGGCAGATTCTTGATTAAACTTTAATCAAGGTTGAATTATTTTATTTTTAGTAGCTTCTTCATATAAAATCGGCATTTCTGAATATGGAAGCAGTAGCACTATAACAACGTAGCGGGGCGGGAAAAATCCAAGAAGATGACGAAAAAAAAGTTAAATGTTTGAAGATTTACGGATTAAATAATTTGTAAGATACTTTGTGCCTTAGATTTGTTGAGGAACGATGCCACCAGATGTTTAGATAGATAGATGTATGAAGCTAAACGGGTGTGGCCTTGTGGGTGTTCAAGGTGTGTACCTCCACCAAACTCTATAGTCTATACTATAGGTATAGACTGGTAATGGCTGATGCTGTTTTAGGAATTCCAATAGCTCTTTCGTAATTGAATATCTTTCCTCTTGTTTCTCTCGCTTTCAAAATGTGCCAAAATGGAATGCTATTGAGACTAAATGCCGTTGCTTACAAAGCTATTACTGCGGTCTCAACTTATTGTCTTCAGGCGAGAAAAACAAGGTTTTGTGGGTGGAGAGAGGGTTGGTAGACTTGTGTGAAATTGATGTTATCTCATGTTGAGTTGGAAACTGGAGGAATGAGGTTTTTGTAGGTGGAATTTTGGGTTTGATTTGGTGGATTAGAGATTTGAGGTGTATAATTTCATAGAGAGCAATCAAGTTGAAAGCTTCGAAAGTGAACAAATTCTTTGGCTTAAATTGAAACTTTAAGAGTACAGTGAAATTCAAGAAAAATAAGCACAACAGGATCATAAGAAATTGCTATTGCTGTTCAAGGCTAATCAATGAAGGAATGAAGTATTAGGAATAAGTGCGAAGTTTAATTAAAATCCTTTAAGTTGTTTCTGAGAATATTAAAAAAAAAAAAGATTGTCATTATGGTAGCTAAGTGTTCTAAATTTGCTCACACTCAAATTGTTCGTTCATAATTTCCATCGTGGCGTCCGCTGTATGGTACGTAGCTCTATGCAGCTAGAACGACTGTCGTCTAGGGCCATATAGTTCAATTTGGGTCATAAGAAATTGGTTACAATTGTTCCGTAGCGCTCGCCATTGACGGTGACCACCTCAACAACAGTTTAAAAAAAAGTACGGACCATCGATTTGGTCGGCCCAAAAGCCACACCAAACGGGAACTATTTAAAATTATTTGAGGATGAATTCCCACCTGGTGAACCTCGTGTTTGTTGGCAACTTGCCTTTAAAAAAAAAAAAAAAAAAACATCTAGATATCCAAAAATTGGTTTCGTCGCTAAAGACAATATTTCGACCAAAATTGGGGTCGTCTTCCAAATGCTGCGAATCACAGTCAACGAACAAACGGCGCACAATGGGGCAAAACGTAAAAAAGCTGGAATTTAATCAAATTATGAAGTTGAGCTTTGTCTTAAATAACCATTCTATTTCTCTTCAAAATATGATAGAGAATTAGAAATGAGAGAGAGAAAGTTTATTTGAATCACGTAATCTTCTGCAGATCGTCTCAAATGAAGAGTAAGTTCACATTTTGAGTCGATCGCAGACCTCTTTTTGTCATTTCAAGTTGGTTAAGTAAATTGTGTACAGTTTATTATTTATTGCGTGTATCAAATTAAATTAAATTGCAATAGAATCAGTAAGCTCAAAAGCATTTTTGTATGTTTTTTTTTATAAAACCTAAATTCTTTTTATTTTAATTCGTAGTTGAATATAAAAAAAAGTTAAAAAATTGCTTGTTTTTTTGCATTTCTCTAAAATCCTTAGACGTTTAGTTGTGTTCGCCGTAAGGTGCCAATATGTTTTATATGTCATTTTGTTAAGTGTACATTCTCCTTTCAGAATGTGCAAAATTTTCTTGCTCCAATCTGCTCCCCTGTGTGTTGTGTAAATTTTTCTTGGTGACGTCACTTTCTAGAAAAAGATATTTTTCGTCAATAATATTGTTTTTTTGACATTTCTTACGCCCAACAAAATCAAAAATTCTACCAATAATCAGGCAAGATCTTTTAATTTAAAGAAGAAGTCAAGTTGCCAAGAATTTAATAGCCAGATGGATTTTTTAAAGGAAGAAATTGTAAGGCAAACTCAATACTTGGGTAACTTTTGAAATGACATATGTACATTCTTTCTGAATTGGCATATGCATCTGAAATTAGTTTCAGAACATGTGGGCAGTCGGTAGCTGCAAAACTAATTCACGAAGTACCCCAAAGTCCTAGAAAAGTCAAACAGTGTAGGAAAGAGAGTAGGAAAGAGAGTCCATTTTACCTACTTCGATGAATGGTGGAGAAGCTTTTGCGTTAATTTTCGAAGCAGGCTTATCTAAATTTCAATATGAAATTATCAGATCAAAAGCTTCTTAAGTATTTCCTTTGTATAAAATAGTTCAGTAGTGTTAAAAAAATTGCTATCCCGATCCTGAACATATATCATTGTTTCGAGTTTACAAAGTTTCTTAAACTTAACAGTTAAAGGCTTAATTATTCTCCAAAAAGACGAGATTAATTCACTTCACTAAGAAATGATAAATGTATGCTTGGACTCTAAATGGGACTTTGATAGGAGTTTTGGTCACTATTCAAATAAGCAAGCCTTTTATGAATTGAACCAGGTAGAATCGACTGTTTTTCTTACTTGCCTTGTTCCACTTCTCTTAGTTTCTGGTGTTAAAATAATATACAAAAATTCACGTCCAAGCTCAAATAGATATTGTAGACCTATTAAAACTGAATTTTTAAAAGTGTACATGTAGCTGAAAAGCAAAGAATTTATTTCTATTGAAGAAAGGATACTAAGTTTAGCAAACAAAAATTAGTAACACAAAATATCCCGAAATGGTAACCCTATATTTTTTTTTAAATTTTTTTTATAAATGTAGTTGTATTACAATCACGAAGGATGCAATACTCGCAGAGTTTCATTTAAATCGTTTGAGCCGTTTTTGAGTAGTTTCGTAAACTAATGAAATTTGTATGGGTGGTAACCCTAGAAATGGGCGTGGCCATTAGAAACTTTGGCCATGTATTAACATTGGTATCAGTAGTATTTGTGCCAAATTTCAAGTTTCTAGACCTGTTGGTTGATTTAATGCCATCTTTTCGCCATTTTGCCCCACTGTGCGGCGTTGTCTATAGCCATGAACCTTGAGCTGATGAATCAGTCCCAACGCAAAATTCGCCAAGTTGAATGACGAGAGGCCAAGTTGCTAAAGAGAAAGTCGATAAGATAAAGCATAAGGCATAAACATTCAATGCAAAACCCACTTATCCTGTGGTCTCCAACAAGACAATGAAATGCTTACAAAAACACAACGAACAAAATTTTCAAAAACGAAAAATATAAATCTTCCACACATAGTTAAAATGCACTTTCCAACTTAGTGAAAAAGTGGAGACTTTTCAAATAATCTTTGTTTATGGTTTCGTTGTGTCATTTTTGTATTGGATTTTTCGTTTCGCATTAGCAGAAAGTCAAGGCTCTAGTTCAATTTTGGGATTTGGATATTTTGAGAGATTAACAGAAATCCAAATTTTCTCTTCTCACTCTCCAACAAGTCTGGTTTAAGTTAAGATCTCCTGGTTTTCCTTAGAACCATAGGTCTATGAACAAAAAGCCTTTTAATCGATTCTTGTTTAAATAGTACTAAAGTTAAGCCACATCAGCCCAGCAATTTTTCTGTGTTAACATTTTCAAAATACCTCCTTAACATACTTCCTCAAAACCTCTGCAACCAAAAATCAATTCCGAATCTCAAATGCCAAACCAACTAATAACAACCTTGAGCTCAATAAATCACAACTCTTAAACCCTAATAAACATTACATTATAACAACTAATTCCACCACATTCTACAAAGAGAAAAATCATAAAATCCACATCAAAGGTAATAAAAAGAAAACTTCGAACAATAACTATACTACACTTTCGTTAAGTGTAAAGTTAAGTACACAATAGAAAATAAAAATATATGTATACAACCCCAATTTAGCTTAAGAAGATGAAATTGCTCGTTAATTTTGATTGATGGTAATTATTTTTCGTCCCATTTCGAAGTTGTGTCCCAAATATAATCACACGCAACATTTACCTCAAACTTAACGAAGAGTACTTATTTTTTGTTGCTTTTTTTAACTTGTTGCCTTATTGATGTCAATTAGGTTATATCGCAGGGCTTAAAATACCGTTTTCTTCTTTTTTATTTTCGCTGGGAAAAATAAAAAATCAATAAAATTTTCATAATGTTCGAAAAAAGTATATGTCTAATTTCAGTAATGCAACTCCGGTAAATTTATTCTGATTTATTTGACACTTAAAAAATTGACATTGACAGCTATTTAAAATATTTTTGACAGTTTAAGGGAATTTACTTTCGTTTATGTCTGATTTTTTTTTTTATATTTTCTCTTATTTCATCCCCAAAAAAATATCACACGATTACAATATTTTATTTCGTGCTGAATTGAAGACAAACCAGAGGCCTAAAATAAAATTGTAAAAGCTTAATGTCATGGAAATGACAGTTTGATGACTGAAATTAAATCGAATAATGTCTGGCTGTCGTTTAAGAAGAAATGGAAAAGGGGAGCATCTATTTTACATTACTTGACACCCAAAAAGGTATACATCAATATTTTTCGAATTGATTTTTAGGCCGATTTAGTGGTTGTCTCCAAGGACTCACTCAGAATTTCGTAAGATACGATTAAAGTTATTTCACGATTCTCATAAAGATGAACCATAAACAACATAAAATCCCATTAAAAACAGATAATAGGGGTAATTTATGCGCCACAAGAAAATATGTACGTACAAACTCTAGTGCTGGCAGGGTATAAATATTTCTGCAAACGCAATGAACACACGAATGTGAATCACTCATCTCTAGTTTCATGCGAAGCATTGCGAAATGGGAAATCATAAATTTCCTTAAGTCAACAGGGCCTACGAGCCATACAGAGGAGAATAGGGGCCCCTATTAAAATTCTGATTTTAATTTTTTTTTCACATGAGAAGTTGAAAAAGGCAATGTTTTGTATAATTTGTTTACGTCTGAGGTCCTTTGGGGCCTTCTTGTTTTGCCTTATTTAATTTTCTAAGCAGATCTTAGTTAGCTCTTCTTTGCAAATCCTCAACATGAAATAGAAAAACTTACATTTTTAGTTCAATTGTTTGTGACTCGAGGTCTCAAAATAAGAAATTTTTGCAGTCCACTATTTCTTTTTCTGTTTAATTTTCTTGAAAGCCTGTATAATTTTATTTAGTGACTCAACAAATTTTTTATTTTCAATGCCATATTTTGATAGTCTGTAGGGACCTTAAGCGCATTTCTTGTTGGATCTTTTTTTTAGATTCTAGCTCTTCTTCCCAAGTCATGAACAAGAAAAGGATAATCTTCCATTTCTAGTGCGTTCATTTGTGACTCAGGGTCTTAAAATAAGGAAATCTTGAGACCTACTTTTTTTTTATTTAATTTTCTGGAAATATCTGAGTTAGTCACAAAGTTTTACATATTGAATGCCATGATTAGAGATTTGAGGTCATAAGGCCATAAAAGAAAAACCACTATTTTCAGCAGGCTTAAGTTATCACTTATCCTCAGATAATTATGAGATTTAAGCCCTTAAGTTGCAGGATCTCTTCTTCTTTACTTACCATTTTTTCAGATGCACATGAAAAGAAAGCAAATCTAATATTTTGGATTTTTTGTTTAGATATTTAAGACCCTTATGAAGTTATGGTTGACCTCTTTTTTATTTAAAGTCGATAATACGATAGGTTGAGAACATCGGGCCTAATATATCACTTTTGGCCTGATTGACAAATCATACTTTTTCAGATAAGACCCCAAAGATAAGCGAATATTAGGACCTTCGGTTTATATCGGTGTTATCTTTCGGAATAGTCGAATCTATAACTTCTTTCTTAATCGCCATAAAATGACAATAATTTATGCAAGTTGAAGACCCAATTTCGAGATGTGAGACCCCTAGATTATGCAAGACTTCATTAATTTATTTCTCGAAAAAAATTAAACAAATAAATAGGAAATCATTAAGGCTTGTAGAAAGCCTAAACTTAGTGGCTTATAATTTTTAACCATTCCTGTGTGCGCGTTAGCGGCAATGGACGGGACCTCATATTTTCTACTGTTTCCGAACGATTAATGAGCAGCACTTTTTCTGACAAGAGGAACTCTTTGAGGAGGAACTCAAGAGGCAGTTCCCTCCTAAGACATTTTTGCAGCGGCTGAGAATCGATCCTAAGACCCTCTGCATAACAGTCGAACGCTCTGACCATTATGCCAAGGGGCACTACAATTGTGTTCTTTAATTTGAGTTAAGGGTAAGTTATGGCCCACGATTAAATTATAACTTTTCTCCATCTATCTATCTATTTAAGACCCTAAGATTATCAAGTTTAAGGACTAACATCTCTTTTTTGATTTTATTTCCCTAAAAATTTTTACGCAACTATTATTTCAATTCCAATCCAAATGATTAAGAAAAAAAAATTAACATTTGGATGCCGTTTTTCAAATATTGAGACCCTAAGATTTAGACATGTTCAGCTTTCCAAGTTGACGTCTTTGTAAGCTAGACAGATCTAGTTTATCACTTCTTTAATGATTCAACTGAGTAAAATGCAAATTTAACATTTTGGATACATGTTTTGAGTTTTGAGACCCTAAGATTTGGAAATGCTTTTCTTTTCAAATTTGATTTTTTTGTAAACTTCAACACAGGCTTCACTTTCTATTTCTTTTATGATTTATGATTACAATGAAAATATTAAATTTTTGATGGCTAGTTTTAATGTATGAGACCCTAAAGTTATGAAGATTAAGGACTTTATATTTGGCTAGTAAAGAATGTATTTCGCTGATTGAGGTCGTTCATTTTTGTCCTGATTCATATGAGAAGAAGTAAAAAATTTTAATTTCTAAAGACAGGCTCTTAGATAATGAAGTATTAGGACCTTCTCCTATTTTTCTATTAGTCATACTTGTTAGCTTTTAGGTAAGAAGACATAGCTATCAATTATTTGTCTGTACACCCGAGAAAGAAGAAAATCTCATTTTTTGCGCGCTATGATTCAAATTCAAGACTATAAAATTATTAAGTTTTAGGACCTTATCTTTATATTTTATATATTTGATTTGGTATACAAAGTCGCGACACAGCTTTTATCATTCACCTGAAGCACATGAGAAAGAGGAAAACTTAACATTTTCGATGGCCAGGTTTCGAGTCTTAGACAGAAAAGAGCTTGAAAAGATAGGGCCCTTTCAAGAAACGAGTCCAACACCGGTTATTTCAATGTTTATACATCTACAGTACCGACAAATACAGGAAGAAGAAAATATTATTTTACTTGGCTTGCTAGAATTCACCTTCATGCTCCGCATGTTTCCGCTCATTTTGTCTTGCTCCTTGGAGGATAACTCGTTGAAAATCATGAAAATCATGATGACGGAGGAGAATCCTTTGGGAAATCTACCGGAAGAATAAAGAAGCACAACATAAAATTTATTCTCGTTTTTTTTTTCATTTTTCATTCAAAAGCACACACGGGTGTAAAGGATTAAAAAAAAAAATCTTAAATCGCAGAAAAAGAAATAGAGAAGAGAAAGACACAGAGTCATGAATGACACCTGTTTCCAAGAAATTATTTTTATTAAAAGGATTTTCTTATTTCATAAAAAAAAAAAAAAACAAAAAAACCATTTTTTATCTGACCCGTTTTTATGATATAATACTCGTTCATAAATTTTAGTTAAATCCAAAAAGGATGTTCAATAATAAAAATAAAAACAAAAAAAATACAAACAAGGGACACTAAAAAATGCAAATTTTATTTGTGGTTTTCTTTTTTTCTTCTGGACATCTGCTATATCAAAATCGTATTTGAATAAATTCCTTTCATGATCCTGTCTAGATTGAGAATACACAAAATAAAAATATACAAAATTATACAGTGACAACACCTCATTATTTATACACCAAGCATCTATATTAAGTTAAGGAAAGAAAAAGAAGCAGAAGGGACACAACAACAACAGCAAGAATATCACTGACTGATAAAATAAGCCAAGCTAAATCAACACAAATAATGTCCTTTTTCTCTAGATCCCACAAGTAATGGAAGGAAATCCGTTTTGCCTTTTCTGAAGAAGAACTGAATTTTTATGTAGCTTCCTTTTTTTTCCATCCCTACATCCCATTCTTGCTCCACTCACTTCCCCCATCTCTAGGCCATTTGGACTTGGACTAAGATTATGAGGGCGTGGTAGGTGTTAAATTTGATTCAAAAGGTCAAAGGAAAGGGTATTTTTTCTTGTCTTCATTTTAATATGGCAAAAGTCAGTGTGGATCACAATGGAAGAGGTTAAATGGGGGTAGTTGTTGGCAGATATGTCAAATGTAATATTTCATAAAGTTGAAAAATGTAAATTTTTGTATCCATCAATTTTGTGTTTGGGACACATATTCATTGCGAAGTTAAAATTCTGGGTATGCTGCATTGCATCTTGATTTTATTTCTCAAAAATTTAAAAGATTTTGCTTGGACTTAAAAAAGGTGCTTCTGTCTAAAGTTTTCTCTCAACGAAATTTTTTTTTTGTCGAAGGATATGAGAAGGAGATTTTAAGACATCAGATATGGCGCTGATGCCCTTAAAAAGATCAACCTGATTTTCGGAAGAGCAAACTCAACTGCAGAGATCATTATTCAAAGACAAAAAGTTTCGACATCTCTGGCTGAAAACAACTCATATACGACATCTCCATTAATGACAGTTTTCTGGCATGATGGTTTTTTCGTACGATAGTTTCCCCGGATGATAAATTTCTCACATGAAAGTTTTTCGCATGATAGTTTTATCACATGAAAGTTTTCTCGCATTATAGTTGTTTCTCAGGTGAAAGTGTCCTCGCATGATATATTTCTCGCATTATAGTTTCCTTTCATGATATTTTACTCGCATGATATTTTGTTTACATGATAGTTCTCTAATATGAAGGTTTTTTTGCCTGATAGTTTTATCGCAGAATAGTTTTCTCGCATGATAGCCCGTATTCTGTGGATTTTCTAATTTCCCAACTTCAATCAGTACTCGAATACGGCATCAATGCAATCGGCCCGATTTTTCAAATGGAGTCAGTATTAACTAAGAATCTCAGAATTCTTAAGGTGTGTCATTTATCTTTTACGCCCAGGGTCCTTATGCTTTTTTTTCTCACATACAGTTCCAAAGTACCTTTAACACGCTTTCTGTAGCGGTTCGAAATCCAAAAAAGTATAATATTACTTCAACAACTTAAAGCTGCTATTGCAAGCAGTGATATATGAGCTAATATTATTTTTGTAACAGGCAATCTGCAAAATCTTCTGATAGTCGTACTTATTCCTGCCTAAACTTCACCAAAAATCCAACCTTTTACCATCAAGTTCGCATGAATTAATTTTCTTACAAAATAATTGCTTTAGGTTCACATCAATCTGACCAAGAAAAAAACAAACAACAAAAAAAAAAACTTGTTCAACTTAAATACCCATTCATTTCCCATCACACTATAACACTATCTTAGCGGTCTAATGTTTCCTGAAGTAGGTTCTTTTCAAGTTCTTAATCATTAAGGGGTTCATTGCATTCGTGGCAATTAAAACTTTTTCACCATATCTCTACACTTTTCGCTGTTAGTGAGCGGTCCTTACAAGTTTTTTCACTCCTTATAGTACCTACTTCAGGTCTTTAACTACCATTTTCACGCATAACAATAATAACAATAAAATAGAGGAGGAAAATTGTGGTTCAGGACAACGCCCTTTTACTTCATCCTCTACATCGACATCGACAGCGACCAGAAACAGACCCAGACCCCCGCAAACTTTAGAGAACCACACCACAAAACTAAATCTAACAATTATAGCGGATGCTGTTCTAAAAACGCGTTTTCCTTCAAAATGTGCATTCTAGCCGCAGCTATATAATAAAACTTAAACGGACAAGTTGGTCCTGATGGCAATGGCAGTGGCTGAGGGAAGATTGGTCGTTCGTCTGAAATAGAAAAAGGAAATCTTCAGAGAGGAAGAAGACAATAAACCTAAGAAATCGCGTCATTCGTTTGCACCAAAACTGCATTGTGGCACCAAACCGCCAACATCATTTCCACATTTGGTCATAGCCAGGGAAGTAGACCGGTCTTGGTGTGTGGTTGGTGGGATGAAAATGTTTCCAGGAGCAATGGCGGCGAAGACAACCGACGACCAACGACGCCGAAGAAGGCAAGGAGTGCTTCAAGGGAAACAAGAAAAGTTGAATACTTCATTTTTTACTTTTTTTTTATTTAGATTCTCTTTGTTCTCTCGATCTGACATCGACAGATGCCACATGTGTTTTGCTGCACCGCTGGCAATTCAGCAATTGCAATGCAATACTCGTAGTATATGTATAGCCATCCAACAACCCACACGGTGAGATTCATCCTCAAAATATATTTTCGCATACACTCCGGGTCACTTGAATGAGGTCTATCTCATTATATTCACTTTAAAAATGTGCGACGCACTAATACGTCCCACGTCGATCAAATAGGAAAATAGTGGAATGTATTCGTTTTTCATTTCACGAGAAAGGGAAACAAACTAGTGCAGAAAAGTTTACTCTTATGTGGGATACATTGTGGAATCGATTAATTTTCAGACATTTTTGGCGAATTTAGTAGTGGAATGTATTCACTTTTTACTTCACTTGCCTTTGGTCTCTTTTAATTTTACTTCATTTAAGTATACTTATTTTTATACAAGATTGTTTGACTATTTTTTAATTTTTATAAAAATTATTGTAAAATGAAAAGAAATACGTTCCACCATTATTTTTCACTTAAAATTTTTTACAGTTTGAGTCGAATGAAAAACTTGAGGCAGAACAGAAAAGATTGACAATTAATTTCTTTTGAATTAGGTGTGAAATATTAAAAATTTTAAATAACGCTGAAAATGTAGTGTAGAAACTTTTATTTTACTTGAAACTTTGGAACATTGAAACCAATAAGTATGATATTTTTAAAAATTTCAAAAAAAACGACGTAAAATTTTTATATTTTCACTTGTAAATTTTTGAAAAAAGTTTCATACATATATTGATTCTAAAAAAATGAATAGTGAAAAAAATCATCAAAGCAAATGAAGTAACTTAACAAATGTGCACCAAAATCATAACCTTTCCCTGTTTTTTGGAGTGAAACTGAAGTTTTCATATAAAGTTTATGTGTTCGTGAAGATTTTATCGCTCCCGTGGAATAAAAAATGAATTTATTTCATAATCCTTAAATTTAAATATTTCCAAGTTTTTAAAAAAATGGAAAAAAAAACTGACTGAGTGTGGAAAAAATTTACGTTTGACAAACTATTTTTTTTTTTAATACAATCTGTGGAATGTAATATAAATATTTCACTCTGACGATTTTTTATGAACTTTTTAATATCACCGCAGAAAATTTGTTAATTTGAAAAATTTTATGAATTGACAAGTTAAGATATCATATCAAAAATATTTCTTTGAGTAATGAAGTTTCGGAATGTGGAAAATTGTGGAACGCATTCTTTTTCCATTTTTAATTCATCAAGTCTCTTTTGTAAAAAAATTTCCATACATTTCTTAGCTATATTTACCTTAAACTAAAATTTTTAGTAGATTCACAAGAGGAAAATATAAAAATAAAAATGTAAGGCTCAATCAAGTGACGCAGAGTGTATTACGTGCCACCAAATACAATTCATTGAATGCTCCAAGTTTCTTCACTCTCGCAGCAGAAGCAGATGAAGCATCAGCTTCCTTTTTTGTATGTCATGCAGCAGAAGATATCTTATCCATCTGCATGCCACGTGGGATGCATTCGTAATTTTCCCCTCTAGCGGATAAAATGTGCAACAAATAAAATAAAACTTTTTGAGTGCTACGCGTTTCTATAATCCGCTGGGTTTTTCTTTCTTTTTTTTTTTTGAAAACGTGTTTTTTTCTTTTTCTTTATGTCTATCTGTCTGTCTGTCTATCTGTCAGTCAGATTGTCGAGGTTCTTTTTCTTGTTCTTCTGCATTTCGGTTCATTACAAAGTTTTGTCAGACATTCTCTCCCAACTGATGCTGTTTCTATGCTGTGTGTTGTGTTCCTTATAATCGAGGACATTGCTGGAATTTTTTTTTTTTTTTTTATATATTTTCCAAAGAATTTGATTTGAAAATTACTTATTCAATGGAAACACTACATCTTGCAGTGGAGCACATTTTTTGGGGGGTTTTCATTTTCATTTAGAGAAAACTAGGAAAAGTTGTTCTCTTCAGACAAAATCGTGAAGAGAATTTTTCCTTTGATGCAGGATTAAGGAGTTTGAAGGACTCATTTTGTGTGTTCATTTAAAAACCTTTGTTTAGAATAAATGAGAAATAAAACTTGTAATTACGCAAAGAGATATACATACATTGAGAAGATCAAAATGTGAAAACAAAATTAGACAGAAACTAGAAACTATCTCAAAGCAATTGAAAATGAGGGATTTTAAAATAAGAAAACTTATTCAAGTTGATATTTTAGTGTACATAGATACAGGGAATAAGAAGGATTATCATAGGAGTAAAAGTTGTCCCTGGAAATAACTATAATATAAGGGTTGTGGAATTAAAAAAATAATACGATCCACAATCTAAACGGCGAGTTTTTTTTAGACAGATGAAAAGGTTTCAAAAACATATTTATTATTTTTTTTTTAAATACAGGATGTGGAATGTAAAATTAAAAATTTTACTACTATTTTCTATTATGTTCTAAAACATTTTCCATCGCACATTAAAAATGTTACTTAGAAGCGTAAAGTCAATATTGTTAGTGCTTATTTAAGAACCATGAGAAATAAGCAGCGTGAAAATTGTAACTTACGTTCCACAACTTCTGCTTTGAAGCAAAACGTGAAATGAAAACCCATTATGTCCCAAAACTTCCATACAGATGTCGCACCTTCCAATCACGGAGACAATACCATGACATGTTACATCCGTGAAAAGGTTTCACACCAAAAATTTTCTTTTTGGGACTAAAATGAGTTTTCAGACTTATAAGTCAGCAATCGGCTCATAAATAATGAAAAATATAATTTACCTTCCACAGATATTTTCCTATTAAACAGAATCACCTAAATGAAGATTTCAGACCTCAAATCTTAAACTATGAGACTAGAAACATTGTAATAGACTAGGAATTTTAAAAAAATAAAATAAATAAATAAAAGTAACAGATAAAAACAAAATGATATGCAAATATAAATTTATGCAAGAACAAAAAATTATAAGTCGTTGTAGTGGTTTCTTAAAAAATAAGCTTTTATGTACAAAATTTTTAAAACATTTTGAAGAAAAAATTTTGGTACGCCAACTTTAAGTTTTTATTATTGTATGAAAAAGAGTTAAATTTCCAAGAAAAATATCAAGCCGTTCTTGAGATATGGTATTTTCCAAAAAAAAAAAAAAAAAAAAAACTTTTTTTCTAAAAATTGAAAGAATATTAAAGTTTTGAAATGCAATGTTTTTTAAACTTTCTTTTTAGGAGCTTCTTGATAAAAAAATGTCATTAAAGTCCGTTATACCGATAATGAGAAATTCAAAATTCGAAAAAATCGTTCTATGGTAGGTACAGTCAGTAATATCTAGATTTCAATTTTTTTTATTAAATTATAGATCTTAAAAATTAATCAAAAGAAAAAAAAATTTAAGCCAAATTCTCGGAACCGTTTTCGAGAAAAATATGATTCTCGAAAACCATTTTTTAACATTTGTATGGAAGGTACCGTTAGTTTTAGATAAAACAAAATTTTTTTTCTGAAATCTTGTAGATTATGTTAAAAAACTTTTATTTGTCAAGTTTGAAAAAACCGATCTTGGGGTTTTCGAGATATTGAGTTTCCAAAAAAAAAATTTGAAAATTTGAATATGTAATAATATTTAAACTTTGGAGGAGCCTTAGCATAAAGAAAATGATTTAAATCGGCTGTACCGTTTTCGAGAAAATCAAAAACAAAAAAATGGACCCAGGAGGGCTACCAAAAATAACAATTTTTTTGAAAAATTTTTCAACCATTACCTAGTTTTAACTAAATGAAATTTTTCAAATTTTTTTTTAAAAATTCTGTGGGACAGTTTTTGAGAAAAAAAATATTTATACAATTTCGAAAAAAAAACCGTATGGTAGGTACCGTTATTTTTGGTCTTAGAAAAAAAAAGAAAAAAAAACGTGGGGGGGGAAAAATCAAAACCCAGAAAATCGGCCGAGCCATTTAGGCTGTAGTCGAACACACAGAATTGCGAGACCCACTTTTTTGGTCTTCGCTATCATCGTAATGTCAACTTTGATTAAAATCTCGGGTTCGTTTTTTCTTAGGGTGCATAACTTGTCTTATAGTACGTACCTATAAGTCGCAAGTAAAAAGTGGAGTGTAAAATCATAAATTTCACTATGACAGTTTCTGCGGATTTTTCTTTTTCACTCGATATGTGAACTTGTTTGGCTTTAAAATTAAACGATTTGATTTCAAAATGCATAGAATATTTTCCCATGATGTAAGATTGAAAAAGTTTACGAAAACTGAAGGCATTTATTTTTCATTTCATAAAAGTTTCCTTCGAAAATTTTTTTCTAAGAATGTGTGGGGAAATTATTTTTCAACTTTACACCTGGTGAGGAGGATTTGATATTGAGCTTCCACTGTCACTTAAAATTTGTCTAAAATGTGTAAAATGCCTAAATCAGAATTTGAAAATTACAAAAAAAAAAATTCCCGTGAAATTTTGAAAATTAAAAATTCACAAATACTTTTCCTGAAACATAATCAGCTGAATGAAAAATTTGTCAAACTTAAACATACTCTTTAAGATTTTTCCTATTTAATTTAAATATTCAAAAATATGCTAATTGTGGAAAAAGTGTGGATCGTAAGTTTCCCAAAGTTTAATGCCAGCAATTTTTTTTAATTCTTTTTCAAGCTCGTTGAGCTATTTCCCATATGTGTTCACAAAATGCAAAATAAAAATATGTCACGTAAAAAAGATTGTGGAACATATTCATTTATCACTTAACCTCGAAACAAGTGAAGTAAGTTAATAAAAAAAAACCTCCAACCACAAGCATTTTCCCGAAAATCACTCATGCAAAATGAACATTCGCATCAGTATCAATCAACACCACAGAAATTTCGAAATTTCCAATTACTTACAAGCCACAACGTTCCTTTAGATTCCAATTAAAAAAACATATTGCAGAGAATAAAAAAAAAGAACTTGTCGGATGCATCGAAAAGAAATTAGCATTCACACAACTTTGCTGTTTTTTTTTATTTGTTTTTGTGAAACAGGCGTATCCTCCTGAGGGCTACAAATTCACTTGTTTTTGTGTGCTTTTGATGGTGATTCATTAGCAGCACAGCCAGCCAGCTCCAACATCATCGCTCGTCCTTGACTTGCTTTTCCATTCAGTATTACATTTCGAGATTCCATCATCGATTTGGTTTTTTTTTTTTTTTTTTTTTCAGTTTTGGTAGATAATCAAAATCTGATATCATATTGCCCCGCCAGGCAGTCGTCGTCCTTTATCGTCATTCGGTATTGCCAAAATGTATATACATAAAACCGATTCGGATTTTATGGACTTGTCAATGTTTTTGATACGATTCGGTGCGGCGGCGACGATTAAGTTATATATTTTTCAATTCCGATTTTCTGTTGGTAAATTGCTTGGAAATTGATGTCCTTGATAAACATGCTGCGATGGTAATTTATGTTTTTTCGAGTCAAAAGAACACTTAACGACTCTTCCTTGATAGGTTACGAGATTTTTTCAAATTAATTATACTATCCTGACCCCATTTTCAAGGAAGGGAAACGTCTGACTTTTGAAAAAATAAGTTCAACTTCCTCACACATACTATTTACTCGTTGTAGTCTCGTTAAAAGCATTTGTAGTGCAATCGAACCACAAAAGAAGGTCCACCCAGGACGGAATATTTATGGTTACCCCTCAGAGCATTGCAGTGTATTTGTTCGTTCATTCATGGAATTTTTTCGGAGGAACCGGTGTTTTGGAATTTAGAACAGCAAATGCCATGAGGATTCGTTTTTGTTTTCGAATTTTTGGAATTTTATTAGAAAGCTGCAAAAAAAATTTCCTGACGCAAATATAAATGTATGTATAGTATATTCCACCATGACGCCACTCTGAACCTTTCAAACGTTGAAGTCATAAATAATTTCGTATTTACGTAGAATTTCAAAAAACAAGCTAAACAAGTGGCGGCGCGGTATGTAAGTGTTTTTGGAAACATTTTGAGTAAATTTAAGTCGAGAAGAACATAAATTAAGTCTTCGCGGATGGGGTTGGCATGGGGACTGTTGAAGTTGGTTGGAACACAGAGCGTTTAGTAAACTTACAACATAATGAGGCCAAATGCGTGTGGCCCGTTCCAAATTGTTTTTTCTTTAAACAGACAAGACGTTAAAATTTATGTTTTTATAACTCTTCATGATTGTTTTCCTTCTTAAGGACATTTTTTTTTCTGTGTGCGTGTGTGTGTAGCAAGTTGTACCATCTCTGGGAGTGATTTTGAAAGGCTTCACCTTCAAGTTGTCTGCCGATGGTATGTATTTGAAGGAGATTAGTGGTTGTTGGAATTCGTGAAGTATTTCTAAAGTGACATTTTGACATTTAGGCTTAGGTGAGTATCCTTATGTATATTACTCGGGGTAGAGAATAACGAACATAAATTCCTCATTGTTTAAATTGACGTTATTGTTAGAAACTCAGTTATTCGGTTGGTATAATTTGACTTTACGTGTGGTTTATTTGTGTTTCAAACGAGGGCGAAAGAAGAGTGAAAATTACTTATCCAACTGTCAAAATAAATTAGGCTAAAATTTAATTTGAATTCCACAGTAAATTAAGATATTTAGACAGCTAATATGTTTCAGAGATCTCACAAATTCTCCTCTGTTATTTTGGGAAAGCAGCAAAAGATATCTGAATTGTATGTATCATTTCAACAAGATGTCAATTAGTTATTTCTATAGCAGAATTAATTGTGACGACAGCAAAAGTAATGATTTTTTTTGTAGAAAACTGGAATATCTGAAATCTGAAAATTAAACTAATTGAAATTTGTTTGATTGCTTGAAAAGGTATTTTCTAAGATTAATTTTGGATTGGTAACATAATCAAACAAATTCAAATTTCTTTTTTCCAAAGAAGCATTTTCGAGATAAACGAAGATTCTATCTTCAGTTACTGACATCTACCTCCATAACGAGTTGATGTTTTTGTGTCTTTTGAAAAGTTTTTAAAACTCTTTACAAATAAATTTTGTTTGTTTTAGTCAAGATTTCATTTTGATTTTTTACCTTTGCGGAATTTCATTCATTTTTGTTCTTTAAAAATCCGATTAACATAAGCAGTATTTATTTAACAAAGTGAAAAACTCAAGTTTTTTGCGAATAGCTCAAAAACGCTTCTTTTAAAAAATAAACGACTTTGATGGGTGATTCCGCTGTAGACAATTTTTGACACCAATTTTTGAATTACAATATTTTTTACTTTTTTTGATAAATATTCAAAGTAGAAATACTATATTTAATAATTAAAACAAAAACTGAGACCTAAGTTATAGAGAACATTTTTGTTTGCGCTTGGCAACATTATCATACGAAGTCGATACGAACTGCAATTATTATAAGTGGTAACATAAGTTCAAAATAGCTATTTCCGACAGTTTTGAGTTATGCTTTACTCAATAGACGTATAAAGCAACATGCGATTTAATCGTTTGTATAAAAACATGTACGAATTTGTTATTATATTTTTAGCATTATTGATTGCAAAAAGCCATTGTAAGTTGTTGCACCCGCGATATAAAAGATATAAAAGTTTACTTTTTTGGCAGAAATAAAGTGCTAGCGTTTTGAAACTTTCTAAAAGTAAGAAGAAAACAAAACTAAAATTAAATCAGTCGTTATTAGGAATATATTGTACGTTGAACGAAAAAAAACGTTGATTTAAATTGGTTGCACCCGCGATCCCAATATTAAGATCGCGGGTGCAACTTATTGACTACTAACATTATAACGTGATTTATTGTATTTTATTGATAAAATATGCTTTGAATAATAATTTCTGCTGTTCACGTTTTTTTTTAACTATGTAATATAATATTTTGTTCTTTTTTATATAAAAATATATGGTTATAGGGAAGTGAAACAAGAAAAAGAGACTGCTTTACAGAAAATTGACAAAAAATTAACAAATATGCTGAGCTTCATGCAGAAAAAGGACGTAGAAATATAATGTGGAGAGATGTATTGAAAGGGAAAATGAAGGCAGATGCAAATTTTAAAATTCTGACCAGAATCAGACAAAACGAAAAAATGCAGTCAACACAAAAAAAGGCAGGCGCTCATTACATCAGTCCCTGTAGACTAAAAAAGTCGCACAAGTGAAACGTAATCGCCCAAGGAGTCCCACTAACGTAGTTGAAGTGTTAAAAAATGTATTAAAAAAAAAAAAACTTGTTCCACCAAAGCAATGTCTAAAAAACTGAAGGATGACAGATGATTTCTATAAAAGGGATAATATTAGCAGACAAGTGCCGGGTATAAAAGATGTGAAATCGATTAAGTCGGAAGTTAAGAATGGAGAAGAATACAATGACCATGAGCATTCGTGAAGTTAAGTTTTCGATGTTTTTATTGAGTCAGAAGATGAAGCATTAAATTCTAAATCTCCAACAGGGCCTTTTCAGCCCCCTATAAATCCAGTAGATCCATGCCCTAAAATACCGTTCTGTTTTTACAGCAGCAGTATTTCCAAAAGTTATTTCCGCAGGTTTGTACCTTCTTGCACCAGGTAGGCTTCAATATCACAATATCGTTATGTGGGGTTATCCTCAACCGATATCGATGAAGATGGAGTACTTCTGACATACATATATGTATTTTCGAAAAAATATTGAAGTATTTGAAAAAACAAAATTATAATTAATAGAGAAGGGTACTGACTTGTTACATATGTGCCTTATTTTATATTTTTTCCAGTTTTTTAAATCAGTTTACTAATTTAAGTTAGACGCGTTGCACCCGCGATAATTTGATGTTGCACCCGCGATTGATTTAAAAGTTAATATTTCGTTGCTTACTTTTGTTTTCTATCTTTATTTTTATTTATTTAGTTAATTGAATCAACGTCGTTCAATATATGTAAGAATAGCATGATAAATGTTTCACAATTAACAGAATTTGTGTTTTTTGTACTATGATCTAGAAAAGTCGGGCCGATTCTGTTGCACCCGCGATCGCACTTTGAAACCATTCTTCTACCAAATTATTTATTACATTTTAGAATTCTAAATGGATTAAATATAAATAGGTGAAAATGTATCCCTTCAAGTAATAATGTCATTAAATATTTTGCTTATTTTATTATTAAATGTACTTCAAATGAGTCTAAATGTTGCACCCGCTATAATGGAATCGCCCTACACTGAAAATAAAATCTAGGTTAATATGATAAAAATGACAAAAATTAACAAAAAATAGTTAAATTAAAAAAACTTTTTTGTTATATTTTGTTAAATTAACAAAATATTTTGTCAATTCAACAAAATATTTTGTCAATTCAACAATTTTGTCAATTTTACAAATTTCTTTTGTTGAATCCACAAAATTAATTTTATCAAAATAGTTTTTTTTTTGGGGATTTAAGTCCACAAAAATTGGAGTTCCGTGCCTACGATCTTACATGCAACCATCTGTGAGGGCGTATGGACAATACGCAATTTTTGTTAAGTTCAGTTCATCTTACATCGATTTTTTGACAAAAAACAAATGTGAACTATATCATACACAAAAAAAATGTCATGATCAAAAAAATATACGCGCAGAATATTTTGGTTTCCTTACAAAATAGTTTTATCTATTTGATAATATTATTTTATCAATATAACAAAATAACTCAACCCCAAAACAAAATATTTGTCATTTGAACAAAAACGTTTTCATTGTTTGTTAAATTGACAAAAAAAAAACTAACAAAAACTTTGTGATATTGACAAAACAGATTTTTTGTAGATACAACAAATACTTTGTTAACATCACAAAAAAGTTTGTCGATGTGACAAAAATCTCTGTTTTATGTTGTTATATTAACAAAACTTGGTTTGTTAAACTGACAATATTATTTGTAGTGCATATTTTGTTAAACTGACAAAAAATCATGCTGAATTATAAAAATTCTGCGAAATCAACAAAAGCATTCTTTCGTATTGACAAAAATTTAACCAAAACGATAAAATTGTTTTGTTGAATGTCAACAAAACGTTTTTGTCAATATTACCTAGGAATTTATTTTCAGTGTAGCATTTTGAAATTATCTTAAGACTCGTGTTAGAATAAACAAGTGAGACTGGTAATTTACAACATGCAAATCACTCTTATTATTATAGATAGCACACTCTATCGGTTAAAGTGTAATTAATTTAATTTAACCACTTTTCACTAAGTTTTTTCACAATATAACTGCTTGCAATAACCGATTAAGTTTAAAAATAAAAAAAAACTTATTAAAACACCTACATATTTGATGTAATCATTTTAATGGGTTGAGTTGGCAGACATATTTTTTTGAGGGTAATTGTCGTAATAAGTTCTAAATTAAAGCAACAACTGGGTGGTTGTAACTTAAACAACTTACAAACATAGTCAATTGATTTAAACAATTTACTCGGTTACAGTATTTTTATTTGCGTAAGAATCTTATCCAGTGAGTTTGTCTTGTGTTATTTCCTTAAATTGTAAGACTTGCTCTCATCAACAGTGTTCAGTTTCAACACTGAGTTCATCAAACAACTCATATTGCAGATTTTGCATACTTACCCTCCTCGAAGTATGCAAAATCTGCTCATGTCTCATTATTAGGAAAAGTTGCATAGCCAGTACTTGCGAATTTACATTCCACAACTAACAAATTTAAGGTGTTTGCAATATGTGTTGAAATCAACTTAAATGTCGAACAGCAACTCTCTCTTCCCAAAAATTATTGTTCAGTTGTTCAAGTAAAACTATACCCGCAAAGTAGAAGTTATTTCAGTTTTCAGCATCTCAACTTAATTCTTTGAAACTTAGCTTTTCAGCTTGTTCATATTATTGTTCAAATTTTCTATGAATTTTACTCATAGGTAACATGATTTCGTTCCTTTGTTCAAACTGATAGATACAATTTTAATAAAATGATAGATTTAGTACGGAAATATTCTTGGTATTGCGATTTGTCGAAAGACTTGAGATGCTCAAGATGCTCGATATTTGTTTCTTTTAATTTGTTCCAAAAATCCCAATAATCCCCAAAAATAATCTACTTTGCTTTCTTATAGAAATTTGAATCTGAATTTACCTATATTTCGAGGAGTTATTTAATTTTGATCCCGGGTCCTGTTTTCATACCATTAAAATTTGTATATATGTTTTTGTATTCATTTAACTAATCCTCTTCCACTCATGTGTTCTCAATTTAACCCGATTTGATGTATAAGTAACTCAAGCAACAAATGAAACCAACCCTAAGCTCCTAAGTAATTGCTTTAAAAGTCCCCCTAAGGGTTAAACAAACACAATATTCATTCACGCAAAATGTTTTCTTAACAAAACTCTTCAAATCCCTTTTTCATCAAAATATGTACAAAAATATTTGTGGAACATAATTTGCAAAAAAAAAAATAATAATACAAAAAAAGTTTAAATCCAATTTAGAATTTCCACTTGAAAACTTATCTCCAGGCCAACCAATCATATAAGGATTATCCTTCTGTAACCATCCAGCCCATCTCTCAAAGCGTTTTCTTAAAACTTTTACATGTGTCTCGAATGGGTAACATCAGTTCTCAGTTCTTAATTCTCTCTCCCTCCCTCTCTCTGTCTGTCTCGCTTTCCACCCCGAAAATTGTATATTTATGCCATAAAATTAAGTCATCCACAGGATCTCGTTAATATTTAAAGGCATCACGTGGTCAAATTAAAAACAAAAAGCCAACTGTTAGCCCTGGTTTTCAAGTTTTCCGATGAAGGGACTCTTTGAGTGAAGAAGTTTTTATTGCCGACCTACTACAGGAACACACACAGGGTGTCAAATAACACTCATAAACTAAGCTAAGTTGTTGCGGAGGGGGGAATTTCATTTTTTTTTATTTCTGAGCTTAGAACGGGCGGCGGGTGGCGATAAAAATGAATTACCAAACCAAAAGCCCTGCCTATATGCCCTCTTCTACTCTCAAATTCGTAATTGCGAGAAAATAACCCATAAAATTATGAAGAAGACTTAGAATGGGCGGTTTAACGAAGCCAACAGGAAACGGACGGCAAATACAACAAAAAAAAAACAAATAAAACTCATAAAAGTTGTGAGGAAAAGTTTTAATGCACAATAAGTGTTTGGGGGGGGGGGGGCGTTAGTGAGGAGAGTTAGGGTTAGGGGTGTTTGGTTAGGTTTCGGATTGAAAAAAGGACCTCCAACTCTCGACAATTCTCGACACAGATGATGATGATGACTGTGATGGAAAAGTTTATTTTTTTTCCGCCAGCGAGGGCAACATCTCTGATCTACTGCCAAATTGTGGTCTTCCTGCAAACAAGAAAAAAAAAAAAGGAACGAAAAGAAGCCGAAGGATAAATAGTTGCAAATGAGTGCCAACTGTAACTGTACAAAAGAGAGCGAGAGAGATTATATAGTTGTGCCGTCCCTCCCGCCGCCGCCGCCAACCCTGATGAAAAGACGAAAAACTTTTTTGCCCATCTTCCCTGGCACGGTGTTTCCCGTTGGTCATTCTTTGAAAGAAAGTATTCTTTCATTAGCGAAGGAGCAGAAGATCCTTGTTTTATAAGAAATACAGTCTTTTCCTTTAGAAAGCAATTTGGCACAAACCGCAAAGTTTCGGTTTTTTTTTTTGTTTTCCTGATAGTAATCGAAATTAGGTGCCAAAAAAATATGAAAAAATACCCCCCAAAAGGACGACAAATTATATCCTCAACCGAAAGAAACTGCAAAAATGAAAAAATGTCAATAAATTCACAAAGACTCCCGATGTCCTTTTTTCCTCATCGTTTTCTGAAGATCTGTATTTATATGGATGCGAAGTGAGCTGATTTGTGTTGATGATTTTTTTTTTTTATTTTCGAAGAAAGATTATTATCAATTTTTAAACCCTTTGATTATTGGAGTATAATGACAGCTGGCTTTGGGGGACTTCAAAGATAAATGGGGGACTTTTCAAATACCTATGAATACTCAACTTTTAGACTTTGATTTAATCAGTAAGGCTTAAATTTAAGTGAACAAAATCACAAAGGATTGACTCTTCATATTTATTAATTTGTCCAACTTTAATTTAAAGGATACAAGAAGCGGGAGGATCTTCCAAAATAATAACAAAACCTTCTACAAGTATATCCACTGACGACACCCCAATCATAATTCAACTTAGCCCATTCCACCCCTAATTAAATTTTAATTTCCTTAAGTCACTTACTACCCTCATTTTAATTTGTAAAAAATAATGAAAAATAACAAAGATAAAAAACATGAAATAATAAAAAGTTAAAATAAATAAAAAATTTAAATAAATATAAGAAAAAATTAAAATAAATAAAAAAATTCAATATTTAGTAAAAAAAAAATAAAAAAAAAAAATTTCAAAAAAAAAAAATATTTTAAAATAAATTTTAAATAAAAAGAAATATAAACAAGAAATTAAAAAAAAAATTGCTTTGTTTTGACTGAGGTCCAGTAATTCTACACAACTAACCTGTCTATGAATTTAAGCAAGCAAAATGAGTCAATTTGGTTTCAAACTTAGTAAGCCCAAACAGGCTTTAAATCATAGGAAATTTACACCGATTTATCTTTGGGTGTACGCTCTGAGTGATAGGATTTTCGGAATCGTTATTTAAAAGGTCGAATATTGATAGGCTTAAAATCCAACCTTGCGGTACACATGTTTCATATTTAATTTACCTTGCTCAATTTTGTCCATCGAATTATATGATTTTAAATAAAGAAAGTTGCCCATTACTACATATATATTTTGGATTTTGTTTATTTTTTTTATATTAATATTAAAAAACTCTGCTTAAAAGTAGTTGTATAGGTACAAGATGGAGAAAAGTGCAGACCTTATAGGGTTCTAAATTTAAGTCTTAAAGGTAGTTTTTCAAAATCTGACTGACTTGAAATTTTATAAATTTTAAAAGCACTCTTTTTGACTAAAGTATTTCAGGACTTCGGTAGTCCTGTAGGTACATGTACTACTTACTGGTATTTTTACTTCAGTCTCCTGGTACTGGTACTTGAAAAAGTTAGTAGGTTTAAGTAATTTCTGTTCTATTGAGTTATATTTGCTTCTTGACGTAAAGAAGTGATCAAGTACTTGAAAGTACTGATCAATTACTTTGGACCTTGTATCAGAAAGGTAATTGTAACTTTACTGGTCAAGTAATAGGAAGTACAGCTCAAGTATTTTGGACCTTTGGTACTTGAAAGATACCCGGACTTGTCTTTTTTCAAATACTAATATCCGTTTACTGAAATATAAGTACAAGTCTCGGTACTGGTACTGTTACGGGTACTTGTACTTTAAATTTTACAGCTCTGCTTTCAAGGGGGCAAGTGTATATAATTTTCGATAGGGCCGTGCTATCAAAATTGCTGATTATACAGTGGCGAACAATCAAAGAACTTGCAAATTTTCGAAATTAAGCCCATTCCGCCATAAGTTTTTTAATATTTTGTGGATTTTGATTAACCCTAAATTGTTTCAGTACAGTTGCAGCGTTTAGCAAAGTTGTAGAAGAAAGGAGATACCTATACAAATTCGCTTAAAATGTCGAATACCGCAAAGGGAAGGAGATTTTGAGCCGGATAAAGAGTTCGTCATTAGTGCATCTAAAGAAAAAATCTCTGAACATAAGAGTTCGTCGAGATTCGGAAATTGATGGGAATTCTCTGAAGCATGAGTATTGCTTTTGGAAGGTAAGAACCATTGCGGCAGTGCTCGAGAGATTCAAATGTTTCTGATATACGAGTAGTTCTATTATCTATCAATTTGAAAGCTGTTTTTTCGGTTCTATTATGGATTATTACATCACCTGCTAAAATGTAAGAACTTCTCGTATAGTCAATATTTGGACCAATATAGATTATACAGACTACAGACAGATCTAAGAGGGGTAAAACATTTCCTACATGTCGAAGAAAACCTAAGCACTTAGCGAGGGAACTGAAAGCTTTTTAATTTCCTCAATGCAAGTGCTACTCATGGATAGAGCCATGGAGGAGGGTTCAACTTTAACGACAGGAGACAGGGTTTGCAGATTGGATTGGAAGTTTCAGATAAGGAGTCATTAAAAAACATAAGGAAGAGTGTCGGAGACAAAACAGATCCCTGCGGTACACCAGGATTTATTTAAGAATATCAATACTAAATGGATTAAATCGTCTGAGAACTCATGGCACTTTCTGGCTGCTTCGAGTTAACAGCACAACTGTACTGCAAGCAAATTGCCTTTTTTTCTAGTGAGCTGACGAAAAAAGTTTCATTGAGGACGAGGGTGGGACCCGAAGAAGAGGTAGAAGTTCGTATGTCTTACAAATTTCGAAAATTGATTACTATCTTCGGGATATTGTAATATTTTTGGCTTAATTTTAGAACATGCACATTTGGTCAGAATATGATCGCTATGTGTCCTTTAAGTTTGTTAGGAAAAACTCCGGAATTCTTCAGTAAGGTAAACTTAGTAAAGGAGTCTCTGAGTAAAGAGAATTCAATATTATTTGTTTTGCTATTGGCCATTTTTTTCATTTCAAAATAAATAAATTAAAACTGTGCCGCAACAGCTTGTAGAGAACGGGAGTCTATTGACGCACAATTCTAATCTATTTCTATGTGCGTGCTGTCGGCATGAACTGAGGGTATTTACAATTTTCTGGCAAACACGAACGTCTAAGAAGATAAACACTTTTCATGAAAAGAGAAACTCTTGGAGGATTTACCACTTTCTCGATAGAGGCAGTTCCTATGTATTTATTGTTGTTCTTAGGTATTAACAGCAAATAATCTAACCTAGACATTTGGCGTTATAGTTAAACGCACTAGTTTTAACGCCACGGGGTATTTTTTTTTTACTATCGCAATAAGATCAAAACTGGAGGTCTAAGTCGAAGACAAAATGATATTGTCGAAGAAAAAGAAAAAAATAACAATCAAGCGATATGGTTCGAGTTGGAAGCTTATAACTAGGTTAAGATTAAGATCTTAAAGCAACAAAAAAATAATAGGCTATATTTAACAATCAAACGTTATGTTCGAAAATTACACTGGAAGATCTTGTTCAAAATGTAAAACTAGAAGCCAAAACTGGATTTTTGCAACAAAAGCTTAGACAGCTTTTCCTTAAGCTTCTTAAAGGCGATATAGTTAGAACATTCTAGTTTAAGCTTCATAAATCAAACAAACCATCACAAGGAGACCTAGATCGTTAGCTTTCGATAAACATCATAGTGTCTTAAATAAAAAACAGACAGTCTGTTGCTCTTGTCTTCATTTTCGTTATATCAATTTTAGTTTGCCTTGCCGATATAAGCTGGGAAAAATGTAACCGTACTCAATTGGCAGATTGTGCTTTTAAAAAACTAGTCAAGCCAAGGTCTATACGCACTTTAATGATTTTGTAGGTTTTACAAAGCTTAAGCTATTTTGAGTCACTTAATTGATACCTAAGCCGAAAAACTTCAAAAAATTGACTTTTACTGATAATGATAAAGCTAGATGAAACCTTCAAACCTTCATAAAATCCTTTATGTGGGAAAGTCAATAAATCTACATAAAGTAATAAAAAATCCATTAAAATGATTCAACTAAATGAATATTTTCTGCACATTATTTTTAGATTTGATTTTTGATAATTTTCTTTTTAATTCAAATTTTACCACGAAAAGATTTCCAATCAAAATTAAAATAAAATCAAAACCCATCAATTATTCGACATAATTAAGTGACCATAATTGAAAATTAAACATCCACTAGAGAGTCTACTATATATCACAATCAATTGGTAAAAAATGATTTTTTGGTCCTTCGAGCTGGATCAATTTTGTGACGTTTCCGCAATATACGAGTAATAATTCAAATGAGTTTAAAATAAAAATAACAATTATTTTAAACTAAATTATGTTGCAATTAAAATACCGTAATTCACTCAGTGTAGAGATACAAACGTATCAGCTAAAAAAAACGGCCGGAAGTGATTACTCATTCGTTATGGGGAGAGATGAGTTTTTTTTCATCACCTTCCACATCCTCTAGCAAATAGCAATTTCCCACTGTTAACACACATTGCATGGCCAAAAAACTTGTTCCTATTCATTGTGCTGGAATGTGAATGAGTCAATTTCTCCCTTTCCTTAAAATAGATGGGTGGGGGTGGTAGTGCCCCAAGCGGGAGCCAACATTTGCCTTCTGATTCTACAATTGACATAGTAGGTGCCTCTGTGTGAATGTGTGCAGCAGATTTGTATGTCTACATACTATTTCGTCGTCCTGCTTTTTTTATTTTTTTGCTGTGTGTTGTCGATGAATGTACGAATGAGTCATACCTTTGGAGACTGAAGGCGCCAGTCGACCTCAAGGATACCAAATTAAAACAAACGAACGAGCGAAAAAGAATCCAATTTTATGGGCAACAAGATAGGCGAATAAAATTTTATATCTACGTACACCAAAAAAAAAAAAAAAGAAAGAAAACAAAAAAGAGGAACCTATCGTGAGAGAAAAGTTTCAACTCGACGTTGTCCGGGCAATTAATTTAAAATAAGAACAAAGGATATCATTTTTTGTATTTATTTTGAAAAAGTAGTCCTTACCAGCTGGTAGAATGGGTGCTCGGCACGTATGGCAGAAGCACTGCATGACCGAATCCCTTACTAATCCAATGATCATGATGTATGGATTTTTTGTTTTTTAAGTTTAAGCGAAAAAAGTCCTTTATTGAGAATCCTTCAACAAACAACACACACTCACTTTTTTAATCGAGGGCGGATTTTTGTATCTTTTTACTTTTTTTTTTCTTGTATCTTATTTGAAGTGCTAGCCGGCTAGAACACTGACACACAACAGTAAAATTTTGTTGCAAGGAGAAGAGGAGGAAAAATTCACGTGATTTGGGGTAAGAAAGGATATGTCACAGGATCCTCTTGATTAAGTTAAAAATAAATTTATTCAAACTTCGGGCGGGGTGTTTTTCTTCTTTTTATTCGATTCGACACTCACGATATCAAAAACAAGGACGATTTTTTTCTCTCAAGAAAAACAAACCACTCGGGATAATCCTTGATTTTGGCAGAGAAATACTAAAAGGAGCACGGTTTTGTTACAAATTTTAAATCCTTTAGATCCTACTGACTGCTTTATGGAGAAAGGAGACTAGTTTTTCGAAGCTTTGACTAAGCGTGCTGAAGATACGACTACTGAATGGTCTTTGGAGCGCTTTGACAATCGAGACTCTTGCAGAGAATTAAGGATATTCGTTTGCTTGTGGGGGAACATTATGGGAAACAGTGTGTTTTGTTTGAGACATGCGCCCTAACATGGGGGTGGAATTTTGCCTATCGAAAATGATGTTTTTTTCACCAACAAAGCCATCTACCGGTGGTTGGAATTGAAACAGTTGCAAGGGTGAGAGTACGAAGGATTTTGAAAACTGCATTGAGGGGGGGAAGACATCATACAGAGAGAGAGAGCGATGAAAATCCAGGAGAATTAGTCATGGCATCAAGAGACTATATGAAAACACTACCTACTATGACTATGACTATGAGACTTATAGAACCTCGATAGTAGTTGCTATTTATGAAGAAAAAAAAAATTAAAAAATTTAGTACCGACCGGCGCCGGTCTTCCATGAGATGATTCACAGGACGATGTTGGAGGGTAGATTTTCTTTTCCCTTCCTTCCGTTTTCATATACGAATTTATTTTTTCCTTAGTTTATTTTTTTCTTCCATTCTGAAGGAATGCAATTAGAAAGGATGAGAGAAAACGTAGATTATAAACTTTTTAAAGAGATACCTTTTATAGACAAGTCCAACAAATGGAAAACTATACCTGCCTACAAGGTGAGGTCGTTAGGGTTGTTGTTGTAGATAATATAGAAGATGGTGTGTTTAAACTTTAAAGGACGACATAGTCTCATATTGCTTCTGTCACATAGATTTCTGTTGACATCTATACATTAATACCTAAGTGCCTATACTTTTTCCGATGACAATCTTTTCTCTGGATTATTTTTTTTTTTTTATTTTACAAAGCCGGCAAAACTAGAAAAGCATTATATTGACAAAGGTCCTTTTGTTTGGTTGTTTGCTGAGAAATCTGGGGAGGGTGCGGGGTGTATGTGGGCTTCAGATGAATGAGGTTTGTGTGGAAGTTCGTTCATTTTGATATACATAGGTGAATATAATGGAAGATTGGAAAGGTGGTGTAGTTTTTTGTTGTTGTTATCAGTGGACATTTTTTAGTCGGGAAAATGATTCAAATGTCGAATAGATATTTTATTTTATTTTTAGAACAATGGGAAGGAACTTGAAGTTTAATTTATTGAAATGAAGGACACTTTTTTTTGTGAAATTGAAGATTTTTAATAAAATATTGTAAAGCAGTAGAATAAGTAAGAGAAGGTTATTTAGGAGGAGAACTGCTTTTGTATTTCATTTATTTACTGGAAATATAGGGTCATCCATAACAAGGGGTGTCATTTGGGGCTTAGCACGATTTTTTAACTGTCAACAATCAACTGTCATTTTACTTCTCTAATTTGCACGCACTAGTAGGGTTTAGGCTACCCGAAGATGTTTAACACAGTGCGATCTTCAAGGAAATAAGAAAGGATCGAATAGGAGGCATGGATGGACATTATTTTTGAAGCTCTGAATATTGACAGTGGATAGAGCTACAAATGTTCGATTTGATCGGTTTTGTAAATGTACATTTATGTTTTGTTGATGTTTTCATAAGCAGTTTTAGTATTTTTTATTTAAATTAGCGGGGCTAGTTGTAACACATTTTCGTTAAATTGTTACTTGTCCAGAGAGGAGAAAATAAAACAAAATTTCAAACGGAAAAAACCAAAGAGTTTTAATCATCGGTTGACAATCAAATTTGGTAATTGGTTGAATTACTAAATGTCACAATACCAGTTACATAATTCAAAATGGGTATTTGCAATCAAGGCTGAAATTGATGATGAAATTGATTCTATGTTATGAAGCAATGCTAATTGCCAAAAGGTGTAGTAAAGGTGCTGGTATTGATTATGAAAACCAAAAAAAAAAAAAATTCCCACGAGTCGTACGTTACTCGACTCGCTTACAAATCGCACTAGGAAATCAAATTTTAATGAAGCCATCTAAATGTGGTAGTTCATTTACTAAAAAAGGGAATTTATAAACTTGTTGGACTGTCATCCAGACGGTATTGAGTTCGATTCTCAGCCGCCGCAAAAAACCTGTTCAGAGGTGTCTCTTGTCTCTTGCCAGAAATTGACAAATCCTCTAAGGCTAGCCGCGCACTAGCAACTTTTAGTTGCGAAACTGTTTGGTTACTTATAGAAAACAGATGAACTGTTTGGTTGAATGTCCGTGAATTTGCAGATAATTATATGTTCAATAAAATGGCGAACTTATTTTAGGCAATCGTTTAGTTTGTGTCAAAACACAAACTTTTTAATTGCTCGAACCAAGCAGTTTCGCAACTAAAATTTGCTAGTGCGCGGCTAGCCTAAGAGTATCTCTTGTCGAGAAAAATGCTGCTCATTAGCCGTTCAGAATCGGCGGAAAATTGTAGGTCTCCTCCATCCCTGGTAACACCCACACACGAATGATTGAGAGTTGTAAGTCACAAGGCCCTGGTTCTCTTCGAGTGAGATGATGCAACACATCAAATTTATTTAAAGAACTATAGCATGAATATCTTGGAAGAAGCGAGCCATTGCGTTAGAATGGAAAGAATTTCATTAATTGAAAACAATGTGTATCATCTTGTTAAAACACCGACAGAAACAAACCAAGGACGTATAAACAAAAGTGCACGAAGAAACTGAAAAAATGCAATAAACGAAATATCAAGACAGATGAGTTGTAAAACAATGCAATCTCTTGTGAATGAAATCTTTTGTGAATCCAATGTTTCGTGAATGCAATATTTAACGAATTTAATTTAAAAAAAAAAAACTTTAAATTTTGCAAACACATACAAATGTTTAAGTTCTTACACTATTGAACATTGATTGGAGCAAGTGCAAGGTTTTATTGTGAATTAAGGTGAAGCTTTGTAAAGTAGATTTCATGATTTAATTAATTTTTATTTATCTTTGTTTTAAAACAAAATTTAATAAAATATTCGAAAACAATGACTCTTTTTCCCAAAATTAAAAAAAAAATATTTTTTTTTAAGTTTTGAAATGCAATGTTTTTTTTAAATTTTTCTACGCATCTCTATAAAAAATTTCATTAAAATCCGTTATGTCAATAATGAGAAATTCAAAATTAGGAAAAATGGTTGTACGGTAGGTACAAGATATCTTGATTTCAAACTTTTTTTATTAAATTAAAGATCGTAAAAATTAAAAAAATTATCAAAATTCTAGGCGCGGTTTTCGAGAAAAATACGACTTTTAAAAACCATTTTTTAACATTTGTATGGGGGGTACCTTTATCTAGGTAAAATAATTTTTTTTCTATAGTCTTGTAGATTATATTGAGAAACTTTTATTTATCAAGTTTAAAAAAAAAATCTAGCATGGGGTTTTCGAAATACATATTGAGTTTTGAAAAAAAAAATTGATTTTTTTTTTTTAAATTCAAAATTTTTTTTTTTAAATTCAAAATTTTTTTTTAATTTGAATACACAATTCTATTCAAGTATTTGGTGAGCTTTCAAAAAAAAATCAAAATCGATCGCACCGTTTTTGAGAAAATCAAAAACAAAAAATATGGTTCCTGGGGGATACCCTCAATAACCATTTTTCGGAAAAATTTGTTCAACCATTACCTAGCTATAGCTAAATGAAATTTGTTTGCATTTTTATTTTTTAAATCTGTCGAACAGTTTTTGAGAAAAAAGAAACATAAAATTTCGGAAAAAAATTCGTATGGCAGGTACCGTTATTTTTCGTTTTTAAAAACAAAAGAAAAAAACGTGTTGGGAAAAAAAAATAAAAAATGATATCTACCAAGTTTGTAGAAATCGGCCAAGACGTTTAGGCTGTAGTCGAACAGACAGACATACAGACAGAATTGAGAGAATGTTTTGGTCTTCGCTATCATCGTAATGTCAACTTCGATCAAAATCTCGAGTTCGATTTTCTTATCTTTAAAAATAATTAATGTTTGAAGTGTGTAAGTCGTTTCAAGCCTCTGTTAAATAATTAGAAGAACTGTAGGAACTACTAATGAGATTTCTAGGTATGGTGTAGGCTTCTGCGAAAGTGCAAAAGATCGACTGCATACGTTATTAAAAGTTTAAGGGAATAATAACCATCATCGAGTTTATGAATTACATTGAAATCTTCCTATAAAATTGCTTCTTTCGGGTTAAAGTAGCATTTTTATCGAAACCCAAAAATAAAATCAAGCTATATTCCTATTTTATCACATTAAGTTCTTCCTCAATCTGCAAAAGAAAAAACCTAGAACCTTTAAAACTTACCGAACTCACAAAAAACCACATTGAGATAGGCCCAAATCTGCTTTTTCCATTATTATGCCCACTATTATAGGTCTTTCGTGTGTCATTCATATTAAAATTCAAAATAATAGCTATATAGACTTAGGAAGGGTCCGGAGTCCTGTATCTCTTACTAACATACACAAAATGTTGATACATACATTGTCTAAAACGAACTTCAATTAAGTATCCTTTTCTCTTACCTGCAAAGAAATAAAAAAAAAATAAAAACAATTAAGTAAAAAAAAATCCAACAAGCAATCAAAAAAATAAAATAAGGCAATATTAAATATCCACACAGACATCGGTTTAATCTTCTAGGAGTAGAATAATGCCTGGTCAAAGTGAGAAGAAAAAAAAAAACTTTTATTTTCACCAAAACCATAAAACATTTAGTTTTGAAAAATTACTGCATTTTTTCTATATCCTCTCTCTCCTCCCCAACAAAAAAAAAGTGTCCTTGCTGGTGTAATGAACCTTCAACTTTTTTACACTCAAACACACACATACCTCAAAAACCGTCTTACTCATCATAGTTTTCTCTCTCTATCTCTCTTGTTGGCTACCCCGCTTCCTCTCTCTCGCTGTCACTATTGCGAGTTGAAAAAATAAATTTTTCACCAACGCCATGCATAAGGGGTACACCAACAGTTTTCACCAACTTCTATGGGGTTCTTTCTTTACCAAGTTCGAATTTTCGAAAATTCACCACCAAAATACGCAGTAAAACAAAAAACCGTAAAACACCTCTCTACAACGATAAAATCGATTCCAAAAATTTCACCTCAACTATATAGGTGTTTTGTGGGCAACCTGATGAGATGGGGTGCAGTTTTTCAACATAGGCTCTCTCTCGTGTTGTTGGTTGTTCCTTTTGTTTGGGTGATCCGGGTGGGGGGATGAAATGCCGGCCTCCCGTGATGATGACAGTTCCTGCTGATGGGGGGTTGTTGGATATTTTATTTTATTATTTTTTTTTTGGTTCGAAACTATTGTATGACTCACTTTGGTTGGTATACACAGACGTTTGTCGTCGTCGAACGTTGCATGTAAAGGAAACTTAAATCGAAATCATGTCGCCAGGATTTCTTATTCTTGGTCGTCATCAAATGAATACGGAAAGAGGGTTGATAGGACTCCCTTTAGGTTTCCTTGAAAGTGTAAACGAGGTTGTGCGGGATGAAGGGGAGGGGGAGTATGAGAAAGAACAAAAAATAAAGAAGTAATCGTTCCATTCTAAGTATAGCTGCACAGTGGAACGAATAAGAAAATGTTCTGTTATGCGATGCACTTGTTACCAAGGGGATTCGAATTGTTAACCAACACCATCACCACCACCCAACCTCCCACTTGCCAATACGAAGCACACAAACACTTTAGGGGTAGAATTTTGGCGGTGGTCGGCCAGCCATAGGTTGTGGAATGAAATTGTTAAAACGGTAAATTCTCGCAAATCCGCAAAAGATGGCAACACACACTGCAACCGGTTTGTCGGTCGTTAACGTGCGTCCTGGTGGTAAAAGTTGATTGCAAAGTACACACACTCACTCAGGCACACACACATTGCGCATCACATTTCGATGCAATTTAGCATTTGCAGTTTTGCGGTTATGTATGTGTGTGGTAAAGGACACAAAACGACGAGCAGTCGTTCGCGTTATGCACGCATATATTCGATGCGAGCACGCACACATGCTGTCCCCTCAATGCGGTGGTGTAAAATTGCAATTTCCATTATTATCCCTTCTGATCCAAATTCAAATCCCTCATCATCGGCAGCTTGGGTAGCCGCAAAAACCCGCTCATTTAAAAAAGAAAATTAGTTAAAAATAAGCCAATTAGTCCAATCATCTCTCTGAAGGCTTTGCCAAGAGGGCGGGTTTGTTGTTGTTTTTTTTTTTTTAATCCGCATAATCTCGAAAGGTAAGAATTTTTTTTTTTTTTTGATAATAATTTTATTTTGAACTTAATAAAACTCACACTCATGAATAGGCACGTACAAGATGGCTGGTTGAAATAAAAACCCTACTTCCGTTATGGCAATATCCACCTATTCATATACCTACCTTTTATTATTATCGACCCTTTTTTGTGGCTTCTTTTTGATGTTGAAACTGAAAGGTTTTACCTTTGCTTAGTTATTTGCTGTTGTTGTTTTTGTTGACTCTCTATGGGATTTACTGAGCTGGATTAATTCGAGAAACGGATGAATTGGTTGGATTGTGTGACGTTGTGTTGTTGTTATATCGATTCGAGTATTTATACATGTAGTTTATTAGTTTGACGGATTTTGAAGGTTTTCGTTATTGGCATTTGTTTAGGTTTTAAGATTTTTGCACTTGCAGAAGCTTGATTGTGGATAACCAAAGTTATATAACATGGTAGACGAAAATAGCTTTGGATGTGGGATTAGTTTGTAGACTGAAAATATGACCGTAAATATAATATCGAGCAGGGAATAGCGATATTAATGTTAGAGTTTTGGAAGTTGGGAGGGCTTATAGAAGGAATCTTAGATTTGGAAGTTCTTTCCAGTTCTTGGATCTACTTTCCTCTTGTTCTTGTTTTATTTTGTTTTTGATAATATTTTCTTTCTTTTCGCAATAGAGCTCAAGCCTGGTTAAAGGGGTTGATGCGCCTATTTTTGCAAAGGAGTCTGCCTCTTCGTTTCCATAAACATCCACGTCACCAGGTACCACCCAATGAAGTGTGACTCTGTTCTGTTTGCAAAGTTCGTTTAGGCTGTTTATTCACTACCAAACATATTTCAGGCTGATAGTATATGAGCTCAGTGCCTTGAGTTCAGCTTTCCTATCTGACACGATGACAATGTTCTGGTAATGATACTCGTAGTTTCTTTTGAGATTTACATCTTCTATGGCGAGATGTCGATCCTTATGGCGCGTACCTCGCTTGAAAAATGATGGTGAGCTGCCCCCCGTTATAGCTTTGAATCACAAGAGATTTTGCGATTTTATTTGACTCTCTGTCTTTTTACTTAAATATGGCACTGATTGAGTTCGATGTCGTACCTAATAGAAACAAATTTCGAGTTTCTAAATGTAAAATGAGCAATATCGGACTAAGAACATTCCCCTACGGAACACCAGCAATAAATGCAATAATGCAAGGCTAACTGGTGTAGAAGAGTGTGGTCCGGTTGAATGATCTGGCCAGACAGAAATAAGAGCAACGAAAACCTAAACGATCAAATCAAAATGCCTAATGATCAAATCTGCAATTAACTTCCGAAACTAAGGGAGACTAAATTATTTCACATCCTGTATAAGCTTATCAGAAAAAACCTCAGAACAGTAACGCGTGTCATTACTGGCCTTTGAAAGATAGATTAGGTATTTTTGCCCTAGCTAGCAGTAAGACTTTAAGATTCTTCAACATTCACGAGGAGACATCAATCGGATGTCGGATGAAGTCGAATTCAGTAATAAGGCAAAAGGGCAATAATGTTCAATATTATTCATTTTTTCATTCAATTCGACTGGGAATCTTTAACGATGTTCCCTTGGTCCGCTTCCCTGGCTTTGGTTCGGACACTGTTACCTAGAGATGTTCCTTTTATTGCTTCCAATATCACTCGTCCTATGTTATCCCATTTAATGAGCGTTTCAGGCTCTTGCTTTTTATTCCGAGAAACCGCTGTTCTTCTGCATACATACATATGTACATACCGCATTTTATACATTTTTTTTAGCAGCATGTGTTTCCCGACACTCATTACCAAACTTGAAGTTTTCGGTTGTGGTGGTCATTTCAAACCCCACATGCCAATGGTAGCATCTCTGATATCTTATTGGCAATATTGACAAGTTCTCTACATTGGATACTATCAGAATAGACCATAAGGCTTTGATAGATGAAGAACTAATCGATTTTTTGGGATTGGAACTGTCTGAGATCGAATTTCTTCATAGCATTTTTTTGTTTTAGCTTGACGAATAAATCATCCATGTCAACTTTCGGACGTTTACGATACTGGCGAAGAGCCTTCCATTGACCCCAACGTTTTCAATCTCGTTGACGGTAGACGAATCAGGAGATCCCCCTTACATCTTCTGAAGGGTGAGATGCCCACCGGCAACTTCTATTAGCCATAGAGGTAGATAGAGAGATAGAGAAAACGGAAAAGGAATTCATACAAAATTCAGAAAGCTCACAATATTTCAGATGTTCTTCTTCCTATTAAAAAGTAAGCTTCCCATCAAATACACCTGGAACTAGCTACAATAACTCATCAGCTCTTGTTTCTTGCGTGGATTTTCGGCTCACCGGTACTTCGATCATTAGCAACGTCTATTAATTAAGCTCCTCAGAAACATGAATTGCCTTTTCTTTAAGGCTTACTGAAATTTCCTTAATCAACGAAGAATAAGACCAACGCCATAGCAAAGCTATAAAAATAAATTATGGTTTAAAAGATACCCAGCTTCTAAGAAAATTGAATATTTTATCCAAATGCAGAAGTGCCAGACCATAAATACCCCCAAAAGTACCTAGCTAAGATGCACTTCTTGAAAAATGAGTAAACAAGTCATTACAGAAATTCTTATGTTCTATATTTTATTATCATCAAACACTTTCGTGAGCTGCAAATTATAATATAATTTACAATACCCCTCCCTGCCAGTCCCTCACGGACATAAAATGCCTACAAATTAATACTAAGTCGCCGCATATTTAAGACATTTTATTTATGGGATACTTAAAATTCGTTTAATAGTTGGTTTATATTTATAGGAACACCCTTAACCCTCAGTAATGCTGCTACAATCCCCCCGAATTTGTGCGCTTGCAAAAATAGCCCAACACCAGAGAGACTGATAAAAAAAAAAGAACCTCCCTGGCTCTTGCCCGAGGAACAATAAAATATGAATGACTCATTCCGGGGGTTATTTTCGGAATACAGACGCATAATTTTCATTTCATTGCTTGTTGGTTCGTTGGTTTGTTTTCTGCTCTAAATGACAAAACGCAATGTAGGACTTCTTTTCAATGTTCAACGCTTAGAACTACAACACTCCTTTCTCCAAGCCCCCCGCATTCTAGCTATAGACCAAGCTTTGCAATGTCTTTGTCTTGCGCTCGACTGACTTCCTACCACTCCTTGGGTGTCTTTATTGCTTGCGCTATTTTTGACGACCTTTCCTTGCATTATATTTATTTGTTCATTTTTTATGATTTTTTCTGGAAGACGACCGAGAGACGATGTAGTTTACTCAAGGAGTGGCCTTAGCTCGTTCTACAGAGAAGGAGTCCAACAGCTCTCCGACTGCAAACAAACTGTTGATGGTCCGTGGACGTCGTGCGTCGTTTATTCGTTAACAACAACAACAAAAAACGAGGAAACGAGTTGGCTCCTCTCATCATGGTCAACAATAAGCAGCAACCAACGAGTCTTTGTGGCGTGGATCTTGATGGAGCATGGCATGAAGTAGGAACTCTCAAAACTCGTAAGTCCATGCAGTAAGTAAAAACTGTCTACGCCATTATGATGATACGTTCTATGTTTAGATCTGCAGTGAGTCAACACTTATCCCATCAGCAGCAGCACCAGCAGCAGTGAATTCCTCATCAGGCAGTCCTTAGAAGGCATTTAAAAGGGCCACAGGCTGATGACCAGGACCTCTCATACCACTCATACATACACACATCCCATTCGGAACTGCTATAGCCAACACGATGGCACTGTTAATAATTGATGAGCATTGTTGTGGCTATATATGTATCCCATTCTGGGTGGTTATGCAACAAACAACGAAAACATTTGGAAGAAGGATACTCATGCTCCTTGGCTGGTGAAAAAGTGGTTTTCTCTGCATTTACTGAAGCAAACGATGAGTTTCTGTATCGCGTATATTATTATTTTCCTGGTAAAACAGTTAGTCGCTCCTTTTGCTGTTTGTTGAATGACCGACCGTATACCTAATATCCTTGCATATATCCTTTTCTGCACTCACTCGTCTCTCTGCACTCCCCTCAAACTCTTCCTCTTCGTAATGGTGGTGGATTTAAACTGTGCTATTAGACGATGGCGGCTCATTGTCTGATTACCGGTATCAGGATCAGAATGGAAGGCAAAATGGCTTCTAGGTTTCCATTTTGCGTTGCATGTCGTGTCGGTTCGTCGTCGTCGTCGCTGGGGGGATTTTCGTTTTTAAATTAGAAAACAGGAATTTTGTTGTTGTTTTTTTTTTATTTTACACAAACACATAGAAATTGTTGGGGTAGTTTTGCTTGTCCGGTTGCATGAGAAGTGTTTTTTTCTGTTTGATTTTATTTCTCTATATCATGCTGCCCCACCATGATTTCAGATTGAATTGACGCCAGAATATAATTAAAAAGTAATTTTCACGATGAATAATAAATTGAAACGCCAAACAGACTGTAAGAGGCGGGTTGAATGGATGTTTTGTTTTTTTTTTTTTTTTTTTTTTTACAAAGGATTGGGAGAACATGACGTGCAAACTTGTCTATAAAATTTAAATAGCAGAGAGAATTGTTTTATGTTGTGTTGTAATAGTTTGCAAAGAATAACAGAGCTGCTCTGTTAATTTATGACCACAGTAAAATGTTCGTTAGACTTAAAAACTTGAATACCAACAGAATTATATTGACCAAGGTCTTCAGAGAGCTTGGCTAGTTTTTCTTTAAATAAAATATTTTGTATTGGCAATGTGGAGATTGCTTTTTTTGATCGAATATACATATATGCCAATTTGGAACGAGGAAGTTTCCAGATCGCATGTCCTTAGAAATTAAAATTAATGTTAAATGACTAAGTACCCGCAAAGTACATATATAATTGATGAGTCAGCAAATTGAAGGTAATTAATAAAGTATAGGTAATTAGCCTGGGGAATGTCAAGGTCTAGCACAAAAACTATGTTAAAGGAATTTGTTTTAATCAAACTTCGAGATCATACTTTTTCAACTACTAATACAATTTCAAACGCTAAGGTTGTGTTAATATTTCACTATCTGTTACATATTTTTAACCCAATAGCTGTCATAATCATGTTAAATGACAAAAATGGGTGCAAAATAGCAGAATTATGACATTTTGTCACTCGTGTAAATTTACTATACGGAACATTATGAAAACCAATAAAATTTGCCTTTACCAAGAAACTAAGTACCATAATACTTTTTTTTAATTTTGTATTTATATTTTTTATTTTTTAAAAATTTCAGATTTTTCGGTTCAAATTTATGATTCTAATCTATAAAAACCCATTACATAATGGTAAGTATGTTTGACTATCGGCCTAAACCACAAATCCTCTATTAGTATCTGCTGCAATGAAAAGACCCACTCATGTTATCCGTTCGGATTCGGTAGAAAACTTGTAAGCCTACTCCATTCCTGGCGACTATCAACACACAACCCGCTAAGGTTAATACGAGTAGTTGTAAGTCACTATGCTCTGGACTTTCTCGGACATGCACCAGATGGTTCAAGGGACAGGTGTTAACACCGAGGGACTTTTTTTTTACTAATTTCTCCAACTTTTCTATGGTATTCAGGGTATATTGACATCATTGACAAAACTATCTACCTTCTACCTAGGCAAAGGACACTTTTAATAGCAGCAATATCGATGTAGCAAGAAGGCTATCTAAATATAAATATTTTTGAGGCGCACTTGTCTCAACTCTCAACTATTCATGCGTGTTTGTCGGCTGGAATGCAGGGTACCTATAAATTTCTGCCGAATCCGAACGGCAAAGATAAAAAGCAGTCGCCCTGAAAAAATCGTTGTTATTTTTCCTGGGCCACAATCCAACATCCAAGCAATTACCCTAATCATACAAAAATTTCATAGTGCAACAACATGTAGAGAACCAGGACCTAGTGACTTACAACTCCTAACCATTCCTGTGTGCGTGTTACTGGGGATGGAAGGGACCTACAATTTGCTACCGATTCCGAACGACTAATGAGCAGCACTTTTCACGACGAGAGATTCTCTTGGAGGATTTGTCGATTCCTCGCAAGATCCTTGATCATCCTTGAACACATTTTTTTTTGCAGACCCTCTATCCAATGCACTAACCATTATGCAAAGAAGCACTACTATTACCCTAAGTGGTGATTGGAGAGTCTATCTTCCTTGGAGTATTTATTAATCCCATAAACGACACCTAGGTCAAGGTCCCACGAAGTATTACCCTAGGAAACTGCTGCTACTTTGATTTGGCGACACAAATGGGTTCAAAATTTCTCACGTCTTAAACGAAGTTCACACTGCTTAACACACTACCTCCTGCTTATTGTGCTGAGTGTAGAACTGATACTGAACAAAAACAAAAATTCTTTGACAAATATTTCGTCATATCTGTGAGGAGGGCCAATTGAAAAAAGATATCACCTCGAGATCTATCAGCTGTACCAAGAAGTGAATGTAGTTCGGAAAGTCAAAATACGTTACCTAGGATACCTCGGTCACTTAAGAGCGAATGGATAACAAAGCTTAAGCCAAGAGCCTTCGAATCACAGACCCCAGGTTCGAGGTGACATGGAAACCCGAACCTACAGTAAATCTTACAATTCACACATACTTTTTGGGCGTGTTGCATCGCACTATTCTCATTTTCAAAATGAAGAAGTTTAAAGAGATACACTGCTGCATGTGTGGTCCAATAGATACGAGTTTCGCAAGTTTTAGTCAACGGCTAAGGTGAAAGAAACTATTCCGACCATAAATGTACGTTCCTTAATTTCGTTTAGGGGCCAATTAATCCATCCATCCATCCTATTAGAGGTGCCTTAGTTTCTCATGTGTCTTAGCTTGGACTTAAACTAATTATAATATTATAAAATATCATGTACCATTATGTTAAGACAGACTTTTAGCATCTGAAAAACGTGCTTACTCAAATAAATACGTATCTGCTGCTGTGATCCGTTTGTACCAATTATGGCAAAAGTTTTAGAAATCTGCTTCTGAAATTGATCTTCACAGCCAGTACAACAAATTATGAAATCTTATATTCCCGACAAACTCTTTAGAATACGCTGCGATCATGATACTAGGAATCAGAAAAAGATTAAATCCGATGTTCCACAAGGAAGTGTACTAGGACCTATTCTACTTGTCAATGCTAGACATATTCCATTAGGAAGAAATATGCTATCATGGCCAGCTTTACAGATAACCCTATGGTATTGGACCCTGACATATTTGTGCGGTCAAGGCGTACAGGAACGCTAACTTCGTCAAATACCTTGAAATGACTTTGGAAGCAAAGCTCTAATAGAAAAACACATCAAAATAAATGAAGTAACGAACTTAACGTGATATATAGAACAATCTACGGGTTGCTGGGACCAAATCAGTATGGACATATGGGATCCAAATATAGGGAAAGTCAGAAATTCGTCAAAACCGTGTACTGCGCTAAAAACGAATACAAAGTTGTAATTACTGCGAATTAGAAACGGTCTTAAATGTACGAAATAAAACACCGAAATAAGGAAGCTCCAAACCTCATGACCTGCTGATGGTTTAATAACTTTGGAAAAGTATTCAAACTTTAAAATTCCTCCCAACGTTACTTCAAATTAAAGGAAGACAAATCATTTGTCGATCTTTCATAGTTTGGTCCTGAATCCCAGGTGATTTTCGTGTGGTAAGAGTCTCATAATACTTGGTATCGAGTTTCACTTGACCGAGGCTTACGTGACAAATGTTCATATTTGGACCCTTGTGCTAAATAAATTCAATTGAAGTGAATTGTTTGCACATTTACCATTGTTTACCCTATAAAACCCATCGATAAATAAATAGGAGTCCCATATTACTTGGTAACGCATGTTACTAAGATTTTCACCTGCCCGAGGTTTACGTGGCAAGTGGTCATACTCGTGTTTGTACCCTTGGACTGAAAAAATGCAATTGAAGTGATTTGTTTGTACAATTAGCCTCGTTTACCCTATAAAACTAATCGGCTCGTAGAGAGTCTCAACATAGGGACTTACAACTTCCAACTATTTTTATGTGTGTGTTCACGGCGAGAATGGAGAGGACCTAAAATATAATGCCGAACCCTAACGAGATAGGTAAGATACACTTTTCATGACAAGACATAATTTTGGGGGATTTATCGCTTCCTCGGAATCGGCAGTACCTCTCAAAATATTTCTTATATGTTAGATATCCATTATCACAATCCAATGCACTTAGCTTAATGTCAACGATTACTTCTGTTCAAAAGAAATTTCTTTAAAAATTTCGTATGAAAGTTTTTTTTCTTGTTGAAAGTAGATAACTTTTGAAAAGTATCTTTTTTATTAATTTACAATCCTATGACGTACCTACTACAAATTCAAAACTACTTGACCTTTGGTTTAGCTTAACCCCTTCGATTTCTTTAAGCAATAAAAATATTTTTTAAACAGTTTTTATTTAAATAATTTAAACGTAAAAATCTAACATGCAAAACTGACATGCACTTAAAAAATGTTTGCGTGGTGAATTGATGTGTTTTTTTTGTCTATAAATCGATTTAATGACAGTAATTTTCTTCAAAAGGGTGTTTAACTTCATAATGCAAAACAATTTATGAACTTGGAAATTTTCTCATATTAGACTAAACCCTTGAAACGCATTACTGATAAGCCAGCGGGTCAACCCTCATTGCTCTTTCCATTTTTTCGTTTGGCTCTTGTTTATTTAATTTGTCTCGATAAATTGCCCGCAAAGGATTTATAAATAAAATAATCTATCTCAGCCATCACCACCACCGACCGATTCGTTGCAATTCAACTAAGCCCCGCTTTTTTTTAATTGTCAACTTTATCCCCGACTAATCTTTCAGCAGCAGTTCATCCGATTAATTACTGAACCACGACTATCAACAGTTTTATACAAAAGGCCAGATTTGATGTGCCCGACCAGAATCACAATCCGAATCCGAAGACCGACCCATATTCCCATTCAGTGTGATACTGGTTTCATCCCTCGAGACTACAATGACAACGGCAGTCAGTCATTCAGTCAGCATTTATCCTTTCATTGTTTGCTTTTTAATCCCAGCCATCAGGCATTCATCAGGAAACAGAAAAACGAAATAAAGGACAAACTAACAAAAAAAAAAAAACAGGACCAAACCGATGACAGAGAGTAACAAAAACTAACAAAAGGCTTTTTGTTCGGTTTTTGTCTCCTATCTCTCCGATGGGTCTCTGGATGTAGGATATCCACTTGAGATGCGATTGCATTTAACCACACCAGCCGACCATCGAGGACTCAGCCAAAGTGGAAAAAAATCGATTAATGGTTCAACCAACGACGAAAAAGAATAAAAGACCGAAGAAACTTGAACATTTTGTGAACCACTTTGGCAGCATAGATAAAGATAAAGAGAGAAGGGCAGATATTCCGACAAGCACCTAGCTCCAAGCCAAGGATGTGTGGTGTTGGTTGTACAAAATGTGCGGTAGCGCTGTGTTACGAGTAAACCCAAATTCTATCATAATTTAAGAAATTTTCATTTTTTTTATCCTTTCTTCGTCCTTGTCATCTTTGTTCGCATTTTAGTTTGGTTATGTTCTGTTTCCTCTCTCAAATGCTTCTTCTTAAAGTTTTGAAGCCAAAAAACCAGAGTGATCCTTTCACCTCCTGTCGTTCTGCCCCAGCCCCTTCCCACTTGAACACATAAAGAAGCTAGTAAATTCGAAGCTTTGAGCCATGATAAGTTGATAAGTGGTTTTCGTTTCTTTCCTGACGATGGCAGGTTATTGGATTATAATTCAACAATTTTTATTTTTATTTTTTTTCGTGCTTCTTCTTCTGAAGATTGAGGTAGGTAGGAAGTTTAGGTTAGGTTTGTAAAGGTGTGCAGCGCCAGCAAAAAAAAAAATACGAAATGAAGCGAAGGATTTTGTGATGAATGAATTCTTTAAGTTTACTTGGGGGAGAAGGAGTGCGGCTTCGGAAGTTAGGATGTGTGCTGACGTAGCGAATAATGAATGATAATGGTTTTGAAATTGAGTGGATTTATTTTCTCTTACAAGAAATATACTTTTTTTTTTAAAGTTTAACATGTTTATCCGGTGTATGAAGTACAAAATGGTACGGGTTATTGGATGATCTTTCAAGTCTTTTGCTTATTGAATAACATGCCAGAGGTAAAAAGAAAAATAGCGGGCAATAATTTGGACCATTTCTTGAGTGCTTAGTTGAATCTGAGTTAAATCAGAGTTAGTTTATCGTTCTAATAAATTAAACTCGAGGTTACTCAGAAGCTGTTTGTCGTTTTTTAGTGGAGGATTAGCTGTAGCTTTAAGTTGAATGGAATTAACCTTAAAAATAGTAATATCAAGCTTTGTTGAATTTTCGGAATTTTTCAAAGTCTGAAAACTTTTCCGAATATCACCAATGAAAACCTGAGTTATATGTATAAGAACCGGTGTGCGCAAAAGAACCATTAATACGAGTATTAAGGTCCAACATAAAAGCAAAAATGATGTCGTTAGAACCAAAACCTTATTTACGTTGAAATAATCACAAGATAGAGCATCTCTTTGCCGAAACCCTGCGCATTTTCGGAATAGTTCTGAGTAGCTGTTTCGTAGTTCCACATTGGACCACAACACATCTGGATCAGGTTTCACGAGTTCGACCATGGCCATATAGAGCTTCAGATGATGAATATTTCAAATCCGGCTTTGAAGTCGATGAAAAACTGGTGAGTCGCAACTTGGTATTTATTTGCTTTTTCAGAATTTACGAATATGTAAAGATTTGTTCTATCGATCGATCTACCGGTCCGCAAGCCAAACTTTCCGACTATAGATTGTATCGAACAGTTTTAGACCGTCAAACTGTACGTTGGATAGTACCTGATATGCGCGGTTAATTAGGGATATGTCCCTATTTCTTGCGGGAAATAGAATCCCTTTTTTGTAAATGGGGCTGTTGGAGCTGATAGTCCAGTCATCGGGTACGCTGAGCTCTATCTTTCATTGGTTAGCCATCAGATCAAGTGGCTTTAAAATTTTTGCAAAGCTAAGTCTATGTCTTATATGTATGCTGGATGGACAATTTGGACTTCATTCACTGGAAGTGTCCAAGCTTCTTGGAATAATACCCGCTATACATGATGCCCATTCACCATCTGATGAAAAAACTGGCTGAAATGATCTACTCTTTTCTTGTTTCGGTGACTAAGTTACCTTCGCTTTTTCGAAGAGCCCGCGTTCCGGTCTTAAAACCAGGAGCTAGTTTGCCCTTCGGTATATGCGCAGGTGACTGCAGATCGGAGAGCTTCTCCCTTAGGTCCTCCCTGTAGACTCTGGGAATTATCTGGTCCCTCGAAATTTACGAACTAAGATTTTGTATACGTGGCTTGTATCAACCGTCTGCAAAACACCAGGTTGCTTTGGGGAAACTTAGCCTTGAAAAAAGACGTATTATGCTCATGTATTATGAGCAGTTACGAAGTCTATCATTCGGAGGCTTTTATCTGTGGTCACTTTGTGGAGGCTGTGCTTACCAATAGTACAGGGTATGCAGGTCCGTCGGAGAGGTCCTTGCTGACACGTTATTCAGCTTCATGATATCACTCCTGTTATACAGGTAACAATTCTTTCTTCCCAGAATATCTGGCCTTATTCATCATATCTTCTAGATTGCGTTAAAATCTAGGATGATTCGGCATAAGGGTAGACTCAAGATTTTGATTAACACCTGGGGTGAAGGTGTTTCTACGTTCCAAGTACATACTGCCATATATTTATTTTTGGATGTTCGGGTTCTTTCTCATAACATAAACAGAAAAACGCATAATCCGATGTCAGTAACCCAATTAGCTGATATAAGAATTGCCATTGACCTATAAGTATCTTCTTTTCAGCAACCTAGCTAGTACTAAGTACAAGTTTAGAGTATATAAATTATAAATAAAATAAATTTGGTGGTGCAACAGCTCAAAGTGAGCCAGGACCTAGTGACTTACAACTCTCAACCATTCCTGTGTACGTGTTACCAGGAACGGAGGGGACCTACAATTTTCTGCCCATTCCGAACGGCTAATGAGCAGCACTTTTCATGACAAGAGATACTCTTGGAGGATTTGTCAATTTCTCGCAAGAGGTAGTACACCCCTGAAAAAAACTTTCTTGCAGCGGCTGAGAATCGAACTCGAGACCTTCCGCATGACAGTGCAACGCACTTACCATTATGCCAAGGGGTACTACACAAGTTTAGAGTAACTTTCGTTTAATCTGTCTTTCAAAATGTTGACGAGGCCACTGTTTCACTCTATTGAATTAATTCGGAGTAAACTATGGGTTCGTCCCAGACCGACTGATTCGAAAAACCCATTCCGGATGGACGAGACCAGTACCCTGGGCTATACAAACTTGGAGATAAAATATGTATATTAGCTAGTCATCACCACTTTGTTGACACTAATTTATATCCACGTCCTACAACAGACACAAACACACGACCATCTCAAATCCCTTAGTTCTTCAACTTGGGGTTATTTTACCCGAAAATTAAACTTTCAGCAATTAAATTTAATTCTTTAAGTTCAATGTCACCTTTAAAACAGTGCAAGTGCCTTTCAAATATAAAATTCGAATGTTTCATTGTTTCGAACCAAATCCACAGTGACCTCAGAAGCTTCTGATGACTCGAAAATGGCGAAAACTCACTCTCACTCATGCTAAGAAAGTTTTTTTTTTCTTTTCAGTAAGTACCAAAAACACTTTCTTCAAATTTGATTTCTCTTCGTCCTTGAATTCATATCCTTCGCAATCCTTTAATTCACTTTAAAACATAAAAAAGTTTTCTATTTCCAAAAAATAACCCCCTCATTCGGGGTTTAATTTACCCGAAATTTACCGACAATCCTTCTCCAATGGTGATACAAATGAAACTTTAGCACTTCAATGTCACGTAACATATTACAATAGATACTTCTTCACTCGTATCCAACCCCTTAACCTCTTCAAAGACACCATTAAAGCAGTAAAGGGCAAACTAAGAAAAAAAAATCGACTAAAATAACTTCATCACTCCCTGGGGCTTAATAGACAATCAAAGTTCTTCTCTTTATTTTTGTTGTTTTTGTTTTTTGCTTATTTTTCTCCTTTTGTTTTGTGACATTTTTGTCATCTTTCATCTCGACTGTCTTTTCGTTATCCTTTCATCCAGTTGATGATCCGCATAGTTTTCTAACACTTTTATTCATCTCTCCCTTCACTCATCACCGCGCTGCGCTGCCGATGAAAAACATTCCTAGGACATGAAACATTTTTCGGCTTCTTTCTTTAGCCTTTCGAATTTTTGTCGTTTTACCCTCCTTGTCCTTGGTAGAGGTACTTTGTCTTTTTCTTTAATTAAAGTTCTCTTCTACACGAAGAATTGAATGAAAAAAAAAAAACTCTACACACACAAGCACGTCCTTTTAAAAATATATCTTTTCTTCAACTTGTTCTTCCATACTTTTTTTTTTTTTTCAATACTCTCAAATGCGGCTCGACTATCAGCAGAGCTCAATTTGACTCCAATAACATTCTCCAATAATGGTAGTCATGTCACATGCCTACCATATTTCGAGTTCCTTCTCTCTAACCAACCACCATAATATACATTCCAGACGATAGGATCCCATTCAAGGAGCAAAACTTTGGCTGAAGCTGATGCTGAAGGAGGAACATCAATTTTCCGTATTGATGATAAAAAAGATCGATATCTTCCTATACGAGTACGAACGAGTATATCCTTAGAATGGAACTTGAACCCTTAAAGATGGTTGTCTTGAAGACAACAAAAACACATACACACTCTTCTCTGTACCTACAGAGAGTGAGAAAAAGATATATGACTCAAAACCATTTGTTAAGGACATTGTCTTGGATAGCTGGATGGGCCGAGGACGAAGATATGCCTTATGTTGGCACGGAACTGGCTCTAGATGTCTGGGTGGCGTTTCAAGACTGCACATGCCATTTGTGGAAGAAGAACTTATGACAAAAACATGAACCTTAAGGATGAAAATACAATCCTCTCAAGACTCTATACAATGACACGGACACCGACCCAAGACGAGGACGAAGACTCGTAAATAGTGTGTTTCGAAACTCAACACTATCACAGGCCGCATCACCAGCATCAGATTCAGGACATACATAAACGGGATGAGACAAAATAAGCAAATTTCCTGTCACACAATGAAGCCGATGCGATGGTGCTAGATTGAGATAGTGTTGGTCCTTGTGGGCCTATAAGGCTGTTGGTGTTTCGGTACACAATTTATTGTCCTTATTGAATGGACATGGCAAAACAATGAACAAGAGAAAAGATGATATCACTCTACTCTACATATACGCGAAAGCTGACGCCCTAACTTATAGATTGGGGCTGATGATTCTATTGTGGAAGATGAGACAATGGCAAATTACCTTGACTTAACATAGAGGTAAAGGTAAGCACGACCGAACCAGCCGACAAGCTACGACAATGGGGGGACATATTAATATTATTTGAGAGAAGAATCTTAAAATTAAATGACCCTGGCTTTGAAATGCTAAATGGTCTTTAACATCAAAAGGTCTGTTTATGTTAACATCATTGTTTGCCCCTGGTGCTGATGGGAAAATATTTGCATATACGTATTTACGTACGCCATTTTTATGTTTAAGGTTTTATAAATGTGTAATGAAAAAACTTAATTGTTTCATTACTTTGGAAACGCAGGCATCGCGGGGGCTGAAGGTGTATCTGCTTAAGGAAACAAGTGTGAAGCAATTTTTCATCAGAATATGTTCAATTGACAATGATGAAAATGCGAGAAAACTAGCATGAGAGAAAAATATTATACGAGAAAACTGTCATACGAGAAAACTATCATGCAAGGAAGCTATCATGCAAAAAAAAACTATAATGCTACAAAAATATGCGAGAAAGCTATCATGCGATACAACTTTCAAGCGATAAAATTATAATGCAAGAAAACTATCAGGAGAGAAAATAAGCATGAGAGATAAATATCATGCGAGAAAAATTTTATTCGAGAAAACTATCATTTCAGAAAAATATCTAGCGATAAAACTATCATGCGAAAAATTTATCATGCGATAAAATTATCATGCGAGAAAACTATCATGCAAGAAAACTAAAATATAACAAAAATATGAGAGAAAACTATCATGCGAGAAAATTATCATGCGATAAAACTATAATGCGAGAAAATTATCATGAGAGAAAATTAGCATGAGATAAATATCATACGATAAAACTGTCATGCGAGATATATCATTCCAGAAAACTATTATACGAGAAAAATTTCATTCGAGAAAACTATCATGCGAGAAAACTATAATTCTAGAAAAATATGCGAAAAAACTATCATGCGAGAAAAATATCTTGCGAGAAAACTATCATGAGAGAAAACTATTATGCGAGAAAACTATCATGCGATGAAATTATCATGCAAGAAAACTATCATGCGAGAAAACTATCATGCGAGAAAACCATCATGCGAGAAAACTATAATGGAAGAGAAATATCACTCAATCATGCGGGAAAACTTTATTGTTAGAAAAATATGCGAGAAAACTATCTGGCGAGAAAACTATATTGCTATATTGCATGAGAGAAAACTTTCATGCGAGAAATTATAATGCTAAAAAATATGCGAGAAAACTATCATGCAAGAAATATATTATACGAGAAACTATCACGCGATGGGATAAATGATGGGATAAAAAATCATACAGGAAAACTATCATGCAATAAGACTATCATTCGAGAAAACTATTATGCGAGAAAACTATCATGCGAGAAAAATATCATTCTAGAAAAATTGCATGCGAGAAAAATTTCAAACGAGAAAACATCATGCGAGTCAATTGCACTATTGTACGAGTCTCCTTGATGCTAGACTAAACGGTAGGGAAGTTCTGGACTCTTGGAGGCAGAAACCTATTTATGTGACATATTTTCCAATTTGTCGGAAAATTTTTAATTAATTGTAAAGGAATATGTTAACTTGGAATTAAGTAATACTTGGTAATGACTGATGCTGACCAGGTGGGCTCCCTAGCAATAGCTATAAGTCCAGCCTACACCTGTTGGTAGCATACTTGAGTTGTTATTTCATTCAGAGTGTTCAATTGGCAGCTTGCCTGTGATGTATGTAGGATTTACCATACGAAACCATCTCTCTATTTCGAATTCTGTCGAACCGAAATGTTGTCTGTGCCTTTTTTTTTTGCCTACCTCTATCACCCATTCATCACTAGCTTAATATGCATATGTACTCCTAGTCGCAATGACAACACTCGCTACCAATAACCAGTCGTTGTCAATTCGAGTTATCAATTTTAATTAATTCGCACATTTGATTACATGTTTCCTACACAACTCGTAATTCATCCTTTCATTTTGAAATCCAACGAAATCAATTCCAATCCTTTCATTATCGCCAAGAGCTTTCATGTAAAATATATTAATGAAATTACTCAGAAATGGATATCCCTTTTTGCAAGCCAAAATTTTGTCAAGAAAAACAAAAAGAGTTGATACGAGTATTTCTAGGAAGCTGATTGTATGGTATCTCCGGCGCTGGATCATGGGAATGATGATGATGATTGGCTTCAAAATCCATTTAGTGATGGTTGAGTGTTTAAATTAATTAATCAATCACAGTATAGTTATAGTTTGGGGTTTGGTCTATAAAGTCTAATTGTTGCGTTTCGTAACTGAGTTGAGTGGTATTCTCAGGAAGGAGTATTTGAAACTGGTCTTTGGTGTATTATAGGGTTTACCAAAGCTGATAACTACTTCGAGTGATTTACGTAATTGAATGATGGACATTGGTTGATAAATGTGAGATATTGCAGACTATTATAGTTTTGATTCCATGTTTAAAGTAATTTTAATTAAATGATGACAATGGATAAATTTATATACGAATTAGTTTTGATGGAGCAAGATCAAATATTGCTGAAAGTTGTTGAACTCAAAATTTCCTAATGAAATTACCCGAAACAAAAAAAGGCAAAAATCATTCGTGCAATAGGGCCTTATAACTATATTACTATAGTTAATTTACTGAGGGTTTAGACTTTGCTGATAAATGTAGGCGAATGAAGATCTCTGTCTGAAGAAAGTTAGTCTCTGAGAAGGATCTAATAAATGTCCAGGTGTTAGAGGAAACTATTCCTCCAATATGGTAATCTGTGACGCAGAAACCTCGAACCAAGCAACCCATAGCCAATTGCTCAAAATTGAGTCGCTCCTAGTAACCTCTATACAAAAGGGAGCTCCCACAAATGTGCTCTCGAAATAATATCAGCTGAAGAAGAATTTTCTAGATGGAATTATATCGGTGTGTTCTTCAATTTCAGTAAGACCGAAATTGATGAACACCTTACATGAGCGAATCCGACTTATTTAAGGCTTAAGTCTTAAGATTTTTCAATACTAGCCTGGTTGTTGAAAAAGAGATGATGGTCTTAATGGGCCAACCGCAGCTCTCATCTACCACAATCTAGAAGATACCATAAAATGTTGATATTTATAACAGTGATTCAGATTAACTGTGTAATTTTTATCAATTGTTTAAGCACAGTGCAAGCCTTTAGGAAATTTGAAGAGAATTTAAAAGGAGATACCGATTCACATTGGTTTCGGATGAATTTATATCGCAATGGGAGGAAAATACTGAGTCGGATGAAGCATTACACATTTGTGAAGTACGGCTAAAGAAAAAATCTCTGAACTGAACTGTACGTCCGAAACTGGGCTCAAAGGTAAACCGATGGGATTGCCTGAAGCACAAAGAAAGAGATGGAACACTGCGACGGTGCTCGAGAGACTTTAAGTCCAAAATCGCATGTTGCAAAGACACTTTCCAGGGAACTTCTGTACATCGAAGCTTCAAGACTGAAATCAAAAAGGAAGACATCTCCGAAATATAAGTTGGTAGACACAACCTTCAGGAAGCGAGATAAGATAACAACTTACGACTGATGGATATTTCAGAAGCGTCTTTAAAGGTGATAAGCAGCAACAGGGTCCTCAGATTAGGATGCAAATAGCAACCTATTACTCTCCAGAAATCGGACCTCTGAAACACTAAACTGACGATCATAAAACTAAACCCGAACCACGCTGAATACGAAATTCGACGTAAGACGTCTTACAATTCCTGGAATTTCAAGAGTCTTTAGAGAACAATTGATTGAGATTATTTCCGCTCTGTATTAACTTACAAATGTCGCCAAATATCAAAGTCGCAGTATCGTGATATTATGAAAAGTCTGCTGAAACCACAGTGGGCTACCAACCACTTCAAAAAGGAAGAACCCGTGGTATGATAATAAATCATTTCACCTGAAAAAAGTGTCAGAAGATGCACATTCAAATATACCTCAACGCAAAACAATAGTATTGAGAGAAGAATATAAACCAAAAAGAAGGGAGGAGTACGAGCGCGCATAGAGCCTTCAAGCTCACAGCTGAAATACTACCTGGAGGTTTTACGAAAAAGCCAATTACTGGTTGTTCATTGTTGTAAGAACGCATGCTCTTTAGGAAGAGAGAGAGAGTTAATCTTGATAGCGAACCATAGACAATGGTATATGTTTTCAGGTAGCATTTCCGACACCTGCTAAATCAACACTATGTAGAGTGTGTACTGGGGCAAAAGGATTACCCACTTCCAGGGAATAAATAACAATGGTCTAGCATCTATTATGAAGGAGGCATATCAACCATAGATGTTTCAATAAAGTTCATGTATTGAATCATCAACAAAATACGAGTGGAAGGAAGCATACCTGATGACCGGACTATCAGCGCCCTATGCCCCATAATTAAAAGAAGGAAATCAAATGTTCTGCTAACATTAAAGGGACATATCCTTGCTGAACGACGCACAAATGTATCAGCAATTACGAATTTGGCTTCAGACCCCGGCAGATCAACCCCAGACCAAATCTTCACACTTTGGAAATTCTAGATAAGTCCAACCAATTCTATCATCTTTTCATCGACTTCAAAGCCTTTCAACTTCAGAAGCTCTATGGTCAAACTCAGAATAGCAATAAAACTGATCCAGAGCAAGGGAATATTCCTTCGAACTATTCCAAACGTGTACAAGGTTTCGGAAAGAAGATACTCTTAAATCTTAATTCTCGTTCTGAAGCAGTTGTAACCAGAACTGGCGACAACGCCTTATTTTCAGCAAATCTGTTGAGCTATTAGGGTACGGAAATGATATTAACACCAGGAAAGTTTCCCACGTTCGATAATTGAGTCCTATATGGGGATTGAAGAACAGATGAAACTTATTGGTCTTTAAATAAATGAGGACAAGAACAAGTAGATTCTATGAACAAACAAACCTCTGTCCACAGACTAAGACACTATTGATAGCCATTTCCATTAAATAAAGAAGAAATATTTTATGTGAGTCCTTCATAAGCTCGATGTACCCGTGTAATTTCAAAAAATACTCTACTTATCAAAGTGAGATAAATTCTATATTATCATTTATAATTATGAGAAGGTTATATAGGTTACTGTTTTTTACCCACAAATTAATTTAATTCGAATTGAATGCAAGCATAAGATTATGGTGCAGAAAGCTAAACATAAATGTAAGCAAATATCAAGACCGATATTTCCAAAATAGTTTCTTATTAGCTCATTCGATGTACCACCAATCACACAAATCCTTCTCACAACTATCAAATCTAATTTACCAAACATTGTGAACTTACTTTATTTGGATCAAGTTTGTTGCAACTTCCGCCATGAGAAGAACCACAAACATGACATGCTTACAAACAGACAAATCAACACATACAAAATATTATATCTGTGGTAAGATAATTAGCTTGAAACAAGCATTTAATCAAGCAACCTTTGCAACTCCCCCTTCGACAAAATAGAGATATCACAAATACCTAATTTCGTCCTTCGGCCTTTTGAGCATGATATACATGTATACCATCATAATTCCGAATTTCTCTTTGACTCCTTCTGTATGTCTTAAGCTCTATTTATGTTCCTACGTATATCACATCTCAGAGTATATATTTTGATATTGCAACAAAGTTTCGAATTGCACAAATCATCCTTCTTCCCCAAGACAAACTAATTGAATTTATTAGCCCACAAAACATACCAGACACGTCCATAACACTATAATTCCTGTCTCTCTCCCCGACTTCTTTCTTTCTGTCCACATTCATGCACATCCGAATCTCATCCTTAAACTTACGCTAAAGTTAACTTTAAGTGAGTAGTAAATATACAACGTGAGAAGGACATCTCGTTGTGCGTTACCAGTTTCGTCATTGGCGTCCTGCCACCCTAAGCTCCCTTTAAAAGTCGTCAAATTCGTCCTGGTTTGCGACTAAAACACACATAATTACGTTAACGTGAAACGTGACATTCAAAACCATCATGATAGAAACATGTGTGCGATGCATGTGTACGCCAAAGGACACATACCCTGCCTGTGCTAAAGGGATAGGGATATACAATAAAAATCTATCGGAGTTTTACTTTTGGTAATTTTACTGCCATCGCGCTATACTCGTACAATCGCACACTACCGTCGAGCACACGATTCAGGACTTCCTGGGAAAAAAGCATTTTGAACTTCTTTTTTACGTCATCGTATCCTATTTCAGGATAACATGAAAATGTCTTTAAGTCGACAGCGGCGAACGAACAAGACCGACACGAAGGTAAGTGGGTGGAAGATCTTTGCTTCTGCAATAAAATTGTGACAGTCGAGTGTAGCTACATTTAGATGGAATTTTTATGATTGGCACAAATAGCTTTTGACGCTGTTTGTGCAACAAACCGTCACTTCCACAGAGCCGCATAGCATAGTGGGTTTACATCCGTTTTTCTGTACTGCATATACGGAAAACGGAAGAAGCCAAAGGAGTGCACTGAACTTCTATTCTTCTCTTTTATTTATTTTATGCTGCTGTGGGTTTATTTTGCCACTACTGCTTGCGTTGATGGTTGGGAAATACTTTTTATTTTTTTTTTATATTTTTTGATGATAAAGACGTAAACATCCTGCGAAGAAAACGTTGCAGACAAAGATTTTAATCGAAACCTCATACACTGTCAAGGACAGCATGGCACTCTCGTAGAAGAGCTTATTATACACAAAATGTGCAACGGGATGGAAGTGAGATTACGGAGAGTTTACCTTTCGAAAAAGGGGTTAAAAAAAAGGTGCGCCTGATTAAGAATTCATTGCTGCAAGCTTTGAGAAGATCTAATCTAATGTTTAAAAAAAATTGAGTGCTTCTAGAGGTCTCAAAGATCAAATAGAAATAGAGATAATTTGTATGTGACTAGACAGAGGATATTTTGTATCCACTAATTTTGTATGGATTTCAAAATAACTTAAAGTCGTCCATAGTGCCTTTGGGCTTAATGGGAAGTACGCTTCACTATCAGACAAGAGGCATGGGTTCGATTCGCAGATGCTGCCACCTTAAAAACGAAAATGATTTTTTAGGGGCACTCCATCTTGCGAGTATCTTTTCTAGGGTAAAGTACTTTTATTCTAAGCTCGAAATGACTCGATACAAAATTTTAAGTCGGCTCCATTCGCAAATTGGTTGAGAGTGTAAATCAAGGAAGCCTTGTGCTCTACGAGATGTTGTGCTTCAATTTTTTTTTTATTTCTTTCGACAATATTTGTCAGACCCTATTTCGTATCTTTGTCTGAAATGACACCCAAGCCGTATTTCATGAAGAAATCATAAACTTTAAAATTCTTGATCACCAAAAAATAAAATCTCCCGGATTATAGAATCCGGCTTAAGTAGTCAGACTCACTTTTGTCATATTTCGGGCTACTCACAAATGGTTTTTTCCCGTATCCACAGCAAACGCGGTCTCACTAGAAAACAAGAAATTACTAAAATACGCAAGTTCCTTAAAACAACTGTCATTAGTTCCCGAATTCCCGGAAGTAATATGTCACGGATTCCATAATCGGCATGAATACATTATGCCAAAAAAACACAATCAAAGTATTTGAAATAAAGAAAGTTTAACTCAAAAAAAATAAATGGTACGAAAACTCAAAGAATTTTAAAACACAAAACACGGAAAAATCAGAAATTTAAAAAATTTTCAAAAATCAACGTTGCAAAATTAAAATTTTTGAAACTAAAGTCATTTTACCAAAAAAATCCAAAAATCGAAAACAAAAACTTATATCCGAAAATATAAATTCCCAAACATTAAAACTACCCATTTTCTGAGCTATCAAAATAACAAAAATTTTTACTCCAAGGAATTAAATCCCTAAATTTTTTTCTGCTGAACATGAAAACCAAACAAAAAAAATTAAAAATGATCAAAATGTAATTGGATTTGTCGAATAATCCGTCCTGAAATTAAATACCTTTTGTTCAGTTTTCAAAAACTCAAAATCCCAAAATATATCAATGGTGAGACGAACAAAAAATGTTTTAGTATTAGTAGATGCACCAACGAAAATGCTTCAGCGCAAAACAAGAGCAGTGAGAGAACAGTATCGAGGAAAGAGGAGATAGGAGCGAGAAAAAGAAGATCTTGCCTAGAAAGGAGATAGGAAACAAGGAACTGGCTGCTGGTTTTATGACCGAAACGCAGGCTCTTAGAAAAAAACCAAGCTCACCTATTCACCGAACCACAGGGAATTATGGATGCTTTTAACCAACGTTTCCAGCAGCAGCTGTCATCATGTAGAGCGTTTAACAGAGCAAGAAGACAACACGATTTCAATCAATGAAGAACCAGTTTAACCGCCCAGTATAAAAGATGTAGGGCTAGTTATAAATAATCTTAAGAACAACAAGTCCACAGGATCTGATGGCATACCTGCAGAGCTCTGCAAATACGGAGGTGATGTTTTGGTAGGATGCATGCATCAAAATATCAACCATATATGGATGACAGGACCCTCATATGCCTAATACACAAAAAAGGTGATCCCATGTCTTCCAAGAACTATCGAGGCATATCTCTGTCGCATATTAGATCCTATCCAACGTGCTTTGTGAACGTCTTAAACCATTCTGCAATAATTTAGTCGGCAAATATGAGTGGTAGATCGGCCATAGACCAAATTTTCACAGTGGGGCGAATCCTGGAAAAGACTCAAGTCAAGACTCACCATTTCTTCAAAGCCGGATATGATAGCTTTCATCGTTAGGAGCTCTACATGGCCGATGGCCGAACTCGGAATCCCGGGAAAATTGATCCAACTGTGTCGCATGACATTGGGATGTGCAACTAGGAAGCAATTCCTTTGAACTATTGCAAACATGCCCGGGGTCTCGTCCGAGAGATGCCCTATCATGTGACTTCTTCAATCTAGTTCTAGAGCAGATTGTTCACAATGCAGGCGTTAACACGGTGGGCACTTTGTTCAACAAATATGTCCAACTGTTGGGGATATGGACGATATCGACACCACTGGCAGTTCCAACGTTCTGTATAGAGTCCTTCACGGCTAATGAAGATCAGGCGAGACTTATTCGTCTTGAAAAAAAAAGTGACTAGATCAAGTATATGCTATCAACAAACAAACAAACAAACATCATTACTGTAAGCAAAAAACTTCGAAAGATACTCAAGTGGGGATCCTTCGAAGAATTACCCTAGGAAACCGCTTCTACTTCGGTTTAGCAAAGCAAATGGGTTCAAATCTCTTCACTCGTAACACGAAGTGCAAGCTCTTCGAAACCATTATACTACCCGTCCTTCTTTACCGCGCCGAATGCTGGACTATAAGCAGAAACGAAGAGATACAAGGCTCTTTCTAAAGAAATATTCTTTAATGGATAGTTGGTCCTGTGGGCGGGCGAGGAGGTCGAATGGAAGAGAAGTTATAACCGTGAACTCTATTATCTGAACCAATATCTGGATGTAGTCCAGAAAGCCAAAACACGTTGACTACATTGCCCTCAGGTTAGCGGCCACAAGGAAGAGCGAACTTCCGGTTTAAAGACCAAGCCAACGCGAATGCCAGAGCGCTTGGCGTAGATGACTGGAAGCAGTGTTCTCGGGATCGCAGAGGAAAGACAGCTGTTATGTCTCAGTCAGAGACGCTTCATGGACCGGGAGGTAAGTAAGTAAGTCTTCCCTTAGAACTTAAAATATTTAATCTAAATCTTTGACTAAAATCACAAAATTAAAGAATTTAATGATCAAGATCCCGGGTGAATGCAATGCTATTACAATAAATGTAGTTTTTAATTTTTCAAGTTTGACTTTGACACCTTTTCGAAATAAATCGCAATTTCTGAAATTAAAAAAAAAAAACTAAGTTAACCACAATTTATAATTTAAAATAATTAAATTGAAGAAAAAAAAAACTGTTTTCTCTTCATATCAATTTCCTTTTAACTCACTTCTGAAAGTTGTAAGCGGAAACAAAAACACAAAAGAAAATCTTCTCAACTCAATTTATTTTCTTCCGTCATTATTTTGTTTGTTTTTTTTTTTGTCCTCAATTAAATAAAATGAAATTCTTAGCTCAGATTTCAAAATTGTCAACACGCAACCACATTAAATGTCAATAGCACTCGTCTCGTTCAGCCACTTTATTCTTAAACAACTGTGACAGGAACAAATTTCATAAAATGTCCTAACTAGTTGAGAGGGAATTTCTGGCGGAATTCATCTTGCACAGCACACCAGCCAACAGCGAACACCGAAGCAAAAGCAACCCTTAGCGCAACGAGGAGCAACTTTCTAAAGTCAACAACAAACACCGCATATTTTTTTGTATGTATGTATTTCGTTTCAATTTTTTTCATTTTGTTAAACGTATTAAAAGTTTCTCTTCGAAAATCTGCCGAAACAGATTTTAATATTAAAAGAAGAAGAAAAAAAAAAACAAAATGGTACACAACTTTACAGAACAAATCATAAGGGAGGACTTTTTAAAGTGCACAAGTTCACAGGGGAGTAGTTTTAGGAGGATGGAAGTGAAATGTGGGATGAGGCGCATTTTTAACTAAAATATATAAATTGAAATTAAATGAATTGCGAATTGAATGGAATTGAATTATAATGAATATAATTGAATGGAGTTGAACTGAATTGAGTTCATATATTTGAATTGAATATAAAAGAATGAAATTTAATTTAATATGGTTGAATTGTATTGAATGAAATTGAATTTAAAGAAATTAAATTGAATCGAGAACAATTCTTTTTAAAAATTTGCATATTTAAAGTTCAAAATAAATCAAAAGAAAAAACAGCAATTTCTACAGGTTTTAATTTTTCTTAAATTTATATTTGATCCTTAAATTCTACAGGGAGAAAAACATTTGTATTCAAATATACATATTTTCAAAAGAAATTGGTAAAATTTAAATACTCTCTCAAATCCGCTCCAGTCAAATGAGCTTAAGCAATGAAGACTAATGGACCCGAACTGAACTGTTGTAACCAACAAAAAAAATTGCTCGAATTTTGTACGTATCCTTGCAACACTCGTATATTATATGCGAAAGAATTCCATCAAAACCCCACCTTAATATTTTATTCCTCGTACATTTTGTAACACAGTTTTAAAACAGGGAGTTCATTGTGTGAAAAGGTGTGAGTGTGAAAGAAATCACACTTATCGAATGGGATTTTTTTTGAGGGCAGGTATAATGAATTCGAAGTGGAAATTACATTTGGCAGAGACCAGAGAGGAGTCAGTGTGGTTGAAATTGGAATTAAGTTTCGAATATAAAAACAACATGAAAATGTTTTCAGACAGCGAAATAAATAAAATTAAGTAAATAATAAATTCAGGAATGAATTATTTAACAATTATCAGTGTAAACAGAGACACTTGTTTTTGTTTTGTTTTTATTAAAGGGTTTTTATTTTTAATATGATTTAGTCCGCAAGGGAGATCTTTACATAAAATACAAAGAAAAATTGGAATTCAGGTCCTTTGGATCATCTTAGATATACCCACGATCTATCTAAAAATTTAAATATTTTCTAGATTAATTTTGGTTTACTGAAAATGGAAATGAAAAAGAACACCAAACTGATTGTCGTAAAATTTTCGAACATTAGTTCGAGATAGTTTCTGTGGTTTTGTCAAAATCGATCCAACAATTTGACGGCCATACACCTTATGCCAGTCTCCGCTAAAAACAAATAAACATTGAAATATAATACCTTTAAACTAGTCTTAACAATTGCTCAACAAATCGAATGCTGAAATTGTTAAATAAAATATCCGTTCACAATGGTTGAATTTTGTCAAATATTCACAGTTATAATAAAATTTATCAATTAACAACCATAATACAAAAATATCAATTAAAAAATAAGTTCTATCATTTATCAATCAATTGATTTTTGATAAACGTAATAAATATAAAATTATTAGTATATCTTTTAATATTACTCACTTTCAGCTCAAATGGGATTAGTATTAATCTTACCTGCAAAGAAAAAAAATTAATTATTTTAGTTTAAGAATATACAAGAATAAGAATTACAAGAAAAGTAAACAAAATTAATCAATAAATAAAAATTGATCGATGACTTAAATCTACATATAAGCCACTTCAGTGAGATAAGGAGAAATAGAGGTTCTTACAGTTTTGTGGTCTGGATTTTACATCTCTGTTCCAATTATAAAGCACAAAATGAACTGTAATTCAATTATTTTGGCAATTTTGTGACAGATGTTCTGTCATTCATGAAAGCCCAGCATTATTTTTGTCATATTTATCACTTTTTTGATCTTTCCGTTCGGTGACCTTAACCTTTCTTATCTTAAAAGGACTTTTTCAGCTAACCTATAATATTATATTACATTTAAAGAATGTTGAATCTTTGAAGCAGATTCAAATCCCTGTTAAGTTAGTCGTATCCTAAAATTATATCGGTAGGCAACTAGACTCTATTTTCAAGACAAATCCCCTTCATTTAGTCCACTTTCCAGTTTGCATGTTTAGGCTATTCATAGCTTTTTTTTATTGAAACTCATTTCAATTTTGTTAAGGATCCCAAATTTTTTTTAATTTCAAAAACAAAACCCGATTGTTACAATAACCTCTCTCTATCTTTCTCTCACATGAAATCCTCCTTGAATTTGTATCTTTTATCCTCTCAACCTTAGACAACGGTAAGGAAGTACAAGTTTTCACAAACAATTTTAATAAGGCATATAATAAAATTTCCCATAGATTAATACTCTTGAAAGTTGAAACTGTGCACTTTAGGTTTTGAACCTATATTCCTGAGCCACTTTTTAGCTACCACCGAAGTCCCCCAAGGCAGCCACTAAGGACCTCTTCTTTTCATTTTTAACATTAACGATATTGATATGGCCTTCTACTCTTTTCATCCGATCATCATACTCGTATATATAATGGGTGATTTTTTTGCTATGTTATTTTCGGCAACACTGGTTTTGACAGTTCACGCACGTTTCGTGTCTTGTGTCACTATCAAACATCTTCAGTTTGGTCTATAATTTAACCACGAATAGTCTTATAAATGAACAACGCTTACAAATTATTGAATTTTATTATCAAAATGTGTGCTCTGTTAAGAAAGTTCATCGAGCGCTTCTTCCATTTTATGGTGAGTTTAATCGACCTACTGAGGCGGCTATTCGGGCTATTGTGACTAAACTTCGCACTAAATTTACATTGTTGGACATTAAACTACCAACACGCTTACGTAGAGTGCTGAGGAAAATATCGCAGCTGTATCGGCCAGTGTTAGTGATGACCGTGAATTATCGATTCGGCGCCGCGCCGCCGTTCGGAGCAATTGGACCTCTGTTACTACACTACGTGGAAAATTTTGCGGAAGGATTTAGGTGTGAAGCCTTTCAAAATACAGCTGGTGTTAGAATTGAAGCCGAATGACCTACCACAACGCCGAATTTTTGGGGAATGGGCTCTTGAAAAGTTGGCTGAAGAAGTTGGCTATTTTGTGTTCAGCGACGAAGCTCATTTCTGGTTGAAAGGATACGTGAACAAGCAAAACTGCCGTATTTGGAGTGAAGAGCAGCCAGAAGCATTGCAAGAGTTACCAATGCATCCAGAAAAAGTCACTGTTTGGTGCGGATTATGGACGGGCGGAATCATTGGGTCGTATTTCTTCAAAGATGATGCGAATCGCAAAGTTACTATTTTTTGTGGAGTTATGTTAAGGCTCATGTCTAAAGCGACAAGTCTGCTTCGATTGACGCAATGGAAGCCAACATTGAAGCAATTATTCGTGAGATACCGGCCGAAATGTTAGAAAGAGTATGCCAAAATTGGACTAAGCGAATTGACCATTTGAGGCGCAGCCGCGGCCAACATTTGCATGAAATAATCTTCAAACATTAAATTATATCGACCGTATATTCATGCATTTTTATGAATTTTATGTTTTCTTTTTTAATTTCCGATAGCTCTTAAAAAATCACTCGTTGGGAACATTCAATTTCTTTCCTACGATTGCCCTTGGTGATCTTCAATTCTTTGAATTTATCTCCCTATGAAGGCCGCCTTCGCTCGTCGATATAACCTAAGAAAATCTCATTTCTTCAAGCCTCCCGCCCGCCGCATTTCGCATGGCTCCAACGAACCTATAAGTTGCACGCTGAAGAAGTTTCATTGGAACTTCAAATCTTTCGACTTTAACTCTCAATTCACTCTGCCTAAGACTCTGTCATGTATTAGATCTAAGTAAAAATAAGTTTCTTAACTTTTAGGTTGAGAATAAATGGAAACTGTTTCTATATTTATCATGTTTAGGTCCTTTTGGAAAAAATAGCATCATGCATCAGGTTACTCAGCCGAAGCCTTTAAGACTTTTAAAATCTTTATACTCGTACCTACTCTCGTTTAAATAAATATTTTTCAATTTCGCAATACATATGTGCATACAAACATATGAATGTAAGTATTCGTGTTTCTGAGTGAAAAAAAAATATAAAGTAAAAATTCGTATTCATTTCCGTCGGATATACAATTGGATGCATTTGCATAAATCATAAGATTTCACATTACAAACATTAACGCACAACGCATATTGCGCACCATGCACTTGAAACACATTCCCTCCGTCTGGTGTGCGTAGTCGTTGTTGAACACACTCATATATTTAACATTTTACACCATTTGTCATAATTAAAAATTTAAGTGATTCCATATCCAGTCAACCGAGGACCTTCGCTCCTCCATCCACCACTCCCCTCATCGGGTTTTATTTTTTCGGTCGAAAATTGATTTATTCATGTGTGTGTGCGGCATCCCCATCAATAATTCGCATTTATATCACATTTCGCATGGCAAAAAAAAAAATATTGTGGAAAAATCGCAGAAGAACGAGAAAAAATTCAATTAAATTAATTTCGAGTTTTTAAGCACGTGTCACTTTCACTTCAGTGACACTGCAAGTGTAATTTATCAACACAGAAAAAAAAAATAAAAAATAAAAACAAATAAAACGCTGGAGCCACTTTATAATTCAATACAAAAAACCCACACATGTGTCTAAATCATGTAACACGCATGGGGTCGGCTTTGAAAAGGACATTTTGTATACCTAGACCCATCTACCGAGCTTACAAGGAGGTTGGTTAAAGAACTCCAACACAAGACACAAACCCAAGTGACTGCATAATTTGCAAGGCGCAAAGTACACACACAAAAAACAACAACAACAACGAAGAATAAGGCCCAAGGAAGTGAAGAAAAAAAAGTGCTTCGTCCCAAAGGACTTTGTCATACCGAAGTTTATAAAATGAGAACGACAACCTGACGTCGAAGAAGGATTTGTTAATCATCAGCTTTCGTTGAAATCCCTTGGCGGTAACACCCAGCGACTGGCGGGCGGCCGGCGGCGGCGGTGCATGATGAATATTTGCAAAAACAAAAAAGGGGAGACAACAACCGCAACAGTCACGCACACCAGCACACACGTCGAAATGCACTATTGCATGTCATTCGTCTGTCATGCAAATTTTATAAGGCAACAGTAAATAGGGGGGAAACTTTTGCCCGGCGGAAATGCAATGTAGGGTTGGAAGCGTTCGTCGTCGTCGGTCCCTTTTGGCAACATAAACCGCAAAAGCCCAATTCATAGAATAGGGAAATTTAAGGCTGATTCTGGGCCTTTGCGCAAAGACAAACTTGTTTACTTCGATTTTGTTCGTCATACAGTGGGGCCCTATCGACAACAATTTTGCAAGAAAAAAAAAGTGATAGCCAAGTGAAACGTTTACTTTCTCTATATCTCTCTCTTTTTAACCCAAACTCGTAATGGGATTGGGGAAGCCAAGCAGCGTTTTGTAACAGGAGTCGAATTCAATAGACCAAAAGGCCTTTGGCATAATAGAATTCCAACATTTTCTGCCATAAAATTATTGACAAATCAGTTTTTATAGAAAAAAAAAAAAAACAATTAAATATATTTTTTTTATTTTTATTCCGAATATGACATATAGTTGTTGTTAGTGGTCTGGGTGTCTAAGTAAGATATAAATTGCAACCACAGCAGGTCTCAAGTTATATTTATTATCTTTATTGAAGTCTTTGAAAGTAGGGATTTGGTTTCAAGAAAGAAGATACCAAATACATGAAGAAGATATCTTCGTCACAGAGTGTCGATTATCATAAGTTTCAGTTAGACGAATTCAACATAATTATAGAAAACTTAATATTTCGTCTTTAAAATTCAGGTTAAGCTGAGACATCAGAGAACCTACAAATGCCATTTTGAAAAAAGCAAGATCTAGTTTCCTCAAGTTTAAGTTTCCACATCCAAACATACAACTAAAGTTAGCGTTGTCCATATAGTATGAACTTTGTAAGTATGTAGCTACCTGTTTCCTTTTTTAGGAAATTAGTTGTTCCACAAATAATAAGGATAATAAGTGATTAGGTTTAATTTATAGTTTCAATTTTTGTTTGATAAATCCTTTAAACAGTCTATAGCAAATGTTTCCTGTTTTCATGAACTTTTCTAAATAATTATGTGACCTAAAGCCCACTTAATGACATATAATTAGTCTATAACAAAGTTTAAACAGGGGAGTTTTTCTGCGATTTATTTTTGGATGAGCTTTCATAAAATCTATTAATTTTTACTTTGTGGAATTAATTTAATTAAAGCAAACAATAGGGGACCTAGTTCACAACCTTGCGGAACACCGTCATTTCATACTGAAGGAACAGTATCGGTAATTAGGAGTTTGAATCAGTTGTATATTGAGGCACTGAAACCCAAGAAACATACACAAGACACATCTACGAGTAAACAAAGTTTCAAAAGACGATTCAGAAAAGGAGATATTTAAAAAATGGCCGTGATAAGCTCGCTTTATTTTTTCAAAATATGTTTTATTTTACAAGGCCTTGATATGGCTAAAAAATCGGCCATTTTGCGTAATTTCTCCGAAATAAGGGCCCCAAAAAAATGATTTTACGAAATTAACTAGTAGCCGAGGAAAAGTAGACTTTCACTACAAAAAAAAATTGGCAATGTTCAATTTAATTGACACCACTTATTTGTCTTAAAAATGTACAGAAGAGTATCACACATTTGGGACAGGAGCAAAATTATTTGCAATTTTTTTTGGAAACTCGTCATCATCGGTTCCAACGATCGTCTTCATTGACACTTTTTAAGTCAGCTCACAAGAAAAAGTCAATTTTGCTTGCAGCACAGTTTGCTGTTACTTCGGAGCTATCAGAAAGTGTCATTATTCCTGTTGTATTTGAAAGCATAAGCGATCATTGCTATCTGTAGCAATAGGAGAGCATGCAGCAAAGCTAGACATTCATAGCAACAGTACCTGTAGTAGCTGTGGGTACCGGCAGAAAAAGGAGACATTTATTTATTTCCTTTGCAAATTCCCTGCTCTGACCGAAAGTAGAGCACAATCATTCTGGAGTGCATTTTTGACGACATTGACGAAATTTCAGAAAAGTTACTTCTTTACCGTACCTTTCGTTTGATTCATTAGACCGAGAGTTAAAGGGGGGCTTTGAGGAGGGTTTATGGTGCACAGTGGACAGAAGATCACCGGATTAGTTGCCTTTTCAGCACAAGTCCGGTTGAGTGATTGATCCGATACCTGATGATTGTGCAAAGGCAAACGCACGTCATATCCCAACACTAAGCCATCAAAACTACCTACGTCCTTTTTTTGTAGCTCAATCTATGCGTGTTAATATGTCTACAAATTCCCATATCAGTTTCATCCACAGTTTCATCAAACGAGATAAGGAGCTGGCGAGTAAACAGAACTTGTCCAATCAATTTTTGTTATAAGGACACGTACAAAACTAACACAAAAGGTTTATTTTTGTTTGAAAAGGAATTTTTAGATTTCAACTTTAAAGCCCCTTGAATGTAGCAGACACGAAATGTGAAAAAAAAAAAGTTAATGTAGACAGGTTTGGCTATATTCGTCAGCTCCTCAGTAATGGTATCAAAAAAGAGCGTTTCAGAAATAATAGGACTGCCAGTGGTCGCCATTTCTACCGTATACCTACCTAACTACCTATGGCAGCTAACTTAAAAAAACAACAGCATCATTCAAAATTGATAAATTTTTCCAGACTCAAGAATACGGAGTGTATACCTACTGAAATAGGGCCAGTTTTTTGGAATGACCTCAGTCTGAAAAACTAGGCCTCAGGGATTCAAAATTTCTGAATTTAACACCCACAAAACGAATACATACATAGGCATTCCAGTAACCTATTCATATTTAACGAAGTCTCTGCTTAATATAATTTCATTCAACGCAGTTAGAAAGAAAACAAATCTGCCGACTTTATGACCCTTAAGCACTTTTCGCTCTCCAAATCTATTTGTAAATTTTTATTCAAATAATCATCTTTCAAAATCTTTTTTCCCTTTTGTATATCTGTTTAGATATATTTTTATTTTCAACCTCCCACATCTGCACCACAATAATTTGCATAATTGACCCTTCAAAGCCATCACGAAAAGCCCTTTAGAATATTCTGCAAGAATAAAAAACAAAAGAAGCAGACAAAAAAAAATCCATCATAACCATATGTTTTTATTTCCGCAAAAAAGAAAAGACCATCCAACTTTTCCATCCCTTTTAAACAAATATATATAAAAATATATATATGAATAATACGAAAGTGAGTAGCATAATTGTGTTTCTATGTTCTTAGAGTTCTTCCAAAAACAAAAGCTGGGCACGAAACAAAAAGACTACCCGCGGCGTCTTCAACTTCTTCCAAACGATTCCTGTTGAACGTCGACGTCGCTCGTCGTGGTGAAGTTGGATCTCATAATAAAAAATAAATATATTCCCTCTCTCTATCAGGCAAAAAATAAAAATGTAAGCCACTACTCTCAAACTGCTGTTTGCTTGTCCAGGAAAACTCCTGGAAGAATATTTCCCTAAATTTTAACATTTTTCGCTATCTAATGGAGTATGTAAGGTTATCGCAAAATATAAGCGTATACAAAAGATAACAAAATTTAATGAAAATCGTTGGAACTGTTTTCGAGAAATTATATGTGTTGAGAGGGGATAACGAATGGGATTTCTGCACCTTTTTTGTGGGATTTTCAAAACAGAAGTATAAAATCGAAAAACTCAGGAAATGGCTAAAAATTGACAATTAGTTAAAAAACAAAGTTCCCGAATGACTCCCAACGTATACAAAAGTTAAAGGAAATTCATTGATGACAAAAGCTACTTCGACAGATGCTAATCTTTTTTAAAAACTGACATTTAAGCAACACAAACTTTTTTATCATTTCAAAATTTCGGTGCATAACGCGTTTATCAATAAATAATATATTGGGGGCTATCGTGAGTAAAATTTCTCCCGAAATTTTTCCCAACTTTCAAAATTGTCAACTGGAATAATGTCCAAAATTTCCCTTGGATTTTTTATGGCGGGAATTAGGCTTCATGAGGACGTTGGCTGTCATTTCAAAAGGCCAGCCGCCAGCTTACAATTAACAGTGCAGAAGATAGACCCCATTACCTCGGAAAACTTCGTATAGTTTTTAAAAAGAAGTATTAAAAACTATATAGTCTACCTTTCCTGGGCTCGACCGGTTTTCCCTCATTTCACCCTATAAAAAGATAGATTTTGAAATAAATTTGTACCCTAAGTTCGGTTTCCAACAATTTCTTTTCAAAAACAAAAAGAATTTCTAAAACACATACCATTTTGTTGAATTCACCCTTGTTTACCCTACACATAACTTGGCTTTAAATACTTTTTAGTCATAAAGGCATTCTTTAAGTACAACCTTTCCTCCTATAAATAGTAAAGTTTTAAAAAACATCTAGCGCTCATAAGCTAAGATAAATTATTTTCAATCTCTATAATCCTTATAGAAAACCAAACGAACATAATAGGAATAGGAATTTTTCAACCCAATTTCACCCTAAAAGGATTTTAATTTTGAGAATATTTAGTTCTTAAGACATACACTTTGAATAACTTTTCAAACAAAAAAAAATCAAAAATCGTACTCAAACGGTTTTCTCTTTTACCCCAATGTACCCTTAATTTTTAAATTTTGAAAACTATAACCCTTAAAAATTAAATTTTGGAAACCTTAGTAATTAAATTTCTAAAAGGTTTAGCCTCAGAATCATCTTTAAAGAATAACCTTTCAAACACAAAGATATTTTTTAAGATGGCATTTCATTTTAATTCATTTTGATCTTACCCCATTTTACCCTTACACAAAAAAAAAAACCATTTTAACCTATAAATAGCTATTAATATTGAAAAATATTAAGCCCTTAGGCCAGTGACTAAGTAATACATTTCTTGCACAAAAAGAGCAACCATTTCATTTTTCGTTAAACCTATTGTATTGTCTGAAACCATCCTCTGAGTCCATCTCAATAGAAACTTGCAAGCAAAAAACAATATTTAAATCTGATACTATTTCATTTTGCTTGAACCCCATTTTATCCTATAAGTAGACAAAAATTTTAAAATATTTAGCACTAAATGCATCCCTTAAATCCATCTTAGTATTACACTACCAACACAAAAAGAATTCATAAACTGATGGGATAACATTTCATAGACCCCATTTTACCCTACATTTTGAAAAGTTTTGAAAAGCCTTAAACATAAATAGACATATTTCGAGGACATCCACTAAGTATAAAAATATATTCTTAATATAAAACTAATTCTTAAAACCGAATTCCATTTTTTGTGTTAACCCCATTTCACACTATAAGTACACACAAAGCCTCTTAGTAAATATTTTGAAGTATAAAAATAAATTCCAAATTAGGTCCTGTAGTTTCCGAGAATACCGCCCTGCCTTGTTGGCAAACTGCTGACCAGACCAAAATTCACAAAAACTCTCTCAGATCAATACCGAAGATTTTCTAAATTGTTGAGCTAAATCGGTTGAAAGGTTTCCGAGTTTATTGCATAATTGCAAACATAGGTACACAAGTAAAGTAGTTAGATTTAATTTTGTGTAAGCCAGTTCTTACAACCTCAAAAAGGCCTCTTCATTGCATTTCATTCTTTATTCTTTTTTGCTATCATTCCCGGGCTAAGAGTTGGTTTCTGCCAAATCGAATTGCTGTTATTATAATAAGGCAAAGGAAGCTTCTTCCGTTTTATCGATATCTTCAGTTAGTTCCCTTCACAACGTTTCTTCTTCCTTCAACATCATAACGGCACCGCGAGTATAAATAATAAAATAGGAGAACAAAATTATCCTTAAATTGTCGTTCCATTTAAGGTTCATTTACCTTTTTGTGTTAAAAGATTTTCAATAATAGAACTTTCAACGGAAGAAGAGTAGATTTTTTTTAAAAGCCTTTGGGGCTTCGGAAAGAAGTTTTTTTATTTTTCTATTTTTTTTTTTTCACTGTTCACTCTCTCAATGAGAAGGTCCTTGTTTTTTTTTTAATATCCCACCGAAGTCTATAAAACTGTGATTTTACCACCACCTCGAACACCTTTCGTTTATTGTCGTTATCCTTTCAGGCAAGGCAAGGCCTTGCTGACAAGTAGAAGCATTAAATATCATTTAATGTTAAAGAACAACAAAAAAAAAACAAGGTCCTCGTCGAGTCGTGAGTATCCTTTTTTTTTATTATAAATTCTCTTGAAAGGCAGCAATCTAATCTTGTTTAACAAATCTAATAAAACATCCATCTTCAGAACGGGGGCACCCTTATTCACATATATTGGTCCCTCGAGGGTTTGGTTATTGCTTTGCAAGGACCTTCCCCTCTATGAAAGCTCTTTATGATGTAGACCATGTTTCTCGTGTAATTAATCGAATTTCAACCCTTTTAATTGTCTTTCTAGATTGCAATGCAGGCAGCAGCACAGCCCAAAAATAATGGCCAACCAGTTGCGTGTTAAAGGACTCGAAACCCGGTGTATCTGCATCAAAAACCCACAAAAAAAAATGGAACATTCAACACGCCACCATCTAGATTTCAGATCGGCAAACGACACGATGGCAGTAGCGGCGCGCTGCAGAATAAACGGTGCACTGGCGGGCGGCGGCGGCGGCGGTGGCGTTTTCAGGATAAAGGACGAGTGTGAATTTTGTGATTTACTAGCAAATTGTTCACATTGGGGATAAAGGTGCTGGACCGTATGGCAGGAAAAGCAACATATGTACCAGTAAATGTCGGTTTTACATGTATGTTTCGTATCCTGTGGGAACAAAAATTAATGGACTTTTAAGGACTTTTATAAGGGAAGTGGTGATGCTGGGGCGGCGGATGCTTAATGATCCCCCATTTGTATACCTTTTTTTCTCTTCTTCCTTTTTTTTTGTGATAGATATCTTTTTATTAAACCTCATTTGGAGTTAAGACAGGTGCAAAAATAGAATCGCCAAGGAAAATTGTTGATTAATGTTTAAGCAATTGGGTATAATCGAAAAATTATCTAGTCACGTTCAGAAAACCACTTTCGTGCGCGTGGGAATTTCGAGGGAGAAAGTTTTTTCGACTTTTTTTTTCTTTTTTGTTGTTATTGTTTTTGTTGCTGATTTGTGCGTGCAGGCTCTAAAAACTGACTTAAGTGGTTTGATGAAAATAAACAGCACGACCTTGGAGGTTTCTTAGAGATTATTTAAGGACCATCTTTCAGAAAAAGAAAACATTTATCGAAATAAATGACTAACACAAGAATATACTAAGGTTAATTCAGTTCTGTGATAATAAAAAAATATATTTTAAGAGAAAAATGTAGTTGACTACAAAATTTAGGCCAAACAAGCTTCAACTTGGGACAAATATAAGATCGTACGAGGAATAGGATTAGAATAACTGAGTAAGAACGAAAGATTTTCGAAATGGCTATCGAAGGGTGAGCAAATTAAAATTAAATGCACGACTGGGTCGCACGAACTTGATCTTAACTAAAGAATAAGAAATTCAAAAATTAATGTTATTAGAGAATAACTGTTCATAAACATAAAATTCATTTTTTAAATGACTAAAACAACTCCTTTTAGTAGTTGGAGCTAAACACAGGATGCCATGTGGTTTCAAGCAAATATTAGTTTATGCAAGAACAAAAAATATAATGCGTTGTAGTGGTTTCTTAAAAAAAAGCTTTTATATAAAAAATTTTTAAGAAGAAATTTTGGTACGCCAAAATTAAATTTACAAAACAAATATTGAGCCTTTTTTGAGATATCGAATTTTCCAAAAAAATAGATTTTTTTTTTCAAAAATTCAAAAAACTATTTTTTGTTTTATAATTTTGAAAAAAAAAATTTATCAAAATTTTCGGAACCGTTTTCGAGAAAAATACGGTTTTCGAAAACCATTCTTTAACATTTCTATGGTGGGCACCGTTATTTTTAGGTAAAATAATTTGTTTTTTCTTACATCTTGTAGATTATATTTAGAAACGGAGTTTTCGAAATATTCAGTTTTCAAAAAAAAATTTGAAACTTTTTTTAAAAATCCAAACAATTTTTTTTTTTAATTTTGAATACACAATTCTATTTAAATTTTTGGGGAGCCTTAGCTGATCCAAATCGGTTGTACCGTTTTTGAGAAAATCAAAAACAAAAAAAAGTGCTCCCAGATGGGGTATCATTAATAACCATTTTTCGGACATTTTTTTTCAACCATTATCCAGTTTTACCTAAATCAAATTTTTGTGTATCTTTTTTTTAAATCTGTCGAACAATTTTTGAGAAAAGAAAATATTTATAAAATTTCGAAAAAAATCTTATGACAGGTATCGTTATTTTTGGTCTTAAAAAAAATATGTGAGGGGAAAAAATTAACAATACTATCTACCAAGTTTAAAGAAAATCGGCCTAACCGTTTAGGCTGTAGTCGAAAAGACAGACAGACAGACAGAATTGCGAGACCCACTTTTTTCGTCTTCGCTATCATTGTAATGTCAACTTTGATCAAAATCTCGAGTTCGATTTTTTTTCCGAATGCATAACTTAACATAACATAAAAATAACCATATTCCTGCTCTATTACACAAACAAAAAAATTTCCGTACTAAGGGCATACATACATACATCATTTTAATGAAACCTTTTGATCGTTGGTTGCCATGACAAATTACTCTAAAACCGTTTAACCTATGTTAAGATTGCACCAAAATAAATCTTTTAGCTGTATAAATGTTAAATGTCGATATATTTTCTACAAAAGTTAGCATTAACGAGGCACTCAAGCTAAAAAGATTTTGAAGAAATTTGCCCCTCATCACATTTTAATGAACTTGCATTTTTTGGTGCAGCAGCTGAACATTCTCCAAAGAAAAGCTTAGTCGAGATTGAACCTTCAGTATCTGGTTTAAAGAAGAAGTTAAATACACAACATATTGGGCACACTCCGAACCCAGTTAAAACATTTTTAAAACCATAAAATTGAAAGAAAAAAAAATGCATTTGTCTGGATGTCCTGATTTAAAAACCCACCCCCATGCACCGAACTGATGAAATCCTTAAAGCTGCTTACCGCTCCCATGTTTGTACAAAATAAAAGAACAAGAGCAAACAGAATCCTCGTACATGCAAACTTTTTATATTAAAGAATTTTTACATTTCACTTCACTGCCTGCCTGACCTGCCCTCTGCAACAAAGCTCTACTTTCCTTTATAAACAGGCACACAAAAAAAAAATAGGTCCTAAAATCAGTAAACCGAAATGAATCTCTTCTTGTCATACAGAGCTCTGTAATGTTTAGTTTCGTTCATGCATAAAAAAGGACGAATATATAAAACTACTGACACTGCTGCCACCACTGCCACATTACTTCGCTCGCAACCAAACATTTTCCATCAGGACCTCTCTGTTTGGCTCCTGCTGGATCCGACCTACCTACCTACAACCTACTATTCCTTAAATCCCTGAGTGCACATGAATATATTTACTTTGACGTAATTCTTGTACTTTGTGATACCAGTACCAGTTTTTATTTTCAATGTAAATTTCTATTTGTTGTCAAGTTTTTTTTTTGTTACATTATTCATTGAAAAGATGCAGACACAACATTGGTAAAATATTTTTCATTTTTTTTTTTAAATTCTATTCTGTACGAAAAGCTAAAAGCCAAACAGATTTCCTCAAGCAGCAAAGAAAGTTTGCTGAGTATACTCGTATGTATACAATATTTTGCAGTGAGTGTTTGTTCGAAGAAAAACAAAACGAGGAAAAAGTCAAACACAAAACTGTGATGTTAGGGTTCTTTGTCAAAAAGACATGAATTATCTGCTGCTTGAGAAGTATGCATAAGGAGCTTGTTTAATATCCTTCGAAGTGTTGATTTTAAATTTTAAATGTAAAGGACTCAAGTTGAAGTGCTTCAATGTAACTTTAAATTATATTGGACCTTTTGAAAAATCAGTCAGCAAAATACTGGAAGAAGTACCTTTAAGAGTTTTCGTAAAAGCGGTGGCTTTTATATGAATTCAAATAACAGGTGAACTTGATTGTGCAAACAATCAAGATGTTGAAGGAACGACTAGAGCGGAGATTAATGTAATCCTGTATATGTGTCGAATAGTTAGAAACTTCAATCAACACTTTTCTATGAATTTTATTATCATTTAAAGAACTCCATTTTGTTACAGCAGCTTATTGGTAGGTTACCATTATTCATTTGTATCGGGTGATAAAGATTGAAAAGCAGGATATTGATGCATTTCCATATAATTTACCAGAACATTATTAGCGCGGAAATGTACAAGTTTATGCGAAGTAAAGCTTTAAGATGGATAGGCCAGAAGCCTCCGACAGTTCTATCAAATCAATCTCTGATGAGCCAGAAGCTTCAGGCGCAAAATCAAAGCTGAACCTCGAGGTTGTGGAGATGGGACCCAACCATTCCACCATCCCATCAGTCATCGTGTATAGAGGAGATTAGGAGTTCGAGCTGCAATCTAAAGTTGACCCGATTTATATAAATAAAACAGAGCTATAAGGACACATCAACTTAGTCGACGCCGCATCGGGAACCTACCAATATTTTCGACTATTAACCAACATACTCGTACATCGATTAAAAAGAGGTTGAAGGCATAATACTGAACTCGATTCTTTCAACAGACCAGCCAACCTTAATTTCTAAGCTTTAGAGAACATACATAGATTCGTTCTACTTGCTGACAAACACTGAATGTTCCATCACGTAGAATTAAAAGACAATAATCAAGACTCACAAGGATTTCTAAGGACCAGCGAAAAAAGAAACGGATGGAAGAATATTAAATGTATAGAGAATCTGTCTATACAAACTCTAAGACAGCCCTTAACTGCCGATAATTTTTCGTTGGTAATGCCTTTCCTGGATGCCGGGTAATAGGAACATTTCAGGAACTTGTAAAGGTTATGAATTCGTTACACTTTGAACAACAATACCTACTTTAACAGGTAGAACAGATATTGGTGACCCATAGCTATGTACATACATGTGTGTAATCTTATGCTAAGTCAAGATGCTATTAAGAGTAAAAACCTTAGATGGAACAACATCTCCAAGTGCTTGGCGAATTAGTGGTGTACCTGTAATGGAAGTGGGTCTATATAGGAAATTATATATTTCTTAGAGACAAGGACAATATCTTTCTTGTGAGGGTTAGCACCCAGTCGGTCCATTTTGTTAGCTTGTTTAAAGCTTTGCTGGTACGGCAATAGCAATGTCATCCAGATATCTCAAATACTGTAGAAGACCAACAAATTTCAAGTAGAGAATAACAAATCAGTCGGAATAGTTAACATCGTCAGAAGTTCTTTATGGCGATGGCCGAACTTGGTACCCGGGAATTCTGGTCGAGCTCTGTAGCGTGGCATGGTGATACTCTACCATGGGATTTCTTCAATATCGTTCCAGAGCTGGACAATCGTTAACACCTTGTAAATGTTATCATATCAATATAGAAAAATCTGTCCACTGGTTGAAATTAAACGTCACTATTAAAAGCAGCAACTTCGAAGTAGTTTAGGAGTTTAAATACTTCGAGTAACCTATAAACTCTGACACCTTAGCAGAGAGCCAACGAAGAATTAGAGTCTTCGAATTTCAGACCCCAGGTTAGGCACGACAATGAAGACCGAGCGAAGCTAACGCGCATGCCATGACACTTTATCTGGATGACTGGAAGCAGCTCATCCCAAATACTTATATCTTTAATTTAATAAGTGCTTCGCATACATGTTTTCTAGAAGAAGAATAATTAGGTGCCTTCTTATTTTACAGTAGCCCGTGGAGAGACCCGTTACTATTCTTAGATTATTACATCTTAGGCAGATACAGAAACGATCTTGATTATAGTTCCCAAGTAATAGCTAAACCTGCTTTTAATTGGGGGAACTTTTCATGTTTTTGAATCTTTTAGACCCCTTGGCAGTGCTGGTAAATCAAACAGCGGATACTCCGACGCAACTTTCATTTTAACTTGATCAAAAATAAACACCTTATCATAGAAATTAAATTTTCCCAAAAATTTCAGGTATTTTATTCGACACCTTATCTATAAACAAATAATTAAATTAATTAAGAAAAAAAAACACGCACATTGTTTAACATTCTCATAAAAAATTCCCTAGATAAAAAGTTTCTCAAGTCTTATTATAGACATTCCCTTTCACCATTCCTTAATTTATACAAAGGTATCCTTTTTCCATAAAATCAAAGCTCAAATATTGTTAAACCTTTTATGAACTTCATGTTGAAAATAAACGAAGAGGAAGAAAAAAAACAACAACTTTTACTTCAGATTTAGCTCACATACTCTTCCGATGTAGTATCCATTTCTAGAAATTCCAATTCCAATTTCGATAACCTTATTACCCTTTTCCTTACAACCCCACAAAACTCTGACCCCAAAAACATAACAATAAAAGGGACATCTGTGTATTCTTGCTGTTGGTGTAATGATATCCTCTATAATACGCTTCATTTAATAAATTCACATTTTCACATCATTATCACTTTTCTTTCTGGTTTCGTTTGTTTTCTATATATCTTTCATATTATGCCATACCACGGTATTCACATCCTTTTTAATAACCTGTAGAGCATGACACGCATTCAATGAACTACCCTCAATTCGTATACCTCCTCCAGCCACCCTCCCGCTCCTCAGTTCATCATGGCCCACCTTCTCTCTTTCAATTTAAAATAACTGACAGAACAAAACGAATGTCTGGATACAAAAGGCAGAACAAAAAAAAAAGAACGGAAGAAGCCATCTCACGTGGCCTTACAATCTAACATACACCACCCTTTTGTGCCCTTAGGGAGATAACGATCATTGCATGTCATTACTTTATTTTTATTATCCTGACCCTATTTCCTCTCTCAGCTCAGAGCTCCTCTCGAGAAGAAAAAAAAAGTTAGGCATTTGTCGTGTCGCATCGGCGTTGGTGTTGTTGTTATTTTCGTCATTGAGTCCTCCGCACATTTGGTTAAAATATCCCTTTTCTATCCTATAGACTATTAAACCAATGGAATGTCTCCTAGCTGTCTTCTTAATATAACTACATGATTTTTTGCTTCAGGCAAAGTTAATACATACACAAATTATCAATTCGTATCATGTCCCTTTTTTGTCTCATGAGAAATGTATTATAATTATGGGAAGCGCCTTGCTTTAACGACAGCCACCGAGGCCGACGACAGCTACGATGGCGAAGTCGAATATCGAGTTAGACTTCCTTAAAGGGGATAAAGCATCAGGCTTAATTCAAAACCGAATAGAACAAAACTTCCGCTGGGTAGGAGTTGAGGTTTTGGACGCCCTAAAAGCATTTATTTCGGGCAACATACCCGGAGAACCCCAATACAGTTCCACTTACCCTAAGCCCATACTCTTCAACAATATGCCCCAACAATACTTTTCTTATCTTTTCATATTAATAGGACCATAGGCTATGAAGCTTATGAAAAGTTTTGTATATTTGGCCTTAAGGATGAGAACCCTTACGAAATGGGTTCAAAAGTGACAAGCCCCGTCCCCATGAGGGCTCGAAATATAGTGTAGATATAACTTTGTTAGACATTTTTATGTCTGAGTTCCAAAACATGTTCAAAACTTTTGTCAGGAAATTTCTTCCAGGCAGATTTGTTGAACTCATTTGACTTTAACCAAACAAGTTTGCAAACTAACATAGTAAACTGAAGAGATGAGCTGAAATTAAACTTAATTTTAAAAGATGGAGAGTGAGGTATTGGCTGCTAAAAAAAATTAAACAGGAACGTAGATATGAATTCAATGGCTCCATAAATCCTCGGTTAAAAGCTTATTTTACAGAGGCCAAATAATTTGTGGATAAGACTGTAGCAATCAATATTTTGACTTAAAAGCTATATTGGATAAGGACAGTGTAAGTCACAGATAGGTACATTTTATTTCAAGACAATCGATCGGGTAAGAAAAGGTCAAGAAACCAGATATGGCTAGCATATTCGAGGAAGGACCTACCAACTATGGAATAGACATAAAGATCGGAGAATTCTTTAGACAAACATTTCACAAATCAGAATGTATAGTGTGGCTATGTGACAGCAAAAATTTGGTTCTTTATCAATCAATCATTGATTCAACTATTTTGATCAGTTTATCTAATTGCGTCCAAGGGCGTAAGTTCTAATTTAGTTTTGTACCAGGTGACTCTGTTTACGTCATGTTGGACTCCAGCAGTATAGATTGATGTCAGTTAATTTCTTATTATTCACTCGCAAAAACTATAGGACCGCACTGGCTACCCTGTGGAACATCATGAATAACATATGCATAGTTTCCGATAAAGTGGATCTTAAAATAATTTTATGAAAGCGATGTTAAAAAAAATATTCAAGGTGGGAAGCCCAGGGCTTGAAATTTGAAAAGGGCGGTCCAATGTCTCACTCTAAGTATTTCAGCCACGTCCCTCAATCATGGCATTTGGGCCCCCTTATCATTTCAAAACAAAACTTGTGAACTAAATTCTAAAAAACTGAAAAGGATCAAAGTATGCCGCGAAATGTTATCGAGAGGGTCACAGAGGACAATTGGAGTTATGTACATATATCACCGCTAGTCTCTAGTATCTTCCATTTAAGCTTTAGCGTTTAGAACTCATCTATATTATTAATATTATTGTTCTAGAAGAAACACGACAAAACTCTTCCCTTTTCATGAGAGTCAAAAGAACATTGAACAAACTTTTGACTTTCAGTTAATCTGTTATAAATATTTAAAAAAAAAAAATATGAAACATTAAGCTAGAAGATTGTCTTTTTCCAACATATTTTTTTCCTGTGAAAAAGTTTGCATTATTATTTCAAAAAACGCCTTGATTGACTTGAAACACCAAGCCGACACTCGCAAGCCACCGACCGACGACCAATTGCATGTGCGAGTATATATAATTTTACTTATGAAATCCGATCCTGTGAAAAGTCTTTCTGGTGACAAGATGACACTATAGTATTGGAATTATTTTTGTATCCTAGAAACAGATACCTAGATATAGAAACGCTCAACCGAAGACGAAGACGACGACGACTTATGTTGCCAAGATGTCTAACAGAGTATGGGAGGCTTACAGCTTTTTGGCATCAATATTCCAATCATCCCCCGTCTGACGTGGCTCTCCTTCCACCCACACCCGTACAAGTACACACAAATACCATTATGGTGTCGTCTTAGAGGTTAATGTATTATCTATGTGATGTCCTTTTGTGTTCTTGTTATTATTTTATTTTATTTTTTTTTGTCTTCTGATTTCATTATATCGACGATACATACATACATACATATGTACGCTTTCAACGTATATGTGTCGCTAGGATATCTCTATATAGGTATACACTTAAATGGATACAAGGATAAAATTAAATCACAAATGACTTTTGTTATATACAATTGTTGATGGTGGCGGTCGGCAACGGACGTAATCACGGAGTAGATTGGAAATCGAGGAAGATAATTAGAATTATTATTTTTTCCATCATCCTTTGCTATATGTTTGGTGGAAGTGTGTTTAGGAAAACATCGAGAGCATTGAGTTTTTATGATGGTGTAGAAGTTGAATAATGTTTCAAGTTTTTTTTTTTTTTTAATTTTCTAAACAAACCACGAATATGTTTCAAAACAAATTTAAGTCAAAAATCACTCTCTAAGCTAATATTATAGATAATTGGATGACCAGATTTTATATACCTTTCTGCTACATTCCTTATTTTGTCCTTGTCAAAAATCAAACCCTTTCATCCAACTAATAATAGCTGATGGAAAAAATCGCCTTCGGAATGAGACCACTCCCTCTAAGAACCCTGAAGTATGAATGACTTTCTTTCAAAAAAGCTGTTATGAAAAAAAAAAAAATCCCCCAAAACTTCATTACAAAGCCTGCTGAGAAGAACAAACTATCGCCTTTAAGAAACAGTCTTGTAACAGCTTACAACGTTTATTTAAGAAAGAACTGATTTGGAAAAGAGACTTCAATTTTCTAACTGTTTGCTGATACTGGACCAAGACTTGAATGACAACGAGTAACTCACACAAAATGATTAGCATGATGTAAAAGTCCAGGTGCGGATTCCTCAATCTCAATGCAAGAGCATTTAGAAGAAATTCACTAGGCATTTGTACAATCTGTAACCTTGATGCTACTGAGAATACATATCACCTTGTTGGAGTGTGCTCTTGTTTTCGGACATATAGAAGACAATTCCTTGGAAGTAAAAGCCTTAACCTTGACATGTTTCTCGAAATTCTTAACGAGCAAAACTATAGTCAACAAATTTCTTAAAAAACGCTCTGATATATCGAAACCTAAGTTTTAATGAATTTATTACAGATAACTCTTTAACCTGACAGCCAACTTAAAAATGTATTGTAATTAAATTTAATTAAATAAGGCTTTGTAAAATCTTTCTGAAAATAAATTTTGTTATCTATCTATCAAAGTTAACATCGCTTAGGGTACACCAATGAGAGCTTTCTTAAATCTCCGATAAGTGATGTCAACAATGGAGATACCCCGTTACTGTAAAATAATTTTTTTTAGAACAGAATTTCCTCAAATTATCCTTGACAAATGAGGGACACCCTGTATATTTGTTTCTAGTATCTATTTTTTCTCAATTTTCCTAAATAAACATGTACTTTATATTTTCAATGCATTGTCACACGTTAAAGCCTTGAACCACAAGGTCCAGTAAGTACAATGCAGTCGTGCATATTATTATTATTATTTTCCTTGAATATTCATATTTACAAAGATTTAAATTCAAAACACTCACCTTCTTTTGATTCATCAACAGTTGGTTGTTCTGAATTTGTGTTTTCAGCTGGTTGAACCATCTTGATCTTGTTTTTGATTGGATGTCCTTTCACACACTCAAAGAAATTAAAACACAAAAAAAAAAGCACTTTTCTATCGCTTGAAATCACACAAATCTACACTGACTGACAAAAAAACAAATGTATAGCACTTTAATATTTTTTTTTTCAAAATGAAACTCGTAAACAGGATATCTGAAATAAAAAGGTAAAATAAAGTTACATTTAAAATCTTCATCATCAATTCAAAGTCATTATAAATAAATAAAATATAAACAAGCTATTATCGATAAAAATGAATTAAAAAAAAAATACCATCATCAACAAAGAAAATAAGGAGTTGATGCGGAGTTGTATCGGACGGGCGGGAACCACAACAACATGGCAATCTGCCAGCATCATGTACCATTATTATTGCCACAGAGTGCCGTTCCTGTGGTGCAATCAAGATCCATCTCAAAACTTTGTTCTCATATCTATCCATCTTCTATTTCATCCAATTATGGTGCGATAATGATTAAATGATTGGAAGAAAGACACAATTTTTTTTTTTAAACTGGTCTTCGTCGTTGTCTTGGTCGTTGGTGTCCAAGACTTTCTTTTTTGTTGCAAACGTTACTTCCAGTTTGACACCCTCTCTAAGGCCCCTCAATAAGTTCTGGCTTTCAAATAAGGATGATAGAGATCAAAATGAAAATCTAGATGGAGATGACGATAGCGGCTCAACATCATTTTCAATTGAGACCAATTTCGCGAAATCTATTCGCCTTTTGATTTAATAATCACCCCTATTACAGAATTCGGCGAATGAGCTAAAGTGACAGTTTCAATTCATTTCCAAACTTTTGCTATTACTGAATCCGACGAATGAAAGTTGAACGAATGTCGGTAACAATCCCTGCACCACTGACATTTTGTTCAACTTATATGGTATTACAGAACTCGCAATCCATTTGCACTCCATACAATTTCTATCATTTTACATTCGCACCAATTTCAAGACGAATCTGAAGTGAATTTTTGATTAAACGAAAATAAACAATGGAGAGTACAAAAATTTAAGTCAAAAGCTTATCATACTGAATGCTAAAGTGTTTGTTTAACAAATTTTAATAAAAAACGCACAAATAGCAACGAAACCAGAGAGCAAGAAATCTAAAAAAAAAAAAAAAAAAGAGCACACGGTTGGTTTTGAACCGTCCCCCATCTTCGTACTAACCACTCTCAACGATGCTTGATTTCGTTGATCGAAAACGATACTATTATCACAGCCTAGGCCAGTTGAATAAATGTTTGTTGCTGACAGTGTCGATACGAAAGTTCATAAATGATAAGGTAATTTTAGAAATCGACAATGTAGTTCATCCGACGAATTTCATAATTGAGTTTTACAGCGGATGCGAATCAAGTCAACTCACCGGGAGTAAAATTCTGCGAATTCTGTAATCGACATGAATAATTATTATTATTTGTTGGACTATTTGTTCGTTGAAAATAAGAAAAGGAAAAAAAAACAAGAAACCTCTTGGATAAAATGTGAATGGACTTTCATCGGAGATAGGTATAGAAATTTATCTGCTTCCCTCACTCACTGTACACTCTTGTAGGTATGGGGATGGGTAATTGGTATATATTCTTAAACGGTTGATCTTTGTCTATGAAGCCTTAAGTAATTTCAATCTAGGGGGCGTTTGGGAGTAAGTTTTATAAAAGATGATTGATAGGTAGTGTTAATTTTAAAACGATGGATAACTATAATTTTGCTATTTCAAGCGGATTAAATTTCTCCAATAGAGATTGACGAGGATGAATTTGATAGGTATCTGATTTTATTTTTGCAATCAATTTAGCTAGTTGTCTTTTGGATCCATTAATATTGATTGAATTTTATTTTTAGTGTTGACTTTAGATGATGCTTTATAAAGAGGGTGGAAGCCGATTATTAGATAGATAAGTATAAGTAAGCGTTCAACAGATATTCAGTGATGAAAGTCCTTTATATTTAGGAAAACTTTTGAATTCAATAAAGAAAGAAAATACACGACTCCATCGCACTAACTTGCTCTAGCTAAAAAAAGAAAAGTCGAAGATAATAATCAAAATATGGTTCAGTTTTAAATGCATTATAAATACATAAGGCCGGCTCAATTTTAAAACTTAAAATTAACGAAGAAAATATTTGCATACCTACCTACCGACCTACGGTCCTTGTTCCCACTGAAGACATGTTTTGCCAAAAATTGATAAATAAAAAATATTCACCTATCAAGGTCCATTTAATTGAATTATTGCTTGAGTCAGAATTCTTAACATCATAAATGTTATCGTCCTCGACAGAAACCAAGATTAGGAACTGCTGTAGGTATCCGTATTCCGTAGCACAACTCCACAACCCACCTTTATAAAAAAAGGCCTTGCATTTTGCATTCGTTTGAAATGCACTGATAATAATTTTTGTTGTTGTCCAATGCCCACGTAAAGTGAAACTTTAATAATTTTGTGTGTGTATTGAAAGTTCAAAGACTGCAGTTTAAGTGTCTGACCTAAATAAAGCCCCCTACATAAATTTTCTTTAAACCTACGCTTAAACCAACCAGTAGTTTATTATACCTAGTTCCCCAAAAAGTCACCTAAAATTCAAAATCAGGCTTTTATGAAAAAAGATGTTTGACATAAATTACAATCCACAAAATCCCACTCAAAAAAATCCACTCATCTACTGGAAATGAACTGTGCTTTTTTGAAATCCAAATCCAGCCAACGGAATCAACAAAAGGGTGAAATTAACAAAAAAAAACATCATTGGCGGCAGCAACAGCTCAACCGGTCTTTGGCTTTTTGCGTTGCCTTGGCTGGCAATGTAACAAAAAAAATATAACAAATAAACCAAGTAAAACCTTCCAAATCCAAACAAAGAAGAAGCAACAGACAATAAAAGCAAAAAATCATATGTTTTTTGTTTACCATCTATTTTTGCATAGGTATGATACAGGGATGTCGTTTTAGAAAAACGAAGGAGTATTTGGTTTCTAAACTGTGGAGTTGAGTCATTTTATTTTTCGTAGTAATCGGCGGCCATGTTGTAATCTCTTTGTAATTGCACTGTTTTTTTATCGTCACTATAGACAAATGACCATGTCAAGTTACTACGACTATAGACAACATTGTGTATCCTCTGACTAGGTTCTGGTGTAGTTGGAAGTAGTACCTAGTAGTTTATTTCAGCAAAAAAAAAATAAATGCACGACTGGGTCGCACGAACTTGCTCCTATGTAATAGACTAGGAATTTAAAAAAAACGAATGTTATAAGAGAAAACTGTTCATATGGATAAAATTAATTTTTTAAATTCTTTTAGTAGTAACAGATAAAAACAAAATGCTATGCAAATATGAATTTATATAGGAACAAAAATCATAAGTCGTTGTAGTGGTTTCCTTAAAAAAATAAGCTTTTATATACAAAATTTTCAAAACATTTTTAAGAACAAAATTTGGTAAGCCAACTTCAAGTTTTTGTTATTGTCCGAATTAAAATTTAATTTCCAAAAAAAATATTAAGCCGTTTTTGAGATAAAGAATTTTCCAAGAAAAAAAAATACTTTTTATCCAAAAATTCAAAAAAATATATTTTTTTAAATGCAATGTTTTTTAAACTTTTTAGAAGCATTTATATAAAAAATTTTTATTAAAGTCCGTTATGTCGATAGTGAGAAATTCAAAATAAGACAAAATGGTTCTATAGTAGGTACAAGCTGTAATATCTTAATTTCAATTTTTTTTATTAAATTAAAGATCATAAAAATGTATTAAAATAAAAAACAAAATTCTCAAAGTTCTAGGCGCCGTTTTCGGTGAAAATACGATTTTTGAAAACCATTTTTTAACATTTGAATAGTTGTTACTTTTATTTATTTCTTTTCTCGCATCTTGGAGATTATATTGAGAAACTTTTATTTATCAAGCTTAAAAAAAACCTAGCATGGGGTTTTCGGAATATTGAGTTTTGAAAAAAAAAAATTGATTTTTTTTTTTAAATCCAAAAATTTTTTTTTGAAAATTTAAATAAACAATACAATTTAAATTTTTGGGGAGCTCTAGCAAAAAAAAAATGATCAAAATCGGTGGTACCGTTTTTGAGAAAATCAAAAACAAAAAAATGGTTCCATGGGGGTTACCCTCAATAACCATTTTACGGAAAATTTTTTTCAACCATTACCTAGCTTTAACTAAATTCATTTTTTTTTGCATTTTTATTTTTTAAATTTGTCGAACAGTTTTTGAGCAAAAAAAAAATATTTATAAAATTTCCAAAAAAATCGTATGGCAGGTACCGTTATTTTTGGTCAAAAAAAAAAACAGAAAAAAACGTGTGGGGGAAAAAATTAAAAATGATATCTACCAAGTTTGACGTTTAGGCTGTAGTCAAAAAGACAGACAGAATTGCGAGACCCACTTTTTAATCTTTGCTATCATCGTTATGTCAACTTTGATCAAAATCTCGAGTTCTTTTTGTTTTCCGAATGCATAACTTGCCTTATAATACCTATAAATCGCAAGTAAAACTGGCGCAAAATTTTAACTAAAGACAGCCTCTTATTGGTATTAGTATGATACTTAAAAATTTGATAACTTTAAAGTAGTTTACTTAATCGCTCTAAATTTTGAACATTTTCTAACTAGTATCGTTCTAAAGCAATTTTATTAATAAACTGCTTTTGAACACACCTAAGACTAAGTAAACAGACCTTTTGTGACGTTTCTAAATGCCAAAGATTCATATGAAGTTAGCAACGATACTAAAAAAATAAAATAGGTATTCGATGATTTTAACTTCAATAAAAGGGAAGAGAAAGTATGATGCTAACTCAATTAAAATTTGCAAAATGGCCGTTTTAACCAAGTATTATACAAAATCAGTTTTAACATTATACTAATTCAACTAAAATTTTGCGCAATACTCTTAGCAAGTAGCGTAATAATTGGATTAACGGGTTCATAAACAAGCAAAAAGACGATGGCATTGCTATCACCATCAAAGGGAATCGCTACCAATCGATGATAACCAATATCTTTTGATTACATTGATTCGATCGACTTGTGGTTCTAACAAGACGCCACTATGTGGACAATGGATATTCTAGCGGGGGATGGTTATCCCACGCAGAGGCGAATGGAATTTTGTGTGTGGTTTCCTTAAGTTACAGGTTTACACTAATAAGCTTTAAGGAACAGGTCAACGTAACCCGTCTTGTCCATTAAAATTCAGTCTCAGCTTTGCTCCAGATTCAACAAAAATAAGACGGCCAGTTGAACCATGACATACATATTTCACACATATCCACTTCTTACAGTTTGTTTTCTTTAATTTAAAGAGCTAAGCACCTATCCCTCTTATTATTATCAAAAACTTTTATAAATTAATTATGATACCTATTCTATTCTTTTGACTAATAACAAAAGCAGAAACGTTAAAACCATATGTTTCCAACAGACAAAATTTAAGATAGCTAAACAACAAACAAACTTCAAATGACCTTAAGTAAGCTATACACTGAAAGACTATCTATGCTTTTAAAACAGACATTTAGTGATACAAGGTACACAATGGACTATAGAGGATTCTGAAAACGCCTTTAGTACTAACTTTGACAGCCCTGATATAGATTGCCATGATCAAAATTCAGAATATTACCAGAGCAGAGTGTAGCAATAAAAAGGTGACGGAAATTTACAACGAAAGCAAAAACATAGGGTAAACGGGATTTCGGAGGAACAATGAGTTATTTTTGTAGATGGATGGGATGTGGACGGAGGGACAGGAATAGAACGAATGTTAAGGGAATAACATTAAAAGCAAAATGACTATCACACTAACTTCAACAAGCACTATGTTGATTATGTGTGTACATATGTACTAAGTACTTCGTGCAGTTTGTGCCTCGGTAATTGAAGTTTCTGGAATCTGAAATCCAATTAGAATAATAATACAATACCATTACGCATTAGCTCTTTGAAGTTTTTGCAGAGATGTGTAGGTAGGTAAATTTTATTCGATTAAGACTTTAATGAACACACTTACTAGGTAGATACTAATTAGAATAGTTTTTTGTTTGTTAATTTCAAGTTGTATAAAAATTCATCCTCTTTTTTAACTTCGCACTGATTCATGTACTATTTTGATTTTTTTTTTTTTTTTTGCTACCTACCCAATTAATTAAGTTGAACTTTGTGTAAACCAATTTCTTTACAAAATGCGCGATTGGCATGGGGAAAAGGACAACATTTTTTCAAAGGATCTGATAGTAAACGGGGTGGCTGCTCAAGGAAGAACCGAATCACAAATAATATAGGTAGTACGGTTAATCCAGTTAAGTTAATCCAGGAAGATTTTTTAAAACCCAATTTGCTATATTGAGATTTGGAATTTAGAAAAAAACTTGATGTAAACTGGCCACCAAAATGAGTTGGATGTTTTGTGTGTGCATGTTAACGCACAATCTTTATTCTCAATAACTACCTAACGAGAAAACATCTCAAAAATATTAATAATGCATATTCACACCAAAAGTCACACAATTTCCCTTTCCTTTCCTCTGGTTCCAATAATAAGTTTTGTGCCACCTTTACCTCATTCAAAAGTTTTTTTTTCACAAATTTGAATTTCAACATCCATGAAACCATCCCACTTATTCCGCATTCCTTCTTTGTTACCCCCTTTTCAGCAGAAAGTACAGTAACTGTATGCAAGGTATAGGAGAGGACAGAAACAAAAAAAAAATACAAATATGTAGGAAAACCATCATTAAACTGCGTAGTGAATGGAACTGCAAAAATGTTCTTTGTTCATCTTCATAGGTATTCACAGTTTCCAATCCTACTTTTTTATGAATATCATTTATCACAATAAGTCAAACAATTTAACTAGATATAAACAATAAGTTAATCTGCAGGCACACACAGTTAAATAAACAAAATATTAAACAAATATTAAATAAACAAAATATCACCTTTACGCTTGTTAAATGCTTCCCGTTATCCAATATGCACTCACTTAAAAACACAATTTAATTCAATTTTAACCTGTGTTGCTGACAATATGACAATTTTGAAAATGAAACGGACACTTTAAGCAATTTATTTTATTCTTTTATTGATTTTTTTATGAATTTTATACTTAACTTTACTTTTATTTAAGAAAAAATCACGACGGGTCTTCTAAAGATCGAACCGATTGCGAAAGCACTTCGAGAACAAATGATTGTGGAACTTAAAATGATGATCGTTTTATGAAAGGCAAAATAGAAGATGTCATGGTAAAGGTAATTGGTAAAAGAAGAAAAAAGAGATCATGTTTGTTCATTTTTGCTGGCATAATTGAGTGAGTAGATTGAATGTGGATTCAGCTGGAATGAAATGGAGTGGCTAATTCCAATGAGTGGAGTTGTGGTATTGCAGTTTGCAGTTGCAGGAGCTGGAGTGTTATAATTGATCTAAAGTCTGAAGAGTGGTGGTTGGTGGATAAAGAAACGACTATAATTTGGGTGGTTTGTTTGGCTTTTTCTTAATTAATTTTTTAGTAGATTATTTCAAATGGTTGCAAAAGATTAGCACCTACCAGGGTAGGTATGTAAAGAATTTTTCAGTAAGGGCGGGTAGATGTTGAAACGGAATAGGTATAACAAGACGTGTGTGAAGTATTAATAAAATTATGTTTTTTATTTGAAAGGCCCATGTATGCCATTGTGTTTGAAATATGACATCGTTCAAATGCCTGCCTTGGTTCCTTACGGTAGCGCAAATCCGAGTGGTTTGATTTTCACTGACTCTTTCACTTAGATTCGGCTGAATTTAAGCGATGGCTTTTGTTATATTCACCTTAAGGCTAATGGTATTGGTCGATTGTGGTTTATTCGCATAGACCTGCGATCTGCAACTTGAGGAAAAAAGGCAAGTGTTGTCAAATTGTATATCTTCGGTGACCAATTCACTTCATCCCTGCAATGGATAACCTTGCCATCCATATGGTCCATATGGTTCAATTTGGGCAATAAGAAATTGGTTATTATCGTTCTGTAGCACTTGCCATTGTCGGTGACCGCTTTACCAACGTCCTTATCGAAAAAGTACGGAGTGATGACACCCGCGTTCTATTTGGATGATTATCAAAATTTGTAAGCTTACTTTAAGGAGTTACTGGCAAAATTGTTGAGTGTGATGTAGATAATAACGAAATGGTTTTCCGTCATCATTCATTATAGGTACTCAAAAGTCTAGTTAGATATTTCACAAATTGATAATCATCATTTAAAAATATGGAATTTTCCATTGGTCGTTTACAAGAAAATGGTTTTTCGAAGATTTTATCAGTTTGGAAAATAATCCGTCGAAAAAATCTTTATAAGCATTATGTTTTCAGAGTGCTATCTTAATCCTGAAGGAAATCTAAATGTAAATAAACTCCAAAAATATGAGTCCGAAATCAAACTTAGGCAGAGTTCGGATTATTAAAGGAGTGTTGGAAGCTTAGAGTGACCAAATTAATAAGACAATAAATCAGCAAATGTTGATGTCATTTATGCTCTCACTTTTTGAAATAAAAAAATCGAAAATCAAAATTATTTGGAACCTATTCTTAAATTCATATTGTATGTATGTATGTATTCCTCCTCTTAATCGACTTCAAATATAATAACGCAAAAAGCATCAACAAAACAAACACCTACCTACGTTGCAAACGAATACATAATCGACTCTCATCCCAAGCCATTTAACTGACAAATTCAAACTTTGTTAACGGTCGAATTTTGAAAATTCAATGACATCTTCCAAAAAAAAAACAAACAAAAACAAAAACCGGCATTTTAATGATTTGTTTATCTTTTTTCTCAAGCCAGTCGTTATACTCGTAACTCTTACTTGTTGAAGGAAAAAATGATGTCATTGCGCAATTCTCAAGAACCATATAAAATACAATAAAAAAACGCTGTTTGTGTAGTTAATAATACTGTCCAAAAAAAGAACAAGAAACATGAATGAGAAAATTTAAATAAGCAAATGTGTCAAACTGTGTTCCTTTTTTGAAGCCGGTTTTAGATTTTTACACAATTTCACGAACGCCTGGTACATAGATGAAAGCCAGGTTAGATCGGGTGTAGGTATACCTATACCATCTTGTTATAGCTACCATGTTCAGTAATTTCATTTTAAATTACGAAAAATTATTATTAATAAAAAGATAACGTTCCATCCGCGTCTAACGACACCACCAAGAACCAGCAGCTAGTATAGCAAGTGAAGATTATAATGTTACGCACTTTAAAAAGAAAGCGCTGATTGAGTGATTGGAGTAGAAAAATCATTTCTAAAGATCTGAGGGGAGATTCAATTAGCCGATTTAAGTAGTTTGTCTAGAAGTAGTGACAGTGTCCCCCGACACTTTAATGACAACATCCGATATAATTTTTCAATTAAAAACGAAAAAAAAACATAAAACTAAAAAAAAAGAACTCAATGATGCTGAATGTTTTGTCTGACTGACGTGAGTGAATGCTGCTGGTATACTTGTATTAAAAAAGAAAGATGAAGGAATCTGCAATCATGTGTGGTTAACAATCATCAAGACCCGCAAGATGACCCCCGCATCACATCGATTAGACGGGCAGCGATAATTAAATTATGGTTGTTTTTGTTTCGAGTTATCTCTTACTTTGTTGTCTGTTGAGAAATTGGTCTTGGCGAAAGCAAGTAAATCAATTTAACAATAATCGTTTGTTGGAATAGGTCAGTTTTAGTTGAAGATGTATTTAATGAGGAAAAAAGACAGATTTCGCAAACAATGACAGGTCAAATGAGAAGAAATTTATTTCATCAAATGTCATTAAACAAAAGTCAATTGATTTAAAAAAAAAAAAAAATCAACGAATTGCGATAAGGCTAATGGCATCGTATAATCATGGCCATTGACATCATGTGCACTTGTGTCTTTTTTTTAAACTAAAATAAAGATAAATTTATACACACTAATACACAATAGGCGGCCCATATCCTTCTTCATTTTTCGTACCCTTCACTCCTACGAAATGGAAGTTACTTCAAAACAAAGTTTTCTCATGTAAAAACTATTATTAATTTTCACGAAAAAGAACGCAGGATTATTTAATACCTATCAGTTTCCAACAAACGTTTTGATGGTATTATACAATTGACAAAGTGTCATTATTTTTTCCATATTTTACAGTCTTATTTCCATAATGGCATTGAACGTACTTAAAAATCCAATATGGAATCTTTATGAATTAAGCTTAGTTCTGATTTACTTTTAATTGTTTCCTGATACCCATATTTGGAACTGTGAAGTGAATCCTGAATAATAACAAAAGTAAAAATACAAAAGATCAACAACATTTGGCATTGAAGATGATAGGATGACAAGTGACAAAGTGGTCCTGATGCTAAATAAACTTTCCTTAAAAGGTTGGGAAGCAATTCTGTTTTGTTGATGGTGTATAGGATAAAAGATAATTTTATGACAATGGAAATGCGTCACATATATTTATGCAGACAAATTAATTCGATTTTTTAATGCACATGAATAGCACAATGAATAAATGATATTTCAATGACAGTTGAATTTTCAAACTGACAAAGTATTTTGACGTTCGTTAAAAATTGCGTTTTCGATTAGTGAAAGTTAAGGTTTTTGATATCGTAGAAACTTTTGCTGTCAACTGGACACAGTTTAACTTTTTAGTTAGAAAAAGGAAAATATTGGCACTTGTAATCATCAAAAGTTTCCCTACGCTTCAAGGTGTCAACACATAAAATACTAAAATTATCAACACACTTAATTGAAGTGTACCTGTAATAAGTTGCCAGCCTTAAATGTCATCGTGGATGTCAAATTATTGCAAGTCGTGTTTATATTATATTTAGTTAATATTGTATTTAGAGCTTCAAGCTCGCTTCGACCCTTTGTATTGAGTTGAACTGAGCTTCGTTCGACTCGATCCCAGTCGCTCAGCAGTGTCGAGTTGAAATGTGAAACATAAAACTTAAGTCGAGGAGTTTGTTTGACAAATTGTTTCAGAATCGTACAACACCATTTCAACACAACTCCAAATCGAGCTCGTAACTCAAATGACGAAAAACCTGGGTCGAAAATCCAACCCTAATCCAACTCGATCTTTCGATATTGCATATAACCGTAGTAAATAAGTGTCACTCAAACACAAGATCCTGACACTGATACTTAATTTGAAACCATCTTTCATATGTAATTTGATGGAGGTGATTTTTAAAGCCTCATTCATTAGGAATTAATTTTAAAAGTTCTAAAATTTCTATTTAAAATATTCGATTAAAAAATTTGTAGACGTCAAAGTGACTCAAGTTCGTCCTTTTTTGTTTGGTGCATAGAGTGTCAGCTTCTAAAGTACACTCCCAAACCACTTAAAAGACACTTTCAATTGGGATTTAAGTAATATCACAAAAAGCAACACATTTTAGTCTTCCCCTTTTATTTACAACCTTTATACATTTTGTTTTATGACGTACATATCCATGTATACCCTAGCCATACCGAAAATAAAATAAAACCAATGATCCAAATATAACGTCTCGTTTTTTATTCATGAACAAAAATAAAATATACCTATCTAAAAGAGAATAGCCGTTTATGTTTAGAAAAGAAGATATCCGTTTCCGAAAGATTGTTGGGTTTGCAAAAAGCCGGCAACATAAACCTTTCCGTTTTCCATTTTTTTTTTTTGTTAATACATAAAGCAACCTTTTGGGGATCAGAACATTTTAACTGTTATTGCATTTTTAATAAAAACCCCTTGGGTAAGAAAATCGCACACACAAAAGGGTCTCCACATCTGAAAGAGCTTAAGTTCAACAATGGATAAGAGTGTTCAGCATTCAATAAAAAGAAGCAGCAACAGTCTCGCCGCTTTGTCATCGAAATCGAAATCCGCTGCACTTTTTTGTTGTCACGATTTGCTCAATGTTCAGCAAAGGCAAACAGCACATAACAACTAGTGGATTTGGAACTGAAGTTGTGTTGAATGCCTTTGGGTAATGGAGCTGCTGAGAGTGGAATGAAAATATTCAGAAAAAAAAATAAACACAGTCTATGGATAGAGGGTCAAATGGAGGAACCTTCTCTATCACCTTTTGGTTCATCCAAGGTGAGGAAAATTTTAAAATGCCCCAAATTCAAGTTGGACTAGGATTGTTGTCTTCCTAAAACATAAAATTTCAAATACAACATCGCTATACGGCAAGGAGGCGATAGTTCCTCATGCAGTAGTGTGTGTTGTGCCAGGGCATAATTGGATATCAATCTACAGCAAGCTTATGTATCTAGTAGGTACCGCACAAGCAACTATTAGTTTATATGGTTTTCTATTTTTGCATGTTGGTGTGATGGCTCTGCTGTGGGATCTGGAACTCATCGTCTGTCTGGCTGTCCTGCCGTCCTGCTAACCCAATATTGAAACACTATGTGCGGTGATTTATTTCTCATCAGGTTTTGTGTGAAGGAAGCTTGGTTGAACTTTGTTTGGTGATCTTTTATTCAATTAGGTGCTAGAGAGGTGCTATGAAGCGTTTGTAGAACAGGAGATTAATGGAAAGTGGTTTGAAAGTGTTCATTATACGAGAATTTTGTTTATAATAGAAATATAAAATTCAGATTGTTCAAAAATGTCTGTGGATATTTATTAAAATGACATGGGTCTACTAGAAAATATAGTCTAATTGACATTTACAAGTTCAAACGTCAATTTGCGAATACGATTTCCGACAATGGTTAAACTTCCAAATTTAAACGCTAATTATTAATACCAATGAAATTTCCTAGCACGCTTTTCTAATCCATGAATGTCAAATTTCTTCAATGACAGTTCAATAAAGGTTCGGAGATCTCCGGGATTTTGTAATTACGAACACGTATTCTATGGAAAAATTATCAGCATTTACGTCAAAAATCTGAGAATTTTTATGTGATTTTGTTTGATGTTTTATTTGATTTTCCATTCAACCACTTCAGATTTGAAATTCAGATCTATCTTGACAAAAAGTGCGAACTCAACACTACTTTCTTAATAAAACTACCTAAACACTGCAAAATTCTATCGATTCTTGTTTCAATGAAAATAATTAGATCCGTTTAATACCTGAGTCATCGAAGAAAATTAACGAGCACATATACTTTTTTGACACATTGACTTCGGGTCTATAAGCAAAATTTTACTGTTAAATAATATAAAAATTAAATTTTGGATTGACTTGCTCATTGTTTGACTGAGTGGAATTTGTGAGGTCTAATTTCCCTCGAATGGTGACATATCTATGGTTTTCATTTCCAAATATCACAATCCTCACCAAAAATCCACTTTGATCAAAAAATATATAACCTAAAAAGAAATTATAACAATCTATGCAATTTAATTTAAGAGGAGTTTGTTTGATTTTCAACCTTATTTATATATTCCCTTCATGCACGCTACCCAAAAAGAAAATCTTGTCACAATCTTCTTGTCGTATGGTAATACTCCAAAATAATCTCCATATCTGACCACTCATTCATTTTAACATATGTTATGCCATTTTCTATTCAGAGTGTATGTAATGCAGGGAAAAAAGGAATATCCATTATAAGGAATTTTCATTTTTCAAACTTGATTTAAAAAAAAAAAAAAGAAATGTTTAAAAATCCTGCCTGCATCTCCCAGAATTCAAAGAAATTGCTTTAAATGCAGAAATATTTGAATTTAAGTCTCAAGTATTCATTTGACATTTATATTGCTTTCTATTACGCTGGGGAAATTAAACAAGAAGTGCTTGAGACGTTGCTGCAAGGACTAGCAGTTGTACCACAATAATAGCAACGAATGTCAATATCTATAGTTTGAAAAATTCCTAAGAAATAGTATAATCATTCTAATCTATAAAGGCATCTATACAGTTAAAGCTCCAAGTATTCTTCAGGAAAGGGATTGGAACATGAAAGATTGGAAACTAGCTATTATTTAAATGTTTCAACATGTTTGAAAACCATTATCCAACGTTGAGCGCCAATTATGTTTTAGTCTAATTTTGTTGTTTCAAGCTGAAAGAAAACCCCAAATTACTCCCGATTATATCTTGAATGAGGTTATCATATTTAAATCCCAGTTAAAGGCGTCATTTGTTTATGAAAAAAGTCACAATTAAACTTTTTGATGCAATAGCAACCTATATAAGTATATCCTGTTCTTTCCTTTTCTCGATTCCAGTTACGTGATGTATACATTAGAAAATGGAATACAAATGAGTTCGAACCACATGGGAATTAAACCTGTGCGAAATGGTTCCACCAGGAAAAATGTCCTCGATATCGCACTTAGATCCTATAAACAGCATTCAGACAGGATGTGCTACTCCTGAGCATGCTTCTCCTGGAGTTTATAGGTAGAATGTATAACATAGTAATGTTTACAAAAGTAGATTGTGGTTGCGTTCCATTGTTTATGCTTCTATGCTTGTTTGCTGTTGCACTGATGTTGAGTGTTAAATTTTATTTTCCACTTCCTTCGGTCTGGTTCTTTTATTTTTATTTACTTTTGCTTTTTTCCTTGTACCTTTAGGCTCCATCGCCTGTAATTCTGATGTATATCATCCCCAACAAGTCGTTGTTCACATATGGAATAGAATCGTTGTTGTTTAGTGAGAAGAAAAAAACAGCAAACAGCCGGTTAGGGGGCAGCAAGAGAAAATAAAAGACTACTAGATCTTCTTTTTACGACATCCCTTAAGGAATCGTGTCCTGAATTTTGTTATATGAGATTCCCTTTAGTTATAGAAAAGGCAGGGTTGCTGGATAGCACTGGAAGGAGGCAACAAAAAAGAAACTTGCTAACATACAAAAAAATAGAACGAACACAAATAAGGATCAACGGGTACCATGTTTAGAGGATACAAACTTTAAGAATCGTATCAAAATGGAGACGAGATGTATTACACAGTGGGGGTGTGTCGGAGTTATTAGAAAGAAAGTTTGGGGTCAGAAGTGGGATGGCGAGAGAATCTTTTTTGGTATATGTAGAGGATTTTTTGTACTTTAACTTAAATCAAATGAATTCTCTAGGTTCAGATATTAAGTTAAGGATTTGAAGGTGATAAAGATCAAAGAGTCGCTAATTTAAGGGGCACCTTTTATTTCGAAAAGAAATATTTCTTCGATGAGAAAATGTATTTATATTCGTGCAGTACCATTACACTGCAACCGGCCCTGAAATATATGAAAACATAGATGTTAATAGGGCAAAATTCTCAAAAGCACGAATTGGTTCATTTAAATGATAAAAACTCTGAACATAGTTAAACCCCGAAGCCACACGAGCAAGTACTGTCGGGCAGGTTGCAATACACAAGCAAACAAACCTAAGTAACTTGCACGTCAACTGGCATGAAAGTTGTGGAGCCAGTTGCGAGGCAAGTTGTAAGGCAAGTAGCCTGACAGCTGCACTTGTAATAATAAAAAATACTTGATTGTTGGTGTGACGTTCACATTCATAAATCTATTCAAATTTTTTTCCATGGAGTGTTCGTTGCATCGAAATCGGTAAATAAATATAAATAAAATCTAAAATTTGAAAACTTGGAGGCAACTTGTTCGTCAAGTGACTTGCCACCACAGCATTGCAACAATAGGAAATTGACTGGCTATGCACCCAATTTCAATTTGCTTGTCAGAACTTACCTGTGTGGCCTCGAAGTAAGATAAAAACAAAGAATTACATGGTGAGACAGCAAAACAAACAATGAAATTAAACCGAGAAAATCATTAGAGTAATATATCAGGTGAGAAAACTATCATGGGACAAAATTATCATGCAAGAATACAATAAGGCGAGAAATATATATCATGCTATGAGAATATTATGCGAGAACTCGAAAAAAAATGAGAGAATATATCATCTGAGATTGAGATTTTAAATTCAACAACAAATAATTTTCTGCGAGCTCAGTGAGAATATTGCAACTTGCTTGCTTATCAAGTTCGTGTGGTCTCGGGGTTGGTTAACCCTAAATAATTTTCAGGCCAACATGAGAAAAACCTTATAACAGGCGTGAACTATGACATATTCGTGAATAGTTTCTTAAGCGGTCCCTAGACACGCAATATTATTGTGCAAAATATTTAACAATATTATTGGCTATGCGCCCCAGACAGTTCCATAATTTAGTTGCCAGCTGATACTTGTGTAGAAAACATGTTGAGTGATACTGAAGTTTATTGGGTGATCATAGCACTTGTCGTTTTTGCAGTGAGTGGACCCAACGATTATCAGAATTTTCTGTGACTAGTCGTTACATTATTTAATGAACTGCTGGAAATGATTTCGTCTGCAATTATTAAAAGGAATACAATATATTTTCTCTCATCTTCTTTTGCTTTCGATATTTCCACTTATTAAAATCACTTGCGGATGTATGTACTCTTCGACACTTGAAAATTAAATAAGCAAATATTGTGCAATTGTATCCACAGACGATACAATATTTTTTTATTGTGCAATAAATATCAAAAGGGTTTTGATTTTCTTCAATATATTGCGCAACCTTGCAATATTGTCCATAGACTGACAATAATATTGTGCAATATCAAATATTGTAAAATAATATTGAGCGTCTAGGGACCGCTTTATAGAAGCGTCAAAATATTATCGACCTCATAAATCAAATAATTTCATTTTATTACAAAATCCATAATCAGTTCAATAGCCATTACGAGGAATAATTTTCTAAACGTGTAAATTGCATGCGCGGAAAACTATTCCGAGATATAAAAGAATATAACCTGGCAGTTCTCTTCTCATTGTGGAATAAACGAATCCATAATGTGGATCCTAAAATGAGTGCTGAATGTTTGACACTTCAAATGTCACTCAATAAATTAAATAAATTATCTGTTCTATCTCAAAAACCGGCAACTTGAACAGTATTTCTACAAAATTTATTGAATTGTCCATTGAATTCTCTTTGTTTTATGTTATTTTCGTAAATTATTAATCCACTTTTTTAATCAAAAACATTTCAAAATGAAATTTCGTCTAAAAATGGATTTGTCGCAGTTTTACGACGATGAACGTAATCTTGCTTATATCCTTGTGGATCCCAAATGGAACCAAGTCATCTGCCTGCAAGAGCACGTTCAGAGTTTATTCGATGTCCCAGAGGTGCAATTTCTTACCGATGATGGAATCTACATTCCCCCTCGTGAATCCATTGATGTTATCAAAAGTAACGATGTTTTGAGGTGAGATTGGTTGAAACTTTGGCAATTTATGAATTAACTTACTAGATTGCTCTTTCTCCAGAGCTATAATTCCAAAAAAATCTAAGAAAAAGAAGAAATCAAAATCCTCTCCATCTAATGTTTTTGGCACCGAACCAATCATCGATTCTCTAGAAATTAATGGAGAAAAACGCAAGTGTGACGATGACGAAGGACTCACCTCTTCAACGCCGAATCTCCGTCCAAAGAAAAAACGACGGACGTCTAATAAGGAGCAAAACATCAGCAGCATTCTTAAGGAACACATTTCTATCAAGGAACTAGAAGTAAGCAGCATAGAAGCTCTTCAAAACAGCAACACAGTCACCAGCACCATTGAACTAAACAAATCAAAAAAAGCTAATGGAGTCCTTGCAGACCCAAAAGACGCCAGTGAAGACACCATCAAATCCCACAGAAGAAAACGCTCCCGAAAGCACAAAAAATCATCAGTAGATATGGAGAAGGACGAGAAAAACAGCCGGCTATCTTCAGGTGAGCTTGAGTTACGAGTTGTTTGATAAATTGTTATAATTTCTTTTTCTCAAATTCAGTTCCTATTCCGATTTCATCGTCCACTCTGAGACTCTCCAAATCAATGTCAACTCCAAGCCAATCGATTAAACATGTTCACTTTTCTGACTCGGATGGATCAACTCTAATCGATGAGAATCCAAAATCGAAAGAAGATCGAATTATATATAGAAGTCTCTTGAGCATGGATTGTGAGAGAAGGATTATTGAACCAGCAAAAGAAGAAATATCACATCTTAAGCAAGAAAACGAGTCCCATATGCCAAAACCGATGATTCAAATTCATGAACATATTGTGATAGTTCCTGCACCTGGGAAGGAAGTTCCATCTACATTGGTCGCACCACTGAACGACCTAAATTACAGTGTAATTGAAGTAGATGATAGTGTTGTGAGGTCGGAACCTGACGAAGATAATGTTGGCGGCAATGATAGCTGCCAGGATATTAATATTGAGAAAATTCTTCCACTTTCGGAAGAACTCTCGGAAATGCCAAATGTTGGTGATGTTGTACTTTTCAAGGTAGTTTTTCTTAAATCCTCTAGCATTTCGTACAGCTATGAATTTTTTTTCTTTAAGATCTACCAACTGAGCGAGGCTTGTACCCCAGAAATCTCACAATACATTTGCGGCCGATGTGAAAAAATCGATTCAACCAATAAGACTTTGAACTGCCTCGTACTAGGTTAGTTTTAGTTTCCTTATTAATTTATCAAAAATAAAAACAAAAAACAATTTTCCAGATGGCCTTGATCAGTTGGATGAAAATTTACCAAAACTTACGCCAAGCGATGAAAATCAAGTCAAGCGCAAGGGCAGGACTAATTGCTTTCAGTTTTACTTCAATGAAATGCTTGATAAGCGGGTCTTCAGGATGTGAAAGAGCAAATGAATGTTGTAATTGGAATAATACTATATTTGTTAGCATGTGGATGCACGATTTTTGATCAATATATTTTTTTTGTTTATAATTGCGGCAGGATGAGTTTTATGTATAGCTTCTTTCAGCTGTAAGGTGGGGCTCGTGTGTCTTCGAGTGGTCCTATTTGGACTAACGGCTTCGAGTTTCGCATACTAAGTCGGTTGTAGTCTTCCACTTCTTCTTCTGGAACGGTCATGTACGGTTTTTTCCATGTTTTTTGTTCAAAATGACCCAATTTTCATTTAGAACGATCTAACTCGGCCTGGATAAAATTTTATTTCCCTGTTTTTCTCCTCAATATAATTTCTGTCCAGGGAAATTTCACATCGCAGAAGAATTTCACTTAAAAATGAAACAAAAAAAAAATCACAAAAAGTAAGCTAAACGATAAAATTAATCTCTTTATTGCTTCAAAGTTCCAACCAACCGTTATTTATTATGTTTGTTTGTTTGTTATGGAAAATGAATCTAAAAATATAAACTCTTTTAACAAATATCAGCGACATGGCAAGTTAAATACAATTTTATATTATTCGATTTTATTAAATTAAATAAAAAGAAATAATAACAATAACCCTACATAGGCACACATTGCTCAAAAGTAATTCTCATGAAGGCGCGCGTATTATTTATTAAAGAGAAAGTTGAACTACAGAAGGAGAGGGGAAAAAGCAAAAACCAAAAAAAAAACAGTATATTTTCTTAGTTTGATTGTTGAACAAATATTCAGTTTTGTTGCTCTTTTAGTTTGGTTTAACTTAAAGTCCTATATACGAGCACAACAAAAACGAACAAATTATAACAAAAATTATTCCGATAATAGCAACCCAATAGGGAACCGTATCTGTTTTGGAGGAAGAAAGAAAACGACAAACAATTTATTAACTAAAGATACTGAAAGTAAGTTAATTGGTGGTAAAAAAAACTTACGTCTATATTGCAAGCTGTGTATGCAAACTTTATTGTCAACCGATATTGATAGAACAGCTGCTTCGGTGTCGCTTGAGATTGGTGGTCCTTGTTGACTTGTGATCGGTAGAAACTCTAAACCAGTAACGAACATTGAATGTGCATTAGGAATGTGAAGGACACGCTAGATAGAAAATGTAGGTGGACATTAGTTATTGAGTTGTTTTGAGAATTATGAAGGGATTCTCTACCTGTAGACTAAATGCAATGTAAATCGAAACACTGCCCGAGAACATTGTTCCAACAGCTATAAATCGTCCATCATCACGTACTGCCAGCGAAGCCAGACTCTCATCGATTCCAACGGCCACTTTCAAATGACCATCTTCACAATTCCATTGCTGCAGATAGCCGCGTTGTTTGCCAACTTTGCCTAAGGGATTTGTGATGGTGAAGAGACGATAATTGTCACGACTTGCTTCAATTGTGCCGTAGCGACATCGCTTATAGAGGTACTTTGCCCCTTCGGGAGTATCCCAGGCGAGTTTGTGATGTAGCTTGCTAGTTGATGTGTCCCAGACGTTACCCTGGCCGTCCTTTGAGATTGTCACAATGTATTTGCTATCGGGACTAAAGTCGATGTCGTCGATTTCTTTTGTATGAGCTCTGGAATTAATAAATATATCTTTATGAAACAGACGAGCTTATCAAAGACAGTGGACAAAAATAAAGGAATATGAAAGAACCTATACAAATTCAGTGCTATATTCTACAAAAAAAAAAGAATCATTCAGAAAAAGTCTACAATTGGAATCGATACTCACTGTATGTCACTGCGTTTGACCATTTGTGGGAATGACCAAACCCTGAGGTAGCCATCTGTGCCGCCTGTCGCCATCGAGCCGCCGTTCGGTGCAATTCGCACAACTCGCTGCAGTGGCTCTTGACTCAGGAAGTCCGTTTGAATTGAATCGGCTGCCTTGATGTCGAATCGGATGCGTTTTTTGAACGCCTTCGTGTCGTCATCCAACGATGTGCGTAGTCCATTTGGCAGATCCTCCACTCCAGATGCTTGGGCGTGTCCCCTTCTGCGAACACCATTCTCATTTGGTCTCTCGACGGGCGGTTTTTTCTTGCCCTCGGCCGCTTCAGCAGCTTCACCTTCAATCACAATTCGTGGATTGACAAAGTACATTTGGCAATGAGACTCTTGGCCAGCGAGTAAGTATGACCTTCGTTCTGTGTTCTGCACAGCAAAGTTCATCACCACGTTAGCACCAGTTTCGTGGCGAACAATTTCTTCGGCCACAAAGTGTTGGCCATTATGATAGATTTCGTAGATTTCCTTTTCCAAAAAGAGACCATATTCATTTAAGATGTCCCATTTGATAATGAATTATTTTTTTTACTTACAAATCCATTAGCTACTCCAGTTTTACTTGATCCACCACCACCGGCGACCAAAACATGACGACTGGTCAGCATTTCGACGGCATAAAGTGGAAAATTGACTCGAGCCAGTAATCCATCGCTGGGTCGTCGTGTCGGGGCCATTTTGAGTTGTTAGAAATTTGTATTTAATTTTCAGAATTAGTTTAGAATTTTAAGTTAATTTGTTTGTTTTTTGAGAAAGTTCCACGTATCCATGACCCGTGAAGAAAGAAAAATTGGTAAATTCTTGATGTGTAGTAAAATTGATATATATGACAGATGTCAAAAATGTAGATTTTTTTGTTATCAAGGAGAAATGTCACAAATGTGAAAGTTCTACGATACTAGTGGGAGGACATCTAGATGTGGGAAATATTGCAAAGGCAGTGTACACTGAAACAAAATTTAAAACAGGCTGTTCAAATAAAAGAAATCGGTATCTGAGAAATATTTCGGCCTATTCTGCCACATCTGTTACTCTGCTTTAAATTTGCTGTTATAAAGAATGCCACCTCAAAAGATTTTATGACTGGTATTCAACTTTTATAAAAGTCTGTTATGCAACTTCGAAAATCTGTTATCAATCTGAACCAAAATTAGCTACCATAATCAGCTGTGAATAAGTAGAATATTTCATCTGAAATATAATTCAAATGAAGAAGAAGTTTCTGCAAATCTCATAAAATTTTCTCACAAATTTTCTGCGGAAAGTGCAGAAATAAACCTCGTAAACTAAAGAAGTATGGATTCTGACTTTTAATTTGATATTTCACAAAATATTTTCCACATTTACGCAAGTATTTCTTAGGGGGTGTTCATGAAAACATGCTGCGGAAAGTTATATCTTTCTACAAAGCGGAAAATTATCTCCTTACATGATAACCTTAATATATTTCTTACATTAGTCTCCTTTTGAGAACATTTCGTTGACGAAATGGAAGATAATAATCCATTTTTACTGTGTCTTCATTGAAATCTTTTATGAAAAAAGTCACAGAACTTTATTTTTATTCTTTTATGATTTATGGCTGAATACCAAAAATGCGATTCGTAAAAGATTTTTTCTGATTTCGAACATTTGACAGTTCATTAAAGATTTATTAGCAGATTTTATAACAGATTTTAGCATGCCGAATATTAAAATTATAATTCATAAAAGATTTGTTGACAGCTCAAACTTTTGTCTCGAAATTCATAGCAGAATAACAGAATAGGAGAATAAAAGAACACAACGAATGGGCCTAGTTTTTATGAAAAGTTCTCAGTTTGGCTGTCAAATATTTGATGTAATTCAATTGAGTTGCAGTAGAGAGCATTTCAAACTTAAGAAGGAGTTAACTAAAACTGTAGAAAAATACAAACGCTTTAAGAGATTATCCAATTATAGTTTTTAAGTTAGCCTAACCCTAACTGTATGTTTCATAGTTTTAAGTTAGATTAAGCTATGAAGCTTGTATTAAGCTAAATAAATGGGGGTATTGCCCCCACCAAACAAATTTAAAAAAAATTAAAATTAAAAATTAAATACTTTCGTATGAATTGGCCTCTCGACAATTTAAGTTCTACCATAAGGACAATCTATCAACTTAAAATTATTCCTCTTAAGCCAGGCGTGCACTTGCAACTTAAATAGAGAAATCAAACAGTTTAATCACCAGTTGATAGAGTACCGCGCACTGGCAACTCTTAACTCACGCTCACACTTTTCTCTCTTGCGCTTATAGAAAACAGCTCAACTATTAAGTTGAATGTCCGCACAGGTGCATAATAATTATATGTAATGCAAAAAAGCGAAGTCATTTTAGACAATCGTTAAGTTTGTGTCAAAACACAAACGTTTAGGTGCTTGATGGATCGAGTTGTTTTAACGTGTCATATAACCCCATAATGTTTCATTTTAGCAACCAAACAGTTGTGAAACTAAAAAAATTGAATGTGCGCGCCTAGCCTTAGGCACAGTTTCAAAGTACACTTTTGCAAATATATAAGTGAAACTTAAATCTTATACACCCAACATTCGACAAAAAAAAAATAAACAGAAAAAATAAAACACACTTCAAACGTCAAATTGTATTACCAATCTTTGAACATCGCTTACTCTCGTGTTCGAATATTATATTATATTATATTATATTATATTATATTATATTATATTATATTATATTATATTATATTATATTATATTATATTATATTATATTATATTATATTATATTATATTATATTATATTATATTATATTATATTATATTATATTATATTATATTATATTATATTATATTATATTATATTATATTATATTATATTATATTATATTATATTATATTATATTATATTATATTATATTATATTATATTATATTATATTATATTATATTATATTATATTATATTATATTATATTATATTATATTATATTATATTATATTATATTATATTATATTATATTATATTATATTATATTATATTATATTATATTATATTATATTATATTATATTATATTATATTATATTATATTATATTATATTATATTATATTATATTATATTATATTATATTATATTATATTATATTATATTATATTATATTATATTATATTATATTATATTATATTATATTATATTATATTATATTATATTATATTATATTATATTATATTATATTATATTATATTATATTATATTATATTATATTATATTATATTATATTATATTATATTATATTATATTATATTATATTATATTATATTATATTATATTATATTATATTATATGTTAGAGAATCCAATAAAATGTTGTGTTCTCAGCGTGCTTGTTAGAGAATCCAATAAAATGTTGTGTTCTCAGCATGCTTCCTTCTGCACGGGCGAACAATCTAGAATAGAATCGTTTTCTCATTTCAAAACTCTCTGTTCTTCGAAATTCGCACTGCTGACAACGTGACAATAAAAACGAATATGAAATAAAAGTAAACACTTTCAGAACATAGAGGGCGTTATGAATAGTAGAAACATAAGGGTAAATACACAATTTCCATAAACAATTTCTAAGGGTGTTGTCACAGGTATTTATGATTTTCTCTCACACGACCATTCTGACAAACAACGTGCTCTCGCGTTGAGTTAACATAATATTTACATGTTTCTAGAAGCCAATATAAAATATTCAATTTTTCAACAAAAATCTCATTTATATAAAATCTAAAAGCTTCTCAAATCATAATCAAGAAATGTTCAAATCCAATGCTTAAAGACTTTCAGGATATATCATCACAATAATTTAGAGCTATCACCATTACAAATAAGTCCAAATGTAAAGCGTAAGGGCTTTCAACATTAAATCTCAATCTCAATCTTAATACAAAGCGTAAAAGCTTTTAATATTTCCAAATTCAAAGCGTAAAGGCTTTCAACATTATATCTGAATCTCAATACAAAGCGTAAAAGCTTTCAATATTTCCAAATGCAAAGCGTAAAGGCTTTCAACATTATATCTCAATCTCAATACAAAGCGTAAAAGCTTTCAATATTTCCAAATGCAAAGCGTAAAGGCTTTCAACATTATATCTCAATCTCAATACAAAGCGTAAAAGCTTTCAATATTTCCAAATGCAAAGCGTAAAGGCTTTCAACATTATCCTTAAACAACGTTCATACATACGTAAATAAGTTTTTTTTTATAACGTGTTTATTATAATGTTATTATTATAAGTATTTTTCTTTGTTAATTTATAAAGTGGAGCCATAATAGATGAAAAATTTGGAACAAATTTTCTAAAATATCCCGCTAACCCATTGAACTGCCGTAACTCCTTGATATTGGTTGGTAAAGGTGCATTAATTAATGCCTCAATCTTTTTAGGATTTGGTCTGATTGAGCCATTGCTGATTACATAACCTAAGTATTCTACTGAACTCTTAACAAATACACATTTCTTCCAATTTAACATAAATCCAGCCTCAGTTAATGCACTTAAAGTCAATTCAAGATGTTGAAATGCTTCATCCAGGCTTTTTGAAAAAATTAATACGTCATCCATGTAAATGAGAACTATTTTGTCCTTTAAATGTTTTAGTGCCTTGTTAATAGCCCTTTGATACACTGCAGGGGCATTACAAAGCCCAAATGGCATCTTTAAATATTCCCATACACCATCGGGAGTAATAAATGCAGTCTTTTCAATTGAATTACTTGCCATTGGTATCTGGTGAAAACCAGATGCCATATCCAAGCATGTAAAATACCGAGATTGACCTAAAATATCAATCTGTTCTGATATAAGAGGCAAAGGGTAACTATCGCGCACAGTATTCGCATTCAACTCTCTAAAATCAACACATAAGCGATCAGAACCATCTTTCTTTTTTACTAATAAAGCTGGACTCGAAAAGGGTGACGAACTTTCCCGTACAATATTTTTTGATTCTAAATCGGCTATAATTTCTCTGAGTGCCTGACGTTCTACTGGAGCTAAACGGTAAGGGTGGCGTTGAACAATTTTGTCAGCATTCTTCAGAATTATTTCCATTTCTCCAGTTGTAACAGTAGATTGAGAATTTCCAGTGACAAAACTTTCCTTAAAACGGTCTATAATCGACATAAGTTTGGTTTTGTCTTTATCCTCACTCAGATCCGTGTTAAGATCTCTTAAAGAGAAACCCAAATATTGTGACATACAAACATTAATACTGGAATAACGAGTTATTCTTGCACCATCACTATTTATTACTAGTTCCAAACCCGGAGTTTTAAAAATCTCTCTACCTATGATCACATCATGAGGCAACAGGCCCGATTCTACAACTACAAAAGTGACTTCAACGCATATGTTACACATTTCTACGTAAGTGGTGAATGTTCCAAACGAGTAGCAGGGTACAGAGCCAATACCTGTAAGTCGTGTAAATGAAAATGTCTTTCTAACTGGAAGACTATCAGAAATTTCTTTTTTTATTAGAGAACATTCTGAACCACTATCAATCAAAGCTTGTAAATTAAAATTACATATTTTTATTGTAACTAGTGCAGTATTTGAAGTCGAACAAACATTTACGGACTTTGAGGATAATTCTGGATTTCTAAAGTCTTTATATTGTTCTTTTCTTTGTTTTGAAAAACATGTTTTCTCTGTATGACCTGTTTTCTTACAAAAAGAGCATTGAATAAATTTTTCATTACTATTTGAATGTGGCAACTTTGAGTGCTGCTCGTTATCAACTTTATTTTTATTGTGAAACATCAAACAATTTCGTTTAATGTGACCTGATTGGCCACAATAATGACACTGTCGAGTAGTTGATGAATGTTCAATAATTTTTTGGCGTTTGAAATAATTAATACCTGAACTAGATTGACTATCAAAAGATCTTTTCAATTTTGATTTAGAATAAGTGTTTAAATGTCTATCCAGTCCAACAAAATCTGTAGGTGTTGTTTTAAGTGTATCCATCATTCCTTGAAAAAATGTTGTCCACATATCTTGAGATACATCTTGTGGGCATGATGTACTCGACTGTTGCTGTATAAGACCATCATCGATGACTGTAGAATTTTCTTTTTCCATATTTAATGTAGTTTCTTTGATAACTGCAGAATTTTCGTTTTCCATATTTAATGCAGTTTCTTTTTAAATATTGTCGGATTGTTGATTTTATCCCACCGCTGCTGTTAGAGAATCCAATAAAATGTTGTGTTCTCAGCGTGCTTGTTAGAGAATCCAATAAAATGTGTTCTCAGCGTGCTTCCTTCTGCACGGGCGAACAATCTAGAATAGAATCGTTTTCTCATTTCAAAACTCTCTGTTCTTCGAAATTCGCACTGCTGACAACGTGACAATAAAAACGAATATGAAATAAAAGTAAACACTTTCAGAACATAGAGGGCGTTATGAATAGTAGAAACATAAGGGTAAATACACAATTTCCATAAACAATTTCTAAGGGTGTTGTCACAGGTATTTATGATTTTCTCTCACATATATTATATTATATTATATTATATTATATTATATTATATTATATTATATTATATTATATTATATTATATTATATTATATTATATTATATAGTATATTTTTGTAGGTAAATTATTTTCTTCTAAGCTTTTCCACACGTTCATATACAGTGGAGACGGCATTATAAACTTTGTTCCTGCGAAACGAAATACTAAATTTCACCCCTGCTATGTTTAACATTATAAGGGTCTTTTAAAAAACCCTTGAGCGAGTGGGAATTATAAAAAAAAGAAGATTTTATGGAGATCTTAAGGAAATTTCAATGTATGCTCTGGATTTCAACGAAATCTCAAACAAATCTTCCCACCAAAAAGAAATACGGCAGAAAACAATTATTGATATTTCACATTGATGGAACAAGATTTCTTGGTGATTTTAAGAAAATTTAAATGAAAGCTCTGGATTATTGTAATTTGATGGGAATATTGTATTAGCAGTTGGCTAAATTAACATTTCATTTAATACTATATGTTCCCACCGTAACGAAATCTGACATTTTAGCTGGAAAAGTCGAGATTTTAAATTTAGCAAAATTTCATTGAAATCCGAAGTATTCATTGAGACTTCGACAAAATCTCTAGGAAATCGTGTTTCATCAATTTGAAAAATCAAAAGTTTTCAGACAAATTCTCCTATATCTCGTTTTGGTGCGAACTTAACTTAATATAGCACACTTTCAATATTTTCATATTGTCAAATCTAATAAAAAATGCAGTAGCAGTATTAAACTTCCTTCCAGGGAGCAAATACATTTTTTGAAGCAATTTTTTAGGACAAAAATCGACATATTTTCGATTAAACATTTTTATGAATTGAGTTAATGATCCTATTTGAAATTTTAATTGAAACACACGTACAAAATTGTTTAAATTATAAAATTGTGTCTTTTAATATTTTTTCATGCGACAAAAAAAAAACAAAGTTTTTTTTTAAGTTTAACGTAAACTTAACTAAATGTGACTAAAAACTGCATTCGAATCACACATTTTTTTTATTAATTCATTGACCACACAAACATTTTTCAACATTCTCGACCATTTGAAAATCCTACCACATAGAGTTGTGCTTATACCTTAAATAAATAGATATACCTTCCACAAGATGGGTAATACAGTTCAGCTAACGTAGTCCATCGCAGACCAAACCACCTTTCCACCTGTCAAAACGAAAAGCACGAATACAAAAATTTATCTAAACAAAAGACTTACAGGAAAAGTGAATTACACAAATCGCTGCAATTTTGACTGAAATTGCTGGTTTACTTAAAAAAAAGTAAATTTAAATCGAAGTGCAATGAACACCGTTCGCCCATGTGGCTGCAAAGGCTGCCGGACCTGTTTGCTTTGTGAAAAAGAATTCAACATTCTGGACAAACCATCTTACTGCAAATTATTTCAGGTAAAGTTCATATAAAAGGTGTGTGTGTATACCTATCGAGATTCTTGTGCCAACTAATCATCTCTGCAATACCTATGCAATTACTCATTCACCTCGTCTTTCTTTTGTTTCTAGGAACTAGAATCCTTTGTCTTCTGTCCGGAATGCAATAAAATCTACCCGGGGTGGGATGTCGAATTGGTTTGCACGGATCATCCTAATCACTCGACTTCCGACAATGGAATCGACTTTCCCGGGATCCTGGTCATGCCGAACTTCCTTTCAGCCAAAGAAGGAGTCGATGTTCTGCGGAATTTGGACGAAGTCACCTGGCAGGCATCCCAATCGGGCCGGAGAAAACAAAATTTCGGACCGAAGACGAATTTCAAGAAGAAAAAAATCCACAACGGCGACTTCAATGGTTTCCCAGCGTTCTCGCGGTTTATTCAGGAGCGATTCGAGGGAGTACCCTTGTTGAGCGGCTTTCAGACCATCGAACAGTGTACTCTGGAGTACAGTGCCGACAAGGGAGCCTCAATCGATCCGCACATCGATGACTGCTGGGTGTGGGGCGAGCGCATCGTGACTGTAAACTGCCTGGGTGACTCAGTGTTGACACTGTCGCCCTACAGTAACGTAGATCGGAAGAAGTACAATTGCGACCTGGTGGACGAGTACAAGGACAGCTTGATTTGCGAGTTGGCCAGTAATGAGACACTAGAGCGGTTCTCCCGCTCAGTTATACGAATTCCAATGCCAAAGTATGCAATACAAATTCAAGCAGTTTCTTTTTTCATATTGTATGTTTTTTTTTTGCAGCTTGTCATTAATTGTCCTCTATGGACCGCCTAGATATCAATTCGAGCATGCAGTTTTAAGGGAAGACATTGAGGAACGCCGTGTCTGTATTGCTTACAGAGAATTCACACCGAACTACCTCAGAGGAGGCTGCGACGAGGAGAAGGGCGAAGAAGTTCGCCGGAAAGCCAAAAACTTTTGGGATCACACTGAATTACAAATTGCTGCCGTAGATGCTGTTTAGATCTGATAGTTCCTCTTTGTTTTTGTCCTAATTTAAAATTTATGTTAATGTATTCTATATGTGTTCGTTGAGTCGTGTTGAAAAATCATTAAAAGACCAAAGAAACTCGGTGTTCAAATTATGAAATTTTGTTTGCATAAGTTGGAAGGCAATTTGCATTGATTATTGAAATCCGACGAGTTAGCGAGAAAGTTTATTAGATCTACGTTTTTTACTTTGTAAAAGATCTAAGTGCCAGTTATGGTAAGGTAGATTAAAAAGATTGATCAAAAGAAGATGCACGCTTTGAGAACACACATAACAACTAGAATTAATTTAATTTGAGCATCGGCTTAAATATTAGCGCTCTGAATGCAACTAAAGATCGACCTGAAGCAAGGCTGGTAGGTAGTAGGTATTGCGATATGGGGAACATGAGCAACCTGTTGAGAATTGAGAATATAATTTTTTTTCACAATTTGTAGGGAAATTTGACTCTTTCCACTAGTTAGCTATGAAGGGTTGAAGTTCGTGTACTGTTATTTGCTTCAATCCGACTGTGACCCGGAATCTATCTACGATTGATTGCTGGATCAACTTAAAGGGTGAGTAACAGCTGCTAAAATTTAAACATTAAAATATTGCCGGCAGCGCTCATGACCCTAGCTACGAGACAGATCACGAAATCGTTACAGACGGTTAATAAATAATACTATTTGGTCTTCATTGAAGCCTTTCCTTAAAAACTGTTTGAAATTTTTCAAGAGTACCTGTTTGTGCTGACAAATACCTTACATCTCAACCATTCGGATTGGGCAGGGAATTTATTAATTTTATGATTTAATGATGCTTAAGAGAGATCATTTTTATTATTAAGAACTACAAATTAATAAATATATAGAAGTACCAACTCTCGCTTGTTCGTTGTTTATTAATAAATGCAAGAATTTATCAGTGCCTGCAATGTAAAAAAAAGGTTTGATTATTTCACAATTGGCCATGTCACCGATGTAGTTTTTGGTTTTTACGCGGCAGCTCCTAGGTTTTACACCCAAAGTAACTTATATTACAAAAAACCTTCTTCTGCCTTATAGCTACATAGATTTAAAGTATGAGTCCCACACCTTCGCACCATAATACAAATTATGTTGCCAGAATCTTACCTGCAAAATTAAATTGTGACAAGCCCCTATCTCTATTCGATTGATGAACGAACAAAAAACCCGTATCCGAAATGCTACAATTATTAAAGTGTGACATCCATTTGAATGCAATAATAAAAAAATATATTTACGTCACATTATTTGAAGGCAGAGATACAAAACCGCGAATCCGTCGAAATTATTCAAATTTATGAATAAAAAAAATTTAAATTCAAGACACACATAATGATATTCGTGCCGCATTGTGTTGTGAATCTGTCGATTGGAAATGATCCATGAAATGCCAAACAGTTTAGCTGAGTCACTGAAAACCGGCAGAGGTTCTACACACTATAGCTCACTCATTCGCCACTGGTCTTGAGAGAATATCAAGTTTCAAATTCCCCAATCATACGTAGATAAATCTATCTACATATATGCTCTTAGGTCTTGAAAAAAAAATAACTTAGTGCAAATTTTTTTCTCTCTTCGATCGGTTGATTGATTGAAATTGATTGAGTACGAGTACCTATATCTATAGACAGCCTGTAGCTACTTTGAAAGAGAAAGCCTTTTTTACTGATATTTTTATTGACAAAAGTTTATTGTTGAACTTAGTTTGCCTTTAGGCATTGTCAGTGTAGGAAGTGAAATACATAGCTGCTTCCAAAATGATCCAAAACCTGGGCAACTTTTTCATGTTCACCTTAATTTTGGGCTTTCTTTCAGTTAGCTTGGGAGCGAAATTAGTTAAGAACGATCCTAACAAAGAACCATGGGGTCTTATGGAAGCTTTGGATGCCACAAAAAAACTAAAAGGCTTCAATGGCACTTGGATATCAGGTAAGAGAATGTTATTTAATTTATTGTTGTGTTAATATTGGGGGTTTTGAGGAAAAAAACAATTAAATAAGTTGTTATAAAAGCCGCTCTCGCAATTAAAGCCTTTCAAATAACAAACTGGAAATAGTCGTATATTTTTTGTTTTCAACTTAATCCGACTTTATGAAAGTGATGTACATGTACTCAGACTTTGTTGTTTGTCAATAATTTGTCGGTACTTCTCAAGAATTTAAAGTTCCAGTAATTATTTTTTTCCCATAATCTTTGTACCTGCTGACAAGCAATACCCGTAGCTATCAACTTAATCTACACCCGATTAATGGATTTTGTGTATGAACGAGTTAGTCAGTGTGATAAGATTGATAAGCGATTAAATAATATAAAATATTAACCGGCAAAGTAGGGCAAGAGTCTTATCAAAAAGACTTATTGAATAATTGTTTCGAATATAGTTGTGTAAAGCTTTATAAGATTAAAAATACAGAAGAAATATAAGATCTTGAAATTTTGCACATGCCTTTATGAATTACCTAAACATAAGTAACGAATGATAGATTTTTCCTTATAATTGCAGACAATGAACTCTACTACACTGCATCTGACAAAACCATCCATATCTATAATGTTAAGGAGCAATCCGACAAGGTTTTCATCTACGATGAGTTTTTGGTAAATTATTTCCGACTTAAAGTTTATTTTTCTTTTTATATTAATCTCACAATCTTAATTAATGTTAGCAACAATATAAAGATGCATTTTTTACACTTTCCCCGGAAAACACAAAGATTCTCGTCCGTCACGGATTGGAGCAAGTGTTTCGTCATTCTTATATTGCCAAATATGATATTTTCGATACTGAGAATGGGTTTGTAGATTAATTCGATTTTTGGAACATTTAAATAATAATCTTTATTTTGATCTAGAAAAATAAGTCAAGTTCATGAAGGAATGAAACTTCAACATTGCGTTTGGTCTCCCTCTAAAGATCGCCTATCTTATGTCTATGAAAACAATGTCTATGTGCGATTCGAAAACGATATAGAAATTCAAATTACTCAGGAAGGTGTAACGGGTGAAATATACAATGGTGTTCCCGATTGGGTGTACGAAGAAGAAGTTTTAAGCAGTGCCAGTGCCATGTGGTGGTCACCGGATGGAAATATTTTGGCTGTCGGATTTTTCAATGACTCAGAAGTAAAGACTTTCAAATATACAGTCTATGGTGAGAGTGATGACTCAAATTATCAATATCCGAAAGAAGTCGATTTGAAATATCCCAAGGCTGGAACACCGAACCCGATTGTCGCTGTGAAGGTTTTTGATTTCACAACAGCTAAATTAAATCTTTTTACAATTATTGAAGCTCCAACAAATATAGTGAGCAAGGATCATATTTTACAAAATCTCCAATGGATTAATGAGAAGGACATTTTGATAACATGGCTCAATCGGAGGCAGAATGTAGCTTCTATTCAATCGTGCACAATTCAAGAAAAATGTAAAGAGGTGGGTTTTGTAGTAAATTTTGTAAGAAACTAAGGAGTTAGAGATGGAACTAGAGCTTAAGCTAGAACAATTAATTTCATATAAAATATTTTTCTATTTTTTAAAAGGTAACTCGAATTGAAGAGCCCAAAGGTTGGGTTTCTATTGGAAATCCCATTTGCTTGAAAAATGGTCAAAATTGTCTCTTCAATTATTGGATCGGAAATTGGTATCAAATCTGGAATCTAGATTTGACAACTGGTGAAAACATTTGGCCTTCAAGAGGAAACTTCACAGTTACATCGTTATACGGATACGATGAAGCCAATAATAATGTGTAAGTACTAAAAGTTGAATTTTATCTCGGATTGAGAAATTGAGTTTGAGAACTTTAAAGTACGAAAGTTTTAAGTTAGCTGACTTTTATTTTACTTCCTTCCTTTTGAAAATCAAAGAAATTCTCCAAGTTCTACGTTAAAGTTGAAAAGAAGATTTCAATTCTCTAGAGTTTTGAAGAAAGGTCAAACATTAAATAGCAAAAAATGTATTTGCTTTGATTCATTTAACTCATATTTACGTATTAAAAATTTCCAGATATTACCAAGCCACGCTTCCAGGAGACCCGTCACAGCATCATGTTTTCCGCGATGGCACATGTCTGTCCTGTGAATTAAAAGATGAAGATGGTGATACATGCCGACAAGCTTCAGCAACATTCAGTAAAGGCTTCTCGTTCTATAGTTTGACATGTACAGGACCTAATCCCAGTTATACAGGCTTATTCGACACAAAGGTTTGTTCTAAAAAAAAAAGTAGGAATATACATAATATGTTTAAACATTTTCTTCATAGACTAACACAAAAATCATAACCTGGCAAGATAACAGTGAGTTCCGAAAAATGCTATCGGGAAAACTTCGTCACCAAGTCAAGTTCCTTAATGTAACTCTGGGTGATGGGTTTATTGGTTTTGCCAAGCTCTATTTACCCCCAAGTCTAGACTGGAACAAACCAATTTTGAACAAAAAACACGCACTAATTGTTAATGTATATGGAGGCCCAAATTCAGTTAGGGTAACAAATGCCTTTACAGTGGGTCTTGAAGGTTACTTAACTACAAACAAAGATGTTGTCTATGCTATCATTGATGGACGTGGAACCGGAAACAAGGGAAAAGATCTTCTATTCAGTGTCAATAATAATTTGGGTGAACATGAGGTCGAAGATCAAATAGCTGTTACGGCGTATCTTAAAAAGACTTTCAAGTTCATAAGCAATAACAGAACAGCTATGTGGGGCTGGAGCTATGGTGGTTATATGACAGCGAAAACAATGGAAGCTGATAATGAGAATGTATTTCAGTGCGGAATATCAGTGGCTCCAGTAACTTCTTGGATTTACTATGGTACATAATTTTATATTTGAAAAATCTTGTTTTTTTTTTTAATAGGTGTACCTTCAACTTCAAGGGAAATCATCTGGAAAAATACTGAAACTATGAATTTCCCTAAAATCCGTTTTTAATTTCCCCTAAGTGCTAATTCTGTATTATGAGATATAATGTGGATTAAAAATGGTCCAATATTTGCCTTTATAAAACTGATTTTGTATTTTTAGACACGATTTACACTGAGCGGTTTATGGGTCTTCCAACAGAAAACGACAACTTGCGGAACTATAAGATCAGTGACGTTTTTGAAAATTTAGATAATTTCAAAACTCATGAATTCATGTTGATACATGGCTCTGGCGATGACAATGTTCACTACCAGCAGAGCTTGATGCTGGCTAAAGTGCTGCAGCATAATGATATACTATTTAGCCAAATGGTAAGCCATCAGAAAAATACCAAACAAAGTTTTATCTTCACTACATTCATTCAATGTTTTTCAGACCTATCCCGATGAAGACCACTCAATTGGAAACTACCTACCTCATTTGTACCATACCATTGATGTGTTTTTCACAAACTGTCTTGACCTCAAAGGGTAAATGTTCAAGCTGAAGTTGAGGTCAACTTCATAATTTCTATTATACACCACAAAGTATTGAAATGTTAAGATTTTGTATTAAGAAATTCTTTTCCACAAATAAATTCCAATGTATGACTTTGTATGATACAAAATAATACAATTTATGGTGATTTCTAGAAAGGACTTAACTCTTAACCCCATAAACATAAATCAAAGATCCACAAGAATGCTGCCTCAAATATTGATTGTAGATTTTGTGGTTTGAATTGTTCCTATTTCCGAAAGAGAAAAGCAATTTCTCAGGTTCTTGGAATATTTTATTGAAATATCTATATATGTGTTGGTAAACTGGCAGTGTATGCCTTTGAAGTTTTGAGATTACCACAGGCAAGGAACTTAATGAAATATGGACTTCAAATGAAATGAATAGTTAATGGAAATAGCAAACTATATTTTGCAAGTATTTTTGAACAGTTACCCTGAGCTAAATTCCGCAGTTTAGGAACCCCTCAAAAAAGATGATAGAGAATACTGATTCAACAACATTAGTCATAATATAGACTTTAATTTGAGAAAATCATTTTGTCTAAAAAGAATTAGAGCTTTTCAGATCAGTGAATACTTGAAGTTTAATATATGAAAATGGGACCATAAAATTATTGACATCCCACTTCTGACTCTTTTTTGTTTTCTGGTGTTAAACTTTTCTTTATCTTAAAATAAGCTTAGAGAGATTCAACAAATTGTAAAGGAGGTAATTTGGTATATGACAGAAAGACCGTCACCAGGGCCAATATGGTTCATTGCCAAATTTATGGAAAATGTTCTGAAACAATTAATTTTTTTCCCAAAAAAACAATTAATAGATTTGAGACTCGTTTAGTTTCAGTTTACCTTCATTTCTACAGACTAATTTTGTTTTTCAAGACCAAGCGATAATAATATAGAAGACAAAAATGAATTGATAAAAATAGAAGTCGACAATTTTGCTTGTTGACGAACGGATTTTTCAAAATGTTGAAATGTTGCTCGAACAGAAGACACACTTTCATAAAACAATTTTATCATTTGCTCATGTTGCTGATCGCAGTTCCCTTCAATGTTAATGACAACACAGATTTAATAAATAGGTTTGTTCGTTGAACTTTACCCAGGGTTGACCCAGGTTTTCTTGACAACCCTCAGAGTTGTCAACAAAAACTGGGGTTTTCGGTTTTCAAAAAACACCCAAGGGCTGTCAACTGTTTTGTTGACAACTAAAAGAAAGACAAAATAATTTTGTGATCTGATAAAACTTTAAATTTGTTATAAATTAGTTTTAAAAATGAACGAAAACAATTTCGCGTTGTTGCTGAATGTTTCATGTGACACATTTAATTGCAAACACAAGCAATAACATGCAACATGCGAATCGCCAAACGACAACAAAAGAAATACATATGAAATCTCATATGACAAAATACCTAGATCTACTTCATGGCGAGTTCAGGGCGACCCCAGGTCAGAATTTGCTAACCAGGGTGACTTCAGGTTTTTCAAAAAACGATTTAGGGCGACCCCAGGGTGACTTCAGGGCTCAACGAACAAACCTAATGACAGCCAATTTGACAGGAGTAGATTCAACAACATGGCTGCAATCACCTGTCAAAGTAAGTAAATCCCTATTGGAAAACTCTTTACAAACAGAATATTCGTAAGGCTTGCATATATTTTTTTGCTTAAAATAATTTCGGGCTTCCTGTCTCCCAGTTCTACCGGTTATTTGCTCGTTCAAAGTAAGAATTTATAAAACAAATCAAAAACATGAAAGGGATTTCATTCTCTAGTGTCATTCGTTCAAGAATAATAAGTTTCTATTAAAATACGAATCAAGGCAATTTTCAAAATATTTATTCTTGTCACAAAAACTATCTTCTGCGTTAAGCTCATAAATATCCACTGTTGGGGTTGGGGGTGTCAAGATTTTTTGAGTAACTTCCTTATAACTTTTTCATTACTCATGAGTGGTCCATCAAAATGCAAAATACTAACTCCGTGTGTGCATTATGTAGATGCCAACTTTGTCCATGGAAATTTATAAATAGTTTGATATCAAATTGCAAATAGCCAACTTTAAAGTGAGCACAAACTTTTTTCTAGTTGAATTTATGTCCAATCCATCGTCGTCGGCATCGTATTCGTTCTCATGTTTGACAGAAAAAAAAACTCTACATAAAATGTGACAAAGGTATATGGTGTGCATTTTGAATTTTAAATCTTTCGAAATAACGACTTTTCACCGTTCTAAAATGTGCAGCTAATATGCATCACCTACCTAAAGAGAACTTTTATTCACAGGAAAAAAAACAAGATTGCTTAGATCCTATTCGTCGTCCTTTCGTTTCCTTATTTTTTTTTTGTATTTCTTTTGTTCATCCAACAAAAATGGAAAGTTTTTGCTACCACTGTTTGCCTCAGGACAATTTGCAAAAAATTCAAAAAAAATTTATGGAATGAAGAAACATTCCATATACATAGCTTCAGAAAAGACGAACAAACTTTATTGAAAGTTTGTTCAATAACATTTTTTTGTTAGTCGTGTCCTAATCTGGTGCTCCATCTTTTGAATGTAAGGCTAAAAATAAATTCAATAAATTCAGTCAGGATGATGGATGTTTAAATACATACATACATATTTATGTGATTCTGTTTGATAATCGTTTTTAAATTTGTTAATTTGTTTTTTTTTTTTTTAATAGAAATTTCAACAATTTTAATAATCGATTTAAGGGTCATCAAAACTTAATTCAATTTACAATATTGTCCATTTTATTGGCGTAACGAAGTACAAAATGGTAACAAAAGAATATTGTTACTTTTTGGCAGTCCTTCATAAAGGTCGAAAGCTGTTCTTCCTTATAATGGGAATACATTTCCGTTACTTTTAAAGACAACTATGAAAGCGGGACATTGGTTTTTGAAAACGTACCAATATAGTATATAACTGGCTGATAAATTATATTGAATTTTAAGATAAAGGGGTTTTCAATTGGTATGTGCAGATTTTGGTCGCCACCTTGCGTTGGTAACATCTTTCAAATCGGAATGTCAAAGGCACGCAAGATCGGCAGAGAAAATCGCCGCGGTTCCTGAAGGTGTACAGCAGAACTGGAGGCAGTCGATTCTTCGCAGTACAAAAGAACTCAGCATTTCGCAGACTTCAATTTTTGCGATATTTACGTGGGGCATGAGTCTACACCTTTCTACAAGTTTGAGCCAGAAGCTCAAAAATCACGTTAATAGACAACGCCGTTTGTTCGCTGACTGGGCTTCGGAACGTTTAAAGGGGACACTAATTCAGGTGATAATGCATCCTCAAAAAGTTACCGTTTGCTGTGGATTTTTGCCCGGTAGCGTCATTGGTCCGTACTTTTTCGAAAACAATATTGCTCGAGGCGGTCACCGTCAATGACCTAGACGACATGTGTCCTGAGCAGGACGGCGCTACGTTAACCTTATGCATGAACGATTTTAGGGAAATGTTATCTCTCGCAAGAGATGACGTGAATTGGCCATCAAGGTCTTTCGATTTGACCCCGCTAGACTCTTTCTTGTGAGGTTTCCTCAAGTCACAGGTCCATGCGAAATAAACTACAATTGCCCGATGCCCTTAAGGTGAACATAATACACCCTATAACTCAAATTCAGCTGGATCTATGTATGTGGAACAGTAATAAAAAAATTGGACTTCTCGTATCCGTACCACCGTAAGATACAGCGATGGTCTTATTTGAACGGTGTCATATTCCATACATTATGGCATCATCGGGCTTTTAAATAAAACAAGAATTTTCTTAATACCTCAAACATAGCTTGTTTTATTCCAATTCAACATCTACCCGCCTTTACTCCTTTACTAAAAACAAAATAATAATAAATCGTGAATTTATATGATGGCATATGACTCTTCTTTTCTAGGTGTTAATTTCATTATGAAACCATACTAAAATTTAAAGGAGTTAAGGTCTCAGATATCTTACAGCTTCGAGCTCACTGAAATGAGCGTGAAAAATGTTGCATCTTGATGAAATAATATATATTTTTATTTAATAATAGCTTTAACCTATTAGGTTACATTTTTAAACAGTGGCACTATACCTAAGTATACATATACATACATATGTATGTATAAACTGCTCACATAGATTTGTTAAAAAAAAAAAAAAAAAGATTTCAAGATGATGTAATGCTTTGAAATGAAACGCATTAAAACAATGCTTCTTTGAAGTCCTAAAATTTTTATTAACAAAAGAATCATAGTTTTTTATGAGGCTTAATTTTTGTGACAAATTTTTGGCACATAGATTGTTCTTTGGAATGGTTTAGATACTATTATACTATTTTCACTTATGTGTACGTTTCATAGTCAACTGCGACAAAATTACGTTACAACTATAATATTTCCTTTATCTACTAAAAATAGAAATATTTTTAATGACAATAGTTCGACTTTCGTAAAATATTCTAACAATCACTCCTGTTCTGATTTTCGTTCAGAATTGAATTCGTTACCGAAATTGATTTTCGTACGGATTTGAAAACGTCGTTCTTAATTTCGTATGAATTTGCCTTGCAGTAGGACCAACATTCAGACAGGTTTTCAGTTATACATATTGTGTCTTCCTCTTCATAAAAGACAAAAAAATAGTTTTTGAAGATATATTTTTAAAAATACTCACCTACATTTTTAGATTAACGAATTCAAATTCTCCAGACAAAATGGAAACGAAATGAAAACGAAAGTATTACTTTCGTAAAAGAAAATCAGAACAGGCGTGAATTTTATTTTTTCAACATGCAGCACATTTTTTGTTTATATTTTACTTTAAAATGTGTTCTCATTTGATTTCATCCCATAGAATATTTTGTAAACAATCGCGACCTATTATTATGCAACAAGTTGTCCAGAAGTTTCGTTCTGCTTCCTTGGTCCTCTTTCAGAATTAATATAATACGAAAATATTTCAACCTAACCTAGTGCCTCTCATTTACGATGCTGCCCCCATCAAAACAAAATGCAACAGAAAGAAAATAAACTGCGCATACGCCATAATGCAACCGGCAATTGTGACAACATCATCCCATCCACCTATTCCCCTTTACGGTTCAAGTTCAACGGTGCATGCAACCAAAATAGAAACCACGTGGTATACTTTTTAAAAATATACAAAAGCACATGTTGAACGGAAATGGAAGGAGGATAATTTCCTATTGCGCAAGTTTCGTTCGAAGTCCCGCCAAAATCCATTCGAATGAGAGAGCCATGTTAACTTTGAGATAACTGTTAAGTCAGCTTTGGGATGAATGCAAAAGGCTCTGTCTCTGTTGCTTGTTAACGCATTCAATCGCAACAGACAACAGAGTATTCAGTTCAGACAGTTCAGTGTTTGTTAGTGTTCAGTTCAGTCTGCAATTTCCATTCGAGTCGTGCGGTTGATGGTTGATGCTCGCGTTGCATTGTTAAAATAGTGAAAATTGTGAAAAATATACCGTTGCAATTGTTATTTCTTGTTTCTTCTTAAAAAATAAAACTATTTCACTTGGGATATTTATCTTCAGTCACATCCGTTTTCGTGTGAATTGTCGAGACGGTCTTTGTATTCTTGTACTGCGGAATATATGCTTTCTGCAATAATGCAATTCGCCCAATAGTGTTAACTGTAAACTTCAATCTTGCCACACTGAAACAGCGTCGGTGATTTTCTTGCTTGTTAATTTTTTTTTGTGCTTCTCCGCCATTAAAGTTTTTCCTTTATTGTGGTTTTTTGTTAGTCTTTTGTCGGAAAAGAAAAAAAAATGGCTTTAGTGCGGTTAAGAGATGATGAAATTCGATGGATGGAAATTGTATTAAATTTTCAAGTGGAATCGTGTTTTATTGGTGGAAATGTAATGTGATTTCGTTGAGTGTGAAAAATTTATTGAGTCGTGTGTGTATTTTGTAGAAGCGAGTGAAGTGGAAATTATAAAAATTGTTTGGTTTTTCCGATTTATTGAGTTCATTGAGCTTGAAAGTGTTAAAAAATATTATTAAATATTAAATACGATTTTTTTCTGTGTGGATTTTGTTTTCGCATAAAGGATTAATGAACAAAAGTGGATTATTTATTTATTGGTAAGTTTGGTGGTTTTTATTTTTTTTTATTTAATAGAAGCAACAGCCTCATAGATTTTTAATGAAAGCCTTTAGGGGATTAGTGAATTCTCATTAATTGTGAATGTGTCATAGTTTGACAAAATAATTATTTGTCAAAAGATAGTCAATTAAAAGTCATACTTATTAGCAATGTCACTCAACGTCAAGAATTGTTAACTCGGATGGCAAATGATTTAATTAGCAAATGGGCATTTAGATTTATTATTTAATTCCAAAATAATTATTATGTCTTCTTGTTTTAAATTCCCTTGATTCAGAATTGAAATATAGGAAGGGGTTACAGATAATACCTATTTAATTTTAAGAAGAAGTTACGAGTATGTACGACTAATAATTAAAGTCAAAGACAATAAAGGTACCTGCATGTACAGTGCTGTGCAAAACATTTGCAACTTAAGCCAGCAGATCTTTCCATCTCATAAAAAGTGTTTGAAAAAGCAAACAGCAAACTTCTTTTTACAAATTTGAAAACTTTATTTAGGTATAACAACATATGAATTTAAAAAAAAAAAACAACATTATTCACTTAAACAAATTATAAATCGAAGAAAACTCTAAAATATGGATTGATTGCTGTTTTGCAAACTTTCGACCATGTCTTACAATTTTCTTTCTTTTATACAAGAAAATGCTAATATTTTATTGCATACCCTTTATTTTTGATAACAGCAGCACATCTTCTAGACATAGAAGCAATGAGATGAGAAAATTCCACTGCCTTTGAATTTAAGCATAAAGGTAACTCTTCCGCTTAAAAATTTGGCATCCGATTCTTCTTTTTACTATTTCCCACAAGTTCTCAAAGGGGTTTAGGTCTAGGGACTGCGCTGGCCATTGCAAAACCGTGATGTTTTTCTCAGAAAGCCAGTTTGTGGCCAATCTCGACTTGTGATTGGGGTCATTGTCGTGTTGAAACGTCCAGGCAAGTGGCATTTCCCAATCCGCATAAGGAAGCATGGTGTTTCTCAAAATTTCAACGTAGTCTTATGACATCATTATACCCTCTACTTGTCGAATTGGACCTATTCCTTGGTCAGAGAAGCAGTCCCAGACCATCACAGATCCACCTCCGTCTCTCACCTCTTGGCCTCCTGAAATGTTGCCTTCCATCAGATCCGTGCATATTAAATTTTGATTCATCAGAAAACAAGATTGTTTTCCATTTCGACAAATTCCAATTGAGATGAGTTCGTGCGAAATCCAAACGGGCTTTTAAATTTTTTTTTGAAATAAATGGCTTTTTCACTATTTTGAAACCACGCAATCCGGCCTGAAGTGCGCGGCGTCTTATTGTAGATGAGTCAATGGGTAATTGTAATTAAAGTTTCACTTCTTTAGAAGATGCTGTTGGTGTTTTCCGAAAGAAACTAATAATTTTCTTGTCTTCTTTTGCTGTGGTATTACGTGGTCTTCCTCCTCTATGATGACACTCCAACTTTCCAGACTTAACTATCCGACAAATGGTAGATTTATGTATCGAATATTTGATTGAAATTTCTTTCTGGGATAATCCCTTTTTGAAATCACTCAAAATTCTGGATTTAATTTCTGATGGATACTTGTTTCCGGTCATTTTAATTAAATTTTTTTTATTTTTTACTTTTTCTATTTTTTGTATCTTTAAAAGATTTTGTCTCGATCAAACGCGCGGCTTACTCAACAAACCAAGCTACAGAAACAAATTTACCAATTTTTAAATGAATCAAATTAACCGTTATCAAAATGAGTCATGGCCGTCAGTTGCAAATGTTTTGCACAGCCAAATGCATTACTTTTTTTGTTAAACAGTTGCAATTGTTGTACTTGTCTGTAGATTAGTGGTTTCGAATTTTGTACAGTAAGGTTGATACATATGAAGTCTAGAGCAATTGAAATAATTTCGTTTTAACAACCTAGAAATGACGAATATGTTGTATTTTTGATAGGTGATAATAGTTGCAAATGTTTTGCACAGAACTGTATGTATGTATATTGACCTTCGAAAGGTCTTAATTGGCTTTAAAGAGAAGCTTTTATTTCCTCGGAATACCTACATATGTTTTAAAAAGATCTTAACTAACAAAATATTGATTTTGAGTTTATTTTCATTTAATTCTCTTCAAAAAATATTTTTTTCAAAATGTAAGTTTGAGAATTATCATGGGGCCTATCGGGAATAAAATTTCCCTGGGAATTGTTCCCAACTTTCAAAATTGTCATCTCGAATAATGTCGAAAGTTTGCCTTGGAATTTATTCATATTGGGAATTAAGTTTCATAGTGACTTTGGCTCTCATTTAAAAAGGCCAGTCGCCACGTCAGCTTACAATGAACAGTGCAGAAGTATAGACCTTTCCAATTTTCGAAGATGGGAAAAATTCCGAGGGAAATTTTGTTCACGATAGCCGCCCATATCTTTCGGGTTCCTGGGCCTTTTTTTGCTTTGTTTTTAACCTTTTGTAAGTGAACCACTGGTGAAACTCATTCGGTATGGTTCCTGACTTGCAATTGCAAATATTAAATAGCTTTTTTTTCGATGATAGGCTGCATTTATACACATTTTCGCCGCTTACAAGTTTCAAGTCAATAGGGTGTCCTGTACTTTAAACGTATTTCCTTATAGGATTCAACTTTAAGACCGTTTGGATCCAAATTTTATTTTTCATAAATCCAGAAATCCAGGAAATCAGGTTTTTCGTTACTATGAATAATTTAGTCCCTAAAACCATTCATTTTTGAAAATTGTTAACCAGTTTTGACAAAATTTTGATAAAAATTACAAGAAAATTTGTCATTATTTGGTTGTAGACTTAAGGTTTATAACGGCCTCAAACCGTCGCTTCAAAGAATCAATCAAAGCCTAAAATCACTCCAATAGGATACCTTTCCATGCAGTCTCAGCTGTAATGCAGAGTTGACTATGGTTGGTGGGTCTTGAAACTGCAACCATTATTTTAATATCTGCCCAAAGGTTCTTTATTGGGTTGAGGTCAGGTTGTTGGAGATGCCAATCCAAAACAGATATATTATTGACCTGAAAGCACTCCTTAGCTTTTTTGTTGGTGTGCTTCGGGTCATTATCTTGCTGGAACACCATTTTGTAAGGTTTTTCGCATATATAAAGGCGTGTATTTAGCGTTTGACGGGCGTCGCACATATTCACGAGAACCAGGGTTGCCATACAAAACGGTTTTGATTTTATCCGTCTATAAGGTATTTCGCCAATCTTTTAGGGGCATTGAACATGGCAATCTGAATTCTTTTGACAATGTGTTTTTATATAAAAAGTGGAACTTTTTTGCACTTCTCGCGTTTAGATCATTTCTTCTTGAAATTCTTCTAAATATTTCTACACATTCATTCAAATTATTTTTTTTTTATCTCAGTAGCAGTCATGTTCGAACATCTTACGATTCTCCTAGCCGATTTCAGGGCTAAAACTTTATATATGTACATTTTTGAAAAGATTTGAAGTGAGATTTGGATTCACGTAGATCTGCGACTTCAGGAAAAACCACAGAAAAAATCTAGCGAGGTCAAATCGTATGATATTGTTTCCCAAGTTGAAGTCTGTGAAAAGCCAAGTTCTTGTGCACAGCGTGGAATCGACTGCCTCAGGTTCTGCTTTACTGTGAACGGCTATCACAGCAGTGAAGTAAAAAAGTCTTTGTAAAATGCAAAATATTATTCAGACATTTAAGAAGCCTTGAGGCAGTATAACACTTTCATACAATGGAAAACTTGTCACAGAAATACGGTCCACACATGACATATCGTCGCTTTTCCGGCAGAGTGGCATAAGTCGAAATTTGTCGTTTTTGAGTTTTGAACACAGAACTGAGCTGAAAAACAAACACAATTTTTCTGTGTAATCGGCGTTAACCTACTTCTTCTAGTTTCCGAGTTATGAAAAAGCGCGGCTCTCAATGTTCAAAAACATCCCTCTCATTTTTTACGTATAAATACGGTATAAATCAATTTTTGTTTTTTTTTTTTTAATAATTCGTTTTTTATAAAACTAAACAAACCAAAAATGCAATTTTTTCACTTATTCAACATTCTAGTTTTGTTTTTTATGAACAACGAAATTTTTTTTGTTCAGTATGAAAAAAACTTTAAAATGCTCTCCTGAAAATTTGCAAATTTCGACTTATGCCACTCTGCCGGAAAAGCGACGATATGTACATATATAAATAAGACTAGACTAGATGGACATACGAAAAATTTGTAGCTTGGTATGGAAACTTTAAAGCTTTGATGCAGGGCTGTACCCCAACTATACTTACTTTATACACGTTCCAGTGTTTTCTCGTGAGTTTAACAGAATCTGCATGTGGCACTCTTCACCAGGTCAAGAATACTGAGGTTTCTTCTCAGTTTGCAGTGACCATTGAGAAAACCCGTCATCATTCTAAACTTGTTCCTGCTTAATCCGATACATGATGTGAGGCATTCTTGGTTGTATCTTCCAAATAGAATTTGGGCTTGTCTCAGTCTTGGGAGTTTTGTCCATATTTATGGTCTTTCGGCCGCCTCTTGACATTCAAGTAAGCACTATCACACCCCTCAAATTAGTGTTAACTCAAAAAAGAAAAAAAATAAGTGTTGCAAATTTGTCGTAAAAGATTTTTTTTTGTTTCACGACAATTCGACGACCATTAATCAAATTATTAAACCCTCAAAACCTACTTCACATCCTTTATCTACTCGTAGAGTTATCAGAATTTTCGCAACATATAAAGTGTAGGTTCAATTTGATGCCTTTTTTTATATAATATTTATATGGTAACAAAATTTTTCTTCCAAGAAGTTGAATTAGGTGTTATATCTACTGCCATCACAAACATAAATACCTACTATCAAAATTTGAGACTTTATGATTGTGTCATGTGTTGGATGTTTTTATTTTAAGTACATTTAAATAGAATTTTTTTAGAGCGTAATTATGGACCAACGAAAATGTTGTTTTTACGATATTGCGACTCTAAATTTGAATACCTACCACGTGCTTGTGCCATTTACGAGCATGTAACATATTTTGTCGTCTCTCGAAGATAGTAAAAAGAAACATCCCAGTTAAATTTTCTGATTTTTTTATAAGTAAAGTTCAATAAAGGCAGTAAATTTCTTTGGGAAGTTTAAAAAGCGTTTCCCAAAACTGCCTAACATTAAACCAAGATACATTCATTGTCGATGATAACACTCAGTTTAGATTGACGAGTTGATTAAAACGTGTGTATAGAAAACAGCTATAGTAGCTTTTTATTTCAGGATTTTTCCTTCTAATAATATTATGCTCCAGTGTAACATCGAGAAATTATTTCCAATGACTGTCGGTCTGATTAGTTTTTGCAAATTAAAACTTTTTAATTAAACTTTGCTCAAGACCTAGCAACAGTTCAATAAACTTTATACAGTTTGATGTTCAAAGTGTATATATAGATACTTTGAGAAAATATTTCTCCTTACACAAGTGTGCTGGCTTTGTTTTGCTAATGTTGTTCCCAAAAAAAAAAAAAAAATATAAAAACTTTATCAAAAGTCCCCCAATCAAATACCAAACTTTTTCTTAATCAAACCTTTGATCCCTCATTGCGCTCATCTTCGCAACTAGAAGTGCGAACGAATATAAATTTCAAAAGTTATTACTTCTGAACAAAATGCACGCCGCCGTCGTCTTTGGTGTGTATGTTTATCTTCCGTAACGTATCTTAATGATACGGTCTTATTCAAGTTCTCACCACCCAGTTTTTAATTTTTGACTCAAGACCTTATACCTATACAATATACATGCATACATACATACATGAATTTGGTTCTAGTCTATTGATGTGTAATTTTGTCAAAAGAAAGTTTGAAAACAATTTCATTTCTTCAACACCCAACATCGAAACATATAACAGCCCTCCCCTACCCCCTAAAAATCCTTCATACATTTTACATACCCTTAATAGGTTAAAATTAGTAAGCTGGTTAATGGTATTTTATTAAACAATGTAATTAAATAAATATTTATAACAGAAAGATAAAAAAGTGTGCATTGAAACATGACTGAAGCCGCCTGCCGAGAATTGACAACAAATTGAAAAGGAATATATGTACATATACTAAAAATAATTCTTTAATAATTTATAATTAATTATATATAATTATCTTATAATTTTTTTTTCTATAATTTAAAGCAGTTTCCAATTTGTTTATTGTTCAATATATTTTTTTAAATATCTTAGAACGTCTTTATAACGTTTTCATCATCTCCTTCTTCACATCAGCAACTTTTTAACCCCGGGATGATACAAAACGTTTTATAAATTGCATTTTAAAGAGTGCAAATTCGAACCAAGACTGGACTTCATGGAAAAGAAGGCATGTTTTTCGAGTATCGATTTTCTGAGAAGATCCTATCGTCAAATGAAACATTATTTGAAAGCAAATTTTCAGAAATTACCAGAGTAAGCCATTATTTTCTAAAAGCTAAAGTACAAATTAAAAATCATTTTGTATAAAACAACTAATTTCATATCATAAATTAAACCTTCCAATTTCACTTAGATAATATTATGTTTAGCCCCGATGGACAAACATTTTTCCATGAACCCATTAACGAATCAATATTGTAGATCCATAATGGATATATGTATGTTTCCTTGATGTTCCACACTGATTGTGTTGAAGTTTGGAAATAAAAGACATACCAATACTCATTTTACCCAAAATAATAATACCGTAAGTCTTTTTTCCAAAATGTGCTTACATCTAAATTTTGATATTGAAACTATACATAAATGAGAGATTAAGGTTCATTTATATGGCTGTTTGATATCTGATCACATCTAACGACATACTTGTCTAGATAAAAAACATTACTAACTAAATGTGCTTACATATAAATATTTCCATTGTAAAGGCAACTTTGTTCTAAATACACATACAGAATCCTTTAAGGGACATAAAGAGATATATGGATATGTGTCTCATTCCGTCTATACCCTCTTACGTTGCTTGTTTTTGTTAAGAGCTATTGAATTTTTGTTGTTGAAAAGATGATGATAGCTTCTTTATCTTCAATTGCCATTGAACTGACAACGTCCGTTATTATACCGACGACAGTATTATACTCATTTTATAAAATAAATAAAGCTGAAAAAGTGCTTATTTGATTTCAGTTCTATGTGTGTATGCGTGTTACCTTAAAAAAGGATGATGCTAGGAGCACTCAAAATGAAAGTGATTCTTCGGTGCTCTTATTTTTCATATCACATTACGCATTATGAACATTTCATATAACACAAAAATAATTTCGCAGAAAAAAAAAATAAAATATTTGACCTACTTTTTTTAAAAGCAAATATTATTTCTTAATATGGTCCGTATTTTTGATATCTAAAATTCCCAAAGCTATTTATTTAAAATTTGTCAATATCAAACCTTTTTAGATGTAGAAAACATTTTTCCAATTGAAGAACTTCTATCAAGAAGAAAAAAGAGTCCCTCTGCTTAAGAATTATTTGCTTTGCAACGCAGTTTTCATAAACTACTCAATATTGAAACCAATTTTCAATCGATTTAGGTTTTTTCGACTCAAATAAAAAGAACTTATTGATGAGATGAAAACTTGTGTTTTACGTTCTAACTGCGATAAATGAACGAAAAGTTTGAGCAAAACTTTTAGCTTTTAGTCTGTCAAAATAATTTTAATGAAAACGTCAAAACGTAGGAAGTGGTTATGTTGTCAAGACCATATCGTTCGTGGGGTATTGTAAATAAAATAATTGAAACGAAAAATATTCTTTGATTTTTACCATTGGCAAGCAGGCAGGTGCAGGGCCATCAGGAGCAAAAATGGTGCGAAATTATTAGACTCAAGAAATCCTGATAATGAAAATTGGTTTTGATGGTGTATTCTCCGACAAATAAGTAAAGGAAAAATCGCATTTCAGCTTTCTGGAAAAATTATATTACCTTAGTTGAATTTCTGAAGGAACAAGGGCTGTGCCAATACTAAAATTCAGTACAGCGGATTTTTTATATAAAAATGATTTTTGGGAAAAAAAAAATGGAAAAATGGCAGGTAACGATATTTTTATGCTAGATACACACGAGGCAACCGTTGCAGCAACACAGCCATGTTGAAGTAACCGTTGCTTCGTGTGTAGCTGTGTTGCCCATTGATTTTGTGTTGCTGCAACCGTTGCCAGAAATATCAAAAACTTTTGATATTTTCGGTTGGTTGCTCCAACAGTACTGTGTTTGCGGCAACCATTGCCACGTGTGTAGTGAACAAACGAAACACGTTTCTGCAACACGTTGCTGAAACAGTTGCCTCGTGTGTATCTGGCATTAGAACTAAAAATTCGCCTTTAATTAATCACTTAAAACGGCCAAGTTTGAATAGAATAAAATCGCTACTGTTGTTTAGACTGAAGGAAATTTTAATTCTCATGAATAGCTACACAGATTTAAATAACATTTTGTTACAACAGCTTCTATAAACTTAAAAGTATTCAAATATGGGCAACAATTTTATACAAATAGAAGTATTTTTAAGTGGGCTCCAGAACGAAAAATGGTGTGAGACTTTTTTTTTAGAATACATATACAGAACACTTTTTTTTTCAAAAATTTTCTTTTTTAATTTTTTTTTCAAAATCGAATAACTCGAAAACAGTTATTTGATTTTTTTAAAATTATTTCTTGAATGAATATAATTAAATACTTAAAATTTTAATATTAAACTTTTTTAAGACAAAATGTTAATCGCTTGTCTAAATGTCTCTGTTAAAGTCTAAACGGCTCAGTCGAATTTCTTTAAACCTAATACATATAACGATATTTGATTATGCCCTCGGCATATTTTTTTCTTCTTTATAACGTTATTTGTCTTACAAACTTTTAAAATTTGTAAATTTGTAAAAAAAATATTTTTTTTTTAAAAGCATGTTTAAAGTTGAAGAAAAATTTCCGGGAATTTAACTAACTATTAATTTGTAACTATTAATCGCACTTTTGTTGTGTTTGATTTTTTTCAAATCTGGCGGAACTAATTTAGATTTTTTTTTATTCTTAAGCTAATAATGGTATTGTGTATTCGAATTTTCCAAACGAAAATTTTTTAATTTGAAAACTCAAAATTTCAAAAATGGATAATCGATTATTTTTAAACTTGGTGCCTACCTTATAATTTTTCAACGCTACTTAAAATATTGAAAAAAAAAAACGTTCGTTTATTCAAAAATAACGGTAGAACCTGCTTACCATAAAAATATTAAAAATTCGTTTTGGAAAATCTTATTTTTCTCGAAAACGCCTCGAAGAATTTTAATAAAATTTTTTCTGAACTGCTCAGTTTGTACGATCTATCTATTAATCACATTATTCACAGTTTCCATATGAACCATAGAACAGTTTTAGTTGATTTTCGGTATAACAGATTGGAATTAAATTTGATATATATAGAATCTTCTCAAAAGTTTTTAAGCTTTGTCTTTAAAAAAAATTCAATTTCATTTTTAATTCAAAATCGTAAAAATCATTCATTTCATTATTTTATCGCTTATTTTATAAACAGTCATCTATTCCATCTCAAAAAAAAAATCAACTGTTATACTCACACGTCAGAGAATGCCCATCTGTTAAGCATTGGATCTAAATTTATACGTACACTGTTAAGTACAGAGATTATTTCCTTAGCTGCACTGCATTAATGTGGAATTTTTCACCCTGCTAAATATTTCCCTTCTGAATATAGCATTCAGTCATTCAAAACCTATGTGCATCGGATTTTTCTTTAAAATTCTCTCCCATATCTTTCTAAACGCTTGGAGTGTTCTCAAACATATTGTAAGGGTAGTCATAGAGTTTGTTGTTCACTATTCTTTGAAGAACGATGTTAAAAAATTGCATGACAGTTGCATGATAGTTGCATAAAAGTTGCATTACAGTCCTTTGTCGAAAAGATTTTTTGACTTTAAATGAGCTCAAATTATTGATAACAAGAATGCCTTTTTCTTTTTTTATTACATTATTTTCTGTTCTTAACCGTTTATTGGTGTGTTGATGACTTAGTCGTAAGTATGTCTAGTGCATGTACGCAACTAAGGAACTGAAACTGTTTTAAGACTAACTAAGGTTGAAAACTTACATAAATGTACATATATCAAAATGCCCATGAGTAACTAAGTGACCCATGTGCTGTTCTTCGCATATAACTCAAGGTCCAAATGTTGGATATTCTGAAATAGAAATTATGGCAGATTTCATTAGGGTTGCAAAACAGTTCACTCGTTCACTCAAAGTGTAAGAGTCACTTAATAAAATCATCAATTCATGTCATACATTTTCGAAAATTAATCAAAATCGAACTCAGTACAAAAGGTATGTTAAGAATACTTCACTGGGTCTCCCAAAATCAGAAATTATATTTTTAATTTCCTTGACATAATTGACTTTTATGCCAAATTTCACTAGAATTAGAATCCCTCCAGCCGTTCAGTAAAGATAAGACGAGAATTTAGACGAATACAATTGTAATGTCAATCCGTTGCCAACTGATTGTGAGCTTAACTGACAGAAAATGTATATTTTCTTTATAAATTTCATGAATGAGGTCCTCAAATCCTGGATCCCAATATAAGAGCTTTTTTTTTTTAATCTTTGAACTAAGTGCTGGGTAAAGCAACACGGAGCCATAATCTTGCTTGTAATAGGTATTCTTCAACCTTACCTATCTTATTAACAAAAATGTTACTTCAAAAAAATATTTAAAGTATTTCAACAAGGACAGCCACAAATGGTATACTGTAAGCGAATTATACACTTGAACGGGACGGATTGTCAATCTACATATTATATGCTGTCGTCAGGTTGGTGTACTTTGTATCTAAAAACCACTTAACTTTGATGGGAAATGGTATTAAGATGTTTTTTTGTGGCATTGAAACTTTTCGTGAATCACATACGAATTTTGAGTTTAATTTAAACCAACAAGGGTCAAAAAAGGTGAAAGTTGCTGCACAAGACCATGATAATCGAATCAAGGGATTTTGTATGGGTCTTTTTTTTTTTGTATTGAATTGTCGAGGATCATTGAACTTATATTGGCTTCTAGACTAGTATTGATAAAAGAAAATTTTCTTTTCTTGTCGATTTAATTTTATTTAATCCTTAATGATATATTGATTGATGAAGTGGGATTGGGAACGTATAAGTGTTGAGTGCGAAGGACATACTTATGAGGCTGCTTTTGAAAAAGGAATTATTTTTTTTTAATTAAAACCTAAGTAGTAGGTGAAGTGACGATCAAATGGTCGTCATATGGAAAACGTACTATATTGAATTATGTAGAGGTAAATTTCAATTCACAATAAATAACTTGTTTGTGACTGTTGGAATGTTCTAAAAGGGGTTTCCAATAGGGATTTCTTAACATTGACAGATGATTGCGGCCGTTTTGTGGAAGGTACATCTGTCCAATTGGTTTTCATTCATTAAGACTATGTTGCCAGGTCAACACTTATAGAAAAAGCTTTCAACAAAATGTGCAAATGATTTAATCGTTTTATGAAAGTGGGTCTTCTGTTCAAGCCCATTTCTCGGTCTCGATAATCATATTCAATGAATATTCCAATTTTTGGATAAATTGATTTGTCAATAAGAAAGACTGACAAACTTGGCGCAATCACAATTCACAAGAGATCCATCAAATCACAATAGGTTTTTTTAAATTTTTTGAAAAAAAAAAAAAACAATTAAAAAAATGTATTTTGTTGAAAAAAAGTCTAAACATTTGATTTTTAAAATTTTTTAAATTTAATTAATTAAAATCTTCTACAAAGTTAAAAAAATTTATATTTAAACTTTTAGAAAAATATTTTTTTGAATTTTTGAAAGAAAAATAAATTTAATTTAATTTTTCAAAATTCGATATCTCAATGATTTTTTTTTCATTTGCAAAATTAATACAAAATATAGACTGGTGCACCAAAATTTTTCTTATTTTTTTTTTTTAAATGGCTAAAGCGATCTCAAATATTTGCTCTTGTGTAAATCATATTTTCCTAATTGACGAGTTGTTAAAGATTTTTAAAAAGTGAAATTCATGCTTTCGAACATTTTTTCTAATACTCTCTTGAATATAAGAGCAAGTTCGTGCGACCCATTCAATCAATTTGAAATTTGCAAGTGTATTGTTCTATTTTTTTTTGTCAAGAAATAAGGAGCATGTCCATTTGTCTCACAATTTACTGTCAATGTAATTGAAAGAAGAAAAATCCAATCAAGTGAGTTACAGGATGAAAGAACTTCAATCAGGAAACAAATCACACACACGCTCCGCCGGCCGTGCGTTAATCCATAAATTTACGTAGAAAAAGGAAATAAGGAAAAAGGAAAGGAAATTTCCTACATGAAATTGACCATAACATTTATTTCGTGTCCCATTTAGTTTTGCTTTTTGTATTCACTGATTTTCTTTTTGTTTTTTTTTTTTTGCAAAACTGTATCAGGGCCAAAGTGTGTAGGTATCAAAGAGGAAATTGAAAAGGTAGACAAAAAAAAAAACATTTAATAGTGAAAGTATATTGATGGGAAAATGGGAAGAGGAATGAAATGAAACTGATTTATTCAACAATAGGTGTACTCGTATGTCTTTCATGTTAAAATGTTTTAATAAATTTTGATTCTCTAACGTTTGGTTATGGAAGTCGGACCAAGAGCCCGAATTGACTATGTCAAATAGATTGATGAAGGTATGCATGTAAATGAATGTTCTAGATTGAAAATCAATTTGAATACTATTTTTTGTCTTTGTTTATCTAACGACATTTGATAAAAATGACATTTCGATTAATTTTGGGCGCCATCTGCCTATACCGACACGAGAATTATGGCTTATAGTACATTTGAAATAGACAACAAATGTTCTTCAAAGCGTTAAGAGTAAACAAACAAAATTTGGCGATTTTACCCAAATATCACAACCTTAATTTTTTAAACCGTTTCATTTCAGTTCCTATTATTCGGAGAAAAATTCTTTATGAGCAAACAATATTTAACCTGAAGTTTTTACAGTTTATTCTCGTAAGTCCTCCGACTATCTGTTATTAGTGCCCAAAATATGGAAAATCAGTTGCTTCATGTTTTGAACTGAATGGTTTATCTAAAATTTGCCGTTGTTTATCTTTTAAGGATCTTACTACAATATTTGAAAACAAATCTTCGAAATTGGAAGCCAATGTCATGTCTTGGAAATAACTTTCCCATAGACAGCTATAGCTTTAAGGTTGTTTCTAGCTTTGTCTAGCTTGTATCCGATATGAACACAGGAAATTATACTAGCACTGATGAATAATTATTGCTGTTTCTTTGAACTCTGAAAGGGCCAGATAGTTTTCTCTAGAGAAAGTAAAAAAAAAATAAAATGCTTATAGAGAACCTGAACCTAATGATTCAACCATTCCTATTGTGAGTGTTGTCGGCAGGAATGGAGCGGACCTAAAATTTTTTGCTGAGTCCGATGACACTTCTCATGACAGTAGATACTCTTAAAGAGTTTGTCACTTCCTAAAAGAGGCGAGCATACTCGCACCGTGTTCAAACATTTTGAGGGTATTCAAATTATAAAAACAAAGACAGGTGACAGTGGCTGGGTAGCCAAGTCAGACCTTTGGCGGCGTTACATTCCAACGCACTAATAATTATGCCAAGGGGTCTTTCTATAAGACACTTATCATATTGGTTCTTCTGTATAATGGTTGTGGTTTCCGTTGGTTAAAGGTTCATGAGAACCCTTTATGCTAGTAAAAGTCAATCGATTGACTAGGCTGGATAATAGGAGCAGAAATACCCTAATTGACAAATGCAAACACCACTTTTTCTCTATTTTGAGATTATGTGTTACGAGCTGATTATTTCTCTACAAAATTTGCAATGGCTCCTGAAAGTATTGATCCCTTTCTTTAAGTTCAGTTCAATCATCTTTTAGTTCAATGTATCTTTTAGTCTCCAAGATAAGGCAGGTGCTACAATTACCCAAAAAGAGCTTTAAAAATTATTGGTTTAACTTGGGTTTTCAATTAGTTTGACTGGCTTTTGTAAGCAACAAACTGTCATTATTTCTGAAACTCTTAATGTGTGTACCTTTGGCTTGGGTTTTTTCTTTAGACCAGTTTCTATCAATCAGTGGATAATTGAGAACAAAAATATGCGCAAATTGCTTTTCCTTATTCAGTAAGTTATGTATATAAATTGATGCCCATTTCGATGTCCAATTATTCGTACCAAAGTCCGATAAGTTTTTGTTTATACCAGTCAGGATATTATTTGAACACTTTTCCGTTTTCAACAACGAAGAAGTGCAAGAACAAATATTATGTATTCATTTTGTACATATTCTATTTGTTGATTGGTATAAACTGGTATAACGCCCAAATATCTTAAGTCTAGATAAATTACTAAAGTTAGTTGGTGCAATTAATATTCCTATTGAACATACATACATATCTTTTAAAAAAATCATCCAAGCCTATACATATACTTAATAAAATCTTTTCGTCAAAAATCTCTGTTTCAAGGACCTCGTGTCTAACCTCTTTTTTTTTTCTTTTTCTTTTAGATTTCACATTTTAAAGTTATATGTTCCTACCCATACTCGTACATACTCATTTTTGTAAGGAAACCCCTTTTTAGATAGCATCTGTTCTGACAGGAAACACATTTATATTCAATGAATAGAATCATTATTTCCACATAAAGGATTTCCATTGAATTTTTATTTCAATCAAATTTATTTAATTCCTTTGAAATCTTCTTTGTTTCTCAGGGCAACAACATTGATCTTTTTTACTCAATATTACGTGCTTAGAAATCAAATAAATTTTCTGATTTTAAAGTTATCCCAAATCGATTTACTGTAATAAATATTTATAGAAAAAAAATGTGCTTTTTTGTACTGATGAAGGATGGTTTCAACTTATTGTTTTAAGGAATATATTTATGTATATTTTATAAAAAGCAAACAAGCTTTCTAATATTTCTATTTTTTCCATTTTATTTTGCATATAAAAACATGGAAAATAAATTTCATTGCTTTAAACACACACCTAACTGGTATAAAAAAACAAACTGGATACAAGAGAAGTCTTGAAAATAGATATGTGTTAATTGGTTATATTTAGTTCAAGGCAGCTTAAATGAAGAATAGATGAAATCCTTTTCTTAAACAATTAAAGATGTCCTATTTATCCAATGACTGGTATAAATTGCTCTAATATACTTGCATATAGGAAATATATTATACCAGATCTAAAAAATCTGTTTGTTTTCGACACTTATGCCGATGACGGTAATTCTTTTTATTTATACCAAACAGGCGCAAATGGTATAATCAAACATAATCAAGCACCAAGAGTCACACCATAACATCTTCTAAGGGACAAACTAATCAAGAATTCTCTAAAGAATAATAAATTTAAGCACAAGCAAAATGTTTACCAAGATCTAACGAAATTCGATTGCAAATAACGAATGAAAACCCAAATCACCCACTGAAACAACAACTTACCCTTTTTAACTAAAAAATCTACCCAATAAGATAAATCAACTTTTACTGCTTTAAAGAGGAAAAAAAGGGTCACAAAGTTTCGTTGCTGTGAGAAATCCAATTAAAGGGATGTATTTTCGGGATCAGTCCATAACCTAAACCAATTTTCACCTTTTTTAGGTACTTCAATTTTGTCATTTAGAAAGTAATTGCTACATTGCAATTGTCTGTCTTTAAATTTTACACGAGAAAATTAGAAAGTGAGTGCTTGAAAAAAAATTTAGTCCAACTTTTATTTTTAAATCATACCTCAAGTTCAAGTCATTTAAATGAATTTTATTTAAAAATGTCTGTCAAGTAAGCTTGCCCACTTCAACATTTTAAGGGTAAATTATTGAATTAACAGCCATAAATTATGATACTGCTAACTTGACAGTTAAGCATTACTCCAAAATTATCAAAAAAAAAAGGAAATTCCTGAATATTGATGTAGATTTGTCGTAAATATGTCGTAAATCCAAAAAAAAAATGCGATGCTTGTTTTTTAAAAAATAACCGTTGGTAATGCCTGATAGGTTGACAGAGTAATGTTAGCATTACCACGTATCAAAATGGGGTAACACGATCTCAAATAAAGAAAAGGGAATGTGATAATAACTGTCGTAAAAGTGTCACGCTTGTTTTTTAATAGAACAATTAAGCACTACTGCTGATAATGCTAACTTGGTTAGAAATGTAATTTTAAGAATTAATTCTATATTTACGGGATTTTTTTATTCACCACAAATTTACGACAATTATTTACACATTTTTTTTTTCTTAAAATATTTAACCCTATTTTCCTGCCCTGCATGGTAATGCTAATGCTAAAGCATTATTAGAGGTTATGTTTTGAAACACCAGCACGGCAATTTGTTTTTCTTTTACGACGAATTTACGACAGTTGTTCACAAATTCACTTATATTTTTTTACATCATTTTACCCTATTTTGATACATTTTTTTGTTTCACAATTAATTTACGACAAATTTACGACAATTAATGTAAATTAATGTTAAAATTTTGTTCTAAAAATATTCCTGGTGCTCTTCTGAAAATAAACAAAGACTTTATTTGATGTACTCTTAAATACTAAAGGAGGCTGAAGTGAGTAGGAATTTTTAGGGTGTAGAAAAGGGAGATAGTGACAGAAGAACATTTTATGAGCCATCGACTCTTCTCATACTCCCATAGTGCCTTAGTGGCGTCGAATTATTCGACCTCCGAGTTTGTGTGTGTTTTGCCATCGATTATCTTCCTTTCTGAGTGAAACTTTTCCATAATGGAAAAGTGCCTTAAGTTGAAGTTAAACACCTGTCACAATAAAATATGGTTTGTAATTCATTAATCGAATATGCAAGCCTTAAATTTTAAACAAACAAGATAATTAACAAAGTAACTCATTTCATGGCAAACCACTTAGGGCATTGGAATATAAAACATTTTTTTAAACCCTTGTTGGTGTCAATGAATCCTTTTATGAACGTCAAGATTTTTAAGTAAATCAAAACCACAAAAGTAGGAAGATATTGACAAATTGCCACAACGAATTTTCATCTGCCTAAAATAATAACTATAAGACTCAACTCCCTGCCACTACAATACTTGTCAGACCAAAAAGTGCGAATAAAATTTCCATAAACAACAACCATTGATAAAACCAATAAATCGAGGTTTGGTGCTTCTATGAATAGAAAATAAAATTTGTCAATATGGCACATTTAAATGAAATCTACCTAAAAGCACCATAAGGTTTGTGAGATTAAAGTAATGGAAAACAGAATGACGTTGGGGTAGAAAAAAGTCCTTTTTTATCAATGCCTTGTTTAAATTAAACACACATTTTCAGTTTAACAAAATGTAAAAGTGTTTTCCAGAAAGCAGACATTTGAAACGGGCCGTGAAAAAATAAGATTTTATGAAGGTTTTTCGAGTATATAGAAAGATGTGAATTTGTAAAATTATGGAAGACGAATAGAGTGGGTCTCGCAGTTCTGACTGACTGTCTATCCACCAGATTTATTTCAAACACGGTTCCTATATAGGACATTTTAAAATACCCCTCCCCACACGCTTTTTTTTACTATTTCAATATTTTTGAAACTTAACAATTAACAATCCCTAAAATGAAATAAAATGTTGTTTTATTTAAAAAAAACTGTACCCTCCAAAAATTGTTAAAAATTGGTTATCACGAATCGTAATTTTTCGAAAACGACACCTAAAATTTAAAGAAAAAACTGTTTCCCCTAATTTTACGATCTATAATTCAGTAAAAAAAATTTTGAAACTAAAACAATACTGACAGTACCTATCTACCATATCTTCATTATCGGCATAAGGGATTTTAATGAAATTTCTTAAACAGAAGCTTCTAAAAAATTTAAAAAGAACATTGGATTTTAAAATTTGTAATAAAAATTATAAGTCTATCAACATTAAGATAAAATTCGTGCAACTCAGTTGAATTTGACAAAAACATACTCGTATTTATAGGTACCTCTTAGGGATATAGTTTGTTTCCTTTTTTAATATTTTGTGATGAGGCTTTTTTATTTCAAACATCACATATCTATCTTTGTCATTTTTCTTGTCATTTCAATTAAAAAATACATGCATATCACAAAGTGTTAAAACAGAAATATCAGTACAAGTGTTTGGGGTTTTTGCTAGGTCTTTCATACGACAGTGTCTCACTAACTTCAGAGTTTTTTATGAAAATGTTTAAATTGTTTGAAAGAAGTTTTGTTATAAATAAGACATGACTTGGGCAAAGTTAAATATGGACTAAAAATAACACTTTCTGTGTGGAACTCCATGTCATTCTAATGTCGGATTTACACGAGTGACAAAATACCAATTTGATTGCTATTGTATATAGAAATTACTTAGAAATGGAAAATATAATTTGAATCATGCAGATAGAGCCTTTAAAGGGGACTTAGGCAAGTGAACGTACAATTCCGTGAAATTAACTTTTTTAACTTATAAAAATTTAAGAACTGACTGTCACGGCGAAGGTGTGGCTTCCATTCTCGCTGCCAGCTAAAAATAAAACGAAAATGTTTTTTTTTTCATGGGTATTGTCTCGCGAGAGGAAGTGACAAATCCTAGATCTTTTATCATTGAAAATTACTTCACGTCTTACGCGATCGAAGTGGACAGAAAATTGTAGCTCTCCTCTATTTTTCGCGAAAAGAAGCACACAGTAATGGTAAAGGGTTGCAAGTGACTAGTATAATATCAAACAGACGTCCTGCGAAAGGTGTTGGGGCACAGTGAAATAGTGATTATAATTGTGGGACTGTTGAAAATTTTTTTTCTCAAAAATTTGCATTCCTAAAATTTTGTTTTCAAAACTCAGGTTTTGTAAAAGCTGATTACTAAATAATCAAACAAATTCCAGGAAAATCTTTCTTTCTCACTACTCTCACTATTTCACACTGTTTCACAAGTTTTTGGAGGTTTTCGATAATTCTATTACGATTATGGTTGCATTTTGTTGTTTTAAAAAATTTTTTCCATACTATGACTTGCCGTACTACGATGTTTTCAAAACCACAGGAATATCCTCAAACATCTATTTTAAATATTTCAAGTTGTAGATTTTTAACAATTTTTCTTAAACATATTCATGACTTTCTTTTTTGTTTTTAAAAATTATATATATGTATCTATTTCTGCAGATTAATAACACGCATCTAGGAATTTTTGACAATCACTAGCACCTGGTTCTTCCTAACGAGCTCTCATGCCAGTAATTTATTTTTTGATAGAAAATGTGTGTTCAAAAGACTCGAGTGTTTTTAAATTGATTGCTTTTTAAGTTGTGTAAACATTTTTCCTAAGGCCTGACTTTTAAAAAGTATATAATTTTTTTTTGTTTGACTCTATGTATTCCCTCAGGGTTTAACACAATCGTTGAATGGTTGGGTCTCATATTCTACTCTTAAAAAAATAAAGAAATGGAATTTTCTTCAATACAAAAGTTTGATGAAGTAATAATGTGTATAATAAGCAAATCTACACATTTAAACTTTTCAAAAAGTTTCTTAATAATTTACCAATTTTCCAATTACATATCAAATTTAAATCTCTTTTTTATTAATAACATTTTTTTTTTTAATTTTCTTTTTGCAGAAATCATCCCTTTGCGCTGGTTTATTTATACAAAACGTAAGTCATCATTTTATTAATTTCTATCAGCTTTCAAACAATTTTCAAAACTTTCTACCCTTAAATCATTCTTTGAAGGAGCAAAATTTAATTTAAAAAACTTTTTCTTCTCGGTGAAATTTGTTTTTTTTTTTTTTTTTTTAATTCGAAAACAGCAAACTTTATTTATTTTAGTACCACCTAAGGTGAAAAAATTTCCCACAATATTAAGTGTTAGATTGTATTCTTTCATGTTCAGTCTTCTTTATAAAAATAATAATTAAAAGTCCTCAGATAAATATTTTCTGTTCTTTTCTATGAAAAAAAAGAGTCATTGAGGGTGGAGATATTTGTACATTTTAATAGGTGAATCCTTCTTTACATAAAAAATTAAGGTTTCCACTGAGTCTTTTGTACTTACTTTTACATCTATTTGTTTTGTGAAGGATTTAGAGAAAAATTGAAAATTCAAATTTTAAAGTATGTAACATATTAAAACGTATATTTTGAACACTTTCCGGCTTAAAAAAAAAAGATTATTTTAAAACAATGAGATTTTTAAGTTTTAAAACTTATTTGCTAGCCAAAAAGTATGCATCAGAATTTATTAAAAATATATTTGTTCTTGTAACGAAAACATTGTCTTTGCTATTTCTTGCAAGTAAACATTCACACTGGCTGTACACTTCTGGTAGGAGCATGGATAATAAAACATGACTCACTGAGTCACTAACTGACTGACTGACTTATTTACTCACTGACTAACTAACTGATTAACTCACTAGGTGGCTCAACTAGTGGTTCCTTGATTAACTCCTTGACTATTTTACGGACTTCTTACTGACTGACTCACTAACTTCGTCCGTAAATAATGGACTATTGCTGATAAGATCGATCAGTACTTCACTGAGTGACTGAAAGAGTGACTGACTCACTAATTAACTCAATGACGGGCTCAGTAACTCATTCACTCAATGACTATTTCACTTTCTAATTCACTGAATAACTTACTGACTGACTCCTTAACTTCCTCACTGATTAATCCACTGATAAGCTCAATTACAGATTAACTTTCTCACTACTTCAGTGAGTTATTCATAGAGTGACTGACTCACTCAATATCTCACTGACGGTCTTAGTTACTAATCCACTCAATGACTATTTCACTGATTAACTCACGGACTGGCTCAATTACTGATTAACTTACTCATTACTTCAGTGAGGAACTCATAGAGTGACTGACTCACTGATTAATTCACTGACGAGCTCAGTTACTGATTCACTCAGTGTTTTCTTCACTCACTGAGTGACTTACTAAATATCTCTGACTCACTCACTAACTGACTCTTATTACTTAAAAAAAATCACAAAAGAAACCGACAAACTTCAGCAGAAAAAAATCGGTATGGTTGTCTGGGAAACTTGTTACTTCGGATTTATTGGTTGGATCTTCAAGACCTTTAACTTAAGGCTTTTCTTTTGGGAACGGAAAGATCTAAAAATTAAGTAAACAAGTTTTGTATGAGATATCAATGCAAATATCCGAAAAATCCAATTTTCGATGACTCTGGCGCACAGATCAGACCTAATTTAAGCGATGATCTTGAGGGCTCAGGTTGAAAACGCCGAAAATTACTTTTCTTCGTTTATATTAAATTAAAAGATCTGGTTGATTGGTAAACCTTTATTTCCACAACCGTACCGGTTCGTGGCTCGATCAATACTACTTAATACATAACAAATTGGGGCGTTAACATTCTGCCCGCCTTGAACAAATTGATTAAATTATGTTCAAAATAATACAAAATTATATAAAGTTAATAGAAAATAACTGATATGAACATTTCACTAAGCGATACATATGTATACGAGTATTTTTTTTTTTTAAGTCAAAGAAGGCGATACATAATACGAAAACATAATTTGAATATTTGAAGTTATCCGTCAAATAATAAGATAATAAAGAAATTTGAAAAATTAAATATCGCTTCGAGATAAAAGCCGCGAGATTTTTACAATTGGTCTTGAAAGTATACCATCGGATGTCCGGATGCTAGCGACGCGAACGTAGCCATCACTGCCTGGATGAACGTTGATTATTCTGCCAATCTTCCATTTGGTTGGTGGTAACTTCTCATCCCGGATAGCGACTAAATCCCCAATTTCCAGATTAAGCTGCGGTCGATTCCATTTCGCTCGTTGTTGAAGTTGGACGAGGTATTCGGAGCTCCAACGTCTCCAAAAATGTTGTCGTAGATTTGCAATCTGTTGCCAGCGGTCAACCAAATGGCCTTGGAAATTTTCTATATTGGGTTCGGTTATTGTTTTGAGCGGTTCCCCAATGAGAAAATGACCAGGTGTAAGGACCGAGAGGTCATTGACATCAGATGTTAAAGCGCAGAGTGGTCTCGAATTCACACAAGCTTCAACTTCCGCTAGTAGTGTTGTGAATTCTTCGTAGGTCAGGAGATTTTCACGAAGCGTACGACGAAGATGGAATTTTGTACGTTTGACGGCGGTTTCCCAAAAGCCACCCATGTGAGGAGCCATCGGAGGATTAAAATGCCAATTCGTTCCATCATCTGAGAGATATTTAGCCACCTCTTCGTTCTTGCTGGCCTCGAACAGCATTGCCTTGAGTTCCTTTTCTGCGCCGACAAAATTAGTGCCGTTGTCACTGAACATGTCTTTACAATGTCCGCGACGTGAAACGAAGCGCTTGAAGGCAGATATGAACGTAGCCGATGAGAGATCGCTAGCGAGCTCGAGATGCATTGCACCCGTTGACATACAAATGAATACAGCAATGTATCCCTTTACGGCCTTGGTTCCACGGCCTTTTGACAATCGCAGTTGAATTGGTCCAGCGAAGTCGACACCACTGGTCAGGAAGGGGCGGCAGGATGTTACGCGGGGCATTGGCAAATCACCCATGAGCTGTTGGCGAAGATGATGAGTCTGTTTGCGGCATTTGAGGCACGAACGTGTAATCTTCCTAAGGACGCCTCGAGCACCGATTACCCAGAAACGGTTTTGAAGCATTGCTTGCATAAGTTGTGGACCAGCGTGTAAGGTTATGCGGTGAATGTCGTCGCATATTAGTTTTGTGAGCATGGATGTTTTGGGCAATAGAATGGGATACTTCTTGTCAATTGTTAACGATGAGTTTTTGAGTCGTCCTCCTACTCGCAACACTCTTTTTTCGTCTAAAAAGGGATGTAGTTTGAGTAACGGACTATGACTTGTTACTGTTTTTTGGGATGGAAGTCGTTTACATTCCTCGTGAAAATAGCTGTTTTGGGTTTGGTTTACCCAAAATAATAAAGCTTCTTCTAATTCGAAAAGTTGTAGAAATTCATATCTTCGAAAGGGTTGCGGTTCTTGGTTCTTGTGGCGTTTAACAGCTTGCTTCAGATTGAAAACGTAGCGAAGAATGCGAGCTGTTATGCGTTTTAGTTTTCTTAGCGAGGAATAGCGGTTGATTAGTTCCCACATAGGTGGTTTGAATGAAGCTGTCGTGGTATGAACCGACTCAGGGCGTTGATCCAAGTTGGTTGAAAAGATTTCTTGCGGAGGCCATGAAGTCCGTGGCATTAGCAACCAATTGGGACCATTCCACCAAAGGGAATGTTCGGACAAATTTTCTGGTAGAATACCTCTCGTGGCGCAGTCAGCTGGGTTGTCGGCGGATGGCACATGGTACCAATTTTCGGGTGGTATCGTTTCTTGAATTTGAGAAACTCTATTGGCGACAAATGTACACCACTTGCCAGGAAATTGTCGAATCCATGCAAGTGCTATCGTTGAATCAGTCCAACCGAATACGTGACGTATGTTTGCTTCGACGATAGGCTTAACTGTCTTAACCAGTTGTGCAAGAAGAGCGGCTGCGCATAATTCGAGCCGAGGTAAGGACAGTGTTGCGGTTTTTTGCGGAGCTACTCTCGTTTTGGCTGTGAGAAGTTGAATCGTAATTTTGCCGTTGGGAAGAATCGTGCGGATGTATACGGCGGCGGCATATGCGCTTTGTGAGGCGTCGGCGAAACCATGTATGTCGGATATTGCGTCTGGGATTCCCAATTTTACCCATCGAGGAATTTTGATTGCTGCAATCTTCACTATGTGTTGCAAATAGTGAAGCCAGCTTTTGTTGACATCATCGGGAACTGCTTCATCCCAATCCACCTTTGGTTGCCAAGGGCGTTGGAAAAGCATTTTGGGAATGATGGTGGTTGGAGCGAGAAGACCCAAGGGGTCGAATAATTTCGATGCTTCTGAAAGAAGTAAGCGTTTGGTTATTTTAGTTGTTCTTACCTCTGGAACTTTGACCGAAAATGATAAATGGTCTGATGACGGATCCCACTGAAGTCCCAGAGTTCGAATGCCATCTGCGTCCACAAAATCCAATGGCTGAAGAACTTCACGTTGTTCTTCGGGTATGGAATTGATTACAAGCGACGAATTCGAAGACCATTTGCGTAGACAAAAACCACCTTTCTTGAGCATTTCGGATACGTCGGTTTGGATGTGGTGTAACTCCTGTTCATAATGGCTGCCAGTTAAGAGGTCGTCCATGTAAAAGTGATTCACGATGACGTTGCTTAGCGCAGGATGGTGTTTTCCTTCGTCTAAGGCAAGATGAGACGATGAAGCAACGCCATAAGTGACAGTCAGAATTCGATAATCTTCGATCTCGGCTTCGGGAGAATCGCGCCATACGATCCGTTGATAGTCGATATGCTTGGGGTTGATTCTAACCTGACGGTACATCTTGGTGACGTCAGCAGTCAACGCGAATCGATAAGTTCGCATTCGTATAAGTGCCAAGTAAATGTCAGGTTGTAGTTGTGGACCAATCATTTGAGTATCGTTGAGAGAAAATCCAGTTGTAGTGCGGCAAGAAGCATTGAAGACAACTCTCAACTTTGTCGTTGTGCTTGTGTTCTTGATGACAGCTCGATGAGGCATATAGTAATGTTGTTCTGGAACAGGTGATTGCGTAACTTTTTCCATATGGCCCAGGTCAATGAATTCTTGAATAAAGTTTTTGTATTGGTCTCGTAGACATTCATCTTTTCGAAGAATGGCTTCAATGCGATGAAGGGCCTGAACTGCTGCATGACGAGAGTTGCCCAGGGGGCAGTCAGGTTTAAATGGAAGGCTGACCACGTACCGGCCATCGTCTTGGCGATAATGAGTGTTATCAAAAATGTCTTCACAGGCTTTTTCTTCAATTGTAAGATGTTTCATGCTGGGTAAAGCTTCAATATGCCAGAATTTTGCAACAGCCTTGACGAGCGCAGTATCGCTGAATAGGCATATGGCCGGGTTGGGGGTGTTCATGTTTGTTGTTGATATAGCGGATCCAATGGTTGAACTGGTGGTTAGTGTAAGTAATGCGGCGTCTGCGATTACGTTATTTTTTGCAGGGTCTGAAATTTGGTTATTTATTGCGGGTGCTGCTGTTGTGACTATGCGTGCGGGTGGTGCGGTCGCGGTTAATTTTGCGGGTGCAGCTTTTGAAGCGGTTAGCGTGGTTAGTGCGTTGACAGCGGACAATGAGGGCGCAGCATGTGTAGCGGGTAAAGCGGTTGGAGTAAATGATGTGGAATCGATTACCTTGCCAAAGAGGATCCATCCTAGAGTAGATTGTTGTGCGATGGGTGTGTTAGTAGGGCCTTTGATCAACCCAGCACATAGAAATTGTCCTAATTCATCGGCTCCGATTAAGATGTCGATGGCCGCCGGTGTATCGAAGTGCGGATCAGCGAGTTTTAGCGATTTTAAGTGGGGCCAGTTTTGTCGACATAACTGAAGAGCAGGAAGCATGTTGGTGAGCTTTGGCAAAATATGAGCGACAATGGTAGTAGAAAAGCTATTATCTAATGATGAAAGCTTGAGTTGAACTTCACCATTAGACGTGCCTGCGTCTGTTGCAGCGATGCCATGAATTGAGATTGATTGCGAAGATCGTCGCAGCCGTAGCCTCTGAACACAACTTTCACTAACGAACGTCAGATGCGATCCGTTGTCGAAAAGCAATCGAGCTGTTTGGTATCGTCCCGATTTATCGGCGATGTTTACCCGAGCTGTGCCCAAAAGAACGTGATGCCTAGCGTTTGCGAAGCATGATTGCGTGTAGTGGCTCGAAGATGTTTCATTGTGCCTAAGGGGCAATGTGTCATGCAAAAATGTGTGATGACGCTTGCGACATGTGCGGCAGGTGTTAGAGCTGCGACATTTTTCATCTACATGTCCAGAGCTTAGACAATTTGAACAAAGTTTGTTGTCTTTTACGAAGGCTATTTTTCCTTTAACATCGAGGGCACGAAACTTGTCACAGATGAAAATCTTGTGGTCAGCGGAGCACACCGGGCATGACATCACTGATGACTTTTGTTGTTGTGTGGATGACGAAGTAAAGTGCGAAGAAAAATATGATTTTGGCTTACCTTTTTGTAGAGCGTCTTTCGAAGTTGTTGCTTTCACATGTGAATCAATGGCATCTAAAGCACGACATCTTTTTTCCAAGAAATTCACAAGAGCATCGAATTTTGGCACGGTGTCTTCGGTAAGGGACAGTTCCCATTGCCTACGAGTTTCGGTATCAAGTTTACTTGCGGTTAAATGAACCAACCAATCGTCCCAGTTTTCAACTGATCTTCCCAGTGCTTTGAGACCTTGAACGTTCTCCTGCGTTGCGTCGACCAAATTCCTTAGAGCTAAAGATGATTCAATGCTTATTTTTTTCAGGGAAAAAATGGCTTGGAAATGGGCGTCGATGAGCACACGTTCGACATCATAGCGGTTTTTGAGAAGAGTCCACGCTTGATGGTAATTATTGTCAGTAATAGGCAATCCATTTACGATTTTCAGTGCACGTGGACAATTTTCCAAGGAACATCTGAGGTATTGCAGCTTTTGGCAGCCAGACAACGTGGCTACATTGTGCACCACTGAAACGAATGCGTCGTGGAACGGTTTCCAATCTTTGGCTTCGCCAGAGAATTTTGGAAGGCTGAGAGCTGGTAACTTTATATTGGGTCGAGTGGATGCGAGGACGTTGTCGTTAGTAACGGGACAATTTTCGGCATTTATCTTGTATAGAGCTCTGTTAAAGTTAGCTAGTGCTTCGCGATACCAATTTTCACCCTGTTCTCTTTCTGCTTGCTGCTCCTCGAGCGTTTCATCACCGCAAGAGAGTTCAACAGCTTCCTGGGCAAGTAAAAAACTAGCCCAGTGGTCTGCCAGCACGGTGGTGTAAGCGTTTAACTCCGCTTCGTCGAGGGATTCTGCTTTTTTACTCGCGGTCAGGCATCTTTTTAATCCATTACGCGCCGTATCACGTTTCACTAAATTATTCTTACCGGTCATTGCGAAAATGATTTGATTTATACACAATAACTTAAATTATGTTGAGCTCGTTGGTAAAATAATACTTGTTAATTAAATTTTGTGTGCAGCAACGGAAGATGAACATTCGATTAGAAACTTCGAGCGATAACTGTCTAGATTCCCGTTGTTGTTGTTGTATAGTTTGTATTGCAGTGTGTGAGGTACATATATTGAAAAACTCTTGAGAATAACTGTTGCACTTTATGTACTTTGTGTTGCAGTAGTCAGTTAATGAGTGAGTGAGACAGCAACATTGGCTTGTGTAGATCAGTGTCTTTGTAACTGAGAGCACTTTTTTTTTTTGTATAAAAGCCACATATAAAAGTACATAACGAGTGTGATGAACATTTTTGCGGGACTATATAGGAAATTTGCGGGAGTTCACATATTTGTGTGGAATCACGTTTTTACTACTTTTGATGATAATTGCGAGAATATAAATTGCGTGGAATATTAATCGAGCTTTTTAAATACAAATTTACGTATAAATTTGCTCTATGCGGTTCGAAGGACCATGAAAACGCCGAAAATTACTTTTCTTCGTTTATATTAAATTAAAAGATCTGGTTGATTGGTAAACCTTTATTTCCACAACCGTACCGGTTCGTGGCTCGATCAATACTACTTAATACATAACAAATTGGGGCGTTAACACAGGTCACTTATGGCTGATTGGAAGAGCTCTGTTGCTTAAAAACCCTTACCCCCAAGAAAAAAAATTCACGGTTTAAAATTATAAGATTTCGGTGGCCAGTTCATGTCGCCCCTGTGTGAGATAACCATGTCCTCAAATCGCTTGTGCAGGATGTCCATTCTGGTATCAGCTGTGTGGCACGTAGAATCACCACCGTCCTCTTGGAAAGCCCCTGTTCGAGTACAAATAATTCACATCGAATCCTGACATTCTGTGCATGTCACTGTCCCAAATCCAAAAATATTTCTTGTCGACTTTTATGTAGAAGAAAATTAAGAACAACCATATTTATTAGAACATTTTTAAATAGTCCAATTTAATCAATTTTAATATTTTTTTTTATATTTTTAACAACTCCATAACTTTGCCAGAAAATGATTTAATACAAGTAAAGAAAATAAAGTAAACTTGTTGGTATTAAACAACTGTCACACTCGTGTTTGGGTTAGAGTGTGAATAAATTAAGAGGATTTTACAAAAAAAAAATAATATCTTTGTCTGTAAATTTTCTTATATTTCCTTAGAAATTGAATTCCCTTTCAAGTTTTGTTTTATTTGTGTAAAAATAGATACACATGTGGCGGATATTACGAGTATTTTCCTTTTCTTAAAAATTGTCATTTGAAGGCAAAAAAGAGCACAAAGAGCATATAATTTGTTTTTTGTAAAATATATAACAAAAGCTATAATTTTACTCTGTGACACTGAAAAAAAAATATTTTAAATAAAAGAAAATTAAGTTTGAATTTCATGAACAATTTGAAGAATGCTTGATGTTGTTCGGTGTTGTGTAAATGTTTATCTCTAGAAAATATTCAACGCTTTTTCTTAAGGCTTTTTGGTACTTTTCTTAGAATAAAACAAATAAAATGTACTCGTAATAGGATTGTGAATATACATATATATCTTTTAACTAAGGAACGGTTATATGTAAGGATTCTTATTATTTGTGGTGATATTTATAGATGGTTCTATTCTGCAGAAACCACACACTTCAGACTAAAAGGAAATGGTGGAAGCTATGAAACAAATTGACACTTGCGTTATGATTTCCTTTTCCAAAAATGTCTGTCCTTTTCTGAACTGCACTATTGTATTCAAACAAAGAGCCTCACAACACAGGATTTTTTTCAAATTATTTTCCACAGGAAATTTTGACACTTTCCTTTTAAGAATCGAAGGTAAACATTATTTTTTCTAAAACTGCTTTATGTTTGTAAAAGAATGCGATCGTTTGTGAATTAATTAATCCAATTAAAAGATTCCACTTCACTTTGAGAATTTTACTTCAGATTCTGCATTCCCCATTCATTTGATTGCATTCAATTGTTTGCCGATTCGTTATGAAGCAATCAGTTGAATGTAATCTCTTGAGAATTCATTCATTGTCATTCATTTGCATTCTTTCATATTCTTCGCATTCTTTTAAGTAATACTTTTGCAACAAAATGAAAACCCACGCTTAGCTAAATTCATAGAGCCAGGAAGAAGTATTCACTGTCTCGAAGTCCGCTTACTCTGAAAACATAAAATACAAAAACGTCAAAACTACATATTTATGTACATATGTATGCACGCTTCTGGTTTCAATTTTGAAATCAAATTTAAATGAATTCTCTTTTCAAAAGAAGAACTGTTAGTGCTTTATTGTAACAATTCATACTTAAAACTATACATTTGTATGAACAGCACACGTATGTATATGTAGCTTGTTTTCTATCTGTCAAGGAATAGTGTAAAATTTCATCAAAAACTGGCTGCGATGATTTTCTTTTATTAAGAGTCAACCTGGCGTTGGAGAAAGCAATCCGTGACTCTGGCACGGCAACAAGAGGGACCATCGTCAACAGGTCCAGCCAGTTACTGGCTTACGCAGACGACATTGACATCATCGGAAGAACCGAACAAGCTGTACACGATTCCTTCATCCAGATCGAGCAGGCGGCACAAAATCTGGGGCTGCACATTAGTGAAGGTAAAACAAAGTACATGGTGGCGTCGAATGCGAGAGGAACAGTTGGTCAAACAATCAAGGTAGCGGAGCACGAATTTGAAGTGGTGCAATCCTTTAAATACCTTGGGTCAATAGTAGCAGCCGATAACAATATAGAAGAAGAAATACGCGGGCGGCTTCTCAAATCCAACAGAGCCTACTATAGTCTGTCAAAGCTCTTCAAATTCAGAAATCTCACCATAACTTCAAAACTGCTGCTGTACAGGACCATGGTCCTGCCAGTACTCACATATGGATCCGAGACTTGGGTGCTTAGCAAAAGGCACTCCGACCTCTTAGCTGCGTTCGAGAGAAAAGTCTTAAGGAGAATTGTTGGCCCCATATGTGAGGAAGGACGATTCCGGAGACGGTACAATCATGAATTGTACGCAATCTACCTAGAAGCAGATATCGTGACAAAAATTAAGCTCGGTAGACTCCGGTGGGCAGGGCACCTAGCTCGCATGAGCGAAGAGGAACCTGCTCGGAAAGTTCTTTATGGTACATTCTATGGTAGACGACAGCGTGGTAGACCATGCTTGCGCTGGAGAGATGGCGTAGACCAGGACGCCCGAAGCCTTGGGGTGCGCAACTGGATAGCGTCGGCTAGAGACCGGGATAGGTGGAGAGACTTGTTGAAAGGGGCCAGGACCGGAACCCGGTTGTCGAGCCGATGATGATGATGAAGAGTCAAAATAATAAAGAGAGAAAACCACGAACTATGTAGCTTCATTAAATGCCTAATAAAAGCTTTATAAGAAATTTTTTTACTTTCATAAAAATGAAGGAATTTAAAGTAACATTACATTACATTACATTACATTACATTACATATAACACTTCTCCGTAGATAAATAAGTAGATAAATCTAGAGACACTGAAAGCACAACTGAGACCATCGGCTTAGACATTACAACAGAGAGAGAGAGCCACACAGAAAGAAAGAACAACAGAAGAAAGACAACACAGAAACGCTTCAAAATATATTTAACCCAAACGCAAATAGATTTAACCCAGACACAAATAAATTTAACTTATATGCAAATAGATTCAACCCATAATTGTATTCTTGTTTAAATTATTTTGATAATAGTTTAAATCGATTTGCATTTGGATTAAATCTATTTGCGTTTGGGTTAAATCTATTTGTGTTTGGGTTTAATTTATTTGCGTTTATGTAAAATGATTTGCTATTTGGTTAAATACACTTGCGAATGGCATACATAAATTAAAAAGATTAATCTGTTTTATGAACAGAAAATATTTGTCGTGTGTTGGATTCTTTTTTTTTCAGAGAGGAGTTGATTCAAATGATTATTTTCCAAAATCTGTTTTCCTTTATTCATTTTCATATATCTGCATGAGTGAATTTGAATTTTTATTTTACTTCTTCCAACACGAGGATATATGTAAAACCTTCCTGAACACGTGTCATATAAAATATCCTTTTATTTTTCCTCAGGTGTGTGCTTCTTAGATTAATTAGTATGCATAATGTGATTCGGTAAATCATTAATTTCAAAAGCTTTTCTGATTTTCCGTTTGATTTTCTTGAATTGCTTTAATGACTTTGACCAATCACATCAATTAAATCTTTGAAATGTGCTATTCTTTTGTTATTATTCATTTGGTGTTTTTTTTTTGTTAAATAAATAAAACAATTTGATCCTATCCAATTTTGTATATGTTGATACCTAACAAATTGACATTAATTTATCCAGGAAAACAAACAAATTGTTATGGTAAGGAAAAATTCCCATTTGTATTTAATTCCCAACTCAGATGGTTACATTTTTGTAATCTATCTTCAACATCACATAATGTAGGGTTGTCAGATTGTCTAAGTGTGGTTGGAGCTTTAAAATAATTCATTTTTTTTGTAGCAATCGTACACAAAATGTATCGTGTAATCCGAACTCAATTTCTCCTTTGTCTATGCCAAAATTATAATATTGCGGCCATGTTTCATGACGAGTGACAGATGTCAACATATAAAAGAGGCAACTTGAAATCTGTAAAATTTGCGATGAAAAAACTGTCATATTTTATGAGCTGTCAACGGCCTAGGCTTTGCTGAAAGCATCGCTTCCTATCGATCAGCGAAATCAAGCATCATTGTGCGTGGTCGTTAGTACTTAGATGGAGGACCGTTCAAATACCAACCGTGTGCTGTTGACATGTGTTTTCTTCTGTTGTTCTTTCTTTCTGTGTGTCTCTCTCTGTTGTAATGTCTAAGCCGATGATTTCAGTTACCAGTGATCTCAGTGTCTCTACTTCGTAGATTTATCTACTGAATTGAATTATTGAATTTTTAAACGATTCAACACTGGTGTACATTGGTTAATCAAAAATCTCCTAGGCAACTTTGCATACCGCTCCACTCGCAGGGTTTAATTTTAATCTCCTTTATTTTTATTTACATTAAAGGCACAAGCTATGCACTTTTTTCCCATTCAATTTCCACTGATTGGTTGATTAAACAATGATTGATGGAAAATGAGGAAGAAAAAACGAGAAAAACTAGGAAATAGTGATAACCACAATATAGTTATATAAAAAGTCTGGGAAATAATGAAAATGTAGATTGTTAAACATTTTCTTTAGCTCCAATTTCATTTATATAAAACAGTACCCATAATAATCGTAATTTTGTACTTGAAGGGAGCCATTGTCGTTGTATTTTGGTTGTTCCACAAAAAAGTTATTTTAAATCTTTTCTTTAAAGGCAAACATTTTTGTATCTTCGTATCGTGCCTTTGGTATGTTCAAGAAAAGATTTAAAAAAATAATTCTACTTTGTTGACTGCCAAGGCAAACAAAATGGGTGTCATTATTTTAAATGAGTATCGATGGTCTTTTCTTAAAAATAACAAATTCACTCAAGGCGAATCCTGCTTTCAACTTAAAAGGAGAGGACTAAAAAAATTTTATAAATAACCGTTCTTAGAAGAATGTAATTAAAATTTAATTAATTATTTCTCATAAGCAGATTTTAAAATGAACAGTTAAGATACACAAGTAAATAGGTTAAACGTGTTGGTTGCTTTTCAGGGCTGGAATTTATGAAGGATTTTTTAGGCTTAGAGATGTGAAAATGTTTTTGATTAAATTCTTATGAAAAAAAGTCTTCTTATTTTGTTTCAAGTTAGAAAATATGTTTTTATAAAATAAACAATAACTTTTTATCCAGAATGAAAGACTGTTATTTTTTAAACTTCTCATACTATTTTGCAGTGAGCTTACAGCAAGCTGAAAACCTAGTCACAAACTTATGTATGTGCATGTGTAAGTGATTAGTGATTGGTATAGTTAGAATAATGGTTGGAAATGGTTTTTGTAATCCCAATATAAAATATATAATTTACATCAGTTCTGAGGAAGTGGGCGGATACCACACCCCTGAAGGAAAAACCTCAAATTTTATATTTTTTTCCCTGTATGCAATTTAAGCTCTACCACTTTACCCAATTTCATCGTTTTACAGCAGTCGGAAGTGCTCCATTCAACCAACACCAGTTCGGAGAAAGTAGGCGGATACCACTCCCCTTGAATAGAAAACATCAGATTTTCGATTTTTTCCTTTGCTTGCATGACAAGACCGACCGTTGTGCAAAATTACAAGATTCTACGATGTCGGGAAGTGCTCCATAATTTTGATGATTTGTCAGTCAGTCAGTTACGGTTTTTGTGATTTTTGAGGCCTTATATCTCAGGGACCGCTTATGATAGAAAATTGAAATTTGGTGAGGCGCCTGTGCTTGACTAGCTCAGCAAATACTCGGAATTTCAAGTTTCTAACTTCATTGGTACTGAAGATAGGGAGGGGTCAAAAGTCGCCTGAGTATCTTTCTGTAAAAAGGGTGTAGTGCCAGAACTTGGCTGTGCACTACCGTGCCCTTTGATTTGCTAATGTTAAAGTCAACAAAAGAGACGTTTAAATTGAAAAGTTTAAATTTAAAGACTGAAAAGCTGAAGAGGCTCTTCTTAGCCGTAGCTAGGTCTATGAAAATGACCGTGTAAATGTTCAAACCTCGGTAGATTGTGGGTTATAAATGTTATACACACCTTTGACATACATTTAAGACCTGCAAACACCTCGATCCGTTGTTCATATGGTGGTAGGTTGTAAGGATCAGCCCAAGGAAAATATCATTTTATGTGGATTGGTCTTTTTTGCCCATTTTAAACCTTAAAGACTGTAAGACAATTATTGTTAAATTATTATTATTTCAACTGTTTTGTTTTATTGCCAGGCGAATGTCTTCACCAATATCTTGGTCTGGTCTTGTTTAAAATTGATTTGAGTCTAACAGCTTTTTACTTTCTGATTGCAAACTTTATAGAAATCGAAAAAGGTTTACCCAGATGCCGACTATCAAAACTGAATTGATAATGAGGTTCCTGTGTATTCTCCTCAACTTAACTTCTTCTGTGAGTTAAAAACAATTTATTCATCAATTCATCCTCAGAGGTACATAGAATTGCAGAAAATAGAAATCCCAGACCAGAGAAGAAAATTGATTTATGTATATAGAAAGGTACATACAAAGACTAGTTTTTATTTAACGCACAATTTCGTCTTGCTTCACATTACCAATTCTTCTTCTTGATTTTCTTCTTGAATAAATTATTATTATTATTCAAATATAGAGACAATTTGTGAAAACAATTTCGATTCAAGATTTGTCCAAAGAAACTCCATGGCCATCTGGGTTTGGCATTATTTTCCAATTGATTTCATTTTATTACATTGCAAGTGAAAATTCCTTTGTGGGACTCTGTTGGGAAGAAATCATTAATTTGGCATATAAGACTATCTTCGATTTTAAAAGGAGCAGATCATTTGACAAGTATCACTGCCTTAACCGACTTAGGGTTTATGATGAAATTTTCACAGAGAAAAGATGGGATATTTTTGTATGTATTTGGTCATTGCTTTTTATATATTTTTTTCTTGAATACTAGACATTTATTTCAAGGTTTGTCTTAGCAGGTTTATGAATGGAATAGATCTTAGGTTTTTTTATTTTTTAACGTTTAAGTTGACACATAGAAAACTCAGAAAAATAAATTAGGAATAGGTATCCAAATATTTTCTTTAATATGGAAAAATGTATTTCAGAAATTGATATTTTTTGACCAAAGTTAGGTAAGGTTGACTTGGATGCCAGCAGGGGAGCCTACACACTTGGACCATGAGCTGGTCAATTGTGATACCATATTAAAACTTGGAGACCCTCTTTCTCTCTGATCGTTAAACCAATTAGAGCTCCTTATACAGCAAGCGGGCGAGATTGCCTATATCTTTAATTGCCAGATCACTATGAATGAATGAATTGTATTGGGGGTTATTGTACTGCGACCTGTAGATCTATTGTGCCCTCGCTTATAAATTAGTGAACTGGCTCATTCTATAGTTCCTCCGCCAAACCTATTGCTTTTAGGAATTTTAGTATTTGGGGCAGTTTTAGAGAGGATAGGTTGCTCTTTTCTACCTGTTATTGTACCAGACGGGTTTTCCTTTGGTGCATGATTGGACAACACTTTCCCAGTATGTATTTCGGTGTTTCCTCATGTTGTAGAATCTGCAAGTGGCACTGCTTACCACACCAAGTGAGCTAAGGTGTCTTCTAAGTTTGCAGTGTCCTATTGGAATACCTGTTATTATTCTTAGGTTATTCCTGCTTAAGTTGCCGGTTGTAATTGCCCAGTAGTAATTTCGCCTGTCTCAGCTTAGGGAGTTCATTCCAGTTTTTGAATCTGTTTGCGTCCTCTTCTTGTTTAATTTTGGTTTTGATGACATTTTCTCCTATTCCGAAATAGGGTTCAGGCCCAATTACGGGAGTTAAAGCGCCTTACTTTTGCTAGGGAATCTGCCTTTTTGTTACCATGAGCACCAACGTGACCAGTAAAGTGTGACCCTGTTCTGGTTAACAAGTTCATTTAGTCTGCTTATGCACTCCCACACCAGCTTAGAGCTGCTAGTGTATGAGCTTAATGCCTTGAGTGATGGTTGACTATCTGACATAATGGCAATGTTCTTGTTACGATAATTCTTTTCGAGGTTGCGATCCACGCATTTCCCTATTTACCTCCGCTTGGATGCCAGAGCACTAAGATCACTGTAGTAGAAATAAATCTCTACTAGATGAAGTCTACTTCTTTGGGATAAAACAAGACATTTACAGAGAAGGTGAGAGATCGATTCCTCCGCGTCAATGTAGCTTCTGCAGAAATTTTTAGAATAAATTCCAAGCCGCCTTGCGTGCTTGCCCTTCAAACAGTGTCCTGTTATAACACCTATTATCTAGCTTATGTCCGATCTGCTTAAAGATATTAAACCTTTGGAGCGCTTCAGATCCACCACTGTCGGCAAGAATGTGGTGATACTTTTCCACCTAAAATTTGTTCTCTGTATATGATCTTGCTTTAGCATAAGCTTAGCGATGGAAATAACTACATATATTTGGCTTATCTGGCAATAAAGGTATCACTGTTTCACTTTTGGTGAGTTCGTCAGACTTACAATTTCCTGAAATGTATGTATGTGTGGCCTGTCAACCAACAGAGGTGATTGTTAAAATATTGCGCCATCTCCATCAGAGACGATCGGCGGTCAATGGTTGTTATGGAGCTGGACCTAAAAAAACAAACAAAAAGCTTATAAAAGCACCCTTTATTTCATACCAATCAAAGGATTTAAATTGGATATAAGAAGAAGTAGTATACCTTGGCATAATGGTTGTCTTACCGCCCTGAAAAAATGTGACAAATCCTCCAAGCTTTTGTTATAAAAAGTGCTGCTCGTCTTAACCGTTCAGAGTCCGTAGAAAATCAAAGGTCCCCTCCATTACTGGCAACAAGTACACAAAACGAGCTGTTTAACGGCAAAATGTATTTATTTTTATAACCAAGTGATGACAGTATTTAATTTGAAGGGCAGTTTTATAAATGAAGAGAGAAATACGTGTTAAGTGCTCTTGAAACATCTTTAAGTTAAAGACTTCGTGGGAAATAAGATAAGGAATCAACGGACACTAAAGTATTATTACATTCAATATAGATTATTTTCATTTATGGAATATATGTATAATGTCTAGCCAATTCTTGTGGATAATTATTCAATTTTATCTTGCAGACGATAAATTGCATCATCATCATCAGACTTATAAGGCTTGACATTAATTTATCATCGTCATCATCATCCTTATCATCATCATCTTCGTCGCCATATCATCCCTTCCAACAAAAGTCAAAACTTTTTACATCAACTATATAATATGATTGGAAAATTTTAAGAACCATTACGAAAATTTTCACTTGAAAGCTAAGTGCTATCTGGTACTTGAATAAAAAGGAAATTAAATTATTCCCCCCATTATAGTTGGTTGTTGGTTTGGAATCAGTTTATTAGGGAAAACTGAGGGGCAGCCAGCATCCTAAGGATTGAAAAAGTTTTTAACAGGAATAATGATCTACTAAACGGAACTGACAACGTTGTTCATTAAAGTTATGTAGGAAGGCTTATAATAATGAGTTGGGTATTGGAGTAATTTGGAACTTCAGTCGTTCACTGTGATGAAAGTTGATAGAACATGGTATTTGAAATAGCTTTAATAAGTAGCTTCTATCAAGAATTATTTTGATATTAATTTCACAGAAATTACTTTTATACATAGTTTTATGGAGAAGAGAAAAAACTAACAAAAAAACTTTGCTAGAAGATTAGTTTAAAAAACAAACATGAAAATTCAATTATAGGAGTTTAATAGACGAAAAGCTTGTCCTTCCTTCCTTCCTTCCTTCCTTCTTGAGGGGATATTAAAATCTTAAGTTCAATGTGCTAGGGGGACAAAATTTACTATACATCTATCGACATTAAATAACATTTTAAAGCTGAACACTTCCAAACTTAAGACAGTTTTGGCTATAAATTTTCAGAAAAATATGTTTTTGTGATTTTTAAGGTTGAATTTCTGTATTTTGTAGACATAAACCTGCATTAAATATTAACAAAAGTTAGAAAAGTACCTATTAAATGCGAGACAAGGGTGTTTTTCGCCTTATGTAGGTATACTTTTTTTTATAATTAAAGGCTTTAATTTTAACTCATATTGTTGTAATTTGTACCCTAGTGTCCATGTCCATAAAAGCTAATGTGCATGGTTGTCTTGTCTAAGTATAACATAAATACGTTGAATCTGAGAAAGTCATAGATTTATGGAGAATACTACCTCCACGGAATCTCGTAACCCTTGAATTGGTTGTAAAAACCCATTTTTATTATGAGCATTTAGTATTTTATCGTGGGAATAGTTGCTTCGTACTAATTTTTTAACGATCTTAAAATGTTCCCAGTTAAAGATAAAATTCCTTATTATATTAACCATAACATTGAGTACGAGATTTTATTGGTTTTAGGCTTAGAAAAGGAACGAGGAAATTATTTTTTTTGTAATAATTTTGCGCGCACTTAAGAGATTGTGACAACCCTTAAAATGCTTGAGCACAGTTCGAGCGTTTAGAAAAGTTGGAGAGGATTTAAAAGGGGATTTAGATGCACATTAGTTTTAGACACGTTCTTTAATGTGAAGGGTTAAAATAATCTTGCAAATATAAATTTAAATATAAATTATTTGTTGGACACACACTGCTTTTGTGGCTGTACTATTGAAATTAAGAAACAAACGAAAATATTGAAGAAAAAATTAACAAACAAAATTAAAAATAAACAAACACTTGACTCCTACAGTTAACATTATTCACTAGGAATAATTTTTGAACTAACCGTGCACTTTGCTTTTTGCGCTATATCCTTTACAGATAGTACTGCAGTTTGTACATTTTATATTTTGCACTTTTTTTTACTAATATTTTTCATTTTTCATTTGCACTTTGCACATTTCACTTTCCACTTTGGCCTTTGCATTTTGCTCTTCTGCACTTTGCACATTACCTTCTCACTTAGCACTTTTCAATTTGCACTGTCGTTTGCACGTGGCAAATTTACAGCTTTCTAAAGAAAAAATTGTCCAAACTTCTTCCTAATTTACAAAAAAAAAAATTTTAATTTGCAGCTTACAATTTGTTCTGAAATTTTATTAAAATAGTCAAGGCATTTCGCAGCCTGTTCTGAAGAAGCTGCTGATGCTGTTAAGAGTGGACGACCTAAAATTATCGGAATGGCTAATTTTCAAACGGAAATTGTTTTCTTAAACTAAAGCTTCAGAAGTAAGATAAAAGATATTTAAATTCAAAAAATTTCAAGTCGCAACAGATCAGATGTCATCGAATATTTAATACTGTCAAATTTATTCAAAAAAAAAATTCGACTTTCAAATACGGTAGCAATTTTGTAAGCGTTTTAAAGTCTTTCAAAAATTTCAAAAAAATAAACTTAAAAACTTTCAAAATTGAAATCTCCCTATGGAGTGCTAGTTTGATTTGTCTTGTCTTGTTGGTCAAAATTTGACTAAAAAAAACTACAGAATGTTCCATTGTATTTTTTTACGTAAAATGTTGTTCGCATCCGAATCCGGTTTACCTGTGAGCCCAATTTCGGACTTATTAGTAAATTCTGAAATTCTTTCTTTAGCGGCACCACGCGAATGTGGAATGCTTTACCCGGCTCATTATTTCCCTCCAATTACGATATTCAGACAATCAAAACCAGTGTGCATCGGCATCTCTTCCTTAATTCTATCCAACTTTCCTTAACACTGGCACTGTACTCAAACATTTAAAGGGTAGTCATAATCCTTTAAGTGTGCTTATTATTTGTTATGGACATTGAGAGCGTATTAATATTTAAAACTGAATAGTAATAAATGATCCCAGATTATTAATTATACAACTTTTAATTGCATAATTTTCGGTAGATTGCTTGTCAATTAATTAATTTGTAATCGCCACGATTTAAATCAAATACATTTTGTTTGTAAACCTTTTATAAAATAACAAAACAAAATTAATGATGTATATCTACACACCCCCAAAATTTCAACAAATGTTATTCCTAATAATTGAAAGAATTGAAATAACCATCTATTTGATTGAAATAAAATCAAAACTTTTGTATTTACACTCAGGTAAAAATGTAATAAGTGCCTTGTTGAATTTACAAGGTACACTTTCACACATAAGTAAATAAATAAATAATGTGGCACTATTTTTTTTTGTATAACATTGTATTTAATTTGAAATGATGTTGTGTCATTTCAACATAAAATTCTTGTAAATAAAATGCTGTGTCAATTTTTCGTATTTTTAATTTGGTCTCTCTTTACTACATATCTTGTTGACTTAAGATTTCATATAATTGTTGTTTTATACTTAACCTGATCTTCTGTTAACTTAGCACTGTGTCTGCTTATTTAAACAAAACATCGTATTTAAATAACCTCAAAACAGTGTTGATTTAACAGTATGTTTTCTCATTTCAACAACTAGTTATTTAAATCATATATTTAACATGACTAAACGTTTTGAAAATTAACAACCTGATAATTGGTTAATTTCTAGCCATGATTATTTTCCCTCAGTGTATGTACATCATGCATATTATACAATTTTGTCACAAATTTATTCATGACTCAGTGTGCAATTTAGTCAATCTCTAATGCCGTTAATTAATTTTATAATAAAATAAAGGCCGAACAGAGTACCTATAGTTTAAAATAGATTATTATGTTATAAATAATGCAATTAGAGAATTGTATGATAAATTTAATCAAAATTTAGATCTTTTCAATGATGTGTATGTACAAATTGAATATGTGCATGTGTGAGAATTTGATAGATACTTATTGAAATACACAATTTCCGGAATTATTAAATAACTCATGATAATATGGTTATGATATAATAAAATAGATTTAAATTCAGAGAATTAAGTTTATAGCCCCATTGGTTCCATTCGCAGGGATATAGTTATGAGTACATACAAACCAACAACCTTCTATCTTACGAGTATCTATTGATTTAGGAGATTGAATGGAAACATTAAATTGAACAATCTTAATCTGATTATTGTATATCAATATATTCATTAGAATCTATAACTCACCCAAGTAGACTTAACTTTAAGGATTTAAGATCCTATTTATATTTTGAGACGAAGTTAATTACAAAATAATATTCTGTATCTGATATTTATACAAAAACCAAACATTTTTTCAAGTTGAGTTTATTTTAGTTTCTGACAAGTCTTAGCTTTATCTTCGATAAGGGCTTTAACATCCAGCGTTGTATGCAACTAAATATCTAAATATGTATTTTTCTTCACGATATCAAGATGTAATTGGTGGAGAGACAATGAGTGTTTTAGGAGTAGTGTCCACTTTTTTTTTCGTTAAAATGTCATTATTTTGTATTTATCAGTGTAATTATAATAAGTCTCCAAATCATAGAACGAGTCAAGGCGACTTATCATCCACTTAAGATTTTCTAATGTTTTGAAAAGTACTATCAAAGCATCAACGAATCTTAGAACATTTATAGTGATACCTTCAATTCTGACTCCACCAATGTAGCTTGGATACAGAACATCATGAAAAGAGCGAAAAGTAAAGCACTAAGTGTACATCCCTGTTGCACACCATTATCGGATTCTAGGAGTTTACCAATGATGTTCATATAATTTTCGAATTGGAAACATTTACGAACAAATACAACACGCAAACGCGACTATAGAACCATGAATCTTGTCCTTCCTCAAGCTATGTTCCTAAGCTCAATGCGCTTATTCTTTGCTCATGCTACTCGTACTTTTGAGTACATATTAAGTGTGCACTTAAATCTAAAATAAAGCCATTAATCAGTGACGTCCATAGCGAAGAAGCTTCAATCTTTTACAAGTTTCCGATACGTTTTACCAAATTTTAGGAAATTTTACTCTTATAACCAGCCTTAAAGGCATGTTTGAAGTAAATTTAAGTGATTAGGGGCAAGAAACTTATTTATTTTGTGATATGATGTTGAAATTAAATAAAAAAGTTAGCACTTTGTGGGCGTTTGTTGCATTGGTAGTTTTTAATAATTTTTTTCCAAAATTGATGCCCATGATGTGTTTGATTTGTTTTTTAATAAAGTCGTTTTTTTTTGTTAAATTCTTAATTTTTATTCTTTTGGCCACAATTGCGCCAAAACATTATGTGAACAAAAAGATTTAGTTTTATTTTTTATGATTTTTTGTTTTGCTGAATTATATTACTTTTAAACTCGTATTTTATTTTACCTTTTGTTTTTTATCATTTAATTCAATTTAAATTGAATTAAATGAAGAAAAACAAAAGGTAAAATAAAAAGATTTAGGCTTTCATGGTCTACTTTATTTAGCATAAGAAAACCCTGCGACAATATCGCCTACCATAAAATGCACTACTAATCTGCAGGTCAATATATTACCGACTTGTAAAATCTCTAAGCAGGTTATGACTTTATAGAATCATCAAATCCCCGCTTTGAATTCTTTGCAAGGTTGTTCGTGAACCTTGAGAAGTTCAGGATGTTCATCTAGGAAGCAGTTTATGATCTTATAGAATTATGCAAATCCTTGCCTTGAATTCTTCACAAAGTTGTCCGTGAACCTTGATAAGTCGGGGGTGTTCGTCCACAGATGCCTCTCACTTTTTTTCACTTATGAACGTATTTTTCTCTTAAGTATTTTATTAAAATAACAAATAAATCTCCCAAACTTAGCCAGTTTTTGCCACACCTGAGTCATATAAAATAAATTATTTTGTACAACGTCAGCCGTGTTCTTATTTTTAATTCTATTCCCACACAATCTACATACGTCACCGTCAAAATCCTGCTGAAAAATTTATTAAACACCCAGAAACACGTGAGCCTTAAGAAAATACCCAAATGCTATCATTCGAACGCATTCCATCGTTATTTTCAACCAACACTCTTCAGCAAGATTTACATTGTAAGCAAAATTTTGTATTGCTCGAAACCCATAAATATAGTCTTTATTTGAAGCATGCATTGCTAACCGCGAGTTGTAGGTGTCATGGTTGCCATTATAGACAGAAAAACCATTTTTGGGTTTTGAGTGACAACGGCTGGGAATTGAACCCAGACCAGCCTTTTTCTTTCTTTTGTCTGCCCAGTTTTCTTTCCCACCATGCGATGGTGCGAAAGATCAGAGGGAACTCTGAAAACATTCATGTGCGCCTGCGCATGTCTTTAGGGGGAAGAAATGGATAGGATCTTAAATTTTCTTCCGAATCTGAACTGTTAAGATGAGAGGCACTGGTAAATGGCAAGAGCTATATTTAGAGGCTTTTATTTTTGACTGCCTCTCGCAAGAGACATTGTTTGTGTTTTAGGTGATATAGGCCGGGATTAAAACCCAAAGCTCAAGCGTAAAATACCAATGCACTAACCATTTAGCCAAAGGTTATAATGCATAAACTTTCTCAAACCAATAGGAGATAAAATAAATCAATTTAAGAAATTAAAAGGTATAAATCGGGGAGGGATGTCAAATTTTGTTTTTTGATGCTTTAGACTTTAAAGAGGAATAAAAAACATATTCCAGCTCACTAAAAATGTTTGTGATTACAAATTGTGTTCAAAAGCCACAGTGGCTGGCAATCTTGCTACTATTACATCCAGCAGAACAGATAAACACTCACAGCCCTTACAGTCACCTCGAAATGTTCTGCTTTCATTATTTTTAGTGGGAAAAATCAAAGAAGCAAATAAATGAATGCAAAGGTGGATGCAGCCAGCACCATAAAAACCATAGCACCAGCAGCCGAAAATACTTGCAAAGCTCAGTCTATAAATTCAACAGTTTCCGGGCGATTTTGCAACCTTCGAATCGATGGAGCTTCAATAAATTTGTTGCAAATCGTAAAACTTGACTGCATTTACTCTCCAGCCCCCTCAATATAAAGCACAGAGGCACCTATGTACGAGTATATATGTATTTATTTCACGTATGAATTTATTAAGCTTCTGCCAGCATATTCGATCGATGGGGCTGGTGTGTTGAATCACATCAGATTTTACCATACACAATTTGTTGGTTTTATTTTTGTTTTTGCTTTGGTTTGTCAGTAAATTCGAATTCACTGACTATGTAGTATATATTTTTCATTGAGCCATCAACCCTTTTGTTTTTTTTTGTCACAAAATAGATGCTAGAATGATAGTTTTTAACTAATTGCTTGCTGCAAAAGCGCTATTGGAGTTGCTCCTCTGGTTGTTTGGAAAACTCAATATGGGACACTATGGTCAAGTGCAATTTAAACCGTCCAACTTGCGTCCTTAGTAAATCAATTTTAGAGGAGAATGACTTTTCGGTAAATTGAATGTTGCAAGTCCTGGTAAACTGTATTGCATCTGAGTCTTGTTGAGAGTTTGTGACTGTCCCAGTAGGTGCTTAGCAACTTCTACAAAAACCAATATCTTTCAATAAACGTTATAGAATTTTTTAAAGGGGATTTTTGGCAGTTTTTTTCTGACATCGAAGAAATGTTTTTCTTAATATATGTATTATACGTAAAGGTAGACAGCTTAAGGTCTATGGACATTGTTCAGCAGCAATATACATACTTTGACGTTTTTATGTGTCGCACGATATTTGAATTAGGAGCAATGAAAGAGAATAATTTTGGGTCTCGTACTATAAAAGGCACGTATACTTCTTGAGAATTTTTGGGTTCATAGTTCCTTGTCTGCAGAAAATGATCTTTCAAAAAAATCCTTGACTCTCTTTTCCTTTTCAAAATTAATGGATTAAGTTGTCAACCCATTTTCATCCTCTGATTCTAATTCTATTCCAGAAACGTCTGGTGTCCCGCAGGAAAGGCACCTTGGCCCATTGGTTTTAATCTTGACTATATGAATGACGTTGGATAAAAGACTTTTAATTCAGTCTACAATCATTATGACCTTTTTACACCTTTACACCGTTTGCAACCTGATGCCTTGAAAATTTTTTTATTAAATTTAAAGCTCACAAGAGTCAGGCTTTCAATTCACTCCTAAGAGGTATCTTCTGGACTATCTAGAAAGCTTACTCTGCACTGGAAATTGTCAGGCTATGGACTAAAGAATTCTCTGACGCCTATGTGACATTTGTTAATCATCTTCTCGAATATACAAGCCATATCTTAGTAACTCGCAGTAAATCGGAGCTGTTCAAGTTAGATTCTTTCGTTTTTCCTACTGGGTCTGATGTGCATAATCTTCCTTCCTGCGAAGATCGTTTAAAATAGATTAATCTTTACCATTTGGCTGATATTATCTTCACCCAACAACTTCTAGCTGTGAATATTGATTGCCCAGTGCTTCCCCAAAAAAATATACCTCCAGACCAACTCTTTCAACCTCACCCTATCTGATACCCTAAGAACCTTGTATTATTCCTAGAAGTACCCTTTCTAGACTTAACAAAATTTCCCCCCCCCCCATTTTTCTCTAATTGTTGCAATGTAGAATTTTCAGTTTTCTGCCGAATCCGAACGGCTATTGACTATTTAAAAAAAAAATATCACAAATTTATGAAGGCTAAAATAGAAATTCGGCATATTTGCATGCATCCATGCATACAGCGCTGCACCTGAAACACATATAGATGTGCATACTTTTTAATATTTCTGAAATAATGCATCTGACAGCGACAAATTTAATCCTAAAATATGGTTTGACATTAAGGCTTTATTTAAATACCTAAATTTTGAAGATCCAATCGTAAGAAGTCAAGTTATAATTTTTGAAGCTTAACCAATCGAAGTTTTTGCATGATTAATCAACCGATTTTTTATAAGCGCCCTTATCGTCTCTGCTGTTAAATCTATCCATACAAAACCATTTTAGATTTGTAGATGATGGTTTTTCAAATTTGACAACATTTTCGTCAAATTTTCCGTATAGAAAAGTGAAAATCTTCTCGTAGGTATTATAAATTTTTTTGCATTTCCTTAAAAACTTGTAAACACAAATGTATTCTGGGGTTAAAACTGAATTTAGAAGACTGTCGATTCTTCACTTAAACTCTTCATTTTGGCGAACTGACTTCAACTTTTGAAATTCAAAACATTACTCAGCACTGGGCTACCTTGAGCTTGTCTGCTCACATACAAACCTGTGTTGTTCAATTTCCCAGTATGAAAAACGCTTTTATGGAGTTATTTCTGCACTTCAGTATAAAAGACTGGAAAAAACAGCACTTGGTGTTATTTGTATAACTAAATAGTTGTTTTTTTTTTTTTAAATGTTTTGACTACATCGTTAGGAAGCAACTCATATATCAAATGAAATCCATTGAACATCCGATCTCATCTGAGGGCAGAATAAATAGAAACCCAGTGGATCAATATACCAAAGGGATGGGAAAGGGTTTTTTTTATGATTAAAATCTCGAACATTTCGTGGTGGATAATTTTGAAAAAAGTTAAACGATTGAGTGTTTATAGATTTCAATAAATCGTTTTACCAAATTAGTCACCATTTAGTTTAAAGTGGTTTACCAATTAAGTCACCAAGTAGCATACCTTTTAGGAAAAATTTAAGAAAATTGGGCCTAATCGCTCATCGTGGGCTTGTATATAAATTCGGTGTTTTGTAACCGAAAACCGATTCTTTGAATGTACCTATATTTCTGGATCATTTACTTTTAACTCAGAAACCAATTACATATTCATAAAAATGGTTCAACTGGGGGTCTAGACATCATCGCCATCTTTTGGTAACATCTCAAGGTAGAAGTCTTGCGGTTTCTCCTAAATACTTGGTTGCATCTCAGCAATGTTTCAAATAATTACGAACTGCGAAAAGTTCTTCAGCACTCAGAAGATCACATCGAGCTTCTTGTTGTGGAAATCGCTGAACTAATGGTTAAATTGTTAATTAAATTAATTGAGAACTAAGCGTATTAGAAACATGAAAGAAATTTCGACATGATCTCTGTGCCGGAATAATCGAATACGGAATTTCAAAATAAAATTGAACAAATTTGGTTCTATGTCCTGGGCTTCCATTTTTAATAAATTTCTTCTTTAAATTCTCTAGAGTGTGTCAGTGTGTGTTGTTCAAATTTCGCTCACTGGGCGTTGTTTATAGTAAACCTAATATCATGTTAGTTTTTACCTTTAAAAACCCTCTCTTTACGTTTGCAAATAATGAATCAAAAATGAGACGTATGTATGAATTTAATTCTTACCACTTGAATACATTGAACATTACGTTTGACCAATTTACCCCATAGTATCATTTATTTTGAAATTATATCATGATTGTTACATATCGCTTGCATCCATCATTTAATAATAATAATCATCAATGACAGTTTATTGGATTATTTGGTAATAATTAAAATATATTCCATAATGTATTTTTGGAAAATGATTAAAATCCTTCCAGGGAAACGCTTTTTGGTTTGACATTATTGTTTGCGTTCGATCCCAAATTCGAATTCGATAATTATCACATCTTCCTAGAAACAACATTTCAATTAAACTACACTAACTGTGATATTAAATTAGCCTTGCTTTGTGGTTATTCCAGCTTAAAGAGTCACCCTACAAAGTTCTGATTGCGTAATGCAGTTTGCATACGACTTGCTATCCAAATAATTTGCTTATATCATTTCTGAGAAGTCACCTTAAAATCAAATTACATCGCGGCAGATTAAATACCAAACCACAATACAATAATTCACCTTGTTATTTAACTTTTAGAAATTACCTTTCAAAGATTTGATGTTTACAAAATTTTAATTAAAAATTGCACAATTATTTTTGTGCGTTTGAGATGAAAACAAATAGAATTTAATTGATTCCGGAAAATCTACACTGTTAGCTCATTGCTGTTTCCCTGATGAAAGTAACTCCCAGCGAAATTTAATCCTTCCATCACTTAATCCAATTAGCCAGGAAACTGTTGTAGCTGATTGCGGATTGAATTGCGGAGAGTAATCTTAAATGCACCACGCCGCACCTCCGTTAGTTTAGGCCACATATCAGCAGTGTACCATGAGATATGAGAAAACTTTTCTCACAGTTCGGACGAAAATCTACCAACTATTTTCCGTTGCCTGGTTTTTAGCATTTAACGTGCCCTTTTGATATCGTTGGCAGTTTGGTGCTGTCGCCGTGGTTATGGTTATTACAAACACAAAATGGCGGGTAGCTATTGACAATTTGTGTTTCCTGTTTTTGCGATTCGGAAATTGGAATTCTTTTGGCTATAGAAAAACTTTAACCGTGTATCAGTCTGTGAGATTCGAAAAACCTCCTCCATTCATACAAAAGAACGCTTTTAATATTCGACGATTTACATGAGGCTAGATATTGTAAAACGTGTGCACGTTTCAATTAAAATAAATTAAGCTGGTTTCCTCTCTTTTCTTGCTCGTGGAACACAAACAATGATGTCCTCTGAGTTAATTCATATGAATTGAAATGTTATTTAAAAGTCCCTCCTGAACAAGGGCGTATCATGAATCTGAACTAGGGGTTATGAGTGAAGTGGGTACCCTGGTAAATTAAATTAAATAATTGGACTCCAATTATGCTACTGGTTTTTGGTATAAAGTTTACCTAACTTTTAACTCAATAATAGATTTGATAATTTGATTGACAATACTGTAGATTCTTCAAGCAAATTTAAATAAGCTTTTTTCCAATTATATAATGTATAAACTATAAATTTGAATGTAAGGTTCGAAATTAGCTGGGTGTTAAATAAATAAATAGGATAAATATGTTCCTTCAATTCTAAGATAGAACCTTAGTAAACCCTCAAAGCCTTAAAGCTGAAGATACGACCGGATTTTTGATGCGAAACAAAATAATAAACAGCATAGTTTACTGGGTTAGAGGACAGAATATTTTTACCACACCAAATATTCAATCTACATAAGTGTACACGATTGGTAGATCTTACAAAATTGTCAGATCTGTCAGTGATAAATATTCTTACAAGGTCTCACAATTAATTGTCAGAAAATTTATCTGACAATTAATTGTAAGAAATCTGACAATCATGTGTACGCTAGCTTTTTTTTTTTTTTTTATAATCTACCCGCGCTCAAGGGATTAGATTACCCTTTAAATGTTTCAACACAGCGCGGGCGTGAAGTTAAGAAGATAAGGAAGGATAGGAAAGATGTGTGGCACGATGTTCTGAGACTGAAGGTTGTTGTCTCAGATATTTTATCTCCAGGGATGGCGGCTGAACTAAAGCGGAGAATGCCGTGTCTTATTTGTATGTCGCTTATAATTCACATTATTTTATTCGTATTCATCCTTGTTGGGCATACTAGTTTAACTCAATTACATGTTGTTAGTGTTATGCCTGAACAACATGTAATGAGTAAACCAGCAACCCAGTGATGACAAGTTTAGAAGGTTTTTAATGGAATTAAAATGACATAGACGACGGCAGGGATCGAACCTGTGATCATGAGGTTCGCAGGCGAGCACACATCCATCGCGCCACGGCCACCCCCAATGACAATTAATTGTAAGATGGTAAATTGTAAGGTACATATTTGATAATCGTGTACAAACACAATTTACTGTCAGGCCTGCCAATTTTTATCGTTGTCTGACGTTTCTGACAATGAAGAAATTGTAAGTTATATGTTTTTTAGCATCATACATTTTTTTCACTGTCAGACAATTTGCTGCCCAGGTTCAAATGAAGCAGTTTCCATAACCAACAAAAACTGACAATTAGTTTTGTGTGTGCACGGTTGGTAGAAAATCTATCAATCTCTTACAACTAATTGGTAGGTTTTTGGCCAGCTACCTGAAAATAAATTGTCAGCGAATTTCTGACAATTAATTTAAAGAGATTTGTAGATTTTCTACCAACCGTGTACATACACAACTTAATCGTCAGCTCTTTGGTAGATAATTATCAGACATTGTCGGGTCTGACAATATTGTAAGATCTACCAATCGTGTACACATAGCTTTAGGCTATTAAGTTCAACTTGTAGGAGAATGTGGTAATGATCAGCTTTAGTGGTCTTTGAAACTTTCATATCAACAGCAAATATAAAAATCTTACTAGAACGTATACATGATAGAATTTCGTTTATAGCGAGAGTGAATAAAAAAGGCCCCAGATGACTTCCCTGAGGTACACCTGAGTGAGCAGCAAATTTGAAACAGAGTTTAGAAATTTGATGTTCGGAGGATCTATTTGCAAGATACGATTTTGTAACTTGATCGAACACCTTAGAAAACTCAGTTCATCGATAATCCACTTCACTTCAATGTTTTAATATATTAAAACGTTTATGCAAAGAGGTAAGGAAGTTGGTTACTGTTGATTTTCTTCTCACTAAGACTAACCTTTGTACCTATTACATATTAAGCACTTTGAAGTTTTTAAATTATTACACATGGCTCTTTCTTATTAATGTCTTAAAGTCTCACAGTCATACTTGTTGTTTTTTAATACTAAATTTACAGTTTTATTTTAAAAAGGTTATTCAAATTTGATCATAAGTTTAAATAAAATGTAAATACTATACTGATTTTAATGTAAATAAAACTAAAAACATGCTTGAATGCCTTAAAAAGAAACACGAAATAATTTTAAGCTTTCCTAAGATCTAATCTCAAGGCTTACATGAATTTAGTTTAAAATACACCTTATAATTCAAATTCTTTAAGAACAGACATGCTTTTAATAAGCTTAAGTGTTATATCCCTAGGCTTCAAACAAGATAAGGGGCCAACTTTTTCATACACAAATTCTTGAGATAAGAAGGAGATCTCTTGAATAATGTCTTAAGAAATCATATTAATTTGGCTTTTCCCCTTACAAAAGCCTCCATATGAATTAGTATTAGAATTATTAGTATTAGTATTAGATTCAATGAATAAATTAAACAAAAATTAAATGAGTTAATAACAATTCCATACGAAATAAACTCTCATTACCACTTCTACCTTCAAGAGTGATAGACGAAGATGCTTGGGTTTATTGAAGGAAAGGCATACAAAAAACCAAACTTTCACATTTATATCAGTATGATATTATCTGCAAACAGTATGACATTCACCTTAAGACGCCGTATTCCTTGGCACAAGGAAGCCATTCGGTGGTGTCGTCAATACAGAGTGCACAAAAGTAATGGACTAAGATTTCAGCCCTGGGGTACTCTTTGAATTGTTTCTATATTCGAAGATGTTTTGGTACTGATATTAACTTAATTTTAAATTACTTTCGACTCAGTTCCTAAGCCAAATATTTAAAGATTTTTTTAAATTGCGAATCAGAAAATACTCAAAATGTGTTGAACTTTGCAGATTTTTCATTTCAAATTAAATAAGTCCCTTCCAATTACCACTCATCCATTAACTAACCCTCTGTGAGTTCGAAGAACAAAAGTTCGTTCCCAATAATTATTTTAATAACTTACCTTATCTTTAATAGAGGAAGTTTATAAAAATGTAAATTTTTTTTCTCTAAAATTCCTCTAAAGTTTTCCTTACGCTTTACTATTCCTCCACCACCATCCCGTAAATCAATTGAAAATTATTCTTTTTGCCAATAATAATTTTACCCTCCACAGCTGTTGGCATGTTTATCTATGGATACATTTTCCACTGAGAGTATCTCTAGTGTGTATTTTGTATGAAGTACGAAAAATGAACTCTGAAACCTGCGGAGCTTCACATGATTGGAGAGGCAACTTTCTTTCCCTAAGGGAACTAATAACGTAAAAAATAATCTAAGTAACATATTGGCATTCAACTTCGGACAGGAAAAATAATAATAAAAAGATTTTGCAAAAAATATTCCTAACGAAGTTTCTCCTTTGGCGTAGTTTTTCGATAGAGTGAAATAATTTATCGTTCTAGTTCGGAGAATCGTAACATTGCATTAAAATCGGATTGAAAAAGAGAAAAATACAAGAAAAATACGAGTACTGTGTAATAGATTGCAATGATTTACATGGAATTTTTCGGACCGCTTCTAAGAATAATCCTTTTGGTTGCTTACTTCCGTTTTTGTGTTCATCCTAGGACTTCTTTTTTTTTAATTTGAGTTCATTAGAACTGCAAGTCGATTTCCCTGTAAATTCGTTGCCCAAGACCTGAGTGAGTAAATTTGTTTGAATGATAAATTGTAAGGGAGGAACAGATAGAAGAACAAATAAAAAGAAATAAATGCAATTTATAAATGACACGTGAAAAGGAAGGAAATTTTAATTTTGAGTATATCCTTAATTTGATTAGATTTAGTTGAAATAGTTCCGAGTTTATTGGGAAATTAATACATTTGCATAAAACAATTGCAATTCAATGGCAGCAATATATAAATATAATTACAAAAAATGTATAGACCTTGATTAGATAGATTATTATTATTAGTATACTCAATTAGATAGTTGATTGAAATTATGTTATAAATATTATTACTATGCAAATTTGACTATGGAAACACAAAATTATTATTATTATTTACGCGCAGTATGATTTTGGTGGATGGTGGTGGACAATACAAACACAAACTTATATGCGCCATCGAGCGTTCTCTGAACCATGAAGAGCATAAATATGGTTGAATCCCAATAGAATGGTTTTTTTTTTTTTAACAGTGTTGACACATCTGCAATTAAAACTGCATTATCAAACCTAATGTTATATCCCGATTAGGTTGGTGATTATCTTACATCATCATCATGTCCTGTAACCCCGGTTGGGGCATAGGGGGCCAACGAATTTTCTTGGTCCTACACCGTTCCGCGCCGTTCTCTGGGAATCCACTTCTGCTAAGAGTGTTGATTTCCATGTTGTTCTTGGTCTTCCAACCCGCCGCCGCCATGCACCCTGAGAATCTCATTCAAAGGACTGCTTTGAAATATCATCGTTTGGCTTCTCTAACATACTATCTACAGTTTGAGTTATTAATTACAAAAAGTCTATATAAACTATTTTGATACATGAGATCTGCCAATGTCTAGAGCTCCCGCAAGATGGTAGTCAAACTTTCCCTCGTTAAAACTTGGTGTAAAATAAGCTATTGCAGTGTTTCACTTTATCAATCTTGTAAGAAGGGCAGTCGGAGAGACAAAAATTGTTTTTTTTTTTAACTGTAAAATGTTAATCATCTCTAGTATAATCTGAATTTTTGGGAGCACCTGAAGGCTGTAGTTTGAAGTATTCTCAAGTTCCAGGTTAAAACTTTCAGGTCGTTATTCTTTTGAAGCTCTTGTTGCCTTTTGAGGATTATCATTAACCGAGATTCCTCGTGTCTCTTTCATAACTGGTAATTTTACATGGTATGGAAGTTAACAATGGGAATGAATCCCTACTTTACTTTAGGGCAGAGAGACCGACATTTCGATACCAATAACTACAAGTCACAAGAAGTCACGTACTTCCCTTTTCGACAACCTGTTTGGTAATGAAAATCCTAAAAACTTCAGCTCTTTATATGGTAGTGTGATTCACGTAAGATGATCACTTAGTAGTTTGGCTTAACTGGAACTGGAAACTAAACCATTGTTTCTATATAGAGAAGCCTTCTTCTATTGTTTTCTCGTGAGAACTTTGGTTAGCAAGGTCTTTTGTCTGCTCAACTACGTCAACTAGTAAGAAGAGCCTTACTTCTACAGGATCGAGTTTCGCTTTGCATAGCTCTAAGTATCATCGCAGCTTCCATTATAAGAGAATAAAGTAAAAAAAAACATGGTTGTTGTTAGGGGCACATTTTTTATTTTTAATTCCTCTAAGCAACCTCAAAGTGGCTTTATCGATCTAAATTTCCTTTACTTTCTTGCTCCTGTCCACTTTTTTTTTTTAATTTATGTGTTGCTTGTAATTTTGGCAGATTTATCATATCCTCCTGATGTGTCTTCTTAATTTTTAATTGGACTTAGTATTTTAATAGCAGCTGAGAAAGTTGTATCTTCTCGGTGAATTATCTCAGTATCATCTTTCTTGTCTGGTTCATCGTCGGCTTCGTTTAAATTCATGAGCTAAATCCTTTTTCAATTTCCTTTTCGATTTCTGCATTTGTATTATAGGCTTGGGATGTAGACATGCCTTTCATTTCTGGATTTAATTCTTGATTAGTTTCCAAGGATGAATCGCAGTCTGCTGAAACTTCAGTATTTTCATCCTACTTATACTTTTTATAACGGTAGAGAACTACTTGTTTCAACGTTGCCATTTTGTTTCAAGAGAGTTCAATTAATAATGTCAGGTGTGTAGTAAGAGATTACTTCTTTACTTCTGATGTTCTGACTAAGAAACCTCAAGTTATTTATGACTACAATTATAATGGTGCTGAATGCAATTTGTACCCGACTAAAGGATGATTAACCGAGAAGGAAGGATTGTGTTTTTGGGGTTGTTTTGTTTCACACAAATAATTAGTAGATTATTATTTTCAGCACAGCATTTTCGAATAGACTTAGACAATAAGTTATGTTCTAAGAAAGTTTGATTGGTGATGATGATAAAGGTTTAGCGTGAGGATTCCCATAGTGTGCCCTTAACCCATTGATCTGTATTCACAATAAAAACCTCGTTTTCAATGACGTTCAACTAATTGGTTATTACAGTTTCTCAAAAACAGTAAATTAACTTTTTTTTATCAATATATGTACATACAGGCCAGATTCTCTGGGTTCCTATGATATACTCGTATAGTTAAATATCACAAAAAATGGAAAGGATTAAAATTGAAAATACGGTTTTAATAAGTTGTCCGTCACACAACACTTTTCTCCTGTAGGCTGTGCCTGAAAATAAATTACACTTCAAAAACAGTTCCTTACCCTCATCGTATAAAAGAGCACTCACAGTATGAATTAACCATGTCAAAAACTCATCAAAAAAAAAAAAGGAAGGCATTTACATTCTCACACACTTGCAACAGGTTTCGGGGTTAGAAATAGAACAACAACTTGTCGCAACAAATCACATCAAACAATATTCATATTCAACCCTTGAAAACAGTCAAAGAACTTTTTTGGCCTAGACCTTCGCTTGTTCGTTTATTTATTCCTACCTTGTCGTCGTCGAGCACAGAAAATCGCACATAAATCCTAAAATCTGAATGTGTAGAAACTCTTAACTTGACAGTGAAACCCACTCGAACAGAAGACATGACATGTTTTTGTTTTATAGCCTTTGACCTTTTCTTGAAATAAAAACCCGTAAATTTGCTTCATAGCCGAAAACCCTTCTGAGAAAGTCTTACCACAATGCGGTTGATTATGCGGCAATTATGATTATGATGGAAGTGAAATTAGAAAGTAGAGAGAAATTAATTCGTTAATTGCTAAGACTTCAGGCCCAAAGCAATTTTGTTAGTTCCTGGAAATTACATGTAATTGTCAAAAAAGCAGCTTTTCCGCATCAATCAAAAATGAAATGTTAAAATTTGATGCTGTTTGTGCGTCGTCCTGATTTGCTGCTGGGTATATTATGTGGCAGCGAAAATTCTACTATTTTCAGAAGTAGAGTGTGTCCTTGCGAAAAATGTTAGCTACATTTCCATGAGGTTAATTTGCTTTGAAGTCAGCGTTTTTGAGAGAAATTCAACCAGCTTTTGAACAAAGTCAAACAAAAAAACACATCCTTAATCTAGGAACACAAAAATAAATCTGCTTTTGTCGTTTTAGTTGTTACAAAAGGAGGCAAAAATAATGCAATAATTTGGTTGGAGACATTTTGTAAATGAATCTCGTTATCCTTTCTGCAATGGAGAATTATAATTATAATTAGAAAATTCTTTTCTTGTGAGCATACGTTGAGACTTTAAGTGACAAAATAACGAAAGGACCAAGGGCAAAGTGAGAGTAGTTAAATTACCATGCAATTATCCTTTTTAATGAAAACATAAATTAAGCAAATCATTTTACTGTTTTTGTCCTTCTCAAGTGATGTTTTATTATGTCGTTTTTTTTTTTTTTTGTTGGTGTAGTTGAAAATTGTATGCACTTTGACTTTATAATAATTTTATTTTTGTGTCCTTCAACGACAAGAATAAAAGTTGAAGATTATATGAGTGATGACGTACATAAACACTTTGGATTTTTAAAAGGAGTTGATTTGATTTAAAATGAAACCAATTTATTAGACAAGTAGCGAGCCTGAGTTGAAAAAAGTGAAGTCATGGCGTAAAACATATCAATATTTCTTTTAATAAAAATTAAGTAAAAAAAATTAACACTGAATACAACACATTAATTAAAAGTTTCGACTTGTCCTTAAGTTCTATCTACCTTAAGAGACGTAAATAAATTGAATTAAATACTTTGACACCTTCTGATAGTTTTGATTAGACAGTTTCTCTGCTCAAGCTGCTTGGTCTTCCTGAAAAGTTTTTGTATTTTACTCAAAAATACCTACATACCAAAAAGTTTCATCTTTCTATTACTGTCCATATTAAATTCGACGCCAGATGGTTGGGAAAGTTTGTCCTTTGCTATTCTTTAATTTCGAAAATTAAAAAGCCCTTCATGTGAGAAAACTAAATAAATTTCCGATGACTTGAGTTCATTCTGCTCCCTAATCGGGTCGTTACTCAAGTCACTTTTCCAATTTCAACGAACTTAACCTTCTAGCTTGCATCCTTTTGGCTCCTGTCTCCTGTGCATAGATTTGAAATTCAATTCAATTCAATGAATGTGTGAAAAATAACTTTGCATCCAATGCAAACATTATCTTGGTTGAACACCAATCATCACCCACCCCCCTCCCCCTCTGAGTCTATCAATTGAAAAAGGAGATGCATTTTTCAAAGGATATTGAATAAGTCATGTATGGAAAATAGATGCACACTTCCTTAGCATTCACTCTAATCGTCATCCTCCATTCTGCTTCGAGTTAACACTTTTCAGCTTCTCACATATCCTTTGCATGATTAATGACAGATCCTTGTAGGACTTGAAATATTACATGGAAAGGTGACGATGAATATGAGAGGAGAGGAGGTGGCATATCAGAACCCACACAAGATGAATTTTCGTATTAGTTAGTTATTGGCTCATCATTCATGAAGGGATGAATCTCTAATGAGGAGTGGCACATATTTGGGAATACGCAAGGCTTAGCCGGATGATGAAAAGTGAATTTATTCTTTGCACAGAAAAATGGTATTAGAATAACCATACCGTTTTAAGTAAATATTTAATTTTTTTCGTCGATTTTTATGTTTTTTGTTATTTGGGTAAAGCAGAAGCATCATTAACCATTTAAGCCTTAGAGCTCACACCAACGTTTAAATGGTGAATGCTCTTGCCGTTCTTCTTAACTAGAAGGTCACTGAAGAAGGTTCACAGTATTTCATCTTCCTTATGTCCTCTCGATCCTAAGTCAATTATTCAATTTTTTATTGATTGTTTATGGGATACTGTAATTATTCCATTTCCTGGAGTCTTCAAAATGTATTGTACCCAATCCATATACCCCATCAGGTTCGTCACAATGTCGGAAGACAGCCCCTTCGCGTAATATGGCAACGACTAAACTAAAAGGATGAGTTAACAGGAAATATATGTATAAGTCACCGACAAAAAGGTTTATCACTCCCTTAAAAAAAAATACCCTACCGTTGATCATGTACTTATTACTCTACTGTCTGTTTCGGAAGTGCCCCTAGTGACCAAGCCCTTTCTACCGTCAGCTGCTGCTTCAAGACCAAGATTGTTCAGTACATTCTATCTCAAATGACGTGGAATAAGAGTCGTTAGACATACATACCCTTATGTCTACACATACTCGTATCTTAACAGCGTACGAAAATCCTGCATACCTATCTTAAAAGTTTGATACTCGTACATAGCTTATAAAGTTTTGCACAAATTCCTAAAAATTGTTCGTAAATTCGTAACAAAAATTCCAGACCATGAGTCTGGATTCCCTAACCGCATAATCCATTATAAACTTATACTTCGCAAACAGAATCAAATAACTCTGGATTACATAACATCTGCGAGCAGAAAAACTTCCCTAATAACTGACCTTATTATATCCTTTTTCCTCGCGTGGCTCTTACCTGCTCACCTCTCATACACTCTCTACTTTTGGCAGAAATATTTACATTCTCATTGAATATTCATAAATCCCCAATGCCACTGTATCCATAAGCTTAATCCATTCCGTACAAAAAAAAAAAACAAAGCACCAAAACGGAAAATGAGCATTTCGCAACGGAAAGGACGATCTAACATTAATTCTACTTATGAAGCAAAGTAGCTCCTTTGAGGAGGCAGTGGACTGTGTGTGTGGGTGTTTTTTTTTTTGTTGAACATTTTTTATTAATTCACCCATAAGGCACCAGCACTTCCCCACCCGTTTAGCAATTATTAAACGTTGTCCTCCTTTGGCCGTCCTTTCAATTTACTTGCTTCTTCGCACAATCAAAGTTCTAATAGCAAAATGTAAATATGCCTCCAACAACAATCCCAAAAGGAAATCCATGCGAAATTACTATTCTCACAAACTAAATTTATATAACATTAAAAATATACTTTAGCATAGATTTGAGAAAAGTCCCTTAAGGCCTAAGAAAAAGGGAAAGAGCGAAGCTGATCCCCATCCGGAAGCAACATCCTGCACATTAGAGATAAAAAAAATCATCTAAATTGGATTTGTGTGTGCGAACGTTCGTCGACGTCGTCGGTTATTTCAAAAGGACGAAGAAGGAAAAGTTGGTCAGTGTTCCTGATCGGCCATTTCAAGCGCAAGTTCTCGTCCTTAAAGATGATATCCATTTCAGAACAAAATTGATGGATAGCTTGGGAAAGCAAGATGCATTTCTTATGTCCAAAGTTGTGTTGTTTAATCTTATCTGCTGAAAGGATGAGCTTCGAAGAATATAATAAATTCTATTTGCTTCGAGTTTTCTTCCTTTTTGTTCTCCCTTACTTTAACAATCTTTTTTTTTTTTTTGACTTGCACATTCAAATGGACCTAGTCGTCGTAAGTCTAAGTTAAATGGGATTTTCTTCATGGCGTAAGGTTGCCTTACCGCTCATTCTATACTTTTTCATTCTTTTAAGGACGACTTCTGCGTTCTTTGTTTTAATTTATTTTTTTCACATTTTCAAAGATATCAATTCTCAGAAATTTTGATGGAGGAAAAAAGTTTAGATGACTTTGTTGCTTGCCATAACATCTGTAAGACTGTTTGGAAATGGCCCAAACAATAATTTGAATTCCAAGAAGAAGTGTGGTTAATTAAGGTTTTATTTGTGATGAGGTTGTTTATAATAATTGTTTGGAATTTGAATAATGAGGGAATAAGCTAGCATAGAAAAAAAAGAAATTATAAGAAAACTTTTGGTAGCGGGAATAATTTAAAATTTGTTTATTATTATTCTCAAAATATGTGCCAGGGCGATATAATTTACGCGAAGCAATTTTAACGATCGGAGCTTGGGGGATTCTGTCTCAAAAGCTGTTTTAAATTTTAATGACTTGACAAAATTTAAGGAACTTTTGTCTCAGGGGCCGGGGAGATATTTAAATGCGCGTTCATTTAAGGTACTATAGTACGGTCTAGAACGCACCATTTTTGGGAATTTTTTTCTCAGAAACCATATTAGGCAATAATATAATTTTTTTTTAAATAATGAATACATGCGTCAAGAGTACAAACAAAATTTTTCTGTCGAATTTTGTCCAAACTATAGAGGGCGCCAACGTCGACTCATCAAAAAACACATTGTCCCGTTGCGGACAGTTAATCTCCGGATCTACTGAACCGATTTTAAAAAAACTTGTTGCTAATTGATTTTTTTTTATGTTTTCTAAGACAATTTACCACTATTTGACCAAAAAGTTGTGAACAAAAAAAATGGTGACCCAAAAATGGCCAAAAAAAATTTTTTTTTTCAAAGCTTGTCATTTTTTTTTTGTTTTTATTTTTTAAACAAATTGTGGTAAACTGTCTCGTAAGAAACATTCCTTTAAGTAACCCACTTTGTTTTTTCGTTTCAGGCCAGCCAATCCTGAGATTAACTGTCCGCAATGGGACAATGTATTTTTTGATGAGTCGACGTTGGGCCCTCTATAATCGGCCAAAATTCGAAAATTAAAAAAAAATAAAATGCACGACGGTTAGGTTAGTAAACCACACTACGTTCTATATTATTTGGGATGAAACGGCACTCTATACTCAACTTGTGACTTTTTTCGGACTTATATGTAACTGTTATATTAATTTAAAACACACTTACGTATTTGTCTGAAAATATTAATTTTCAGCTAAAATCAGGATCCTCATTTATCAAAACGGCGAACGAACTTCAGCGGTAATTGTCTAGACCACCAATGACTATTCCACCAACCTTAATGGGGATCATCATCTTTTTATCGTTTTTGAATCAATATGGTTTGGATGAACATGTGTTGGCCAAAATTTTTCGATGAAATTCTTCGACCTAAAGTGTGATCAAGACTTTATTTTCAGGGTCTTATTTAAGAATAAATTAAATAGACTACAAACTAGGGGCTCACCACATTAAAGCCGGTCTCCGGTTTATATGAGAAGGTATGTATATGAATTGCATCTTTCATTGAACTCAAATGCGTTTGTTTTCAACTCCTTTGCGTTTTAGTTGATTCAAAATCTTTCTATTAGGAACTTCTACCTCTTAAGACAGTGTACCTGAAATATAGATAATTTTAGATAATGTTATTAATGACGTACGAACGTGAAAAGTGACAGCCATTGGCAGTTTTAAAACTGCAAATCGAAAATATAAGGTATATTTTCTCGATTACATAATGCATAAAACACAATGGCAGTATTTGCTTTCGAAAACATATAAATATAAAGAAATGTCAGTTTCATAAAAGTGAAGAACTTTGTGAAGAAGCGAGGGGGCGTATATCGCTATTTAGAAAAAAGATTTTATCTCATTTTTAAAAGGAATCTTCAGGGAACTACCTATGTCTTTTTTTTTCTGTTTCGACATTAAAATAAGAAGGTCAGTTGTAATCATGTTATATCGACCTAAGCGGTCGACCTAGGTCAGTTGATATTTCGAGAAATCTCTCATACAGGAAGTTTTTTACTTAATTGAACCATTTTTTTTACAAGCTGTGTGGTATGTTCAGTCGCTGACGTCCGTATCAGACACCGCCAGCCTAAAAATCGAACCTAACTGTCATTTGTTTTGGATGATTCGATTGGTCAACTATAAATCTTGATTTTTTTGGAAACAAACAAATGAAAATGAACCTCATACTCAATTTAATATTGACAATTAAGAAATGCGGTTAAATTTAAAACTAAATACCTCTTGTGTTGGAAGGCCATTTATTTCGTTTCAATCAATTATGAGTTCTTTTTCCTCTTGACGAATAGATAGGGTAGGTACTTTTCTTTTGGTTTATGTTCTTATGTTTATGAGATATATGTATGTACATATTTTATAAGTATGTATGTGACACATTTATTATTGACTAACATGAACTGTCAACGCCCACCATGTGTCAAATGGAATAAAATCGAATTGAACTTTATTCTAAATTAAATACATTTTCGACACTAATGATGAAATATTAATCCAATTGACGCACATTTTAAGTTGTTTGAAATCAATTTTCAAATGTCACACTATGACATTTATTTGTGAGAATTTACACTGACCGAATTTTTTCTTAGCTGAATAAAAAAAAAGTCCTGGGAAGACACCAGAACGAGATTTTGTGAGCTTGAAAATTTTTCACCTTTACACAATTTATGGTTAGTTTTTGCCTTCAAAGCTTCAAAAATTAAAATGTAGGTTTACGAAACTCCTATATAGAAATCCTCAAATGAAAAATTAGTAAAAAACATTCAGCTTCAAGCTTATTGTAGAAAATTTTCATAATCTTTAGTATCAAAAAAAAATGATTAATTCTATAATTAATGAAAGGGAAAGCAGTTCCTTAAATAATTAAGGTACCAGAATTTAAGTTGTCATTAGATCTCAAGAATGATTAAATTAATTTCTCAATTACTTTACCATGTTTTTGTGTAAACGTGACATTACATTTCCTTGTGCTCAAATAAATTTAGTCTATTCCTAAATATGTCATCACTTATTTAGGATTTGAATACTAAATGCGAAAAACAGTCGCATGGGAACTCTTACATGCTGCCACTTTCTCTCATCATCGTTGACTTTGTCATTGTCACCGTCACCTTACGATTTAATATTCCAAGTTCTACAAGGATAATGTGCTATTAATCATTCAAATGATATGGATATGTGAGAAGCTGAAAAGTGTTAAAGCAAAGCAAATTAAAGGATGACGATTAAAGTGAATGCCAAGGAAGTGTGTCTATTTTCCATACATGACTAAATTAATATACTCTGGAAATGCATCTTTTTTCAAGTGATTGACGAAAATGGCTGATGATAGAAGTTCGACCAAAATAGTGTTTGTATTTGATGCAAAGTTGTTTGTCATATATTGATTGAATTGAATTTGAATTCTTTGCAAAGGACCCCAAAAGGATGTAAGCTGCAAGGTAAAGATAGAAAATTGTCTCCGGAAACGATTGGTTTAGGAAACAAAATGAATCGAGAATTTATAGATGTCACAAGGAGGTCTTTTCCATGTTCGAAATTAAAGGACAGCAAAGGATAAACTTTGTCTGCAAACTGGAGTTGAATTTAGTACGAGCAGTAATAGAAAGGTAAAAACTTTTCATCAGAAAAACCAACCAACTTGAGAAGCGAAATGGTCTAATCTAAACCATCAGTTAAAGTCAGGGATGTTAAGGTGGATGGAATTTAAGAGAAAAGTTGAAACTTTCGAATGAAGTGTATCCAGTTGCATGATTGTAACGTTTGAAAGAAGTTACATCAGTCAGAGAAAGATTAATGAAAAAAGATCCTAGGTTCTTTGAGTAAAAATAAAAAAAAAAAAATCCACCAATCGATTAGACGAACTTTCTTGTGAGAGAGTGAGGTTCAAGTTTTGTTAAAGGGGCTAAGAATTGAATAGAATCAAGTCTTAGTGGAACTTCTTAACTACTTGAGATAGTTTGACGGAGAAATTTTTCTGATAATAAATAGTGCAACAATATGACATCCTTATTTTTCAAAATTCGATTAAACTCAATTTTATGAATCAGGTTTTTTTTTACAATAAAGGTGGTGCATTTCTAGGATTTTGTTTAACTAAGTTTTAAAAGGAATATCAGGTAGGTGTCGGCCGTCATTGCTTATAACACTGAATAAGCCAAATTTTTTTTCGACGGCGATTTTCATGACCTCTACAAGCATAGTAGCAATTTGTTGGAATTTTCTGCTCGGATGTTGGCCTTCATATCTTGTAGTCTCCTTGGATGATTAATATAAACGGGGAATTTAAGAAAACCCCCCACGTTTCGTGTGAATGTTAAGATTATAATAGATATACAATTAAAAATAAATTCGTAAGAGTTTCTAAGATCTTTTTTAAAAATAAGAAAATGTTGTATGAGATAAACCCGTTGTGGTCTCGTCCACTTGGTATTTCCACTTATCTGACTTAGAAATCATAGTTTTTAAACCATTCAAAACAAAAGCGTACTCGCTGCTTTGGAGTTTCAAATACAAAAAATAAATACAGGTGTACCTCAAGGTTCCATTCTACGTCCAAGTCTGTTTTTCATATTCATTGAGTTGATTTGTATATCACACATATAGTCTCAGCGTTTTGTATTTGTTCGTAGATGCATATCAGTAAAGAAGTCAGCCATTTAGCGCCTCTGGAAATCCAGGTCGTATCCTTATATTTTTCTCTAATAGTTCTCTAACACATACCAAGTCATCAAGTAAGAAAATTTGTCCACTTAAAGAAGCAAATTGAACCTCATATTCGTCTAGGATGTTGTTGATTAATTAGTAAGAGCTCACCGGGATCCTTCTATAATACGCTGCTCAGTTTTTCCTTCCCACACTTTGACAGGACCTCCCTTTGAAGTTTCCCTGCTAGACAACTGTTGCGGAACACCTCTCTCGTCCCTAAACTGTGCTCCGTCCATCTTTTGAGCGCAAACAAAATCTGGACTGATCAGTAAAAAGAACTCTTTCCTAACCGAACTCCGTCTCTAGTTGGTGAATGCTAGTAAATTTCAGTCGCGTCATTTATGTACAAGAGTGAGTCTTGGTACACTAGTAGATCTTATTTCTTTCGAACGGTTCGAAGTCTGTGAAATAGTTCAACCCGTTTGAGCTGATGGCTCCGAAGGCTCTGAAGTACCAAATATTAATCAATCATTTCTGGCAAATGATACTCCTGGGTGATCAAAGCTTTGACGGCGGGCATTGGTTTCCCGACTTTTCTTATAGCCGTGGAAAAGTATGACTGCACCACTTTTCTTGTAGATCATTGTAAAAAGATTTCGACCTATAATAAGAATCAAAATTGCAAGCTGAACATACCTTGTATACATTTTTTCTCTCTTCAAACGTTAGTATCGAAATGAATCGATTTCGTAAATAAAATGGGACAAAAAGGCGAATACTCCAAGCATGGAAATTTCCATGCTCTAAATCTTGAGATACAATAAATTGCTAAGTCCAGCCTGATACAAATTGTTATAATATCAAAATCTATGTTGACTATAGTATTTTTTGTAGAGAGGGTCTTTTTTTAGCTGTACCGCACGAATGTGGAACACTTTTACTGCCTCTGTTACTCTTTTTTCTTCAAATTCTCACTGCTTAGTAATTTTAAGGTAGATAAAAGATACCTAAGTATTTCTAGAATATTATAAAAAATCCATTAAAAAATCGACATTCAACATCAGTTTTAAATCTTGGAAATTCAGAAACTTGTGAAAACAACACAAACATTGAATCCATTTGTAATTTTCGAATCCCCAACTCCAGTTCAATTAATTGGTCTTTTTCTTCCTCTTATGCATCCGTGCTTATCGGCTTAATTTTCCTCTTTGGTTCTTCAATTTCTTAACAAAATACCCAAAGAATTTTGAAGCAAAAAAAAAAAGTCTACCAATTATCAATAATCATTAACAAATCATCCCGTGTTCCTTTGTAAGTATTTTTGTTTAATTTTCCACCAGGAATTTTAAAATTAAATCCCTAAAATGCATTAAAAATCAAAGCTTGAAAAAACAGCACTCTTGACTGATTTTCATTAAAACATCTCAGAAATTATCTCGCATCATTTTTTTATAATTTATTCAGGCAAAAGTCTTATAAAAAAATTGCCACGCATGTTTGCATTAAGAAAATTAAATCTCTTTTTATCATTTCCAACACTCACCCTCATTTTAGTTGAAATATCCAATTTTAATGAGTATTTCCCATGATCCGTCGATAAGTCAAAATCCATTGCCAATTCCACAGGGTTTAATTTTTAGAGTAGTTACTTATCTTTTCAAATAACTTTTGATTGTTAATTTATTTGTTTGATTGATTATTATTTTCTCTCTACAAAATGTGAAAAGGAAATTAATACTTGGAAGTCTTTGATTTGGTCCTTCGAGCTAAATTAATTCGACTTTTGTTTATGGGTTTTGTAATAACAACCCATAGAAGTCCTAGTGTGAGTAAAAATATTGAAAGACGCGTGTGCTCATAGCACAGAGCAGAGGATACCTAGGTTTCAACTGATACAAGGAGCCCCCTACTCGTCGACGTTCATTTTCCCAAAAAAAAAAAACCCGAGATCGTAACAAAAGTCAAGCGAATCCTTCCTAAGTGGCAACAAGGATAGCTTTGTCTTGTCAATATTGATTACATAAGATCCACAACAAGAAGGAGCGCGCCTTTCATTGGAGGAAGATTATCCTTGACATGAATATTTGGAGTGCGAGAAAATAAAAAACAAAACAAAAGTAAGAAGAACTAACGAAAGGGTTTGCAAGCCACGTTTTTAAATTGCCTCATCAGCGTTGTATCCTGATTGAGATGAAGATAAATGTGTAGCCAACAAGGGTGCTGGTTGGTGTAGGTACATAGATATCTCTGCCTTTGCATCCTTTATAAAATGGCATGAAACTGCCAATGATGTCGTTGTCATTGTTCAGCAGGTTTATACACTTTTCCCCATTTTGTTTTTACAACTCGGTGAGGTCGCTATAAGAGGAGGGGAGTTTTTTTGTTTAATAAAAATATTCTGTCATTTAGGATACGTTTAATGAAATAGTATCTCTTCTTGAGCATCATGATAAATATCACACAAATTACCTAGAGAAAGAAGAAAAGAAATTTGTTTGTGTGATAAAATTTGTATAGGAGTTTTTTTTTTATTTTGTTTTTATAAAAATAACAAGGACAAATAAAAATAAACAAAAATGAAAGTGACATATTGACATAACTTACTAGCCAAAGTGTAACACGCTTTCTTGTTGACTTTAGCTTGGAAGTGTACTTTGCAAACTGTTGTTGATTTTCGGTAATGGTAATTATTTTAAGATTTCTACTGTGAATCTATGGGCTAAGGAGGAAATATTGGATGCGTAAAACAAATATTTCCAGACATCAACTGAAGTTGTTTTCTTAAGAGGTCTATTTGACTTTATTTCGTTTGGCGTTATTTCAAGTACTTATTAGTCCCAGTTTAATCAGAACAAACTTAACGATGATGTAGGAGCCTAAAAGTGATTTGGTCTTACAATCCAATCAGGTGGTCCTTAGGGATGTCCATCCATCTCCTGGTGGTATAATAGAACCTAAGGTTCAAATTTGGTACCATATTTGCATGTAAATTGCTAAAATTTAATAAGGAGTCGTGTTGAGTCTACAATGCAAATAAAAAAATCGATGTGAAATTTCCTTAAATGTGTTCGGTTAAATACCTTGGAATGGATAATATTTGGCGAGAATAAATCTGACCAGCACTAAGGTCATTTAAGAACATCGTAGTTAATGAAACAAAGTAATTACCCTTAACAAACTAAGATCTCTTTTTAGTCTAAGGTTATTCAATTTAACTACTGTAAACATTTTGCTTAGATGAAAAAATAAATTTACTCTACCAAGGACCTTACCTAGATATGTGATTTTCCGGCGATGGTATTTTTCGCAAATCTTGATTTTTTGACGTAATATCGATACTTCTCCAAGAAATTTGTTGAAAATGAGCAATTATTTTTCACAAATCACGATCACAATTATCAATTTGGAAATTTTTGACATCAGTTTTCAGTATATCGAATCTGTAAATGTGTGCTTGATCAGTGATATTTGAAGTGCTCAATAAAAGCTCTATACGAGTTGGTTGAGGCTCAATTTTTATTAAACATTTATAGACCGAGAGTCCACAGCAATTGTTGGGTGTGATTGATAACAAAAAATAATTAGCATAATTAGATAGGCCTTTGTAGTTACTTACAAATGTGAACATCTTGCATGCTCTAGTGGGAGCTATAGTGCATAAAAGTGCATCATATATGCAGTTCTTTCCAAGTCTAAATAATTGTGATAAAAACTTTGCCAAAATGTAGAGTTAAGCCCCCTGATTAAGACGTTTTGCAGACAGCCTTCTGCATGCAAGACGCGATAAGAATAGCGTACTTCTTGCGGGAAGAAGACCGCCTTCAAAAAGTCTTGGACCTCGATATTTGCAATAAGGGCACTTAGCTCTTCATTTTGAAGTTATGGCAAATTTTTTATCACAATTTTTTAGACTTTGGAAAGAACTTATGCACTATTGCTTCCACTAGAGCATGCAAGACGTTCACATTTGTAAATAACTACTAAAGGCCACACCCAAAAATTGTTGTGGACTCTTAGTCTATTATTTTATTATGTAGGGTTTGATGAGACCTAGTGGGAAAAAATATAATTTCACACCGTCAGCAATTATGGAAAACTAGCAGTAGTTGACAATGCGTGAAGTGAATAAATTTACTGCGAAAACAAAAGAAGACCCAAGACTGAATCCTGTGGGGCACCTTTTACCTCGATCAGAAATATAAATAGGCAAGAATCTCGTTGTTCAGAATGGAGTACACAAAAATTTGTTTTATCTCTTGCGAGGAAGTTCAGTTTCTCTAAGACCTTTTGGGCTCTAAACTTGTTTATTTTTCACCACCGATATTAAAGTACTTGTCCTAGATAACCACAAGAAACGTGCTCGGAATCGTGGATGATGGAAAGCCGTCGTATCTCACGAAAAGACCTTAAATAGATTCAGTTAATTAATAAATTTTATACCTTGATTTAAATTACTTTTACACTCTTGTTTCTTGGAGTGTATTATGTTGAATGATGTAATAAATCATTACAACTAAATTTTCTCCTTCTGACACTATCCCAAGAAGAAATAAGAATATGAACCTTCAAACATTTTTTTAAAGAACTTTGAAAATAATGTTCTTTTAGGCAATTTGCTCATACAAAATTATTACTTCCAAGCCATGTTTTTTTGTTTTCCACCATTTTAATTTAATTTTTTAGGAAAACGTAAAAAAAATATATCCTGAACTACTCAACAAACTTTGATGAGCATTGCGCAAAAGTCAGAAATATTCAAAAGTACGTACTATGAAATTAATTACTTTTGTTCTTCTCAAATTTTAACTTGCGATATATTGCACATAGGTACCTACGTATGGCAAGTTATGAATTCGTAAAAAAATCGAACCCGAGATTGTAATCAGAATTGACATAACTATGATAGGGAAGAATACAAAATTAGGTTTTCGCTTGGCCTTGCAATTCTGTCTGTCTGCCTATCTATTCGACAACTGCCTCAACGACTCAGCCGATTTTCTTTAAACTGAGTAGTTATCATTTAAAAATTTTTCCTTCGAAAAATTTTCTTTATCTTTTAAAGCTCAAGAATAAAGGTACCTCACAAAATGTTCCAGTTTTAAAAAAAAAATTCCTTTCAAGTTAAATCTTCTAACTAATGGTTGAAAAAAAATTTTCCAAAAAATGATAAGGTATAAATGCTATCTTCCACAGAACCAATTGTTTGGTTTTACGTATTCTCAAAACCGTTACAACTGATTTTGATCAATTGTTTTATTCTAAGGTTTCTAGACAGTTTGAATAGCATTGTGTATTGAAGTTTCAAGAAATATTTGTTTTTAGATTTTATAAGAAGATAAAAAAACAATACCCACCAAAAAAATGGTTTTCGAAAATAGTATTTTTTCTTGAAAACGGCATATAGAATTTTTCTTATTCAAAACAAATTTTGAAATTTAGACATTACTGGCACTACCTCTTACAGAAGGATTTTTTTTTTTGATTTTCCATTCTCGAAAAGAAGAAAGTTTTTATTCAAAATCTTCTAAAAAGTTTAAGAAACATTGCATATCAAAACCTAAAAAAATTATTATGTTTGGATTTTTGAAAAAAAAAAAAAAAAAAAAAAAAAATGTTTCCAGCGGCTAAGAATTGAACCCAAGACCTTCTGCATGACAGTCCAACGCACAACGAAACATGGAATTCTGCTTTGGGCTTCAATTTATGCTCGTGAAAATTTTTGAAATTGCATCCATTTTTAAATATCTAATTCTTTTAAACATAAGAGCAAGTTCGCGCGACGAAGTAAAAGTCATATAGAGCGACGAAATGGAGGACAAAAACCAACTTCTCAATCATCGTAAAGTTGAGATTGATTTAAACAGCGACATTTAATTTTCACACCAGTTCAATTATTTCCCTTTAGAACTACATAGTACAAAATTAGTACAAACAAAAAATATGTCCATAGGTATATCCTAAATTTAAGAATTCGTTGATGGCAATTGGTCGTTAATCAAAAACATGCAAATTTTTGTCTTTAAAAAATTGCCTGTCAATTCAGACTTGTCTCAATAAATCTCCGCTGATTAGTTTGAAGTGGTCAGGCCCTGTATTCTGCCATGGCACTAAAGCTTCTATTAATAGATTGTTCTGCTACGTAAGAGTCTAGAGTTTCCAAGGATACTAAAATACGAGTAAAAAATGAATGAATGGAAATAATTGGATTTGAAATTTTGCCAATTAAAAAAAAAATGTTATTTCAAAAATGTGATGAATCTTAAAATATTTTGACATGACAAAATATTCTAATGAATATTTAATTCTGCTCTAAACTCAGTATTCCCTTTAAAATCTACACTTATCTTATTTTTTTAATTTTTTTTTATCATCGGATTAATACAAGGATAACCAAAAGTCATCTTTTATTCCACAAGGTCAGCCAATAAGCCGGATTGATTGTACTTCATTACTGTGAGTAATTTATACCTTTTCCCCTGATCCTGGGCAAAGTATCCTTAAGAACGATAAATTATATTTTTTATTACTCCGTAGGGATTTTCGGACTTTGTGTGGAAAGGACCTACATACATATCTCCACTATTACATATCATCTGAGTCAATAAACATTTATCCGAGTTAATTTTATTGAAGTTCCACTTGAAATGAGTTTGGGTAAATACAGAAGAAAATCAACAATATACATTACAAAAACTCAATAGGCATTCACTTAAGACCAGGAATTATGGCACTCATGACAGGATTAATATATTTAAACAAAATATCAAAGGATGTTGGGAAAGAGAAATTTATATTGGCTTATTTATTGAAAGTCATTGATCTGAAAATCATCGATATACATAATTTTAAAGGGAATAACAGGCTTCAAAAACCCGCATGAATTACCGTCGTAAATATTCAAGCCATTTAGGCTCAGTCATCATGGAAGTTATTGGATTATTTTATTTAATAGGCAGGCGTTAGCTGAAGGTATCTCGAATTATGTGGGCATAGCATAATCAATTTAAATTGAGATAAAGTCCCTCAGATCACAATGTCTCATTACCAAACCTATCTGGATGTTTTATGTTGACTTTTTTGCCATAAATGAAATCAGTTTTTGAATAATTATTGCAATAAGTTTTGATTAAAATATCAATTTTTTTTTGTAATATTGCACTGCACACCCCTAGTAAAGTGGAACTTGTGGATTTGGTAAACAAATCAAACGCTAGACTATATAATCAAACCTAATAATAGAGAGCAGAAAACAAACGGGTGACGAAATTCAGTCTGAAGTTGATTTCCTTGAACTTAGGACTGAAGACGTTTTACTGATTTCATAGAGAAAAAATCGATTTTTTTTGAGCATGATTTGCTTACAGGTTACTTTTTCTTTTCTACATATTTTTGCATCGTTCCGAGAATGCCTTTTCTAAAGGGATACAAATAACACGTGCCTATAAGATTGTACGTTTAAAAAGATTGCCTCTTTAACTTACATACAAAAGTCGTCCGGAAATTAAGCAAAAAGGTTATTAGGATTTTACATGAATAACAAATACAACTTGAACAGATTATTGCCAATAAAAGCAGATGTGGAGTCTACAGCGGATGTGTTTTGAGGCTTATTCGAGTATCATTTTCCATTCGGAAATAGAATCCTGAATCTTGTTAATTTCCATTTAGCGACGAATATAAGGGTTTTCATATTTATGTATATATACTCGTTGGTACTATGTGGTTATGTTATGTTATGTTATGTTATATTATGTTATGTTATGTTATGTTATGTTATGTTATGTTATGTTATGTTATGTTATGTTATGTTATGTTATGTTATGTTATGTTATGTTATGTTATGTTATGTTATGTATTCATAAACAAAAATCGATTTTGAGATTTTGATATCATAATATGGGTAATAGGAACGAAGTAAGTGGGTCTCGCAATTCTGCCCTTGTCTGTAAAAAAAAATTATTTTTCCTAAAAATAACGGTACCTGCCCTCCATACAAATCTTAAAAAATGGTTTTCGAAGATTGTATTTTTCTCGAAAACGGTTCCAAAAATTTTGATTAAATTTTTGTTGTTTTGATTAATTTTTAAGGTCTATAATTAAATAAAAAAAATTGAAATCAAGATATTACTGACTGTACCTATTATATAACCATTTTTTTTCAAATTTAGAAATTCTCATTATCGACAAAACGGATTCTAATGAAATTTTTGTATTTCAAAACTTAAAAAAAAATAATTTTTGAGTTTTTGAAAAAAAAAACTATATTTTTTATTTTTGGAAAATTCGATATCTCAGAAACGGCTCAATATTTTTGTTTGTAAATTTAATTTTTATTTGAAAAATAATAAAAATTTAAATAATTTTTTCTTATAAACGTTTTAAAAATTTTGTATATAAAAGCTTATTTTTTTAAGAAACCAGTACAGACTTATAATTTTTTTTCTTGCATAAGCTAATATTTGTTTGAATCACATGGCATCCTGTTTTTAGCTCCAACTACTACAGGAGTTGTTTTATAATCTATTAAAAATTAATTTTATGCTTATGAACTGTTTTTCTCTAATAACATTCATTTTTAACTTTTTAGTCGTTTACATAAGAGAAAGTTCGTGCTACCCAATCGTGCATTTTATTTTTAAGACCTGCCATACAAATTGAATTTCAAAATTTTTGAAAATATTTTTGTTCCACAGATTTTAAAAAAATTCCAAAAATTTCATTTAGTGAAAGTAACCTTTAAACCAAATTTAAAAAATTGTTTGCTATTGATACCTTTCATAGGACCACTTTTTGTGTTTTTTGTTTTGCTAAAAAGTCTTAATATTTCGAAAACCACATGCTCGATATTTTTGGAACTTGACGGTTTTTTAATTCTATCTACAAGATGAAAATAAAAAACGGTATTTTATCTAAAAACAAGGGTTACGATTAAATTGTTTAAGGGGAGGAATGCAACTGGCTATTTCACTAGAACAGTTTTTATAAAAATAACGGTAAAATAGTGAAAGATAAGAAACATTGCGACGGTGCTCAAAAGTTTCAATTTTTTCTGTTATTCTTCTATCGCCTATCATTTTGAAAGCATTGAGTTTTTGAAACAATAAATTCTACGCAGTTTATGGTTCCTCATTTGACAATGCTATCGAGATCAGAATTTATGGAGCTTTTCATAAGCTGCCATTCTAAATCCAGATCTAAAGAACTGGGATATGTATCTGGAAACGAATATGAGAAGCTGAGAGTACTGTCGTCAGCAATTTAATGGATTAGCATTTTCATTGATGAATATCAGAAATAGAGTCGGAGACAAAATGGAGCCTTGTGGCATACCAGTTTTAATCTTATGAATTTCATACTTACAACCATTTAATACAACTTGAGCGGTTCGAAACGTAGTTTCTAATTCTTGGAATAAGAGATTCATCAATAGATTGATAGAAGTGTTTCAAATGTTTTTGAAATGTCAACTGCAATAATCTTAATCTCTCTAAAATGAGTAAAGATTTGTGCTTCTGTTCAATGAGATATAACATTAGATCATTCGTGGACCTATTGATACGAAAGCCAATAGACTACAGCAAAATAAAATTGTCCGTTTGGTAAAACTTCGGCCCTTCTGAGAATATCCTTCCAATTTGCATTGATTTTTGTATAAAATCTATTAAATCTTCATTCTCATAGAAAATGCAACCGAGTTTTTTTTGTTTGCAAAGTATCAGGAAGTTTGGATTTTTGTATCTGTCCTATTCTACCGCTGTCACGGTAATTCAACCATAGAAATTAAATCCTCAAATAATTTTGCATGAATTGCCTTAATAAGCTAACCTTTAACATTTTGTCTTTAAAAGTATCATTCTAGTAAGAGAGATATTGATGAGAGGCCTTTGTCTTCCCGGAAGATTCACTTGTCTAATTTTTCTCAAGATGATGTAAGGATATAATCATAATGACATAGAGTTCTGAAGGTTCTTTCGGTATGTTTACGAAATATAAATAAATCCGTTTCACTTAATAAATCATTCTTCATATTTATTCCGACAGAATGACAATATTGATTGTCCGACCGACCAAAACTTTAGTCAGTAAAGAACTTCCCTAAAATAGGAACCTAACAGAATTATAACTGTGACGAACTTCATGAAAAAGATTTGTTCAGTATTTATCTCACAAAAAAATCATAAAGCCCGAATCGAATAAATTGCTACGTTTTATTCGTTGACTTGTAAGTTCCTTAATTAATGATGAGTCAGTTAGAAGCTTGTCCTGTAATTAATGTCACACAATACCATTTTTGTTTGTGTTGAAATATTTTTTTTGCCTCAAAATAAAAATCTTGATAAATCGGATGTTAATGAAACATCGAAATTATCTGATGAAATAAATGTCTTATTAATTATACGGGTTTCTAAAAGGAAAAAGGATGAAAGTGAACATCCCTTTGTGTGTGATATAATTTTGGTTAGAATTCTTGGAAAAGGTTAAGATAAAAATATTAGCATAATAAATTCCAATTAAACAGAAGATCCAGTTAGGCTGCTTGTAGTTGAATAATGATTTGGAAACCTGTATAATAAAATTAGCTGAAAATCAGGATGGTAAAATACCATAAGGTGGTTCAATTTGAACGTATTTACTGAAATGAAGGTAGACACCTATTAGTTAGTAATTCACGTAAGAATTAGAAAAAATTCATCCACTACAATCTGCGGTTATATTCAATCCAAAACCAAAAGCAATTAGTCACGATTCACTAGTATTTCAAAAGATAGAATTAAATTATTTTAACGTAAATTATTTTCATCGCTTTTTAACAGATTAAGTGAAAACCAATGTTCAAAATTCGTCGGATTCGCAATAATTATAATATTTCATTGCCAGCTTTTCAACTTGGAAGCTTATCAACTAAAAGTTATGATGCACAAAATGTTCGACTTTCAATATAGTCCATAACTTTCGCTTTAATACTAGAGGTGCAATCTAGTCCTTCTTATTTCTTAGATACACTCAAGATATTGACTTAGTTGGAAGAACATAGCGTGATGTCAGTGAAACGTTTGTGATCATTGAGATGGATGCATAGAAGATAGGTTTAGCGGTCAATGAGAGCAAGACTAAGTATATGCTATCATGAAGAAAGTACACCGAACACTGGCGTCTGGAACAGAACGTCAACATAGGCAGCTATTACTTTGAAGAAGTTAAGGGCTTTGTATACCAAGCCGCCACTACTAATTCAGACAGTGATATCAGCGCTGAAATCGAAGGAGAATAACGCAGCTTCTTTGGACTTAGAAATCAGTTAAGTAGCAAAGAACTCCCTTTATAGGACTGATTAGCCTGATTTTTATATATCTTTGAAAACCTTTGACGTTATCAAAAGATGAAGAGTGGAGGAGAAAATTAACCACGAGCTATACAGCTAGATAGTTAGGTGGGATGAGCGAGTAAGCTCAAATCATCCGGCTCTTAAAGTCTTCGAATCCAACCCCGAAACAAAATTTGATAAATTTCATAGTAAAGGCAATAAATTGAACACTTCAAGCACCACTTTCGGGGTACCACAAGGTTGTCTATTAAGTCCACTTATTTTTGCCCAGTTCATTTGTGATTTAGTCAAATATTTATTCATAGGAGTATTTTTGCAGGAATTCTCATAAAAGTTCTAATATACGCAGATTGATTTGGTTCTACTTCCGAAAATTTCACATGGGTTACAATTATTTTAAACTAATTGGAAATTCTGGAACGGACAGTGCCTAGGAGAAGTTCCGCCATCAAATTTAAATTTTACAAATTTTCCCTAGTTACTAAAAAGCTTGTATGTGAATTATTATTACAACTTTATTATTTTACTCCTTTTATTCCTCCCACTTCAGCTCTCTCGCCTACAAACTACGCTCTCCAAATCGCTGTAGTGTATGATGTCCGAATTGTATTTTATATATAAACCAAAAATTTATGAAATTCTGTATGGTAATTAATTTAAAGCAAATAGTGTATTTTGAAGAGTTTCGAATCCATCCAAGCCCAAAAGATATGTCTAGGCACGTAATGGGTATTTTTGTGTACGAGATCGGCCTGCTGAAAAGCATATATGTATGTATCTTAGAAAGTTTGAGGAGAAACTCTCCAAAATACAATACACTAAAGAACATCATGGGTTTCATAACATACCTAAGATTTTTGTTGTTATTCTGCCACACAATCTAGATAAAGCAAACCTCAATATTATGACATTTTTCCGCTATTTTTTAAAGTTCCCTTTTAGCCATTAATTTCTTTATATAAAGTTGCCCCGATATTTGTTGAGTTTGTTTAAATACACTTCCCTCATCATTCAAGAATATGCTTATAAAATCGACGATCTTCCCTTAAAATACTCAACAACATAAATTGGAGTTAAGTTTATTTTAACATCGTAATCGACTTTGTCACAAAAGAACAAAAAAAAAGGAAATTGGACGAAAATACATTTTTCTCATTTTTTTTTCTGTGTAGTATAAAAATGACAAAGAATTCCAAATTCTTTTTAAAGTTTAAATTTCCTACCACAAATTCTTAAAATATGTGATTCTTGAAAATACCTTACCTACCTACTGGATTGAATTTTTCTCTTCTTCATGATAAAAGCTAAATTACAAGCTTGAAATATCAGCAGTAAGCTTGAAATAAAAACCTTCTGAAATTTCTTTTAAATTACCCATCAAAGGAATACAAATCAACTTACTGCACACTCAAATATCTCATTTTTTTTTCGTTTCAGGAATTCATCAAATGTAATAAGCAACCCTTAATCTTCGTTGACAAAAAAAAAATACAGAAAACAAAATCTCAGCTAAGCCCACACAGTGTCCATTAGAATTTCTCTGAGTCCTCTATCTAAAAAAAAAAAAAACACTAAAATCCAAGTCATTCGTCAATAAAGACAAAACCTAATGGTTAATTAACTTACAGTCCCCGATGAAAATAATAATATCAAAATGTAAATTAGATGAAGTAAGAAAAAAAGCGAACAAGGATCGCTTCGTCCTTTGGAACTTACAAAAAAGATTTATTATTTAAGCAAATGAACTGAACTTAAATGACAGCAAGAAGGGCACTTCGTATGCGAAAAGATTAACACCGGCAGACATGAACGGGAGTTTTGAAAGTTTTCGTCGTCAGAAAATCTGATTGCCTCCGAAAACTTTGTTAAGTCATTTGTAGCAGATTGTTAATAAAATGTCTCCGGAGTCCTTGAATGTCTTCCAATTCTCAGAAATTCAATCAAAGGGACACCAGCATCACCAAGGGCAACAACGATAATGCCAGCCAACAGCCAACAACTACGAAATACAATCATGACAACGAACGATAGAGTCCTGCAGATGGCAGTTAGTGCTGCCTTAACAATACCCAAGTCCTCAACATATGACCGTTCGATGGGTCTGAGTGTGGGTGAAACATCAAACCCGATAAACCATCACTTCACCACACGTCCCTTTAATTCAAATTTTGAGAGCTCCTCGTGGACGAGTCCTGTGAATAATTTCACTTCAATTCTAACGAGAGCGACGACATTGCTGTCAACACCTGCACCGATATTGAGAAATACTTCTAGTAGCGGCGGCGGTGATTATGAGAGGTCCTTTACGCAATTGTATCCTGGGAGTTCTTCCTTTTTCACGAATCAAAGTAATAATTTGAGTGGTGTGTATATAGACGAGGAGCCAAGTGGAGAGTACGTCTTCGATAGGACAGACGTACGAGTGATATTTATAACATTGTATACGATGGTCTTTTGTTGCTGTTTTTTTGGTAAGTTCAAATGGAATAACTAAATTAGAAACAAAATAGTACGTATACGCCACAGTGAATTACATGTGTTGTGTTGAAAGAATTTTTTTAATCAAATCGATTTGACTTTGTAAAGCATATAATATTTGCATTGAAGTGCCAATTCAATCATAGTATAGGCAAACTAATGAAATAAAATGCACAACTAGGTCGCACGAACTTGCTCGATGAATTGAAGAAATTGGTTTTGAGAATAATCTGTAAAGTAATGAAAGCCAAGGCCCTAGGACCATAATTGATATTCCTTTTATTTTATAATTCAACTTTGTTCATTACAAATTATAAAAAAAATACAAAATACCACTTGAAAGTTATTTTTCCCTCAAAATCGAAGGCTCGTTCTTACTTTGTCTTGTATGCTATATTCTTCGATGTCTGCACTTAATTTCTTTTATAAATATATCCTTAGATAAATCACAGTAACTTGGGATATATTTCTAAATCCGACCATTATCTAAATGGTTCATTAAAAAAATGTTTATATTGTCTTGAACAAACTTGACCTTTTTTGAATATCCCTTTTCTTTAGAGGTTTTATTTATTTAAAGATTTAATTTAAAATCTTCAATACTAAGTTTGTGTTTGAGAAGACAATGGTCAACCTCAAGAGATTAAAAGAGTTGTTTTGATATCCCCCCCTCCATTCCCACCAAATTACATATTACGATTTATTGTTAAAACAAAATTCTAGGAAAATCGTTGTCTAGGTATTTGGAAATGTCCTTAAATGACCTTTTATTTTTAAGAAATCGATAGATGTTATTCTCACGAGAAATTTCAAGCCCTCACTAAAATTGACAAAAAATATTATTTTCCGGTACGACGGCGCCGACGTGTCGCCGCTCCGGTGTGTTCCCTTTTGTCGTTTGCATTGTACTTTCAGAGGAGAAGCACATAGATTTTTAATAAAAAAAAAAAACCAATGAATCTCCTTGGACGTGCGCTAGAATAAAAAGAAAAGAAATTGTATTTTTTCGTTTCTATAACCGAATTCATGTTTTGATCAGAACAATGAAACATCCTGTCCCAGAGGTCATAAACAGTTTTTGTGTTTCATGAAAAATTGTTGATTGGACACTTTTTTTGAGATACTTTGAAATTGCAAATACATATTTCAATTGAAAAAAAAAAAAAAAAAAAACAAAGACAAAGATGGTATTGGCCAAGATATTTCTTTTTTAGTTAGTTAGCTTTTGACATTTTTTTTCAGTTAAAATTAAACTCAGAATTGTATTCAATTTGTGTCTGAAAATCAAAGGAAATAATTTAATTTAAATGAGAAGATTGATATTGATTTTCCATTATCACTGTCAATCAAAAATTATTACGAATGCGCTAGTTCAAGATAGCCACCTCACTGCATTACTTACTTAACATAAATATGTAAAGCTCTATTTAAAAGGAAATATAGATATCACTTTATCACTTTATCAGTGTCTTATTGCACTTTTACAAAGTGAAGTAAGGCCAAATTACTTTGACAAAGCGAAAAAAGACCGAACTGCATTAACAAAAGAGACATAAGGCCAAATTTTAGAACTTGGCCTTATGTCGCTTTTACAAAGTGACATAAGCCAAATCTGTTTGTGACTTAAGGCCAACATAAATTATTTCACTTTATCAAAGTGCAATAAGGCCAATTTTTGAAAGTTGGCCTTATTTCACGGCACCTTATAGATTTATGTCTCCATGATAAACATCAAGTACGTACAAATATAAGTGCCCTATTTTATACATTGCACGACTTTAGTAGTAGTAGTAATAATCTGGTATTTTCATTGTAATGCCTTATCGTACACGATATTTTTTGTTTGCTTACCGGGTCCGTAAGTAAATAAAGCTGTCGGTCTTCCGACGCGAGAGCAGGCAACATACAACTGTCCATGAGAGAAGCATGGGTTTTCCAGATTGACGCCGCAAACACTCAACGACTGACCCTGTGATTTATTTATGGTCATAGCGAAAGCAAGCCGCACTGGAAATTGCAGTCGTTTAAATTCAAACGGTATGTCAGTTGATACCATTGGGATATGGTTGCTTCGATCACATTGTTCAGTAATTTTTTCACTGCTAGCCGTGTGCTGTTACAAAGTCGCGGTTGGTTGATATTTCGTAACATTATGACCACCGATCCTACTTTTAATTGAAGATTATTCGGAGGTAATCCTGGAAAATCTAGTGAATTTAAAAATTCTGGTGGATAATTGACGACATCATCTTGGTTAGTTGATTCACCGGCAATTTTATTTTGAATTTTGAAATTTATTTCATTTACATTCGTGTTTTTGGCAGCTTATATCGCTCCTTCACTCAACCAACAATGATCTCTGTAATTTTGAGCTACGTTTAGGAACACCTTTTCTATAAGCTCAGTTTTTGATTCTGTAAACTGACAAAAATTTGACAGAAAATGTAATGCAGCCTGTCGTAACATCTACAGCAATTTTACCATTACCAATGTCAATTAGTTGTTTTGAAAATATTTCTCCAGATCGATCATTTTGCAATTCGACACGCATATTCTTGCTCAAATTTAGTATCTTAATTTTTGTCCACAAAATGGAGGACTTCAAACATGCATTCAGTTCATTGACCAAAATCTCCTGCTAACAAAATCATCGCTCCACCGAATCGGTTTTGATTGCTTCGCAGATCTTTCAGAGTTCTGTCTAATGCCTCCAAAGACTTTTTATGTGCCATCGGTATTCATTCCATACTATCAACTAGCATTGCTGAAAAACCTTTGCCATTGCAGAGTGCAAGTCTGAGTTTCGTTGCTTTGAATATTCAATGGTAATTTTAGCGCCGAATGGGCTGTTCGACTGCCTTCCAACAATGTAGCTGCAATACCAGAGGAAGCAAGTGCCAGGGCAATTCCATTCTGTAAGCGAATTGTTGCTAAAATCAATGAAATTAAAAATGCCTTTCCTGTACCACCAGGAGCATCCAAGAAGTAAAATCCTCCAGTTCCATCATTTACAACTTCCATAAGTGTATCAAAGACATACTTTTGTTGTTGGTTCAACAACGGAACATATATTTGAACCGATTCCCTTAAAGCATCGAGATCGAACAGTTTTTCACGATGCAACTCTTGATTAAAAGCGTCGTGCATTGGGCAATTAGGTGCGGCCATTCCTAATTGAGATAATAATTTGTTCGACATCATCAAGCACATGTCTTCAATTGATATAAACGCCCCGTTGTAAATTTCTTCAGTGAATTGTAAATATCGATTTCCTGTTCTATTGCGCATTTGATGCAAGATATCGCATGCTTAATGGAATACTGGCCCATTAGGAGATAGGTCAAAATTGAGTTACGTACAGATATAGGCTTTTGCAAGCCTCAGATCTCATGAATAGTTTATCATATTTTAAGAATACCAGTATTCATGAATTAGTTTTAATTTTATCCGTCAACAAGAAGGACAGATCCTCATAGCAAGATCTTTTTTTTTGAACTTCCCAAAAATCGTTTTTTCGAGTTAGGTCAGTATTCCATTAAGCATGCGACATATCATCTTTGTATTTGATCCATAAATCAATTGGGTTTGCCGGAAAACATGTTCGTAGAAAACAATGTTCGTAGAAAACAATGTTCGTATTTGTTTTGAAGAAATTACAGCATCATTTAAAGTTTGATCCCAATGAGCATTATTTTCTAACAGTTACAAACGCTGACAGGCTTCTCTGTAAGAGCCACATAATTCACCATTAACAGTTCGTAAAATGTGTTGCTAAGCGTAAAACTCGAGAACGCCGCAATAAACGTTTTTTCTCTCCATTAAAACTGTTGCCGCTGAATTGTCCATTTATATACATTACACAAAACATAATTTTCTTTAGTATTAAGTTAGCCTCTTCAGGTGATGGTCGCATTAAAGGCTTTATATCTACACAAGTTGTTCTCTTTTATTTAACGAAAAACTACAGTCCATTCTATTTCGATCATGGTCCTTCGACGCCAAATATAAAAAACAACAACAACAATTATAATTTAATCGCATAAGCTCTCCTATTAGTATTTCTTGTGTATATAAAGAGCTTGCATCTTACGTGTCGCGAAAATACAACGGTGCTTATATACATATACCTTGTGCTTTCAACTGCACTGCGCATGTCTAAACAGTTTTTACGGAATATTTGTATGGTTCGATCTCGATAACAGTTGCTGTTTGTTCTTTAACTTTTTTTCTGTTACTCACGCAACGTGCATCGTGGTAATAAGTAATTTTCTTTTTCTTCAAAAAATCTAATTTCTTACGTGCAGTGTGACATCCATTATGAGCACAGACAATAAAAAAAGTATTACTAAACGAGATACAGCTCGCAATTCCATCAAACGTTATTTGATGACCAGCAAAAAAGCCGAAACCTTGGATGCCACCGAGATCGACAGTTATCTTTCTCTCCTTAGTGAACAGTGGATTAAATTCCAAGCCTTTCAGGAAGAGGTTGAAATCTTATGCGGAGCAGACACTTTAAAAGCTCAAGAGTCAGAACGAGAACAGGGTGAAACGTGGTATATGCAAGCGCTAACAAATTTCAGACGAGCGCTTAAATCTAAAATCGATTCGGAAAGGCAATCTTCAAACAAAGTCCGAGTCGATAGTCCGGCAAATCCTGTTCGCACAGACGTTCACCTTCCTCCAATGAAATTACCCACTTTTGACGGAGATTCGAAAGAATGGAAACCCTTTGAAGACGCATTTACTACTCTTGTTCATGGCGATTCATCCATTTCCAGCGTAAAAAAACTACATTTCTTGTTGAGTAGTCTTCAGGGGCCAGCATTGCAAGTTGTTAAAGGGTTTCGCATTACTGGTAACAATTATGACGAGGTTTGGGAACTTTTGAAAAGGCGCTACGACTCAACACGTGTCATTGTCGACTCCCATTTTCAAGCCCTTTTTTCTCTGAACAAAATAAAAACTGAATCATCTTCTGCTATCAGATCTCTTGTCGACGAAACACAAGAACATTTTCGATCTCTTAAGGCAGTAGGAAGGCCTGTCGCCAATTGGGATGATTGGTTAGTTCATCTTACCATGAGCAAGCTGGACACCGAAACACACAGGCAGTGGGAACTGACTCAGACGAATGACAAAATAGCAGATTTCAATTCACTTGTTATTTTCTTGGAGAACAGATGCCGCTCTTTAGATGCTATTACTTGTTATCAGCAAATGATTACATCCAGCACCAACAGGAAGAATACATCAGGTCAACAGGTAAAAGGCAGACAAACCAACTCGGTTCATACAGCGTTGCCAGGCAAGCAAGTGGAAAAACCTGGAGTTCGTCGTAATCGAAACCAATTGTGCGTATATTGCTCAGGTAAGCACTTTATTTTTGCTTGTGACAAGTTTCGTTCCACAGAAATGACAAGGCGAATTTCATTTGTTCGTCTGAGATCCAATTTGCACTCAAGCAACAACAACAGATACTCATGCCCATTACTTCTTATTCGTTTTTCTTCACATGCTGAACAACGAGCTTTACTTTCTGCATTCTACAAAAAGAAAGGTCTTACTCTTGCTGAAATAGAGAGCTCGTCACATGTTGAGACTAAAAATTCCCATCGGATTTATATTAATGAAAGCCTAACATCTGCAAATAGTTCTCTATTGCGACATGCTAATCAATTGCGTAAAGAAGGTTTGTTGTCATCAGTAAGAACGAGGAATGGTTTTGTGTATGTCAAAAAAAGTAATGAAGATACTGAAATAAAAATTACAACCACTACTAAACTTCCCTAAAACTTCATGCCGTGTCTGCCGCTGTTTTATGTGTTGTCATCTGGAGCAGCCTTATGATTCATGATTTATTACTTATTATTATTTTTTTTATTACGAGTATACTCATTTCTTTGATACATTGATTATGTCTTTATGGTTTTATCTGTATTTCAATTTATCTTAATATTATCAATTTAAATTTTTATAATATTTAATATTTCTTTATTTATTTACTACTTTTTCTTTTCTTTTAACTTTTCTTTACCTCTTTTCTTCTACTCTGTCTTTGGTGTTTATATTATTGTGCATCTCCAATTTTAAATTTGTATTTCTTTATTTCTATTGGGTACTTTGGAAATGGTTAATGTATCTGATTTTGTTGATGGTACTGCGGTGCGATCAGTTATTAAGGTATTATCAAGTGCACATGGAGGGCTTAAAATCTGTTACCTTAATGCTCGTAGCCTTAGTATAACCAAATTGGACTATATACGTTATATTGTTATGGACTCCGGGGTTGACATTATTTGCATCTGTGAGACTTGGTTCTGTTCCGATGATTCAGTGGATTTATATGATATTCCGGGGTTTAAGCTTATTCGTAATGATAGGGTTACTACTACAACTGGTGGAGGAGTCGCAGTGTACTGCAACACATTATTTGCGCACAAAATCTTGAAGCAATCGGAAGGAAGTGCAGTAGAGTACCTCTTATTGGAAGTAACCGATGGTATTACGAAGTGCCTCATTGGTATATCTTACAACCCGCATCGCTGCCATTCCCCAGAACCATTATTTTCCGCACTGCAAGAGTTCACCGCACTCTATGAGCACATCATCATCTGTGGAGATCTTAATGCTAACCTTTTAATATCTGATAGTAGAGCTCACCAACTACTTGATTTTACTGCTGCTGCTGGGCTATCAGTAGTGAATTCGTATGCAACTCATTTTTCCCCAAATTCCTCTCCTAGTCTTTTAGATGTAATCATGGTTTCTAATTCTTCATATGTCCTGCTACAAGACCAGTTGTCCCTGGCGGGAATATCTGACCACGACCTGTTATTCTGTACTTATGGAGTAGATATGTCTCGCACTTTCACTTCATCTTTTTTTGAATTCAGAGACTATGATTCAATTGATTACAATGCCCTACAATTTAATGCTAGCCTGCTTCCTTGGCATCAATGCTATGAAGCCTCTTGTGTAAATGATAAAGTTGAGTTTGTTCAAGCATTACTTTTGGATCTTTTTAATAGGCATGTCCCTATTAAGACAGTTTCTATACGAAATAAAAAGTGCCCCTGGTTCACTAGTGAGGTACATAATTCCATGAAAATTCGAAACAAGCTGTACTCAAAGTGGAAACAAAGACCAATAAATCAGAACTGGGAAGTATTTTGTAGGGCTCGTAATAGATGTACCTATATAACACGTAGGGCAAAAAAAAGATATTTTCTTTCGAAACTAAGCACTGACCTGCCCTCTAAAAAGTTATGGAGCAACTTACGTTCAATAGGAGTTGGAAGAAAGATTGGTGTTCATAGCATTCCTGACGTAACTGACCTTAATAATAATTTTTTAAACATTGCCAATAACACCTCAAGTTTTACTCCTGAAGCTAGACTTCTTTATGAAGGGGACTTTGACTTTGATGTTGCTACTGAGGTTGATATCATCAATGTTATTCGTTCTTTAAGATCGAATGCGGTAGGTGATGATGGTGTTTCTCTTCGGTTTCTAAAAATAATCCTTACCCACACAATAAGTTGTATCACACACATCGTTAACTTTTGTATAACATCATCAACATTTCCCGATAAATGGAAACTAGCCAAAGTTATACCTGTGCCCAAAAAATCTCAGTCATCTCTAGCAACTGACTATCGCCCTATCAGTATCTTACCATGCCTCTCAAAAGTCTTGGAGAAGTTCCTTTCTAACCAAATATCGACTTATTTGGATCAACAACATTTGTTATCGCCAGTGCAGTCAGGATTTCGAATACGTCACAGTTGTTCTTCCGCTGTAGTTAAAATTCTTGATGACATTCGAATCCAGTATGATAAAGACTATTTAACGGTGCTTTGTCTGCTTGACTTTTCCAAGGCTTTTGATCGAGTGAGTCATAAAATATTGTGTCAAAAGCTCAGGTTATATTTTGGCTTTAGCGAAAGATCCGTTCTTTTGATACAAGATTACTTATTCAATCGTTATCAAAGAGTTGTTCATGATGGAAAATCATCTGATTTCAAAGCCGTGACTAGTGGAGTACCCCAGGGTTCAATATTAGGACCAATGTTATTTTGCCTATTCATAAATGATCTTCCCAGTGCTTGCTCAAATGTTTCCTTCCACCTTTACGCAGACGATGCGCAGTTATATCTATCGCGCCCAATTGGTTTGATTGAAGATTTGATTATTAGATTAAATGAGGACTTATCAAAAATTTATAACTGGTCTCTTTGCAATGGATTGAATCTCAATTCCGAAAAAACCCAAATGATTCTTATATCCAAAAAACAGTATGATACCAGTGAACTACCTATCGTATATTTAAATAAGAGAGAAATTAAATTTGTTGATACTGTTATGAATCTTGGTTTTAAAATAAATAGGTCACTCTCCGCAACTGACCACATAAACTACGTAATAAGTCGGATATATGGGGGCCTGCGTAAGCTTTGGCTGTCTTCTGGCTTCACCCCACTCAACACAAAGCTAAGACTTATCAAAACTCTGTTTCTTCCCCTCATTGACTACTCTACTTTGGTTTACTGCAAGCTTGACTCCCATTCTCAACACAAACTTCTTGTAGCATTTAATGATACTATTAGGTATGTTTATGGGCTACGTCGTTACAATCATATATCGCACTACCACTCTCTTGTACTTGGTTGCACTTTCCAACAATTTCTTAATATGAGATGTTGTCAGTTCATGCACAGCCTTATTAATAGCAAATCTCCAGCATACTTATTCGATAAAATTCAATTTTCCCAATCCAACAGAACTCGGAACTTTATTGTGCCCACTTGTAAATATTTGAACTCATCGCGCCTCTTCTTCATCTATACTATCAGACTTTGGAATTCACTTCCCAATACGGTTAAACAAATAATCAGTACTTATAACTTTAAAAGATCAGCATTAGAATTTATGTAAATTGTAGACAGCAATAATATTTCATCTACTTTTTTCTTCTTTTTTCAATCTTCTATTTTTCTACTTCTCAATCTTTTTCTCCTCTATCTTTTCTTTTCCTTGTAAGTTTTGTACTTTTTTTTTTTTTATCTTTTGTTTTTAAAATAATTGAAGAATATCTCTTTTAGTTTATATAATTTGTATTTACTATTATTGTTATGTTAAATCTTCCGATTACTTGTACTATAAAAGACTACGTCTTATTTGTACTCACCTTAACATTCTTAAATAAATTGAATTGAATTGAATTGAATTGAACAACTTATGCTCAAATTGCTTGGCTGCGGGTCACAAGATAACAAATTGCCCAAGCACAAGCACGTGTCGAGTATGCAACGTGCGTCATCACACGCTGTTACATACCGAGTTGTCAGGTTCATCAGATCCTCCAGTCGATTCCACATCAACTATATCCAATCCTACGCCGTCCTACGCTTCTCATTCCAAGCATTATGTGCTACTTGGTACCGCAATGGTACAAGTTATGGATAGTTCTCATAGGCTCCAGCCAGCCAGACTTCTCTTCGATAATGGATCACATGCTTCCTTCATTAGCGAAAGCTGTGTACAGCGACTTCATCTACGACGTTCACCAGTTACAACAGCAATTGAAGGAATCGGGGCCACAGCAGCCGGGTCTTCGAAAGGCGAAGTAGAACTTACTATAACCTCATTTGACCAAACATTCTCTGCAACGATTCACGCTCAAATTTTAAACAAAATAACGAGCAACTTGCCATCAGTTCGAGTTCAAAACTACAACTGGCCGCATATCAATGGACTTACACTAGCAGATCCTTGTTTTCACACACCTGCAGCCATCGACATACTGCTTGGATCCGATGAGTTAGGTCAATTCCTCTGCACAGGATTAATCAAAGGCCCGGTAGGTACTCCGATTGCTCAGAAATCCACACTTGGCTGGGTTCTCATGGGTAAGGTAGCTGACTTGTCACCAGTGTCTACATATGCCTTCTCATCGTTATGCTTTTACACAAATGCTGCTTTAACGAAAGCAGTCTCTAAATTCTGGGAAATAGAATCATTGCCCGAAGTAAAACATCTAACCATCGAGGAAAAGTTGTGCGAGCAGTTCTTTGAGGATACCCATTACCGTCAAAAGGATGGCCGTTTCGTTGTCCAACTCCCTTTCAAGCCTGACTGTCCTTTGGGGAACTCTCGCAACTCTGCCATCCGCGCATTGCTCCGAATGGAAAGACTATTTGCCAAGGACAAGGAGCTCTACGTTCAGTACAAAAATTTTATAAATGAATTTATTCAACTTGGCCACATGGAAGAAGCAATTCAAGCACCACTCCCAGGAAATCATTTTTATATGCCACACAGAGCAGTCGTTAAAGACACAAGCACCACTACCAAGCTGAGGGTAGTTTTCAATGCGTCTTGTCGCACCAGTTCCGGATACTCCCTTAACGACACACAGATGATTGGACCACAACTGCAGCCAGACCTGTTTACAACATTGCTCCGACTTCGTACACATCGATTTGCTATGAGTGCTGATGTAGCAAAAATGTACCGCCAGGTAAGAGTAGACCAGCAGCACGTAGACTTTCAGAGAATCGTCTGGAGAGATTCTCCAACTGAAGAGATCAAGGACTACAGACTTTTGACAGTGACCTATGGAGTTGCATCCGCTTCTCATCTGGCTGTTAAATCTCTACAAAAAGCTGCAATTGTTACAAGGCCAAACTCTATTGCGACTCAAGTCATTCTACGTGATTTTTATATGGACGATCTCCTTACGGGTTGTTATGAGGAAGCAGATCTCCATCGCCTTCAAGTTGAAATATCCACCATATTAAGCCGAAGTGGGTTTCATCTTCGCAAATGGTCCTCTAATTCAACAGTTGTCATAAACGCCATTCCCGTTGATCAACGTGAGGTCATGCAACCTTTCGACTTCGGTGAAACGGATGGCGTTCGTACACTCGGCCTGCAATGGGTCCCTTCACTTGATCATTTTACATTTACTGTTCAGGTCAATGAGATATCAGATACAAACATAACCAAACGCTTGCTTCTTTCAGATACTGCTAAGTTGTTCGATCCCTTAGGCTTGCTAGCTCCATCAACCATAATCCCGAAGATGCTCTTCCAAAGTCTATGGAGACCTAAGGTTGACTGGGACGAGATTGTGCCATACAATGTTAAACGCCAATGGTTGCTTTACAGGGACCATATCACCAACCTCGCAGCATTAAAAGTGCCGAGGTGGGTTGGTACAGGGATCCCTAATGCTACAACAGACTTACACGGTTTCGCGGATGCATCTCAGTCGGCATATGCCGCAGCCATTTACGTGCGCACAGCGGCTCCCAACGGAAGTATATCAGTCGTCCTCCTAACTGCTAAAACGAGAGTTGCACCGCTAAAGACAACCATTTTGTCGCTTCCGCGATTAGAGTTATGTGGCGCAACTCTTTTAGCACGACTGATGAAACACGTCAAAACCTGTCTGACATATCGCGTACGCAACGTTTACGGATGGACAGATTCCAGTGTCGCACTATCCTGGATCCGTCAAGAACCTGGCAAATGGTCAACTTTCGTCGCTAACCGTGTCTCAGAGATCCAGCAAATTGTGCCTCCCGACAATTGGTTTCACGTACAATCATCGGATAACCCAGCTGACTGTGCTACACGAGGAGTAATGCCACAGCACTTAATAAAGCATACACTTTGGTGGAATGGCCCTCCGTGGCTTCAGAAAAATGAATCCGCATGGCCTGTGCAACATATTTTCTCAACCAACTTAGACCAACGGTCAGAATCAGCCATCATAGCAACCACTATAGAAAGCATACCAATCTGGGAACTCATTATCCAGTATTCGTCAATCAGAAAGCTGAAACGCATCACCGGATATATTTTAAGATTTGTAAAAAAAACGCGTTATGCTGTTAAGATTCGCAAAGGACAAATTTCAATTCCTCCAGAGTCGAGTCGGCATCTCCATCTTTGTGAACTAAACGACGCTCTTAACTTGTGGATAAGATTGACTCAGAAGCATTTCTTTTCGGACGAAATACAACGACTTAAATCCAGCAAGGCTCTTGGTAGGTGTAGTAAACTGTTAAGGTTGCATCCATTTCTCGATCAAAACGATCTGATAAGAGTTGGTGGAAGGCTGTGCAATTCATCTCTACAAACAGACAAAAAATATCCCTTTGTTCTGCCGGCATCTTCAAGACTCGCATTGCTCATTTGCGAAGATATCCACCGATTTGCCCTACACGCAGGTCCACAAAGTATGCTCGCTATACTCCAAAACCGTTACTGGATCATCAGTGCTCGCAAAGTTGTGCGTAAAGTTTTCAAGTCATGTGTCAAATGTCGCAGATACTCTCCTGTCATCCAGCAACAACTAATGGGTGATTTGCCATGGTCTCGGGTTCAAGCTTGTCGTCCATTCACACGTAGTGGGGTAGACTTTGCCGGACCAGTGCAACTACGCTTTTCAAAAGGACGTGGTGCCAAAGCTGTTAAAGGGTACATTTCCATATTCGTATGTATGGCCACAGGTGCCATGCACTTGGAATTGGCAAGTGATCTCTCATCTGCTACCTTCATCGCTGTCTTCAAACGATTTGTTTCACGTCGAGGTCATTGCAAGGAACTGTTCAGCGATAATGGGACAAATTTTGTTGGTGCTGAAAAGGATCTAAATATGCTCCTTAAACTTGTCACGAAAGACAGACAACTTGCCAAACATCTTGCTGACGATGGAACACTCTGGCACTTTAACCCTCCTGCTGCGCCTCACATGGGAGGTTATTGGGAGACCGCTGTCAAGAGAGTCAAATTCCATTTGCGTCGCGCTTTGGGAGAAGCTCTGCTAACCTACGAAGAATTTTCGACGCTGCTAACAGAAATCGAAGCCTGCGTCAATTCAAGGCCACTTTGCGCTTCTTCTTCTAATGTCGATGACTTATCCGCCTTAACACCAGGGCATTTCCTAATTGGGGAGCCGCTGAAAGCTATACCTGAACCCGATGTAAACGAATTCAAAGGGAATCCGGTGACTAGATGGCAACTCATCTCAAGTTTAAGACATCATTTTTGGAAGAGATGGAGCTCTGAATATATCGTTCAGCTTCAACAACGCTATAAATGGAACCGCGCAAGCCCTAACCTTAAAATTGGGGATTTGGTGTTGATCCGTGATGAAAAACTACCTCCAACCAAATGGAAACTAGGAAGGATAACTCATTTACATCCAGGACCTGACGGTCAAGTGAGAGTCGTCACTATTAAAACCGTCGATGGAGTACTTATGCGACCAGTCGTCAAGATATCACCACTATTATCTGTCAACGATGAAGCTCCACAGACTTAATGTAATTTTTTAATTTTGATCAAATATCTTTTCATATATTCTCTCAAGGTGGGCAGTATGTTGCCGCTGAATTGTCCATTTATATACATTACACAAAACATAATTTTCTTTAGTATTAAGTTAGCCTCTTCAGGTGATGGTCGCATTAAAGGCTTTATATCTACACAAGTTGTTCTCTTTTATTTAACGAAAAACTACAGTCCATTCTACTTCGATCAAAAACCTTCCTTGAACCTTAACAAAAACTTAAAAAAAAAAATAAGGCGAATTGGTAAAGCCGTTCTCGAGTTTTTGCTTTTCATTTTTATGCGATTCATTTTTATTTATGTGGATGATACCACCATCGGAACCATTTTTTCTTGTTTTCGATTTCACCAATTACGGTACAGCTGATTTTGGTCCATTTTCTTATGCTAAAGCTTCTAAAAATTTGAAAAACATTGCATGTCAAGATTTGAAACAAATATTTTCTGATTTTTTGAAAAAAAATTTTAATTATTTTGTGAAAATTCGATAGCCTAGGAGGCCAGTTATAACTCATTTGAAAAGTCCATCAGAAAAAATTTTGTCTTCCAAATTTGACCATATTACAACTCGATTTTGAGTAAAATTTGACGAATACTTGCTTGGACTAATTTTTACAAAAAGAATTACAACATTTTGTTGCTAAATTTACTCAGAAAATGAATTTAAATATTTTTTTTGATGGAATTTAATTTTTCTGAACAGCTGATTGCCAAAACTCAAAATATATTCCATTTTCTGAGTAAATTTAGCAACAAAATGTTGTAATTCTTTTTGTACAAATTAGTCCAAGCAAGTATTCGTCTAATTGCATTCAAATTTTACTCAAAATTGAGTTGTAATATGGTCAAATTTGGATCACAAAATTTTTTCTGATGGACTTTTCTGATGAGCTATAACTGGCCCCTAAGAAAGGCAACAATGATTTTGTTGGAATTTAATTTTTATTTCTTTAAATGCCCCTTTTATCCCATGTTTAAAGCATTATTAACGGTAGTAATAATGATCTACAACATAATCATCTACAACACATAAATTATTTATGGTAATTTACACAAACAGACATTTCCAAATTGTCTGCTTGTTTCTACCCCTAAGAGCACATAAACCAAGGTCTGTCGAAGACACGATTAGCTATATTCTTAAATCCAAAGAAAAATCTATGTTTAAAATAAATAAGTCCTCGACAGCAGTCGTGAAAATAATCTTCATCTTATCAACAATAAATATTATCTTTATTAAGCTATACCTCATAACATTAATTCCAACATGCCTTTGAATTGGAGAGTATAATCCTGTCAAGAGTCTCAATTACCGATATAATTTTAATGGTTTGTCAACATAAAGTTTATTTTTATTTGAAATTTATATGACTCGTCGACAAATTCCTAGACACATTCTTAACTCTAATAAGCTTCAAAAGTGTTTGAAAATATCTGTCAGCCATTATTCTCCTGATTATCCTTAATCTGTCTTTCAGTCGTTTGAACAAATATCTTTGAAGAGTGTTATAATCGGTTCTCGTTTTTTTTTTTTGGGTGGATGGGTGAGATGGCATCATCTTATATTGTCTATCTGTTAGGAGCTGACACAAAAATACGTTGTAAAATGTTGAAAGGACCTCTTGCGATTCGATTGTCAAATACAATAATTATTATAGACGTTCTGATAAATGGGTGAATGGCTTGAGTTATAAAACTTATACAATTGATGCTCTCGTAAAAACAACAATGGGCCAAATAAAAACTCTTTGGGGAATTTTCACATAAAATATCGCCCCCACACATCCTCGGAAATAATTCAAGTAACAACGTTACAAAAGAATCAGGCAACCACGTCGTGTTGGGGACGACTATTCTCGGGAAAATCCTTTTTCGATTCGATTAAAAACTGCAAGTACGCGCTGTGGAAACTTTTGATGCACAAAAATTATCTCTACTAGAGCGCACGGATTTTGTGGATTTCAAAATTTCAAAAAAGTTAGCAAATACTTGGTGGTGGGTGCCATCACACCATAGGGATGCTTTAAAATTGCTCGTTATATTCAAGACACACTTCAGATTCACGGATCAGTAATAGCTATTAAAAAAGCAAAAGGGGGGTCCTTGCGATGCTTTTAATTTTCAAATGGAACATGTTATGCAAGAACATATCTGTGGCTATGTAGTTAGGATACTGGTGAAGTGGTGTGATTTATCATGATAATTTAGTCTTAAGCTTAAATTGTTTGGAAGCAATTTACGCCTTAATTGTTCGCATCACAAAGTAAATCATTATGTAATTATGTTGTAGGAGGTGTCGTCAATTAATGATTATTATGCTTGTTGGTATATGGGTATTCAAGTTAAAGGCGTCTTTATAAAGTGATGTTAGAGGAAGTTATATCATCAAGTTTCAGCTACTTATTCTATTTTCTTTATTCAATTTATTCACTTCCTTTAGTAGTATCCCGTGGCATATTCGAAAGGGTATTGCAGTGAAACACTCGCTCCATCGTCAAACGTGGATAGCCTTGACTTTCTCGAAATATCCTTAAACTATAAGTTTACATTTTTAATTAACTTAAACTTCTTTCATTCAACTCTTTCTTCGGTGAGTTGCAATTTTACAATAAGCCTTCAAGCGCTTGAAGTTATATTCAACGAAGATTGTCTATTGGGTTTCGAATTTTTAAACCCTTTTTTTACGTCCTTCTACTTAAACAAGAGAGTAACCTTCCTTCAGACAAATATACTTAAACAGAAAAAAATAATTGGTTCAAGTTATATTTGAAGGGTTGAAACCCATCCCTTACTTGGGCAGATTTTCCCTTCTTCGGATTAATTAATTGAAATCGAAGAAGGAGAATCTCTTTCAATACAAATCAAACTAGAAATATGTACTTTTACTAAAAAAGGTTTTTCGACTATGGTAGTTCCTCATTGATCAGTCGACTTGAAAATCAAAGTAAAGACATCTTGAAAAAAAAAGTATTTCAAATAATGAACTATTTCCTCGTTATACAAGATTATGAGATTATTCATCTTTGTTAAAGTCCCTCCAAATTTTAAAAGAATTTTCGAAACTTTTTCAGGAAGGGCTTAAGTCAGTTGCTTGGAGATCATTTTCTTTGATTTTGAAATTGAGATTATCAATAAGAAGGATGTCTTAGAAGTGAATATATACCAAAGCACATTGAAATTCAATCTTAAGGCTATTATAATTTTTTGTTAGAAGCACAAAGTCAAAGGCAAATAAAATAAAAAAAAACCTTATTTTCAAATCCTTCAGGTTTTGTGTCCATTGCGTTGATAAGGAAATGAATTCTTAGAACAGAAGACTCTTAAGCAGTTTGGGTTTTCCTTCTTTCTTGTGTGCTTTTTCAAAACCTCTAATTTCATTCGTGACCATTTATCCGAATTAAAAGTGAAGTTACTGAAAACTTTAGACATATTTAAGATTTTAGATTGAACTGCAAAGGTATGTTTGTACAGGGCTGTGTAAAACTATGATTTATTTTATAAAATATATTTTTTTTTTGAATTTAGTTAATAGTTTGGAAATATGTTGTTGAAGATAAAAATTTCCGTTGTTTGATTCGATCTTACTTTTTTTTCTGGAGATTTTAAATCACGTTTCTTAGGTTTTCATGTTCTAGAGCTCTTATTTTATTTCGATTTTATTAGTAGGGTTCTTAGTATACTGGCATACACTTTTTCCTTAAGGTCACACTAAGAAAGAACAAAATTCTGAAGGCGTTAGAAAGAGTGGACCCTGTGTCAATTTTGTCCAATAAAAATCTTAAAAATGCGGTATTATTCGATAGCAAAAAATTCCCTTAAGAAGTGTCATGTTTGTAGCTATGGCTACATCTTTTTGGAGCTACAATTTTGGATTGTTCTCTTTTACTTGCCATAAAAAAAATTGAATGATTTTTTTGAATTTAATACATTCCACAGTATACATAATTTGTTCGTCTTTTTCGAAAAAAATATTGCCCAATGATGAGATTATTATTAGTAAAGGCATTTAATTTTCAAAAATTTATTTTAGAAATCGCATATTATCAAATATGATAAAAAAAACTTCAATATGATCTTTGTGTCTGAATAATGGAATGCTTAGTCTTAAAAAAAACATATTGGCAGTTTTTGTTCCTTCTTAATTTGTAAGCATCTGAACTAAGTTGATATACAAATGTATATCCTTTGTAAAAGAATAAATATTAGACATTCTTAATTCAAAACAGCCGACTTGTTTAGTATTACTAGTTTTCTATAATTTGATTATGTATAAAAACAAATTTGTGTGCATTGGAAGTGCGTGAGATGTTTGTTACGGAGCTCCTCAAGGTTCATTCTTTTTCAATACTGTTTCCCAACCATTTCTAATTTGGCATAATGGATATTGCATTGGATTATCAGGTGCAAGACCTGACTTCGACTTACAACCACATCAAAAAATATATTTCCTGGGTATACTGGCTCTTACGAGAAACTGACAGGAGAATCTCATGTCATGTAAAGTGCTCACTGCTCACTCACGGACTCTTCATACAATTCTATGTCCACTTCGGGAATGATTGAGATTTTTAATTTGCTAGATTCAGATTTTCTAAGATCGGTGCGATGGTTTGTTCAGATCATTATCTAAAACCCTTTAAAATTTAAGACCAAAGAATAAAAAACAATATGTATATTGTTGCCTTAAACGGACTTCAAATTAAAAAAAAAAATATCTGCTCATTTTTGACTGGCCTTTTCGGCGTGCGAATACAAAATTCTATCTTAAAAATGGGTAATATTGTAATTTTATAAATCTTTTAGAAACCTTAAGTTCTTATATTGACTGAGTTAAAAGTCTTCGAATACTCTAAGTGTCTAAGTCAATCAAAAATGGGGTATTGAAAATATGTTGAAAAATATCTTTCAATATGCAGCATAGTGGTATTGTTTTAGCTCCGTATATGTGTACTAGGGTGTGTCACTTTTGTATGGCCGCAAAAAAGTACTCTTATTTTTAAATGTAATAGTGATCAAAAGTTGTATTAGGGTCTGAGGTTTAAGAACATGTAAAAAAAAATAAAATTTTGTTCGTCTTTGGCTCGCTCAAATCGGTTGAAGTTGAAAAAAAAATTTAATTTACAGTAAATTTTTTTTTTTTACGTTTACTAAAAAAAAAAACTAAACAAAATACAGAAAGAATTTTTGTCTTTACAAAAAGATATACCACGATATTGTAGGTGGTTCCGTTGATTTTTAAGAATTTTTTTTTGTAAAAAAAACAACGATTTTACATAAAAAAATGATTTTTCTTCCTTCTTTTATTATTTCATAACTTCTTTATTAAGTGTTCAATTTAAGCAAATATAAGCTTAAAAGTGTTTCCTTGCAATTATCTTTGACTTGGAAGCCTAAAAATATTTTATATAATTTTTTTGTATCCACACGGTGCAATTTAAAACAACACCATATTTCAAAAATCTCGAAAAATCAAAATTTCTTGGATTTCATCCTATTTTTGAGCGAGCCAAAGATATTAAATAAAATGAAAATTGTAAACGCAGGATTTAATTTTGATAAGCAATGCAACTTTTAAAAGCTATTACATTTGAAAATACCATAGTTGAGCACTTTGACACACCCTAATGTGTACTAGTCACTTACCTATGCGTCTTAGCGTCCATCCAGCTACATATTAAAATAAGAGAAAGATCAGCTTCAAAATTTGATACATAGATGGAACCTTCATTGAGTCCAACAATTTTTGTCCTGTTCAAATTTCAACCAAGCCTTAACTCAAATGTTCATCTATTTCTTACAAAATACGAGTTGTGTGATGGCAATAGCAAATATTTCATTAAATAATTTTTGTCTTAATATTAGGCAATATTGATGAAAGCCAAAATGGGGTATTGAAAATGTTTGATTTCGCTTCCCATTGATCAGCGAAATCAAGCATCATTGTACGTGGTTAGTGCTTAGATGGGGGACCGTTCAACATCAACCGTGTGTTGTAGACATGTGTTTCTTCTGTTGTTCTTTCTTTCTGTATGTCTCTATGGAGTAGTCTAATATATAATGTAAAACACAGTTTTTTTTAAAATTAATAATCTTATATACAAGTTCATGAACTATGAACTCGGGGGTATAAATAAAGAGTTTTCCAAAAAGGACGGCTAGATTTTGGCAGTTCACGGCGGCCATGTTGCTTTATATGTGGTTGTTTCCACCAAAAAAAAAGGTAATGTCATGTGACTTCTTCAGAAAATAAGGCTTGTCATATTGAGCTATTTATCGGAAATTGGGCTATCTTCTTTCAAAATTGCTGACAGTATGACAGCTGAATCATATTGATATTGATGCTATAAATAGCCCAAATCTCATCTTGGGGGTATTTTTTTTTATATAAGTAAATCATACTATAAATTAATACTTTTCTCACCCTAAACATACTCTTAACGTTGTCCATAATTTGGCAATACCTTTTATTCACTGAATACATTCATTGGTTTTGAAATTTCAAATCAACCGTATTAATTTTCACTTCAATATTATTCAGATTCTTTGTTGTTCTTTAAATTTCCATTTTTATAAGAACATTTTTGATTTGTACTGGGCTTCTATTTGGGCTTCTTTTTTACTTTGATTTTAGGCTAGAAAAATTATTAAATGGAACTAGTTCAAGACATGGCAACCCTGAAGCAAAGCATTAATTTTTGTTAGTTTTGAATATCAATCTGATATCGAAAAACACAGAATTGCGATACCCACTTCTTAGAAGCACTGCATGTTCTGCGGTATTGCCACCTGCATTAAAATATTAATTATTAAACATTATTAAAAACAAAAACCAATATTGTTCTACCACAAATGATATCTTCTTTCCAAGAGAATGCTCTACAATCTATATCTCAAAGGAATAAACCATGTGCTTTTATTTGAATTGAAAATAAATTATGAAGCCATCACCAAGCCAAACATGATCAAATTTTGAAGTGAAATTTTATCCCAGATGACATACCACAAAAAAAATGTCCACTCCTTGTTTAAAACGAAAAAAAATCAACGTCGGTGTTGGGACATAAGCCACAACCAATTTATATAACACCTTTGGAAGTAAAAAATTCAGATACATGTGCACTTTGGACGTGCTGAGTCCTTCCACACATCCCCGAACATTGAACACCTCCGGACGAAAGGGTTTCTTCTTTTTAAATTGATTTTCATTCATGTGAAGATGAAAAATAGCACTCTATCTCCTCCCCATTCACCCAACAATCCTCAGGTGAATGGAACAGAAATATATAGTTTATAAAAAAAAGATAAAATAAAATAGATTTAATATGCCTGAATTGAATATTTGACATTAGGTGAAGTCATAGATCACAAGTATAAAAGCACCTTAGTTCGGTATCATCTGATCCAAGTCAGATGCCATTGATGATGATGATGACGGTAATGGCGCCATTCCATACGAGTTCTGTTCAATGGGAATTTTATACAGCTGGATACTAGATATACCAAATCTGGTATACTAATCACATTTTAATAGACTATACACATTAAGTCTGTCAAAGAACAACACACATATGGACTTGTTGGGCCAATTAGCTGAAGATAAAAAATATAAAATCAACTCACCCACAATAACTAACTAACTCTGCCTTAAATAACGATTTTCTATGTGAATTGTTCTCGGAAAATAATCAATTCGAAACGTCTTGATAGAATTGATATCAATCAATTTTCTCAAAGTAATTTATTGGGTAAGAATAGCAGACATATTTCTTTTGTTGCCTTGTGTAGGTAGAGAAAACATCAATTGAAATTATGAAACCCTTGCTCCCAGTATTGGACAAAATGATTACTTTCCTTTTGACAGTCATCGAAAGCAGAATTTATTATATTAAGTATAATAAATGGATAAATATCGTCGCTAAGTCTATTAAAATACTTATGTGAGCCCTCGAGCTAATTTTTGTATCCTCAACTTATGGCGGGAGAGAGTTGTAATGGATAGAAAATTAATACGGGAATTTGTTATTAGGTTCAATTAACTTTTGACAACTGTCTTGTTCTCAAAGTCTAATTGAGCTGCGAGATACTTAAGACAACATAGCTACTTAATTAACTAATAGTAATAGTAATTTTCAAGGCTTTCTTCAGATTTGTCCATAATTTGAATTGACAGGTCAAGCTTTTTCGAAAAATTCTTCTCCAACTGTTTAAAATCATTCAACTTTCAACACCTTTCTAGTGTATCCATATGTGAAATCCTGATAGAAGGACAATAATAAAAGGGTAATACCATTTAGTCTTTTGTCATGAAAAAAATCGATATATCTCATTTTTTATTAAATGAAAACTGCCAAAATATTATTTATTTAATCTTTTTTCTCTCTCTGTCTCTCTTTACAGGAAATCTGCTTGTTATCCTTGTAGTCACATTATCACGACGTTTAAGATCAATAACGAATTTTTTTCTAGCGAATTTAGCTTTAGCCGACTTTTGTGTTGGACTCTTCTGTGTTATGCAGAATTTATCAATTTACCTCATTGATAGGTGAGTATTGCAAAAAATATACATATTTTTTTTTTTTTTAAATTCAAGATAATTCGTTAATTCAATGAAAATAATTTCAATTACATTTTAAATGAAGGAAGGACAATATTTTTTGTACGAATTCGCCTGACTGGCTGGTTGTGAATTTGCTTCATTAAGCATGATGATTGATGTTTTAAGTGTGTAAGGTCAGCATGAAATTTCCTCTTCGATTGAAAGCAAATGTGATATACAGTTATAAAAAATGAAAATGTCCTCGAGAGCAGATTATGTATTTCTTGAAAATAAAAAAAAACAGATGTGGAATAAATTTCAACCACGATTTTCGAGGTAAAATATTAAACAGACCTGAATTCTCCGATGAACCCTCCAATTAACAATTAAAGTGCATATTATTTAATAAAAATTAAAACTTGACAATTTTTAAAATTTGTTGCAGTTTTTTGAATTTTATAAAATACTAACAAGCACAGAATTAAGATATCAGAGATCTCAGCACTTTCACAAACATGGAAAGGATTGCTCAGCTCAGTTTCTCAGAACTAAGAACCGAAAATTTCAAAAACTCATTACCTTTGAGGACAAATACTCAAAAAAAAATAATTTCATTTATTTGACAGCAAAATTGAGAGATCTTCTTAAGATTTGAGTTCAGATTTTTGAAATTGCAGAGATATTGAAGTAATCAAACGCCTGAAATGAAAAAAAAAATGTTGTCACTTTTGGTCGATTTTCGACAATTAAAAAAAAAGTTGTCCAAACTTTGAAATTTTACAGTGAATTTTACGGTCAAATGTAGAGATTTCCTTCCATGTTCTTAGAAAACGAACAATGTTACATAAAATGCGTCAGACGTTTTCGTTTGCGACTGCCTATAGACTTTAATGCCTGATTTGGTCTCTACTCTTGCTTGGATGTTGCTGTTTTAATTCTGTGAGCTCTCTTTTGGGTTCTTTGGATTTCTTTTGACCTGTTTTCTCTTCGAGTTTTCCTGGTCTATTGTAGTAGGCCCTGCTTGTCATAATGGTTAGCGCGTTGGACTGTCATATCGGAGGTGTATTCATCTTGTATCTATCGCTTGTCAAACATTTTTCAATCGTTTTTTTTTTTATCATCTGGCCATCCTCTGTCCATCTTTTTTTTCATTGATATTCCACCGTTTTTCCATCATCTGTCAATATCTTCATCGTTTTTCTATCGTTTGTCCATCATTTGTCTATTGTCAGTTCACCGATTGTCCATGGAGTTTTCACCGTTTGTTTATCGTTTATCGATTTTTCATCGCTTTTTTTATCAATTATTTATCGTTTTTCTATCGTTTGTTCATGGTTTTTCTATCATTTGTTTATCATTTGTCTATTGTTAGTCCATCGAATCTCCATTGTAAGTCTATCGACTGTCCATCGTTTGCCCAACGAGTTTCCACCGATTATTCATCGTGTTTCTATCGTTTGTTCATTATATTTCTATCGTTTGTCATTAATTGTCTATTGTTTTGTTGTGGACAAATGAACCTCTCTTTCCCTCCCCGCAACAAGAAATTTCAAATTCTAGAAAAAAAAAGAAGGATTTAGACCGACATAAAATCGTCTCTTCCTGTGTAGTGTCGTGTACTGTCGTCCAATAAGTTTCCGAGTTTCTAAGAATGATATTTATAAGATACTCGTATAATCATTAGATCTCAATAAGCCTGATAATTCTGAATTGGCTTTGTTTAATAAATAAATAAAATATTGAATAGCCTTTCAGAAAGATCGAACGTTTCATTAAGAAACACTCGAATCGCGTAGCCATTTTTGTAGCTATGGCTTATGGACGGCATGTAGATAAAAGTGGCTGTCGTTGAAGCACAACCACTATTAGACCAAATGTTCGGCAACTGTGATACCAAATTTGAAGTTTTATTTCAGTATTTGCAAGCTCAATCGAATCGCTGTATAATATGTATCGAGTCTCCTTAAAGTCCATCGATTGTTTACCTTATTTCTATTGTTTGTTCATCGTTTTTAAACCATTTGTTTATTGTTTGCCTATCGATTGTCCATCCTTTGGCCATCGATGTAGTTGCAGTTATGCTAAGATGTTCTCTATTCAGCCTGGTTTTGTTTAAGCTAGAAGGTAAGAGTTTCATCAATTCTCAATAAAATTTGCCAATTTGTTGGTGGAATATTGTGTTTAGTGGCCTCAATCATTGTCGTGAGAAGATTTTCACCACTAGGGTGGTGCAAATAAAATTAACATTTATTTTTTCCTTCTATAAAATTAAATTATTTCAGCTATTTGACTAACTAATTTTAAAATATAATAATAAAATATAAAATTCAAACTACAAATTTATAGAAATTGTTATTTAAGCTTTTAGATTCATCTATTGAAAGGTTACTTTTATCAATCGATCAACGAAAATCTTTTCTGTGGAAAGTTTAATTTCCTACAAAACTGTACCAAAGAATTTGTCGTTGATTTAACAGCTAGTGACTTATAAAATTTCAAAATTCTAACACATATAATTGAAAAAGCGTCTTAATGCTATAATTGAGGGCTCATTTTGTTAGAGGTTTCTCTAAAAACACTTAGCAATCAACTTGTCGTTGTTTAAAAAAAAGAAGATTTTATTTGTCCCAAATTGAGTAACACATTTGTGATAAACGCTAGTCGTTCTTTTTTTTTGTTGCTATGTATTTCTTTAGTCTATTTAAGTTTACGTCCACGATAGACTTCATCAAAATTTATATTTCAAGTTCATTTGTTCCTATAGAGGGTAGCAAGTGTAGCAAATCCAGAATTTTATTTTCATCTCTTCCATCAGTATTTCAGAATACTTCCGGGCATCAAACATCAAAAAGAAATACTCTTTAATTCTTTAGTAATGTTAAATCCTCTTCAACTCATTGTCCCATCTCTCGACAATAAGGAAAGAAAATGTTCATAAGTACTCTAAAATTTGACGAAACAAAAAAAAATAAATAAAAATATTCGACCTCGAATCCAAGTCCATGCCTCAATTGACATTCAAGTATGCTCTTGTGCCAAAGTACTTCCTCCTGGCAATCGTTTTCTTGGAATACATTATACTCGTATAAAATTTACAATTGAAAAGATACAAAACAAAAAATATCGTTTAAAAAACTCTTGTTTTGTCATTCATGTGGAATAATTTTATGTCATTCATCGCTTAAAGCTTTTTTCCGAACCAATAAATCCTGAATTACGAAATGAAAATAAATAATAAAAAAAAAAAAAACATTCTGAAATACGTTCTGCTTTTTTTGGGATACAATAACATGTCAAAATAAATGCGAATTCTGCAATGACTCTCGACGGACGTTGCAAATTTACACAAAAGAAATCTAATTTCAATTCAATTTATAGTGCTTCCTTCAAATAATTGCTATCGACTATTTGTATGGATTTTTTTAATCTGTTTTTATTTTTATGTTGTTTTTTCTCCATTTTTATTTAAAATATTTCGATGTTTAGCTTTGATTTTATTTGTACACACATAGATATTTATTTATTTATTTTTTCTATTTACAGTTGGGTATTTGGTGAATTTCTCTGCAGGATGTATCAATTTGTTCATTCGCTCAGCTACACTGCATCAATATTTATTCTGGTTGTAATATGCATGGAAAGATACTTTGCAATTGTTCATCCGATTACGTGCAAACAGATACTAACTGCCGCCAGGTTGAGGGTGAGTATTTTTACGAGTAAGCTATGTTTGTTTTTATCTTAGGGTTTATATCTATGGGTATCTGCAAATATTATACATTTTTCCATACAATTTTGTAATGCTACAAGCTGCGATTTAATAGTCCAAAGTCTGAGAGACTTAGGATTGCTCGTGCATAAAATCCATAATCATTCAATGTTGTTTGTATGTAGACATCTTATAGTAAGCTAACTGAAGTGTTTCCATGTAATTTTTGTATAATTTTGTGCTTGCATCTAATGGAACAAAATGTCGCAAAAGAAAAAAGATATACATAGGTTGATTTGTTCTATCTCTGTCGTAGCTAAATAAGCACCAAAACAGCTTAAGTCTAATCCTCAAAGGATTCTTTATCTTATTCGAAAATAAAAAAGTCTTTATTTTCCTCCATTTATTTCGGGTCTATTAGGACAATTTAAATACATTCATATTTGGTTAGTTAAACTTTTAAATCTTATTATGTGTTGGCATTCAAAAGGTTCTTGCAGGTTATTTACGAAGGTTTTGCTCTAAGCCATTCGTTTATCTATCCTTCGACCATGAAAAATTTTACAAATTCCTAACATAAATTTCGAACACTGAATAATTCAATTTAAATTATTCACCACCCGGAACAACTTAAATCATGGATTAAGCCAAAATTATGCATACCAAACCTGAACCTACGTTGAATAAATTTCGCATCTTTCAAGTTCGTACCTTCCATGTAAGTTAAATCGGTATAGTATTCATATTAATATGATGTTAATATTCTCCCAGTATAGTCCTTTTAGGTTAAAGGATTTTGGTATTCCACAAAAAAATCCCTTTATAACTTTAGACACATAAACTGTTATTAAGAGAAATTACTACTTTAATCTACAAACAAAAAAAGAGCAGATTAGGTGAGTTGTGAGGACAGGAAATGTGTCTGGATTTCTTCGAATCTTTTAAAAAGAATATAATATCTAATGTGTTCTTAATGGGTCATAATTCAAAGATATGATTTAAAAATTAAAGGCTTTTACAGCTTGTTGCTTACTCCTTTTTTTTTGTATAATCCACACGCGCTAAAGCGTTTTTTGACACCCATTATAATGTTAAACATAAAGATAGTACGAGCGATTAGGAAATTAGGGAGGGAAAATAATTAAATGAACATTAGTCTTGAATTTTTGAAATTGTGAATAGGGTTTTTAATTTTTTTTTTAAATCTTTCAATAATTATTGAAACACATTCCATAAAAACTAGACAAAAACAGCCAAATTGAATTATAATATTCCGACAAATCTGAATTTAACTGAAGGGCAGAGCGTTATATGTTTCCTTGAAAAGCATCCCAAGTTTACATTTTTAATTTTGATATTTCTTTTTCTTACAATTAATAGATTTTGACTCAAATTCAGCTTTGTCGAAATGTCGTTAAAGGGAAGTTCTAATTTCCTGGGCTATCGGTAGTATTTATTGATTTAAAAAAAAAACAATATTTATACATATTTACTATATTGACTTCCAAATAATTTTCTCTCATTTGTCTAGCTTATATTTTCTTTGCATTTCCATTGAAAGATTTAATTTAATCTGTGCGGTATTTTGAAAATAATGAATTCCTTGAATAATTTTAAACTAAAATCCTCTTTTCTTTTAGAAACATCTGCTATAAATTGTGTACGCACTGCACTGAAATTTGTAGATATATAAATCCTATTAATTAAGAATGAATTTATTATAATTAATGAATGTTCTCTTGCGTCCTTGCTCATTGACTTAAAAAGGTATTAGTCCAAATTAAGTAAAATTCATTGTTAAACTCGGTTAGATTATAAAAGAGCACAGAAATGTAAAAAAGGCAATTGGCTCTTAGTTAAATTGAAGGGTATAGCAATACCTCAAACAGGGTTGCTTAGCTTAAGTATCAGAAACTTTGGTTTCAAGTGTTTTCTTTTTTAATTATTCTGAAGGGCAAGTATTGGTTTGGTTGAAACAAAATATTCAAGGTCCAATAAAATCTCAAATAACGACGATAGCCAAATTCTGAATGGTGCCTTTCGTCATTAGTCCATTTCGTCCTTAACAGATAGACAACTTTTTTTTTCAAATGTGGTACAGAGGTTTTTCATGTGATTTATCTCATCTAGAAAAAGTAGCCAAAATTACAATGGAACACCAATTTTAAATTCTTATTATTGTGAAATTGAAAATAAAATTTCAAAAATTTTTTTTATCAAAATCATAGGAGTTGTTTTCGAATAATAAATACGAATTTTCGAAAACAATTTTTGTTTACAATTATACAGCGTGTGGGTACCGTTGTTGTTCGAAAATGTTCAGTATTTTTATTTGAAAATTTGAATGCACTATAATATTCAAACTTTTAGGGAGCCAGGGGGTGCCATTAATAATCATTTTTCGAATATTTCTGTTCAAGCATTACCTAGCTTTAACTAAATGAAATGTTTTGAATTTTTGAGAAAAAAAAATATTTTATGAGACTTCGAAAAAAATTCGTATGGAAGGTACTGTTATTTTTGGTCTTAAAAAAAGAAAAAAAGCGGTGGGAGCAAACACAAAAAATTATATTTATTAAGTGCAAAGAAAATCTGTAGTCGTACAGACATACAAAATTTCGACAATCATTTTTTCGTCTTCGCTATCATCGTAATGTTAATTTTTTTTTTAACGAATGCATAACTTGCCTTGTAGTACCTATAAGTTGCAAGTAAAAATGCCCCTGTCCAAGAAACTAAAGAAAATTTACATCGATGAATCCAATCTTAATTTTTGTGAATTTTCTAAGAGGAAGTCAGAAAAGAAAACGAAATTAATTATAGTTGATATTGTAAAATGTTAAGGTTTTGAACGATTTTCGTGATTTCATGTTTCTCGCTTAAATATTATTTAAAAATGATACTACCAAGCTTAAAAAACTAGTCTTAGCTATTTAGGTCGTAGTCCAACATACCCACAGAAAGAAAGAACTGCAAGAACCAGTTTTTTAGTTTTCCCCTTTCATGAATGATGTGGTTGTTAATACACAGCGACTTAAATATATATTGCACCCCTTCCCTATCATATTAATTTCTATTCTGATCAACATCTCGGGTTTGATTTTGTTTTTGAGATTGCATAACTTGCCATATAGTACCTCCTTACATTCATATATTTGTATTCATCTGAGATAAAAATAGTGTAAATCAAAAATTCGTCGTAATTATTTATTTTTGCTTCTCAAACTGTTTCCCAAATTTACAAAAAATAATCAAAATATTTCTTTTAGTAAATCCTAGCTTTTGATTGAAAAATAAAATTCTAAACCTTCTAAGAAATTAAGACGGTACTGTGTATGGAAAATTAAAAAAAAAAATAAAGTTAATTTTTGACAGCTAAAATTTCGAAAGCCACAATTCTCGATTTTCTTAAAACCATCTAAAATTGTTTGTTTTTAGTCCAAAATAACATTACCTGCCGTGCAAGTGTTAAAGAACCTTTTTCGAAAATCTACTTTTTTTCTAAAACGGCTTCAAGAATTTTTATATAATTTTAACTTTATAACTTTAACTTTTTGGACTTAAAAACAAAATCAATTTTTTTTTTCGAAAATTTGATGTATCAAAAAAGGTTGCAATTTTTTTTACATTTAATTTTTCTTTGCAAAATATCAAAAACAATCAATTTGTTATGTGGAAAATGATTCTTAAGAATGTTTTATAAATTTTATATACATATACAAAATGTATTTTTTCTTTAAATCGCTTCAACTATTATTAAATTAAATGTACATCACGGATTGCTTGCATGATATTAGCCTTAAGTGCTTGAATTGTCCGGAGTGTTGGCATAACATCGGCCCTTCACGGTTCCCTACAAATGGATCAAATCGTGGCTCCGTTAACATCGCCGAGACGGCTGATAACACCATTTGGGAATCTGGCATAGGATGAACCAGAGGTCTTCCATGTCTTCAATTTCAGTTAAAAAAAAGTCGGTTAACATAGTTTTGTATCGCTCACGGTGGACTGAAGAAAAATGGTCCAATGATGCCACAACTCTCCAATCCACACCAAATTGTCACTTTCTGTGGATGCATTGGCTTCTGAAAAATTACGTGCGGGTTTTCCGAGACCCAGATGCGGCAATTTTGTTTGTTAACATAGTCGTCGAAATAAAAATCGTTGTCCAATTCAAGGTCCTCTAATGCCGATAAAGCGATAACGAATCGGATCATAGTGTGCCTTCAGTTGGTGAGTCAATTGCACTTTATAAGCGAATAAACCGAAATCTTTGTGCAGAATTCTCCTCAGGCTAGTGCGTGAAATGTTGAGCTTTTGAAATCGATGCCCAGTTGATGTTCGTAAATTGAGTCTCACACTCTCGGCTACAGCAGCCACATTCTCGTTTGTGTGTACCGTACGACGACGGGGATTATGAATGTTGTCAACTAGCTCAGTCTCAGGTGTGGATGGTGCTTCATTTCGGCCAAAACTTCTTTTCAAAAAACGCAGTGTTTGGGCTTCACAGCACTCACTTTGAAAATAAGTTTTCGAAATTTCCCAAGGTTTTTTTTTAGAGTAAATCGACTCATTTTGTTCAGCGGAGGTATGACACAGACTTTCTGTCAAGATTTCGAGCGGGAAATAGTTGTCAGTGTCCAATTAACCTATGATTTAAAAAGAAACCGCTAGATGGCTCACCCTTCAGTCATTTAAAATGAATTTCATACTTCTCTAAATTTTATGTTTTTATGTAAAACATTTTTTTAAATTCTAAGTCTCTTAAAACTGAGAGGAAGTTCATACGACCCAGTCGTGCATTTAATTTTTATTTTGCGGTTTCGTTTTCATTGCTATTTTTAATTTGTTCCTATCCAAATAAACAGATTTGTTGATTTTGATTTACATCCCCACGTTTCCGTTTAAAAATGTATGCAAACTCACCCATCAATCAATTACTTTTCAATTTCAATAATTTTTCCGATCCACCTATATACGAGTACGTTAGCAAGCATATAGCCTTCTTGTTCAGACATTTCCGTCATCGTGTTTCTGCATATGAAGATTACTGTCTGGAAATTTGTTAATGTGCATGGCGTTTTATTTAATTAAAGAAAAAAAAAAAACATTCAACTTTATCTCGGAAGATGAAAAATTCTAGCTTCACTTTTTTTTTTTTTTTGGACATTTCCGCCATGCAACGTCGAGTCGACTTCAACATCGGTGGTTCTTAATTAAGACAACAGAAACTGCTTTCTATACTTATTTTTCTTTTTGAACTTTTTTTTGTGAGCAAGCTCTAAGAATAATATTTAAGAGTTTTTGCTGCACAAACAGCTTCAGCAGCAAGTAAGTGCATTGAATAAAATTTTTTTGAAGGGCTTCTTCTCAAAGGGATATGTTAATTATAATTTTTTTTATTGTTGGTGTTTTATCCTTGTCTTTGATGCAGTGTTAATTATGGTGCCCTTAAGACTTCTACGATAAAAAAGTCATTAAATTTTATTTATACATACGTATACATATGTTATTATTGTTTTATAGAGAATTTTTAAATGAGGATTTTAATGATGCAATTACATAAAGCGCTGTATTCTTAATTGACTTATTTATGACGGAATATACTACTCAGCTTTTAGTCAAACTTTGTGAAAAAAAAATCCATGCTCTTTTAATAAGAAAATCTTTAATATTTTGTTTAAAATTAATACCGAATTTCGAATTTAACAAATTTTGGTACAGAACTTTCTAAAGGAAGTAAGTTTATGCAAAGATCACTATGGCGTATGAGTAATAGATTTTCTAATTTTAAGTGTCTACATTAGAATTTAATTTTAATAATATGACGAAAACCATTTTGTTTAACTTACCTATTATTGTTGTGTTAAGTTTGAATAAAACATTGATATTTTTCTTCCATAAAACAAATACCACCCCTCTAGGTCATATCAAACCAAACACATTAGTGAATTTGAATATTATTTGTTTTGAGGGAGAAATTTCATTAACGAGCAAATAAATTATTACCATTGTTTTTCTGTATAGTACATGCATAAAACGGTTCAATAAATAAATATAAGGATACATTTAATTTATTTACCAAAAATACTTTGAAGAGGATACTCAATTTGTATTTTCAGATAGACACACCACATTAATGATGATGTTGATATTATTTTGAATTTAAGAAAATACGAGTTTATGAATTAGGCAAATCAAATTTAATGTTATTTATTGAGAGGGATGATAATTTAGAAGCAAGGAGACAAACTGACGAATATTGCAAATGAACTAACTTATCAGCCAAATCTTCTAACGAATCAAATAACAAAAGTAACGACTCATGCAAATCAACTGTGGAATCTGGTAAACTAACTGACTAATCAGAAAAATATTATAAAAAATCAGACGAATCAACTGACGAATCTTATAAGTCATGGAATGAATCACACAAATTAGAATACGAGTATAGTTAATTATTTAACGAATAGGACAAATTAACGAACGAATAAGATGAATCAACCGGAGAAAATATACTAGATCAAGTAACGAAAGTACCGAGCTAGGCCAACCAACTAACCACTAATGCAAATCAACTATCGAATCTGGTAAACTAACAGACTAGTCAGACAAATAACCTAAAAAATCAGACGAATCTTGCAAGTATGTAACGAAAGTAACGAATTACACAAATAAGAAGACGAATATAGTTAATTATTTAATGAATAGGACAAATCAACTAACGAATTATATGAATCAACCGGAGAAAATATACTAAATCAAGTAACGAAAGTACCGAGCTAGACCAACCAACTGACCACTAATGCAAAACAACTGTCGAATATAATAAATTAACTGACAAGTCAGGCAATTCAACTAAAGAATCGGGCTAATCAACTGACAAATCTAATAAATAAAGTAACGAATCAAACAAATCGGGCTAATCAGCGAACAAATATGGCAAATCAGCTGAAGAATCTGGGGAATCGATTGACGAATCCTTCAAATCAACTGACAAAAATTAACTGGCCAATCCGGTAAACAAACTGACTAATTATGTCAATGAACTGAGAAATCATGGATCAACTAGTGAATCTGGCAAATACAATTCGACAACTAAAAAATATAGATTTGTTCAATTTGAGATCCTTTATCGATGGATAAAAACTGATTGAGTCTTATCACTGGGCGAATGCAGTCTTAGATAATTTTGAGCTCCTAGAATGGGAACCTCCTTGTCTGAATCCAAATACGTCATTTGTATTACAGCATTAGGGTTGTTGACAAAACGTAAAACTAACGCATCTAAGGGTATACTCTCATGTATGCCACAAAGTCATGGTCCGGACATGTTCCTTTAGTACAGGTTTCATGTCATATTCAACTTACTGCACTCGAGTAGGATTATCAGACTTTGCTGCTTGTTCGAGAGACTGTCCTTACGTGATACCTGAAATATAATTTTGTAAGAAATTGAAGTTTTAATTTTATGTAAATTACGAGTAGTTGTGCAGATTCGGAAGCTTGTTCAACTATCTGTGAAATTGATTGAAAGCGAAACGGACTCGAAAAGTAAACTAAAAAGAGTTTATAATTTGATGAATTTCATTTGACGATTAACTTCCAACCCTCACGTCTTTGTTTTTTTTTTTTTTTTGCTAAACCCGCCTTGTGATAATTATGAACCTTTTTTTTAAGTGAGGGATCTAGGGAAAAAAAATCAAGTGGTATCATGTTTTATGTATTTTTAGCCACTGCCATTGCTTTATAAAAAGATTCAATGAGAAGGTATACGTTTTCCATAATAATTAGGTATTTTAGGAATTAATTAAGATCAAACCACGACTATCAACTCACTAATGATTTCTCGAAGAACAAATAGACCAGTTGGAATGATTCAAATTAAATTTTGAAGCGGCTGAGCTCCAGTAAAAAGTTTTGAAGGGGAAAATTACTTCCATAAATTATTATTCAACTGGAAATATTTTCTTATTTCGTTGATTGAATATCTATCAACCAAGTCCAAAACCTGTGGAAGCTGGCGAAAGAAGATCCTTATAACTGCCAAAAACTGAGAGGGAAAACCTAGAAAATTTGGAGATTTTGTGTACGGAAACCATGGAAGTTTATATTCGAATTTGATCTTCCCATGTAATAATTAAGGAATTTAATTGATTTGAAAGTTCAAGTGACCTAAATTCCAAAATGCGATTCGCCCAGGTACAATAGTGGGCTCATCAATAAGATGCTGCCCACGCAAATATTGGGCGATGCATACCGACTCTTATAAAGTTTCCAACACAAATATATTTATTTTTAAATAAGATTAAAAGCTTTTCAACAATGATAAGGATATAATTGAAAAATTTCTCTCAAGTTGATCAATTCAATAAATTTTTGAGATAAAGTAGGGTCATCGACCTTACCTTTGTGTCGTGGAAACGAATTTTATTTATTTTTTTTTTATTTATTTTATTTTATTTCTTATCTACATTTTTAAAGCTTCTTAAGGACTTCATTTGGAACGTCCTTTGGATTATAGTATCACAAATATTATCCGCTAAGGTCTACTCAATTTTACTTCCACTACATTATTTAAATTCTCTAAATCCTAAGTCCTTTTATTTCACGGAGGATTATTAAGTCTTTAAATTATTTTCTGTTTTTGTAAATTATATTTCCAGATGGTCATATTTACGGTCTGGATAACATCAGCGGTTTATTCGACGCCCAAATTTGTATTCAGTAAAACCATACGTAATGTGCACACAAGCGATGGAGCCGAAGAGGATATTTGTGTCCTCGATAGGAAAATGTTCAATTCCAAACTGCTGGATATGATTAATTTCGGTTTACTATATGTAACGCCATTGTTGGTGATGACGGTAAGTTAGAATAATAATTTATTGCCCATAAGGCTTTTAGAGGATCCAGTTGCGGTGTTGGTGGCTCAATTCTATACCTATTATTAATTTACCATTATTTAACATGCAAATTATTCAATTCAATTGACCCCCATAAGTCGAGACTGTAATCTGCTTTTATACAATGCAGTGATTTCGTGCTGCGTTGTGTTCCCTTAAATCAAAGCTGGTTAAATGGGAAGCTTTGGGTCAAGAGGAAAAAAAGTTCCATTTTTTTTTACCTAAATCCATAAAAATGCATTATTGATAAATTGTTCATGACATGAATTTTCTTGGTTGAATATTTTCCGAAAGAAAGTATCCTTTTTTTTATTGAAAACATACCTCGTTGGCTGGAAAGGTTTTTTTTTGTAGATTTTTTTGGTTCTCCCTATTTTTTTTTTTTTTTACTAAAGGACTATGATGGGTGAAACATTTTATCGGATGCCGTGTTTGGAATAATTTTGAACTAAAGTTTCTATTCGTTTTCTTAAACTGTCACGACTTTTGCTCTTTGAACACGTTTAACCGTTGTTGTCAGAATCGTGTGGACACATTTTGTTCCTGACTTGCCTAAATCGTGTATTGTTAAAAGGTCAGAGAAAAGATGCACTTGGGAAATGCTGAAGTGTAAACAAAATTCTAAATGTGAATAGTATCTACCCGGAAGAAGACAGGAGAAGAAGATTGTGCCTAGAAAAGTTGGGAGTATGCAGTCTCCCAGCTGTAGTTTGTAGATATTCCTTCTTTTAGAGGGACAGCCTCTTGTTTTCATTTATAAAATTATTTTGATGCCCATATCTGAAAATGCAACTGGGATGCTAATGTCTGATCAGGTAACTCTTTTCCCAGCTAAAGGAGGTCGAAAAGTCTCGTCATAAAAAAAATACGAAGGCGTTATAAAAACTCAATCAACTGGATGTTCTTTTAAATGGGCTTATACCCATAGAATCGATTTCAAGAGCTAAAAACACACGTTCTAATGAAAACCGGCCCAGAGAGTACACATTCAGAGAACGCAGGGTAAAAAGTAGCCAAAATCTTAACTAACCCTGGAAGATCAGCTGACATAAAAGGTTTGTTCCAAATCGGCATTTAAATCATCGTCGATCAGGGTTTTAGTATTTGGTAATAACCAGTTACATACATGAATCAGCCGGTATCAGTCAACCCGCCGATACCATTAAGTTAAGATTTCTGAATCAACGCTGAACCATGTTGGTACTGCTGGATCTTAAAAATGTTCCTTTACTTTTCACACGAGGAAATAAAATCTCCAAAGTTTGGTTGTTGCTTTCCTCGAATAAAAATAAATGGTCATATTGAAAGATTTAAAAACAATGAGTAATTACGGGCTCCCTGGTGAACAGATTCAAAGCCATATCATAAGTGCAACTTATGCCATTTTTAAACCTTATCTCAGAGATCTGGCTAGTGATATCTGAGCATCATCAAAGGGCACAGAATTATTTCACTGTGTTTAACACAATTAAAGATATCATTTATGTACATGCAGAAGAATAAAGTTTTAAATATGGAACCTTGCGGAACACCAATAAAAAGAGGACATTTTACCACAAAAAAAAATCACAGATTAAATTTTGTCGAAAAAATAATTGATAACCAACTTTTGTGTTGTGAAAATCTAAAATTTTTCGAAAGATTTCGAGACAAATTTAGAGAATCGAACGCTTTTGAAAATACCCACATAACGAGAAAGGTAAACCTATCCTCTGCCAATTCGTTTGTTTGAGAAGGGAAAAGCCAACTGATATTCATGAAGAAGTAAATAAAGGTGTAGAATATCATTAATCAGAGGAAATTATTAATTTATAGCCTTCTTTTGAAAGTAAAGGCATGACATTTATTAGATTAAATTCTCCTGTAGTTTAGAGTAACTTAGCTTAGGTATGAGAATGACTTGCGCCACTTTCTGCAAAATTGAAAATGTTGTCGTATTAATAATACCTTCGTGATTTGAAGACCTAAACGGTGAGAGGACACTTTCACAAATTCGAAATAAATCTTGTGGTATTAATGCTGGTGTTAAATAAACGATAAAAAGCAATCTAAAATTGGATGATCTGTTGGCTTTGGAAATATAAAATTTGAAAAGGAGGAAGTCCAATAAAGTTTGACAGAAACATTAAAGTGCATTATTAATGAAAGTTACTTGGTCATCTTCACTGGTCTTATACATATCTGACCCAAAAGAAGCCACCTGCAGAAGAATGAAGATTCAGTTTGCTAAGCAAATTATAGTTCAAGCAGGAGAAAGTGTTGATCTCAACGACTGCTGAAGATTTATTAAAATGAAAAAATGAGAAGTACATGAACGTAAAATACGACATCTCATCTACAGGACGTTTTTTTTAGAGTGCCCGCCTCTAAAATTTGAAATAGAAGACAAAAAATGCTCATCAGCAATCGTTTTTTTGTGTGCGTACTCAACGAGGTGTTACGGGATACGTTTTATTTTTTGGAGCAAACTTTCTTGAATGGAACTGTTTTCCAAAATTTTTCAAAATAAATATAGAGTGAGTCTATTCATGATGAATTGTCAAATCGAACTTACCTCAGAACTTTAAAATCTGCTATCACAACAGAATTGCCAATTTAAAGTTGTCCGCTTCTAAAAAAAAAACACCCTTTACAAATGAAGAATGATTTAAATTTGGTGATTTTGATATGTAAATCTCCGGTTTGGAACAACTTTACATACACAACTCAAGGGCAGTCAGATCTGGGGATGTGTGGAGCTCCTTGACATAATTTTATTGGGGAATTTTTCTTTGATATTTCGCCTTAATATGGCTTGTCCATTCTTTTTGACATTGCATAGTTCTAGAGAGCTCTTTTTCAGCGGAGTTCTTAGTTTTGATTGTCTTCTTCAAAAAAATAAGACCCGCAAATATGCTGAATGAAGTTTTGACACTGAAAGCACTGGCAACTGAGACCATCGGCTTAGACATTACAACAGAGAAAAACATACAGACAGAAAGAACAACAGAACTGATATAGGTTTATAGTGAGCACCTGTCTTTACGACTCTATCTCACTACTTGGCCTACCAAGCACTGACGATTTCTCAGGACATAGTCCCAGTTGTATTTTTATCTTTGGAAGAAAGGCTACCACCCCTTTCCAGCCGGTGCAAGACTAGATTCCTTGACAAACTAACTCCACATTGCCCCAATCAATGTTTCATCGTAGGTCTGGTCTTCGGAGTACGAGTCAGACATCTCCATGCTGTTCCAAATTTGCAGTACGATTCTGGTTTGAGTTTTTTATCTATCTATTGTGGATACAATAGCCAACTTGTTTTTAGTTTTAGTTGCTGTAACCACAGCCACCTCGTGCTCTCTTTACAGAGGGCCTACCCGATTGAGAAACCATTTCAAAACATTTTTCTGAAAATTTTCAAGTTTTTCCAAAAAAAAAAAACGAATTTCAATCTCATCATCCCCTTTTAAAATTTTACCTAGCCCAAATGTGAGACCTTTTTATTAAATTTCAAAGACTTAAAAAACACAGAACTTAGGTTTTTGTGAATATTTTTAAGGTTGAGAAATTGTTTTATCTAATTTTCATCAAACAAAACTTGCGGACCAAGAATCATGTTTCGGAATTCTCCCAAAACAATACCATTATTTCAAAGTATTTACTTACTTTGTTTGCCTTGATAACCAACTGAATCCTTTCGTTTGATTCAACACGCTTCACATAAAGGACACCCTCAAACTTTGAATGTTTCAAACTTTAAACAAAACCAACAAGAACCAACTTTTTTTTTAAATTAAGTTTTTCACCTAAAATACAAAACCAGGTGTCCATCGTGATTCGGTTTTTTTTTCAAATTTTATTGCTTTCATAACCTTCCGTCGAAGTCATCAAAAAATGTCCTTCCTATGTGTCCATCTAAATTCATACGAATTTTATCATCAAAAGAAATCCTTAATTTAATTTTTCATTTAGCTGTCTGACAAATTTTCCAGCAATTCAAAAATATAATCATTCTCCTTTCTGTCTCTGTCTCCGGGATAAAGGATCACAATTGAGCCCTGTGATTCTATTAAAACAAAACAATCTGTCCAACCAGCCAACCACCTATTCATCCACACTCAATTCAATCCTCTCCCTTTAATTTCCAATTTTCCTTCTTCCAAACCGCAACCTTCGCTTGTGGTAGAACAATACAAAATATTATATCTATATGAGAGTGTGTATATATCTTTTTCCCCGAAACAGGTCCTCTATAGCAAAATTGCAATCGCTCTTTGGCGTAGCTCCCGGGGCTTAACCCATCATTTTGCACAACAGGACAACACCAACACCAGTACCAGTCTGTGCCCATCATCGAACAACTCAACGACTTTGTTAGCCCGCAAACCGAGCAGTAAATATGATAAAAGGGGTGTCAACATAAAGGACACTCAGGTAAGAGGCTTTAAAAAGAGCTAACAAGTTCGTATGAACTTGTTTTTTTGAATCTTTTTTTTTTTAATTTATTTCAGTTGAATAAATTTAACTAGTTTATACAGACGATTACAATAAACTCCAACACAAACAAGCCAACCTCACTTTTTTGTCCGAAAAAGTTGGTGGTTGGCTTAAATTACAAGTATGGGGGTAATAAAAATTAAAAATAAATGAAAAACACCTCAACTGCACAATGCACATTTCAGCAGCAAAAACTTTTCCAAGAACAACAGGAATATGTTTTATCATTTTCCACACATTGGGGTTCTGAAAAAAAGTTGCATTTTGTTTGTAACCCAGAAATAACTGTTTGAGGCGCGGTTTTTGAAATCAAGTTTTGAAGGTTTTTTATGTTGAGAAGAGTTTTTTGTAGGGTTATCAGGATTCACGATATAAAGTTATTGTTTTGTGGTAAGAAATTATAACTTTAAAAAGTTTATTGAAAAAATTTAAACTGAAAATGTAGTGCTAAAGAGTGATGAAGATTAATCTTTGAAGAGTTTTTCTTAACCATTACAAATACTATGAATTCTTTTGGAGAGTTTTCCGCATATTTATATTTATTTGATATTTGTTTTGGATTTTTGCTTCACTTTTTTAACGAAATCGCTTCGTGTGTTTCCGACTTGAGTCATGTAAAGTTGAATGGGTATATCGATCAGATCAGAGTAATTCCGACTACACCGCGGATAGATTTATATTGGTAGATTGGTTGATGTCTGTTTGTGGGCTTGTTATTGCCATATCTTACCACATTCGTTTTACCTTCTGTTGGAAATCCTCCAACATTGTAGATAATTTCACCTTCTCAACTATTTATAAAATAATTTATTTATTTATTTATTATTAACATAACTAAATTAACATATTAAATCTTTCAACGTGATTAGTAATCTGTAAAATACTGAAATACTTCAGTCGTAAATTACAAGCAATGGATTTTTCTCAAAGACTATTCCCCATTTTTTTTTATATCAAACCCTTTTTTTTTTAGAAAAACCTAGCTAATGGTAAATTTGTATTTTCAAAAATTGATAACTTCAATAGAATCAGTTTTTTTGTTTTCGATTTTCTCCCAAAATTTCGAAACAATTTTTTTGGGGTTTAAAAAAAGTTTTTAAATCTCAATATTTCAAAACAGACATGGTCGATAATTTGAAAAATTCTCAAAGATTTGGAAAAAAAAAAGTCTTAAATCTAAAAACAAGAGTACCCACCATACAAATGTTAAAAAATGGTTTTTGAAAATGTTGTTTTTCTCTAAAACGCCACCTAGGTAAGGTTAAGGTTGGAGTGGTTACCAGTGACGCAGCTTACACACTTAGACCGGAGTTGGTCTTACTTCTCGTTGAACCATTTGGAGCTCCTTGTGAAACAGAACAGACAGCTGCAAATGTCTATCTTAATTAGATCACTGGGTTTCTCGAAAATAAAAACTCTCTAAAATGGCACTTACGTTTATGGGATAAAGCAGGGCATGAGAAACAAAAATAAAAACTCTCCAAAATGGCACTTACGTTTATGGGATAGAGCAGGACATGAGAAACTGATTCTACCTCTTCTTCGCCCATGCCTCTTCTGAGCAAATGGTTTAAATAAAAGCCAAGCCTCGTTACGTGCTTCCCTATAAGACAGTGTCCGGTTATGACACCAATTACAAAGCTGATGGGCAATGAACTTAAGGATATCAAACATTTCAGATCACGCATTGGCCAGATATCTTTTGTCATATATCTTTCTTTTTTTCCTCTCTACAGACTCTTTTTTTACTACAAGTTAACATGTAGCGATGGGTATACCTAGTCTTATCGGGTGTTATATGTAATGTTGTTCCACTTTTGAAGAGTTCGTCAGCCTTACAGTTCTCTGGAATTTCTCCATGCTCTTGCACTTAACAGATGTTAATATTGGTAAGATATGAAGGGCAGTAAAAAGAGATCGAGTCCAGAGATTTCAAAGCTGTTTGACTATCCGAAAAGATACGATAATCAGTAGTTGTTAACACGTCTTCTTTGAGCCAAGATAGGATTTCTTTAATCGCTATAAGATCCGCCTGGAACACGCTACGGAAAAAGAGACTTAATTGTAGTTTACCTAAGTACCAACTCCCACCAACCCAATCACCCGTCGGTATAAAAAATGGATAGAATGATACTCCAAGAAACTCATATCCTCATAGAAAGATCTTAAAGGAATGTTTACTTGTATTTTTTTTTTTGCCAAACAGTTGCAATAGGCGCCTACAATTAAAAAAAAAAATTTCCCTTAAAACTTCCATTTTAGTTACACAAACATATTTAATTAAGACAATACCAATAGTTCCTAGCGTAGAACCTTTTTTAATTTTTGACCTTTTGAATTCTCATCATCTACACAACGGATTTTAAATAAGTTTTTTTTTTTTTTGCGAGTGTACAGAAGTTATTAAACTGCTTAAAAAACATTGCTCACAAGAGCTTCAAAAATGTCTATATTTTTTTTTGAAAAGTCGATGATTAGACAGTTCATTTTAAAATAAAAAAAAACAATTGGTCCTTTCCCAAATTTCTTATGCAAAAACCTAAAGGATGCTAATTAAATAAAAAGGGTAAAAACGAAACCCCGGGGCATCTAAAAGGAACGACTAATATCTGAAAATTCACTGCTCACAATAAAAAAATAACTGCTCCGATGAGGTTTTGATAAATTCGAAGATGGGTGGATAGCGTTCCATTTTTTACAAAAAAAAAAAACAAAAAAAAAAAAAATAACTCGTCCATTCTCAAACGAGTGACATAAGCTTTCGGGAAAAGTGTCAAATTGTGAACAGACCACATGTATGTCAATTTCCATTGAGTCGATAATCCATGCACGTCAAGTGTCAGCATAACGTCTTCACTATTGTTAATGTTGCTTTTACTAATTTGCAATGGCTGCTCTTCGCTCTAAGTATGTAAAATGAAACACCCTTAAAAGAAAGGTAGTGAAAAAATGAGTTAAGAAAATAAAACTCTAATAGTTAAACTTTTTCAAACCCTTTACTAAGCCTTAAGAAAGTTACTTTAAGAAATTAAAAAATAAAGTTTAAAAATGAAAGTCATTAATTTTGCTTTGGGGCTATCTTTATATTTTGTACTCTTAAGAGTCCTTGGAAATTGTTTATTATTGTTATTGCGCCAGCTGAGATCCATTGTGGTGAACTACTCGTAAGATGCCGGGCGTGTTCAGTAAAATACATCCAGCATCTGTGACAGCAGATGCAATTAAAATCTATTATTTTCGTCTGCAATTTTATAGTTTTGCTTTGAATTTGTAAAAATGTCCAGCTATCGTTAGATGCCTTACTGAATTTCGAGCTGAAGTAAAGCAAAGGATCAAGGATATAAATCTCAAAGTGACTTATTCATACTGCTTTGTTTTTGTCTGCTGTCTGTTGAATTTGAATTTAATGCTGATTGGCTTTTGCATACTCAGAGTTGTAGATACATGAGTGTCAAATGTTGATTTATGACTACGGTCGTGCCTTTCAATTTCAAAGCCTGGGCAATACAAGACAAAATAATTTATTGTAATTTTCATTTTAATTTATAGGGAAGCCTTATACGAGTATTTGGAATGTTCAAATGGTTTCTCTTGTAAATGTAATGGGAAGTGCAAAGATGCCTTGAGAATCTCTCGGTCAGATATTGAGAGACATCTTTTGAAATCGAATAAAGGCGACAGTTTAGGGAGACTAGCAATGCAATTAGAATCAACTACATATTCTTATTTTTCATGAAAAATGTCAAATGAAAAGCCTTGAATTTCATTGCATCCTTAAAACATTGTCAAGAGGAAAACAAGCTCCGCTTTCAACACTTTGAGCTTTGTACTTAATTTCGATGGGGAATACTTAAACTCAGATTGGTTCTTTAAAAAAAAGTTAGAGAAGACCATCCCATAGACTCACAAACACGAACCTCAATTCAGTCAGTCAGATGTATGTAGGTACTCGTATTTCTCAGAAAAGCCTCCGGATGAAAATAATTGAAACAAAAAATGCATCATTGGCCTTTAAAAACATAATTTTCGATTTAGATTTTTTACATGCAAAATAAAGGAAGAAAAAAAATATTAAAAAAGTTTTGGGTAAAGTAATATTTTATCCTTTTGTCAAATATTTTTATTTTCATTTTTCCAGTTGAGCTCTCTTCGCCAGAGGTCAAATTACACAACATTGACAACACCAATTAGGATGCTTACCGTTGGCATATTATTTTTATGCGTTTCTGAGACGCAAATGGGATCAGGATGAAAAAAGGACATTTTGGGTCAATTAGATTATGTTAAAAAGTTGATATTTTACAAAGGAAATGATAGCTGTGAGAGTGAATAATTTTTTCCTTTTCAATAACGAACATTTAGTCTTGGAAATAAGAAGATAATGATGGGTATTTTAGGCGAAATAAGAGAAGTATTGACAATTTTAAATTGTGCTTTTGAGCTTATATAAAAATGAAAGATGAAGAAGGGAGATTTTTTTTTTGTTGAAGATTGATTAGATTTCTCTTAAAAATTTAAGGAAACGGGGTAGTAATTGTTGGCCATTTAATTACCTCATTAATTTATTATTAATTTTAATGTTAGGAAAATGTTGAGTAGAAAAATCCGCAAATTTCATCAAAGTAATTAATTATATTAAAAATTCTTTCAAAAAAATGTATGTAAGTTATTGAAAATTAATTTAATGAGATTTAATTTAATTTGACTTTTTAAAAATATTGATGGAATAAGGAAGTTACAAACGGGCACCATTTGGAAAAAGGCTAATGTCAAGACCAATTAATCACTTTTAGATCGTTTTTTTTTTTTTTTTTTGGAATTACGCGATGGTCTCAGTTGCCAGTGCTTTTAGTGTCTCTGTTTCGTAGATTTATCTACGGAGAAGTGTAATAGGTAATGTAATGTAAATTATTGGTATTGTGTGGAAATTTTAATCAAACATACCTTTTGTAAGTAAAGCCATGTATGTATATGTCCACAATATGTTCAGCTGAATTCTAAGTGGGTGGACTGATTTGCCTAAAATTCGGTACACACCATTTTGATGTGATTTCCTAGATGATCCAGACCAACAAGCTCTTTTCGTTTATCAAATATTTATATAAAAGACTTAATATTTTGTTCTTTAAACTTCGTACCTGTACTGATGGTCATAAAATTGGGTTTTTGGATTTTGACGAAAAAAATTAACATAAGGAAAATAGTTTAAGGCAGACAGCAAATTTATTGGTTTCTCAGTTTAACCAAAATATGAGTTCGAGCGTTGAAAGGTGCATGTGTTCCAATATCAAACACAAAAGACTGGCAGTTTTTTTCTCCGTTGATGAGGCTTGAGAGCTTAAAATACGCGATTTTTCCTATTTTGCGTCCAATTCATTTTTATCAGAAAATTGTCTTATTGTTTTAACTATTCACGAATATTTCAATAATACCATTATCGAGCATATAATTCAAATAAAAGATTATTCTTTTGATCTTGTCGTCTTTAGAGTTTATTAGCTTAAAACAAAAAGCCCTATAACAGCTATGGAGAGCTGTATTTAAAGACTACATAATACGGGATTTATGTATAAAATATTTATATAGCAGGAGGATCATACGATCAGAGAAAAAAAGTTATTTCGGTTGCTATTTACTTAAGCTTATTCGAATATGAACAAACAACAGTCTGTTATGCAAGGGCACAAACAGTCACAAACAAAATCAATTAATGCCTACAAAATTTGCAACAAAAATGACAATGACTAAATTAAATTTTTAGTTGGTACCAAGTTTTGATTTATTTTCCACTTTCCGATAGTAAAGAGATATTACTTAATGTCTTCAATGTTTGTCTTCTGATTGATAAATGTTTCCTCAAGTTTTAAGTGTCAAAAAAGGCTTTTAAACTGTAACTTCTTATTCAAAAATGTTCCAAAAATTTATTATCTAACTTTCTACAATTATTTGGATTTTTTTTTGTAAAGTTTTATAAGGTTAGTATTTCTATAGACTTGATTGTTTTACAAATAACACGCTTTGGTTAACTTTAAAGAAAAATTTTTCGTCAGATGATGCTTCTTCCTTCAGCTTTTTAAATCGCATAATGTATGTCAAATTTTCTTAATTAATTAAGGGCAATATACATATGTTCTTATTTAAATTTTACAACTTTTTGAAAATTTTGTAAAAAATACCATTCAAATAAATAATTAAAAATTTCGTCAAAATAAAGTCAGTACTTCCTTTGACAGATTTTATAGAAAACGAATTGAAAGCTCATTCGTTTGGAGAAATAAGAACACTACAAAACATAATAACTTAAATTTAATAATAAATATATTAAATTTTTTAAATCAATTAAATATTTCTCTCTTGTGTGTAAATTGTTTTTTTTTTATAATAATTAATTGTTTGTATAATAATTTTTATTTGTATTGTCTCTTTTATTCCAAATTTAATTTATTTCTGCTTCTACCTCAATTTTCTTCTTTTTTTTTATTTCCATGTATACTTCAAACTGCAATATAATAAAAAATTAATAAATAAAAAATATCTACACCAATTCAAAAGAATGACCATTCAAAGGTGGGCTATAAAAAATAATCTATTTTGTTTGCATTTTGTTTTGCTGAGGATACGCTTTTCTATTTTTATGCTTTCCTATCATTTTTCTTTTATCATTTTTATTTCCAGCTTTTTTGTTTGTTCATGGTTCATGAAGAAAACATAATCTAATAGAAAATCCTACATAATACAACCATCTCGCAACTTCATGAAAGCTTATCAGATTTTTGATAAAAAAAAGAATATTTTCATATTTTTACTTTACTATCCTCTCCTTGTGCAATGGCTCATAAAAGGGTTTCATAAATTATAAATATTTCTACTCGCCATTCAGAGAATTCATTTTTGTTTTTTGTTTTTTGAAGTTGGTCCATCGAAATGGTTGTAAATTAAAAGTAAAGCTACTTCAATATAAATGAATCTTAATTGTACGAACAATTCTTTATTAAATGTTCGTGGAGTGTGCAAGTGCTCATCAGATGTGTCCGTCTTTGTTGAAATACCCAACAGCCCTTCGCGAGACAATGAACATGGAGTGAAAGCTTAGTAGTGTTTTGGAGAGCAAATAATGAAATTTTACAATGAATTTTGAAAATAGCAAACGTTGATTGAGTGGAGAAAAAAGAGAACAAAATGTTCCACATACGCCCCAGTGGACTGCTATGTTTTTTTTTTGTTTTCTGATGGTGATGGCGTGTATTGTGTGAGCAGAAACCTAAGGACGTACGAGTAGATTGATTATAATTATTTTCTGAGTACAAATTTAGTGAATAGTGCCGTCATGAAATGAAATAACGATTTTTTAAAAGAATGGAAATATTTTCCTGAACAAAAAAAAAAAATTAAAAAATCATTTGAATGTCGTCGGATCAAAAATCAATACACACTAAATCTCTTTCATCCTGTCAGTATTTCAAGAGTCAATTCACATTATATTTACATTTTACACACAAATTGTTTTATTTACATAATTTTAATGTCAATATCCTTCTCATTTTATAGCTTTGGTTTGCATTTGCAAAATATATTTAAATATTGAAAACCAAATCGAAATTAGTACTTTAAATTTGTTTTTTATTCCAGGTATCAATGGAATCAGATCGTCCAATTATATCCACCTTACGGAACAAGGCCAGTTTCCATCATCACCAGCGTCAAAATGCCCAGCGGGTATCTCATATGTCACACTCATCAAATAATGTGTTGCGTGCCCGACGTGGCGTTGTGCGAATGCTTATAATATTCGTTTTAACATTTGCATTGTGCAATTTACCATATCACGCACGTAAAATGTGGCAATATTGGTGAGTACAAGTTGAAAAATAAAAATAAATTAACACAAACAAAATATAAAAGGCCTCGTTTAAAGTAAATCACGTAGAAATAAAATCAAAATAGGGAGAAGCCTGTTTTTCTTTAAAAAAAAAACCCTAACGAAGATGTTTGTTGAAATCGTAAAATAATACATAAATCATGTTTCTAGGTCTTTTTTTTTTTCATATTACGAGTATCAGGAAATTTCAAGAATAAATATTCTTTTACTGAGAAATGATATTTTTAACGAAGCCTTGAACTAAAGTTTGGATTCATTTGCATTTTTCTTTTAGGCTTGTTAACATCCTCAACAAAAAATAGCATCTGCGTATTTATGTACCTAATGAGTGTTTTATACTTGTGGTTCTAAAAAAAGGAAGGAAAATATTTTTAATAAAAAAACAAAAATGTTTTGTAGGAAATAAACTGCCCAAGGCTTTCTAGTATCAATGGGGGTCAAATTTTAAGAATTTCAAATATTTCGCAATTCTACATTGAAGATTATTCATTCACAATATACATAGTTCAGTTTCAAAGCAGCGTCAAGTGTATTCAATTTAGTAGCAAATATTATTTTTCGGATTTTTTCTTAGAGAATAGTTAAGGACATCATCCCTTCCGACATCAACCTCATTTGATACGAGTATTATATTTTTTATAATTTAGTGCCTGAGGGCCTTGGAAGCACAGAATGCTGTCTGATTTCTTTAAGTAATCGTTAGATCAGTTTCATTACAAATTAATTTGTATATTATATTTTTTTTAATTCGGGATTCTTACAAAAGTTTTCAAAAAAAAATTAGAAAAATTCTTATATTAGATTAGATTAGATTAGATTCTTTATTTTTTCAATATAAAGGAAAAAAACATTACAAATATTATTTAAATAGATCGAAAAAGCATGGCTGCATAGGCCGTCTGCGGTTTAACAAAATTACACTAACAGAGAGATAAATACATTATGTTTAAACAAATTTAATATATATCAAATAAGAGTAACAATTCTTGTATAATGAAAAATAAATAACTTTAATGTGCATATACAAAAAACAATGGTTGTACACAATATGGCTTTTAGTTTAGCGAAAACAAAATAAGTTTAATTAGAGATTATTATACATTATCGTAAATAAAGATGGCTTTTAGTTTAGCTAAAACAAAGAAGAAAAAGAAGAATATACACCTACTTTAATGGAAGGCACAAAATAATTGCATAATTAAGTCTTAAGAACTTGCTTTTAGTTTAGCTAAAACAAAAATTATAGGTACTACCATGAATCAGAAAAAATTCAAATAAGTATTGCGATAACATCTCGCATGCAGGATATAGCGTATAAGTGGTTTCCAGCCACGGTCTCCATTTAAAAATCGAACACAATCCTCTAAAGACAGAAAACTTGCACTTAGATGAAGCCTTCGGATTTCCTGTAGTATCGGGCATAA